>CP137683.1:15665750-15980590 GCA_037976565.1 Mesocentrotus franciscanus
TACCTTAATATATGGTATATCATCCATGACTCTGACCTGAGATCAACAAGTAAATTGCTAACCTTATTAATTGTGATAACTCCTTGGTATGAATCGCCTATGATATTGTGTACACAGTCATTTAGAGCCTACCCAGTTGAAGTCAAGCATAAATTATATAGGCCTATAGTTAATGTATATGCCTATAGAGTTCTAGGTACATACGGCTTAAAGAATCCACGTGCACCTTGAATAGGTTTATATAATAGGCCCTGCTTTTATCTCCTCTCGATTCCGTGGTCAAAAAACACGAGCAGCGATTGCACAGCGTTTTGAAAATGAACAGGCTCGGCCGGGAGGCTTGGTTCTGTAAAGTGTTGTACACGAACTAAGATCTACAATAAGAGTCTTCATGAGGCTGGATTTTATAGAACTCAACTAAGAACAACTTGTTCTATTTATTAGATGTATATGAAGCCGCATTACAAACTTTGGTATCAATAATCATGGGCATATGATGTAGGTCATTAACTGAACATATATATAAATGACATCATATCACAATCCCTCTTCTCAATGAAAATCTTTCAACTAATATCATATTTGGATCCATACACAGTTTAACTTCACTTTAACTTGTTTGCTCAGGAACATTAACTTGTGCTAACATATGAACTTACAAATTCTTCCTTTTCTTTTGGTTTTGGTTATTTTGTTTAATAACCTTTTCAAAATTTCTATCACACTTGTTTTCTCTTTGAATGCGATATTGTTTTGTCTAATTATCAAAATACTTTATCCCTATCAGACTTTAAATTTCGTCTTGTTTTGTAATGCAATAAACTTAAATCAAATACATGACATATTCTATAAATGTCTCTTTAAAATCTTAACTACTCAAAACATTGTAATGTTTAAGAAAAAAAGAAAAAAACTCAATTAAATAAAATCCAACCATATCTATGATTTACATATCGTATCTCTCTGGTTTCTTAACAGTACGACCTGATCTGGTGGTGTATGGTTGGTGATCATTCGATGGTGTGTTTGGTGTTTGTGCTTGTTCTGTTTGTGCATTTTGATTCTGGTGGTCGTGTGCACCATTGTCTCTATCACTATATGCATGTTGATTGTTTTGTTGCATGCTGCCCCTCTCTTGGGTTGGTTTGATGTGCCTGCGATTTCGTCGTAGAGTGTGACCTAATGACGTCTGTACTTCATATGACCTTGGTTCTGGTCTCCTGTTAGTGATCTTTCCTCTGTCCCATCTACCAGTCTCTTGATTCTGGACTCTGACTTCTTGTCCTTTGTGTAGCGGGGGAAGGTTGGTAGAATGCTTCTCATCAAAGTACTTCTTCTGGTCATCCTGCCTGGTCTGCAGTCTCTGGTAGATGTCATCTTTTTGGGGTGACTGGTTCCGAATTCTGGTGGGTATGTTGGTTTGGATCTTTCTTCCCAGCAACAGCTCCGCTGGAGATGGTAGATGGCTGTCAATGGAGTGGCTCTCAGGCATTGCAATGCCTTGTTGACGCCTATGTTATCTCTCTTGGCTTTCTTCATGGTGTTCTTGACAGTTTGTACTTGTCTCTCTATGAATCCATTGGATTGGGGGTATCTCGGGCTGGAGGTTACATGTTGGAAGTTCCAGTCTCTGGCAAACTCTACGAATATGGCACTATTGTATTGAGGTCCATTGTCGCTCATTAGTCTTTCAGGGTTCCTTGTTCAGAGAAGATTTCCTTAAGCAGTCTGATGACAGCGTTACTTGTTGCTTGCTGTGGTAACTGCTTTACAATTGGATACTTTGAGTATACATCAGCAACAAGAAGGTACTCTCTTCCATCAAGTGTGAAGAGGTCAGTCGTGACAAATTGCCAAGGTCTGATAGGAATTTCATGTGGTTGCAGAGTCTCTGATGACAGGGAGTTCCCATATTCTTGACATACAGAACATTTCTGTACCATCATCTCGATCTCCTGATTTATGCCATTCCAGAAGATACAGCTCTTTGCTCTCAGTTGGCATTTGATGATGCCTTGATGTCCCTCATGTAGTTTGTTCAGGTATTCCTTTGTCAGGCATTTGGGGATGACAATTCTCGAACCTTTCAGGATAATCCCGTCTTCAATGGACATCTCGTCCCTGAATGGCCAATATTTGATCAGGCATTTGTCAAGTTTCCGCCTTTCTTCTGGCCATCCCTCTAGGATTACATCTCTCAGGATGCAAAGTTCACAGTCCTCTGATGTTGCGGTGCGAATCTCCTCTAGCTTCTTGTCTGAGAACATTACAAAGTCAACTTTCATGTGCATTTCTGGAGACTCAGGAGGCAGAGGGTTGAGTCTTGACATGGCATCAGACAGAAGCATCTCCTTTCCAGGTTTATATTTCACTGTCATGTCATACCCTTGGAGTCTGAGTAGTAGTCTTTGTAGTCTTGGGGGCGCAGCTCCAAGGTTCTTGAGTGATCATCTCTAGTGGTTTGTGATCTGAGAGGATAGTGAAACTTCTGCCGAAGACGAACGTGTGAAACTTTTCACATGCGTATACAACTGCTAGCATCTCCCTCTCAATGTTGGCGTATCGCTGCTCGGTGTCCGTGAGGGACTTTGATGCAAACGCTATTGGTCTTCCTTCCTGTGTGAGGGCTGCTCCAACGCCTTTCATCGATGCGTCTACTTCTAGGACAACAGGTTTCTTTGGATCAAAGTAAGCAAGTGTGGTCTCCTTGCAGATCATATCTTTGATATTTTCAAACACCTTCTGATGTGATTCAGTCCAGCTATATTTCACATCTTTCTTCACAAGTTCCCGAAGTGGTGCAGTCAGTGAAGCAAGTCTCGGAATGAATGGTGACATGTAGGTCACAATGCCTAGGAACTCTCGGAGTTCTGTCACGTTCTGTGGTGCGTTCAGGGCTGATATGGCTGCTGTCTTTTGTGGGTCTGGTTGTACTCCATCTTTGCTGAAGACAAGGCCATAGAATCTCACTCGGTCTTGCTTGATGTGGCATTTGTTCCAGTTCAGGACGAGTCCATGCTCCTTTGCGACGTGCATCAGATTGTGTAAGTTGGCGTCATGTTCCACTGCCGTCTTTCCAACGACTGCTATGTCATCGGCCATCCCTATGACTCCAGGACATTTCTCTAGTATTTGGTTCATTCGTTGCTGGAACACGTCCTGAGAAACACACAAGCCAAAGGGTAGTCTTTTGAAACGGTAACGACCAAAGGGACTATTGAAGGTCGTCAAATGGCTTGATTCGTCATCTAGCTGTATAGCCCAATATCCATGTCTGGCATCCAGGGTACTGAACACTGTTGCTCCTTCAAACTGGTGCCGGACTTCTTCAATGGTTGGCATCGGCATATGGCTTCTCTTGATTGCCTTATTCAAGTCTTTCGGGTCAAGGCAAATTCTCCATCTTCCATTGGGCTTCTGGGTGTATGCCAAGCTTGATACCCAGTCTGTTGGCTTAGTGACACTTTCTATCACTTCAAGACTCTCCATCTCATCAAGTTCTTTCTTGATGTCATCCTTTATGCCTATCGGGCATCGTCGAGCTGCATGTATCACAGGAGCCACATCTTTGTCGATCACGATGTGGTATTCCCCATCAAATTTTCCGATTCCATCAAATCTGTCGGGATACAAAATCTTCAAATGCTCTCTGTCTTTGATGGGACTATCATGGCTCTCCATCAGGCTGCAATTCAAGACTACTAATCCAAGATCCAGGCACAACTCAAGTCCAAGGATGGCAGGTCTTGGAGTCTTCACCACAAAGAATTCTGCCTTTGCTTGTCTGTCCTGGTGGTTACAGCTCAGTGTATGTACGCCTACTTGTGGAATAACACTCTTTTCACCATAGCCTGTTATTGTTACCGGTGTCTTTCTCAGCTTACCAGTGAGAGGTTCCCCATTAGGGTCCACGCAATCTGGGTACATCTTCTGATAAATGCGTAATGGAAGAATGTTCCCTTGAGATCCGGTGTCTACTTTGGCTTTTAGAGTCGCTGGTCCTCTTCCGATCTCAACTCCGATCACAGCAAAGGCTTCGTTCTTTCTGATCTGGTCTACAGAGATGGTCTCAAATCGCATGTCGTCCATTTCTTCTGTTTCTTCCTCTTCTTTCATCTCATGGAGTCTCTTTGATCTCTGTGCTTGCGACCTTTTCGGATATGTCTTTGTAGCGTCTTGTTTCCTTTCCCACTGCTGTTTAGATTCTTTTTCCTGTTTCTTCAGTCGGCAGCACTTCTCCCAGTGGTTCATTTTCCACAGTTTCTGCATTGGGTGCCATAAGCAGGGCACTTCCTCGGTGGATGGTGCAATCCACAGAATGAGCACTGTTTCTTCCATTGGATATGTTGCTTGGTCATATCTACATTGACTGCTTGACCATGAAGTAGTCTCATATCCGCTTCAGTTGCCTCCTGAGTTCTGGCGATGTCCAACGCTGTATTCAATGTCAGCTTTTCATCCTTAGCCAATAATGTTTGTTGTACCTTCTTGCTGGAGGTGCCAATGATGATCTGCTCAATGAGGCGACCTTCAAGTTCAATTTCCGCAAACTTGCATTTTTGTGTTTGTATTCTGCACCTGGCCATGAAATCATCTATGGCTTCGGTTGGTTCCTGTGTGAACTTCTGTAGCTGAAATCTTGCCAGACGGAAATTTGTTTTTGGTTCAAAATGTTTAAAGAAGGCTTCGAAGAGCTCAGCTGGGGTCTTGAAGTCATTTCCCAGGATTTGTGTATCCGGATTCCCTCTTGACCCAGCCACAACAGGATGTAGGTGCATTTCTCTTGATCAGATTTCTTGCTAAGCGGTCCTGAAAATATCAGCTCGCAATAATATTGAAAATTCCTGAATTCAGTAGGCAAATCTTTGGATGTCCAATCCATGCAGGGAGGGTTGATGCCTGTCATCTCACCCATGTTTGTTTCTGTGTGTGACTTATGTAAACAACCAATAAAATCTTATAGCCTTTGTACCTATATGTCACATAAAGTACAACTAGTAATAGATCCTATTTAGCCTATTATCCTGTTACATAAAGGAGTAAGGTCGATATGGTACAGTGCCTTATCCTGATATACAAATAGGAGTAGGGTTACATCAAATTCCACACCCTATCCTGTGTCATACAGTTAGCAATAATACTGCAATGTGACAAAATACATGGCATTCCTTATAAATACTGCATGCAAGAACATCATCATCAGACAATTCTAAAGCAATTTATTCCTTTGCCAGTCCAGCTCTATCATAAACTGAGTCTCTATTGTAAATAAGCCAGTCCCTGGATTTACCCACATTAAATGACCTTGGTCAGGTGGGTGATTCAACTAGTATTATCAATTCAATTTCAAACATGTGCAATAAGCCAATAATGAATCCAGCAAAGCGTCCATTATTTCAAAAATGTTGAATCTTGATTAACTCTAGTGTCTCACAGTTCAAGTTCGTATCATATCCCACGGAAATCTGTATTCTCAGGTTTCATTCTGCTATATGTAGGTGTCCCAGGTTTCCAGTACGTAGGTGTCGAGATGTATCCAGCGACGTCGTCGATCCTCCCGATGACCACTAGACGTAGATCTATCTCATTCGGCCTGCGAGCGTCTATATTCACCGCTGTACAATCGGACGGTCACAATTAATATATATGGTGAAAGTCACTCGGTCTCGGTTCGTATGGGGTTCAAAATCTCATATTTGCAACTCACCAAATAATCAGTGTCGTTTTCTGCAGCACTCAAACGTCTCTCAAATATATCGCTGACATGTTCAGAGCTTCACTTTTCTCAGTTCATGATTCACCTCAGCGGAATTCATATCAGTCCAAATTCGTTGGAAAAAAACTAATCGAAGTTTCCGTCATTCAAAATGTAAACAATCAACTCACGTACAGTTCAGTTCAAAATTCCTCCGCAGTACGGTTAGCGCGCGTAATCCATCAGCACTATCGGTAAAAACGTGCTAGTCCATATACCGCATACACACTTGCACATAGCCAAAAATAGCACAGGGGGTCGATGCGCGTAACTTAAACGATCGAAGTCCCAACCTAGGCCTGGCCGGTAATTAGTGCTAAAAATGTCCATAAAATCCAAATCCGGGCTCCACCTGCACTCAAAACGGTCTAGCAAAGTCCTTGCACCGCTGCCACCATGTAAAGTGTTATACACGAACTAAGATCTACAATAAGAGTCTTCATGAGGCTGGATTTTATAGAACTCAACTAAGAACAACTTGTTCTATTTATTAGATGTATATGAAGCCGCCTTACAAACTTTGGTATCAATAATCATGGGCATATGATGTAGGTCATTAACTGAACATATATATAAATGACATCATATCACAGGTTCTAGCTTGAAGAAACCTTCAGGATGGTGATTTTTTTTGGTTTTTTTTTGGGGAGGGAAGAGACCCGGGAATGCAGCAATGGCATTCAATTATGCATATTGACTATCAAACATCCAACTTTGCATTCTATCGCGACGCACTTCAGTGAAAATGTAGTGGATATATTTCATATTATATTACGTACGTTACCGGACGGTTGATCACATGGTTCGCGGTTCGAGTTAGGCCTACCGTCTTTTCGCAAGAAATTAATTTATATTTACCAACTCGACCCAGGTGAATTATAAGGAAATTGGTATTAATTCCTTGAAATGCTAGAGCGCCATAATGGCAGCCATGCATGCTGCGGCCGGGGTTATTGTGGAACGCCGGGAGTGTCAAGTCTCTGGCATGGCACTGGCATTTAATAGCGCTTTATATACAAGAACCCCTCCATTATATAACCGTGATTCTAATTACTTTCCATTCCGTCGCAATTATTGTTGCCGATGATTGTTTGAGTATTATGGCCTACTCTTCCTAGTTGCATAGGAGGCACCGTGATGACTCGATTCGAATGTCGGGAGAAAAAAGGAAAGGAAACGCGGCCTGGAAGGGGAAGGACGAGAAAGAGACTTCGGATAATGCACAACTGGATTCCTCACCCTCCCCTAGCTAATCCATGGCCCAAGTAATGCTAGTGCCCCGCTCCCTCTACGGCTGAAGCTTTATCTTCTTTCTTCGAGATTTCATGCTCCCATCGATATTACACCCCCACGGGCCCCTCCCTACCTACTCCCTCTTCCTCTGTCGCTCTCTACGTCCGTCGCTCTCTATACCTTTCTTTTTTTCCTTGTCTTTATTACCCCTCTATCCTTTTCTTTCTTGGATTACGTAATACTCATTCAGCCGCATCCATGCAACCACATCTAACAAAATTATACTTAGCTCTTGCTTATAATTCGGTCGATCACTAGACCGTTGAATAAAACTATATAAATAATCCATTAGGCTGCTTTTTCTTTTCTTTTTATCTTCATGACACATCTCTGCATATCTATTCACAGATTCAAGAAATTATATACGTATTGATTAACATTTTTGTGTATCTAAAGATTACACTAAAGATTACAAATTTTAATATTACACTTTTATCTTGACATCGAGGATTATATTAGTTCTTGCATCTTAACCCCAAAGAAAAACTGTAGTTGTTTTTACACTTTTATCTTGACATCGAGGATTATTGGCCGCGAAGACACTATTTGAATATACCACTTTGAATGATCTTATTACTAAAGTCTTCTTGAAATTTATCATCATGCTGTTCATGCGAACTCAGATAGCATGGAATCAGAGGAGTTTGTAAAACAGTGGGGATATTACTTGAAGGAAATTAAATGTTATTTTGAAGAGAACTTAACTTTAAATGGATTCGACATAGGATCGGAGTAGGTAATAAACATCAATCTTAAAAGCTATAGATACAGACATGACAATGTAGCAGGGCGGCGATCCGGGGAACAGGCCCTTAATTTTTAGGGGGTCGTCCACCCGGAAAATTTGAAAAAGTGAAAAAAACTAAAAAGTATAGCAAATACTGATTAAAGACTGCAACATACTTTTAGACTCTGGAAGGACCAAGAGTGCCACGTTTAGACTAATAAAAATGCAAAAATCTTCTTCTAATATCCCTCAAAATGTCCCCCCCCCCCTGCCATGAAAAGAAATCACCGCCCCTGCAATGTAGGGTCTTACTCTAGATCAAGAAACGGCAATGACAATCAAACTTTAATTGTATTGAAATATATAAACTATAGCGTCTTCTTTATTAGTTTAAGTCTTTATAGCGTAATAATGAGGCTTAGCTATTAAAGCAAACCGTCCTACTTAAACCACCTATCGTATAAAAAGATAATGTTTATCCTTACCTTAATATAAATTATGGTATATCATCCATGACTCTGACCTGAGATCAACAAGTAAATTGCTAACCTTATTAATTGTGATAACTCCTTAGTGTGAATCGCCTATGATATTGTGTACACAGTCATTTAGAGCCTACCCAGTTGAAGTCAAGCATAAATTATATAGGCCTATAGTTAATGTATATGCCTATAGAGTTCTAGGTATACGGCTTAAAGAATCCACGTGCACCTTGAATAGGTTTATATATAGGCCCTGCTTTTATCTCCTCTCGATTCCGTGGTCAAAAAACACGAGCAGCGATTGCACAGCGTTTTTGAAAATGAACAGGCTCGGCCGGGAGGCTTGGTTCTAGCTTGAAGAAACCTTCAGGATGGTGATTTTTTTGGGGTTTTTTTTTTTGGGGGGGGGAGGGGAAGAGACCCCGGGAACGCAGCAATGGCATTCAATTATGCATATTGACTATCAAACATCCAACTTTGCATTCTATCGCGACGCACTTCAGTGAAAATGTAGTGGATATATTTCATATTATATTACGTACGTTACCGGACGGTTGATCACATGGTTCGCGGTTCGAGTTAGGCCTACCGTCTTTTCGCAAGAAATTAATTTATATTTACCAACTCGACCCAGGTGAATTATAAGGAAATTGGTATTAATTCCTTGAAATGCTAGAGCGCCATAATGGCAGCCATGCATGCTGCGGCCGGGGTTATTGTGGAACGCCGGGAGTGTCAAGTCTCTGGCATGGCACTGGCATTTAATAGCGCTTTATATACAAGAACCCCTCCATTATATAACCGTGATTCTAATTACTTTCCATTCCGTCGCAATTATTGTTGCCGATGATTGTTTGAGTATTATGGCCTACTCTTCCTAGTTGCATAGGAGGCACCGTGATGACTCGATTCGAATGTCGGGAGAAAAAAGGAAAGAAAACGAGGCCTGGAAGGGGAAGGACGAGAAAGAGACTTCGGATAATGCACAACTGGATTCCCTCACCCTCCCCTAGCTAATCCATGGCCCAAGTAATGCTAGTGCCCCGCCCTCTACGGCTGAAGCTTTATCTTCTTTCTTCGAGATTTCATGCTCCCATCGATATTACACCCCCACGGGCCCCTCCCTACCTACTCTCTCTTCCTCTGTCGCTC
Source organism: Mesocentrotus franciscanus (assembly GCA_037976565.1). NCBI lineage: Eukaryota > Metazoa > Echinodermata > Echinoidea > Camarodonta > Strongylocentrotidae > Mesocentrotus > Mesocentrotus franciscanus. Next base: position 15,675,160 of record CP137683.1, read on the forward strand.
TCTCTGTCCGTCGCTCTCTATACCTTTCTTTATTTCCTTGTCTTTATTACCTCTATCCTTTTCTTTCTCTACCTTGCTATTATTTTGCTTGGATTACGTAATACTCATTCAGCCGCATCCATGCAACCACATCTAACAAAATTATACCTAGCTCTTGCTTATAATTCGGTCGATCACTAGACCGTTGAATAAAACAATATAAATAATCCATTAGGCTGCTTTTTCTTTTCTTTTTATCTTCATGACACAGCCTCTGCATATCTATTCACAGATTCAAGAAATTATATACGTATTGATTAACATTTTTGTGTATCTAAAGATTACACTAAAGATTACAAATTTTAATATTACACTTTTATCTTGACATCATGGATTATATTATTTCTTGCATCTTAACCCCAAAGAAAAACTGTAGTTGTTTTTACACTTTTATCTTGACATCGAGGATTATTGGCCGCGAAGACACTATTTGAATATACCATTTTGAATGATCTTATTACTAAAGTCTTTTTGAAATTTATCATCATGCTGTTCATGCGAACGATAGCATGGAATGAGGAGTTTGTAAAACAGTGGGGATATTACTTGAAGGAAATTAAATGTTATTTTGAACAGAACTTAACTTTAAATGGATTCGACATAGGATCGGAGTAGGTAATAAACATCAATCTTAAAAGCTATAGATACAGACATGACAATGTAGCAGGGGCGGCGATCCGGGGAACAGGCCCTTAATTTTTAGGGGGTCGTCCCCCGGAAAATTTGAAAAAGTGAAAAAACTAAAATGTATAGCAAATACTGACTAAAGACTGCAACACACTTTTAGGCTCTGGAAGGACCAAGAGTGCCACGTTTAGACTAATAAAAATGCAAAAATCTTCTTCTAATATCCCTCAAAATGTACAAGTAAATATTGTAGAAAATCTGTATTCCCTCGCATTTCGTCCCCCTGCCATGAAAAGAAATCACCGCCCCTGCAATGTAGGGTCTTACTCTAGATCAAGAAACGGCAATGACAATCAAACTTTAATTGTATTGAAATATATAAACTATAGCGTCTTCTTTATTAGTTTAAGTCTTTATAGCGTAATAATGAGGCTTAGCTATTAAAGCAAACCGTCCTACTTAAACCACCTATCGTATAAAAAGATAATGTTTATCCTTACCTTAATATATGGTATATCATCCATGACTCTGACCTGAGATCAACAAGTAAATTGCTAACCTTATTAATTGTGATAACTCCTTGGTGTGAATCGCCTATGATATTGTGTACACAGTCATTTAGAGCCTACCCAGTTGAAGTCAAGCATAAATTATATAGGCCTATAGTTAATGTATATGCCTATAGAGTTCTAGGTATATACGGCTTAAAGAATCCACGTGCACCTTGAATAGGTTTATATAATAGGCCCTGCTTTTATCTCCTTTCGATTCCGTGGTCAAAAAACACGAGCAGCGATTGCACAGCGTTTTTGAAAATGAACAGGCTCGGCCGGGAGGCTTGGTTCTAGCTTGAAGAAACCTTCGGGATGGTGATTTTTTTTTTTTTTTGGGGCCGGGAGGAGAGACCCCGGGAACGCAGCTATGGCATTCAATTAGGCATATTGACTATCAAACATCCAACTTTGCATTCTATCGCGACGCACTTCAGTGAAAATGTAGTGGATATATTTCATATATATATTACGTACGTTACCGGACGGTGGATCACATGGTTCGCGGTTCGAGTTAGGCCTACCGTCTTTTCGCAAGAAATTAATTTATATTTACCAACTCGACCCAGGTGAATTATAAGGAAATTGGTATTAATTCCTTGAAATGCTAGAGCGCCATAATGGCAGCCATGCTGCGGCCGGGGTTATTGTGGAACGCCGGGAGTGTCAAGTCTCTGGCATGGCACTGGCATTTAATAGCGCTATAATATACAAGAACCCCTCCATTATATAACCGTGATTCTAATTACTTTCCATTCCGTCGCAATTATTGTTGCCGATGATTGTTTGAGTATTATGGCCTACTCTTCCTAATTGCATAGGAGGCACCGTGATGACTCGATTCGAATGTCGGGAGAAAAAAGGAAAGGAAACGCGGGCTGGACACTGAGGGGAAGGTCGAGAAAGAGACTTCGGATAATGCACAACTGGATTCCCTCACCCTCCCCTAGCTAACCCATGGCCCAAGTAATGCTAGTGCCCCGCCCCTCTACGGCTGAAGCTTTATCTTCTTTCTTCGAGATTTCATGCTCCCATCGATATTACACCCCCACGGGCCCCTCCCTACCTACTCTCTCTTCCTCTGTCGCTCTCTCCGTCCGTCGCTCTCTATACCTTTCTTCATTTCCTTGTCTTTATTACCCCTCTATCCCTTTCTTTCTCTACCTTGCAATTATTTTGCTTGGATTACGTAATACTCATTCAGCCGCATCCATGCAACCACATCTAACAAAATTATACCTAGCTCTTGCTTATAATTTGGTCGATCACTAGAACGTTGAATAAAACTATATAAATAATCCATTAGGCTGCTTTTTCTTTTCTTTTTATCTTCATGACACATCTCTGCATATCTATTCACAGATTCAAGAAATTATATACGTATTGATAAACATTTTTGTGTATCTAAAGATTACACTAAAGATTACAAATTTTAATATTACACTTTTTATCTTGACATCGAGGATTATATTAGTTCTTGCATCTTAACCCCAAAGAAAAACTGTAATTGTTTTTACACTTTTATCTTGACATCGAGGATTATTGGCCGCGAAGACACTATTTGAATATACCATTTTGAATGATCTTATTACTAAAGTCTTCTTGAAATTCAGTATCATCATGCTGTTCATGCGAACGATAGCATGAAATCAGAGGAGTTTGTAAAACAGTGGGGATATTACTTGAAGGAAATTAAATGTTATTTTGAAGAGAACTTAACTTTAAATGGATTCGACATAGGATCGGAGTAGGTAATAAACATCAATCTTAAAAGCTATAGATACAGACATGACAATGTAGCAGGGGCGGCGATCCGGGGAACAGGCCCCTTAATTTTTAGGGGGTCGTCCCCCGGAAAATTTGAAAAAGTGAAAAAACTAAAATGTATAGCAAATACTGACTAAAGACTGCAACACACTTTTAGGCTCTGGAAGGACCAAGAGTGCCACGTTTAGACTAATAAAAATGCAAAAATCTTCTTCTAATATCCCTCAAAATGTACAAGTAAATATTGTAGAAAATCTGCATTCCCTCGTATTTCGTCCCCCCCCCCTGCCATGAAAAGAAATCACCGCCCCTGCAATGTAGGGTCTTATACTCTAGATCAAGACTGAACGGCAATGACAATCAAACTTTAATTGTATTGAAATATATAAACTATAGCGTCTTCTTTATTAGTTTAAGTCTTTATAGCGTAATAATGAGGCTTAGCTATTAAAGCAAACCGTCCTACTTAAACCACCTATCGTATAAAAAGATAATGTTTATCCTTACCTTAATATATGGTATATCATCCATGACTCTGACCTGAGATCAACAAGTAAATTGCTAACCTTATTAATTGTGATAACTCCTTGGTGTGAATCGCCTATGATATTGTGTACACAGTCATTTAGAGCCTACCCAGTTGAAGTCAAGCATAAATTATATAGGCCTAGTTAATGCATATGCCTATAGAGTTCTAGGTATATACGGCTTAAAGAATCCACGTGCACCTTGAATAGGTTTATATAATAGGCCCTGCTTTTATCACCTCTCGATTCCGCGGTCAAAGTGATTGAAAGAATCCGGATCGGAAACAAGCATGGTGACAGACCCGGGGCCCGGGGCACACACCCCGCCTAAAATATTGGGGGGGGGGAGTACGGAAGAAAGGAAGAAGCATGGGCTTGTTTTGGTGGTCAGAAAATTGTATAGCCAAAACGGCATACTCAAAACCTGATTATATAATATAACCTTTTTTTGCTTCACAGAATTGTCGGATTTGTGCCCCCCCCCCGCCCGCCAGGGAATCCTAGATATGCCACTAAGTAACCTTTGATTCTTTGAATATTTGTTTTACGATTGTCATTGTGAATACAATGTCAACTATAGTAGCCAATAGCCAGAAGCATGTTAGCCTATATATAGGGTCCAAAGGTCAATCGCTTCGGTCTTAGTTGTAAAAACCAAATTTCTACCCTCAATCCTGCACAAAACCCTGAATCCAATCATATCACTATATTAAATGCTAAACCTATAATCTAATCTCCGTTGCCAAATGTCAGATCACTCTCACTCCATAACCATACAACGAAAAATAACTTCGTGATGAAAGGTGCAAAGAGTGATTGTGATTCTGCATACGTCTATCATTATCATTTTAAAGCAAAATTACAATAGATAGAATATGTCGCCTAAAAGGCCATCGTTAGCTCTTTTAGACCACAGTCACACGAACGAAACCAACAACAGACCGAAATACAAAACCCGGAATGGCCAACAATCGGTCGGTTTTGAATCGGTGTGGAGTCGGTTTGGCGGAGGGACTGCTAACTGAATTCCTATAGGTCTGCTTTCACCGAAAGGAACTGGCTCTATTTCCTGACTACTTATTATTTATTTTGTATAGATAGCGTATTGTACACGCACCTGGGGAAAAAATAATAAGAGACGTAATATTAACATGCAGATTGACCAAACCCTGACCATCTACGTCTGGACGACTTCTCCCAGCCTCAGGAGTTAGGACAACAGTATAACCCTGAGAAAATCAACGCACTAACCACCAGCCCCGGCCGAAAATATTTACCTGAATAGTCATCTCATGACCCTACAAAGTACTTGAAACAACGAACAAAAGGGTGTGTAGCCCCAAGAACCCCGCCCCCAATTCGGGTCAATTTCACTAAGCAGCCCATATGCCTCAAATTTTGTCAAAATTAAGGAGTTTAAGATTACTGTTCATCACAAAAGACACCCTAACGACAAACTTTCCTTCGGGAATATGTGTTATAGTTATATTGTTCATTGTTTTACTGTTCCACATTCCAAATATTTAACAGGGTTGTCTCATACATAATATAGATTGAACAAAATAATGCATAATAAAACAATGATATACATAATAATAATGTAACATATAAAGAGATAATAATATGAACTATGGGTATGGCCTAGTTATTAAGAAGCAAAGCTTGTATAATTATTATCATGATTTTAGGTTCCCGAATAAAATACAAAATATTTGTAACGAAGTCGATAGCAATACCTTGTAGATCTTCTAAATAATGAATAATTGGAATGCATTTTTATATAATGTATATATTTACAATGTTTGATTATTATTTTTATCATTATTTAATGTTTTAATACGCATCAAACTATGATTTAGTTTTAACGTAGGAAACTATATGTTTTACAACCCACTCTGGAATATTTTTATCTTTTTACAGAGCCATCAATATATAAATTTGTACTTACCGTTGATGAACTGGCAACATAGAGCAATATTTTGCTGACTTTCAATTTTCAATGAATATTAATTATTAAGGACACATGTGCAATCATTTCAGTATTAGCTTTTTGACTTATTTATATATTTTGTATTGTATTGTTTTCAATCAATTATCATTATTACTGTTGTGAATTTTAATAGATTCTTAAAATGTAAATATTATATAGTGATTGATTTTAAATAGCTACACATGAGTAATGTTAAGTATTACCAATGATGTTTGAATGATTGTAACAAATGAAATATGATTTTATGTATTGGAGTTCATGTATATGTGAACATGCACAATTCATCATTTTGGCTGCGAGGCATTGTTTGTTAATAAAACCATTATTGAATTGAATTTAATTGATAAAGAAAGATGTTATAGAAGTTTGAGTCACTGAGCATGTAGCATTATATATAACAATTTTTGTAAACAAAGAAGTAGTACGTACAAAATACGTGCATACAAATTATAGCAGTGTTTACCCGAGTGAAACAATTCCGAAAAATCCTTTAACTTGTAAACCTGATATATAAGAGAGATTGAGAGAGAAAGAGAGAGAGAGAGAGAGAGAGGGGGGTGAATGGCAAAGTTTGTTAAACATGCATTTAAAAAGGAAATCTTTGAGCTTACGCTTGAAGGAATATAGTGAGGTTGATTCGCTGATTTCTATATCCAAACTATTCCAAAACTAGTGGAGGCTATTTTTCCCCCTTCAAGCCCATGGACAAATTAGGTCTGAAGAAAGAGGGATGACCGTAGTGTACATCATGAAATATAAATATTGACCAAAGTTTCCATCGTGAATGGGGTATTATAGTCAGGTGGCTTAGCGTCAAATTTATCGATTATCGTTACTTGCCGGATAAAAGCACCATTTTTGGTACAGGGTTTCCTTATGACCTACTAAACGATATTAGGCTAGGAGCCCCCGGCAAAAATTTCAACTTAAGGGTGTGGGGGCGGGGGCGTCTTTTTGGAGCCCCCAAATGATTTTATAACATTGATTTGTTGTTGTACAAATGCCATTTTTGGTACAGGGCTTCCTTAGGACCTACTGAACGATATTAGGGTAGGAGCCCCCGGCAAGAATATCATATAAGGGTGTGGGGCGGGGCATCGCCTCGTAGCCCCCAAATAATTTAGAAGGTAATATAACATTTATTTGTTGTTGTACAATTGCCATTTTTGGTACAGGGCTTCCTTAAGACCTACTGAACGATATTAGGGTAGGAGCTCCCGGCAGGAATATCATATAAGGGTGTGGGGCGGGGGCGTCGCTTCGTAACCCCCAAATAATTTAGAAGGTAATATAACGTTTATTTGTTGTTGTACAATTGCCATTTTTGGTACAGGGCTTCCTTAAGACCTACTGAACGACATTAGGGTAGGAGCCCCCGGCAAGAATATCATATAAGGGTGTGGGACAGGGGCGTCGCCTCGTAGTCCACAAACAATTTGTAAGGTAATATAACATTGAGTTTTTGTTGAACAACGCCATGGGGCCCCCCAATCACACATATTTGAATATTTATGCCGGGGGCTCCTACCCTACCATCATTTAGCAGGTCCTAATGAAGCCCTGTACAAAAAATGGCGTTTGTACAACACAACTCAATGCTATATTACCTCATAAATTATTTGTGGGCACCGAGGCGACGACCCTGCCTCACACCCTTATACGATATTTTTGCCAAAAGCTCCTACCCTTATATCGTTCAGTAGGTCCTAAGGAAGCCCTGTACCAAAAATGGCGTTTGTACAACTACAAATAAATGTTATATTACCTTCTAAAATATTTGGGGGCTACGAGGCGACGCCCCTGCCTCACACCCTTATATGATTTTATTGCCAGAGGCTCCTACCCTTATATCGCTCAGTATGTCCTAAGAAAGCCCTCTACCCAAAATGGCATTTGTACAACAACAAATAAATGTTATATTACCTTCTAAATTATTTGGGGGCTACGAGTCGACGCCCCGCCCCACACCCTTATATGATACTCTTGCCGGGGGCTCCTACCCTAATATCGTTCAGTAGGTCCTAAGGAAGCCCTGTACCAAAAATGGCATTTGTACAACAACAAATCAATGTTATAAAATCATTTGGGGGGTCCAAAAAGACGCCCCCGCCCCCACACCCTTAAATTTAATTTTTGGCCGGGGGCTCCTAGCCTAATATCGTTTAGTAGGTCCCAAGGAAGCACTGTACCAAAAATGGTGCTTTTATCCGGCAAGTAACGATAATTTCACTAAGCCACCTGACTATATAGACCCCCTCTGAAACCCCCTTGGAACATCAAAGAAACTACATTGTAGTAAGAAACCATTACTGTAGCGCCATCCACGGTGAACTGAAATTTAAATTGAATTTCAAATTCATTGTATAGATGGAAACCGTATCAGGACAATAACCCCCTGGACAATCACCCCCCGGAAACTACCCCTCAAGGTCAATAACCCCCCCCCCCCGGAAAATTACCCCCCTGAAAATTACCCTCTAAGACAATAACCCCCCATCCCCCCGCAGGGACAACCAAGGACAAACCCCGTTGATGACAATTACCCCCCGGAAAATAACCCCTTTTTTAAAAGGGAATTCCGCCCTGATAATAACTGGTTTTAATTTTTTTGTTTTTTGTTTTTGTTTGTTTTTGTTTGTTTGTTGTTTGTTTGTTTGTTTGTTTGTTTGTTTGTTTGTTTTTTTTTTTGGGGTAATTGTCCACGGGGAGTATTTTTCCGGGGATAATTGTCCTCGGTGAGGTGGTTGTCCTGGGGGTATTTTCCGGGGGTAATTGTCCTTGGGGGCGTTTGTCCCACTTGTAATTGTCCTTGGGGTAATTGTCCTAGAACCTACTACGAGTTATAATAATTGAAATAATATTATATTGTTCTTCTATGGCGCATTTTAGGACAGTAGGCTTACTCAATGCGCTTTAAAATTTACAATAAAATATTCATAATCATGAAAAACGTTTATAACAAAAAAAGGTTTTTTAGTGCTTTCACATAATATTGTCGCATATCATTATACAACATACCTGCTGTAATTTCAAAACTTAGAGTCTGCGAAATATGAATAGATAAACCAGCCAACAATTAAAATATTAAATCATTCTCCGTTTAGTACCCCCTGGTTCATTGGGCGTATGGACTTGTTCCTCAGTATTTCACTCCCCAACCCAGGTGGCAAACCCTTTTTGATATCTTTTTTCTCCCCCTCGTCTTTCTATCTTTTTGTTGCTGTATGCAGCATTAATGTTTACAAACATACGGGGATGTGCCGCTCTAATGGGTCGCTTTTTCACAAAAAATCTCTTAACATGGGTCCCATTTTTTCCAAAAATATCACTAAACATGGGTCCGTTTTTCCAAAATTTCAAAAATTGTGAAAAATGGGCCTATATTTCGAGAAAATTCTGCCAAAATGACCCTTAAAAATGGGTATAGGGGTTTCGATGCTTGAGCGGCACACCCCCGTCCAAACCAAATCTGAGTACCCCCCCCCCGGTTTACAATCGTATAATAACCAGTCTTGCAACAGTATTATAGAAATGTCTCATGTCTAATATATAGGAGTGTATATTGTTCGGGGAGCCGTCATGATTTTGCGATCATGTCTATAAATAGATGTGACGAGAGACGTTTATGCCTTTCAAATACCCCTCGCATGATTTAGGAGTGGTATCGTCTGGAAAGCCGTCATGATTTTGCGATCATATCTATAAATAGATGTGCCGAGGAGAGCGGTAGGTACAACGCACGTTTCTTTCAAATACTTCTCGCTCCGCCTCATCGTTCAGTACGTGCTCCGCATATATACGTCGTGATACATGTACCATCTTTATCGCTTTCAGGACAACATTTATTTTTAGGGCTAATGTGATCACATATTGTTCTTCAAATTGGCAACGATTCATTTTTTGTTCTATTATACTATTTTTCTTTTATTGCTGCAGTGTTAAGATAAAATGTAATGCCTCTTAAAACAATATACATGGGCGAGAATTTTGTTGAAAAGTTGCCAAAAATTGCAAGTTTTGATTGACAACAAAATGTTTTGGAACTTCTCTCAACGTTTTCCAAATTAAGGATTTCAAAGCTTATATTTCTCTTTTAAAATTCCTGGCATCAAACAAATATAGTCATGAAACAAAATGAATATAGTTACCCCTCAGTCTACTCATGCATCTGGGGGTGTTTCACAAAGACTAAGATCGACTTTAAGTTGGACTTAAGTATAACAGGCCGTTCGTGCCATTGGTTGCTATCACCATTGGTCTCTAAATTATACTCTTTAGATAATATTTTTTCCTTCAATAATGAACTCTCAAAAAATGTAAACTCTGTAGATTTGAGTCCACGATTTGTACGTCCCTTGAAAGACAAATGCCGGTAAATGGTAAGAGCAAACAGTGGCATGGACGGCCTGTTATACTTAAGTCCAACTTAAAGTCGATCTTAGTCTTTGTGAAACACCCCCCTGGTATATTTGTAGGGCTCTGAATCAAAAGCTATTGATCGAGCCAGTCCTCACTTAATATCGAATGAGTGCCGCGAATTAAAAGATTATGTGCGCATGCTCCCAGATCGCTTGAAATTCGTCATATTTTGTTTTGTACTAGCCATCATCTTACTAATAGCGTTCACTGTTCACGCTTCTTGGCGTTTCATCTTTTAAGTGGTCTTAGGAACATTGTGGAAACACATCACGGTATATTTTATGAAGGAATTCTATTTTATGAACATGTTATTAAACTGTTTCCACCTATAAAGAGCTGATTGGCCAAACCCAAGTACTATCGGTAATTCGTTTCTTTTCCATAAATGATTTTTTGTCTCTTATAGGCCTACAAAATACTGCTGTTCTGACTCTCAAGCTTTTCATATCATTTCATTTCATGTAGGCCTATTTATTTCTCCAATGGACGTTTGACCTGGATATTAAATTTTGTTACGTTTACACAATATTAAAGGCTCAGACCAAGTTTACAATAAACAGAAACTGAGGATAAAATACATGGATATATTCTGTTGATGACAAAATAATAATTATGCACATAATATTGATTTTCGTTTGGTTATGGCTTGTTCCTTAGATTATGGAAGGTAGCTGTCCTATACGTATTTATATATTTATATATAGTTATGCTATTCTCGCTTTGAACAGATGAAACGAAACAGTATTCTTTTGAATTTTGAATTCGAACTTTTTTATTTTTCGAGTAAAACAATAATTTGTATAAAAACTGTAGGATCAAATTTAATACACTGTCTAAAATGTAAAGTAAAATTTACTAATGAGGATCTACGATAATTAAAAAAAATTGTAAGTCATAACAGATAATAATGCATTAATTTCAAAGGGAGATTAAAAATGTCAATTAGTGATGTAAGTCAATGTTTTCCACAAAGTTTCTAAAGGTGCCCTTTTCCGAAAGTTGCCTCTTTAGCAATGCACCATCTTCAATTTGAAAACCATTTCGCCACCCCTGATTGAAGAAACAGAATTAAAAAAAATATACCCCCAAAATATCCAAAATATGTTCTTTACTTCTCTCAGGTATAATATACAGAACACTTCAGTGATATTGCTTTATAAAATCTTAACAATGCTCCTGTGGCCAATTTATTCCTTCTGTCTGGAAGTTTATTTTGATCGCAATAACCATCTCGTTCTTTATCCAACTTAGAAATAGTAGATTGATTGAAATATATTGTAGAGAAGAATGAAAGCGATTTTTAGTCACAATATTTCATAGAAACCCGCCCATGTGCCGAGAAATAACCCTTTTAGGCCAACATACATGAATAATTATATTACTATTCTGGGTTTATATAGCGCTGAATACATCGACGATGTCTCTGAGTGCTTTACCGATTATTTCCCGCTCACTGGATTCAGGTTTGCCCGCACGCAATGTAGATGCACATTTTCCACTACCTGGGGAGCATTCAAGCCAGGCTCCATTTTATTCACAATGCAGTGCAAACTGCAATGTCTTTAGAATCCTACCCATTTCACACCTGGGTGTAGATTGGCAAAAGTGAATTAATGTCTTGTCAAAGGGTTTTGGTGCCGGCCTGGGATTCGATCCCTCAACCCTTGGAACCACTATACCAAGATACCTCCACAATACTATTACATACGATTAAAGATCAGAAAATACCAAAAGCAATGGCGTCAGTGTAGTCTTGAGGAGAGTTGGTCAGTATGTGAATAGTGCTTTGTATATGTAGTAGCTATCTTTCTTCCTGTATCTATTTTTTCGGACGCATATTATTTTGATATATCCTTATCTTAATTTTTTTTTTTTTTTACATGTAATCTCATTCAATATGATTTATATTATGCTTTACAGTAATACTCTTTGTTAGTGAAACGGTGTATAGGTGCCGTGGTCTAGTGGATAGTTCACCGGACTGTGTATTACGTGGTTCGCGGTTCGAGTCCCACCGCGGCACTAATGTCCTTTGGCAAGGTATTTACCTGATGTAAATGGGTACCCGGTAGGAATAATTTCCTCTTATTCCGAGGGTAGCTTGAAAAATGACGGGGTAATAACAGTACAGCGCTTACAAACATTGGCATTAAGTGCTATATAGAACAAAACTGAAAAGAGGTAAGAAATATTTTTTCAAAATTTAAACAGCGTACGTCTTTTAGCCTACTACAAAGGTCACTCCCACAGATACTTTTCTACAAGGTAATACAGGTTAGCCCGTTTTAACGCCGCTTCTAATTGTGCTACTCTATTATCTTGCACAGTTTTGATGAACCATTTCTGAAGCATATGTCGCGTTCCATCTGCTGTCACATAAGCCCCTTTCTTGTTCGTCTCCTTGAACCGTCCAGTTTCGACTTCATGGAACCCAAGAGCTTCACTGAGGTAGCGGAGGTTTCCGTCGGGGATGTGGTCCGCTAACTGCGTCAGCATGCTCTCGAATTGTAGATCATTTTTAAAGGATATTCTGCTCTTGGGAGTGGAATGGTCACTTTTCATGTCAGTCTCGTAGCTACACACACAAAACACACACACACACGAATGAACAAGCAAGCAAAACAATATTATCACTATTGATATTGTTATTATTATTATTATTATTAGCAGTAATAGTACATTTGTAGTACTAAAAGTATCATTATTGTTGTCCTCGTCGTCGTTGTTGATGTTGTATTTGTTATTGTTCTTGTTACTCTAGTTATTTTTAAAATTATTATTACTATCATTATTATCATAATTATGATATGATTGTTGTTTCATTTATGATGTACAGGGCGTATTTATAGTTTACGTGGTCGTTCCCCACACATAACAAAAGTAACTACATTGTTGGGGCCTGAGCCCTCTCCTAGAAAAAAAACAGGTAAAAACACCATTTTTGTATAAAAGAAGAAGATGGGCCCCTCCTTGCGCTCAAGGGTGGTGGTAAATTTTTTTTCTTCAATTTTCGGAGGCCAAAAAAAAAATTGCTCACAACCCCCCGCCCCACTGAGCGAAAAACCGACCGGCACGATTTTTCAATTTTAAATTTTTCGGAGGCAAAATTTTTTTCGCACGAAGTGGGCCCCTTTTTCGGCCCCCTCCCTTGCCGCCGGCTGGATCCACCCCTGTAGAGGGGCTGTATCCCCCGGGGGACTTTTAAAGATCCCTTGATTCAGGCAACCACTACCTAAAATTCGGACTGCGTGGTGCCCGAATTATCCTTTTATTTTGGGCACCGAGGTGCCCGAATATATCATTTTTGTAATTTTCACTCAAAATTGTTAAAACTTTGCGCTAAAAATGTAGCAATTGACAAGTTTATATTCGGGCAAAAGGCGTCAGCCCCCTCGTGGAAATGTACCTTTCGTCTCCGCACATGCTTCATAGTCTTCAAAATGCATACCTGTCGATTAACTTTATTGTTGTCTGATCATTCACGTAGTCCCTTGGAAGCTTTCCATAGACATCCTTCATGTTTACGTCAGACCCTCTCCTCAGCAGGAGCAGAAGAAGTTCTTCTGCTTTGGAAAACGCTCCTTGCGTATTCTGCTTTGATTTGCTTAAAACGTGTAACATATATATAAGTGGCAATGGTCAAAATATATGTAGGCGTCATAACATTAGGTCATGTTTAAGTGGATGGATTAAGTCAAATGTTTATATGGAGTGCCAAGTGTTAACCTCGTCAACCCTTAACAATCACCCTAATAAGCCACTTCGGAGATAAAACTTGGCACTTGCAGGACTGACCCCCAGATATCCACAGATCACTTACACACGGAGACGTCCCACTTTGTGCATTTTAGAATAATCGCTGCCAAAGTGATAGAGATGCTTCATGAATAGATTTTGCTTGGCCTCTTGAAATTAATACTTCCACCAGTGTATCATAGAATGTACCAGCCGATGCATAAACGAGTAATGATTACATAACTTACATGATCACGTATCCAGCAGTCGTCTCGACGGGTTTTACGGTTTTGTACAAATTACCTATGCGCAGATAGTATCTCCGGAGTGGCTCTTATTCTAAATTAACAGACCCCAAAATCGTCAATACGAAATTAATTTCTCGTTTTCATTTCATGACTGGATCCATTTTCATTTAATAATTTTGTTACAAAATTAGAGTAACTTGTGTAAACAAAAGGATTGATACTTATGTTGGTGCCCATACATCAGAAGAACAAAAAGTTTTGATTTTTTAAAGAAAATTAAACAATGAAACTGGTTGGTCAAACACGGATATTTTCAAAATACTGATAGTTAGTCAATCTGTAGAAAACATGTGATGAAATAAATGTGTGTTGTTTTTGTTTTCTTCTCGAAGGCAATCACTAAAAGTGTTTAAAATTGACAGAATTGGGTTCCTACGGTTACCTGCTAAAATTAGAATCTGTAAAATGTTCGAGTGTCACGGACAGAAGAGATAGGGTTCACGAACCACAACACTATTTTTAAAAGTCATTACATCCCAAACTATTGCTTTCTCCGTCTCTCTGCACCATCGCTCGTTTGCCAAACGTGCAGTTTTGCACAAAAAGGCACCAGTCGAAGGAAAAATTGCTTTGAGCAACACACAAATTATGTTAATGTTGCACTGGAAATGGTTAAATATTCTTTGAGCCGGCATGAGGCACAGGGAAATTATTGAGTGGCGTATAATAGAATAAAAGGGAGTATACTGGGCAGTAAAACGAAAAATATTGACTGGGCATAGTTCAACTTTCGCGTACAATGCAAGGACGAAATAGAATCCTTACATACTTTATCGGTTTCTTTTGACAGTTGAGGTATGTTGCAGCTAGATGAAGGCTCGTCTGACCATTGTTCAATTGGGTTCTCATGTCAGCTCCATGGTTCATCAAAGCCTCCACTGTTGATACATGGCCAGCTCCTGCAGCGAGATGGAGCGGCGTCGAGCCATCCTTTCCGGGCCAGTTCACCAACTCCTTCCTCTAGATAAATTAAGTTTTGAACTACCAATAAAAGACTGCCACTTTAATATTTTTCATGAGATATTTAATGCACAATCCACAATTTCTTAATTTCTCCACTACACGGAAAAAAGAAAAAAAATCAGTTTTGATAAAGCAACCATAATATCGTGGGAAGGTAGGGCCAATGACTTGTTTTCTGTTTTCTGTTCGTAATTCCGACGGCTCGTTTTCCGAAGGTGTTCCTAAGTTTTCCTCATTCCGAAAACACATTTTTCCTATACAAGAGGGTTTATTACCCCTAGCATGCTAAGAGGGAAATAAATTCCATTGTTCCGAAGGTTGTTTTAATAGCCAATCATTCATATGGGACGATGATTTTGAATAAATAAAACACGGTCATATTAATTCAAAATCATCACGAACTATTGGAAATACATACCTTCTAAATTAAAGACATTCAAAGGAACAAGTTGTAACTGATATATGACAGAGGGTCGTAGTAAATGGTTAAAAAAATAAGGACTCTACAAACATGACAAAAGCGTGTAATATTTTCCTTCATTCTTACATGCTCTGATTCGCTGAGGAAGCAGTTGATGATGTTCAGGCGGCCCTTCCACGCGGCAAAGTGGAGCGGTGTCCATCCTTTATTGCAGTTCTTCTCTATCTCACATCCTTTTAGCACGAGGTACTTCAAAATGGCTAGATGTCCCATTTCGGCTGCGTAGTGAAGAGGCGTACAGCCATCGCTCGCAATCCTGTTCACCTCAGCCCTTCGGGTGATCAAATATCTTACAATCTCCACCCGACCGTTATAACTTGCAATATGGAGCGACGTCAATTCATCTTTCGTCACTGTGCCAACGTCCATCCCGCCTTCATCAACAAGATATTTCACGACTCCAAGATGACCCTGTTGGGAGGCGTGATGCAGAGGCGTCCATCCAGATTTGTTCACGGTCTCGATGCTTGCACCCTCGTTTGCGAGTACTTTGACAATCTGGAGATTTCCTTGATACACTGCTGAGTGAAGAGGGGTTAGACCCTCGTTTTGTTTGCGGTTGATCTCCACACCGTTAGAGAGTAGAAAACCAACGACGTCCAAGCGTCCATTTGTTGCAGCCCGATGTAACGCAGTTTGGCCCTGCTTGTTGCTGTGTTCTACTGCTGCTCCTTCTTTGGCTAGGTAGCTAACAACTTCCGAGTGACCATTCGCTGCTGCTATGGTAATCGGAGAGTCGCCATCTTTGTTGATTTCGTTTGGATCAGCTCCTTCTGTCATCAGAAACTGAATGAAATCCAGTTTTCCGTGATATGCGGCGTGGTATAGAGACGTACATCCCTCTTTGTCCTTTGATTCGATATCTGCACCTTTAATCAGAAGATGTTTTACAATATCTAAACTGCTGTTACACATAGCAAAACGGAGTGGTGATCTCCCCATTTCCTTCTCTCTCCTGTTCACGTCTGCTCCTTGAGAAATTAGATACTCGACAGTGTCAAATTGCCCTTCCCACGAGGCATGGTGGAGTGGAGTAAACCCTCTCTTGTCGAGTTTGTCAAGTTCTGCACCGCAACTTAACAGATATTCCACCATCTCGCATCCACGGACACCGTTCGCTGCGGCATGGAGAGGCGTTTGACCATAGTGACATGATTTATGTATATCATCGCCTTTTTCGACTAAGTATTTCACGATGTCTAAATGACTCCTTTTGGCAGCGTGGTGGAGGGGCGTCCACCCCTCATGATTCCGAGTGTAAAAATCGGCCCCTTTTGACACTAGATATTTTACTATCTCAGTATGACCGTACGTTGCAGAGATGAGGATCGGTGTAGACCCATCGTTAGTCTTGCCCTTCAAATCCGACCCTTCAGTTACAAGAAGTTCCACAATTTCAAAATGGCCATATTGACATGCTGCGTGCAATGGTGTCCAACCACAGCAACATGCAATATGAATATTAGCACCTTTTGAGACGAGAAATTTAGCAACGTCGGTGTGTCCTTTCGTAGATGCTCTCCTCAAAGCTGTCTCACTGGCTTTGTCGACCTGTCCGATGTCTGCCTGATTTGATACAAGGGCCTGAACTATTTCAATAAACCCATTACCAGATGCTATATGTAGCGGAGTAATATCTCCGTAGCCTTTGATGTTGACATCGGCGCCTCTGGTCAGAAGATACTCAACGACAGCCATTTGATTGCTGCAATAAGGATAAGAACGAATGGAAATTGACGCGGACTATCTGGCAGGAAGATTCATGTTTAATAGGCTTTTATGCTACAAAGCTTTAGACAATTTTATTGACAAATATATATTAAAAAAAAACTGTGAAATATTTACGAGAGTTATCCTGACAGTAATTGACTTTTCCCCCTTTCACATCTCTTTTCCCTCATTATTTCATGTAGTTTGTATAGCGCTATTCATTGGCTTATATCATTAAAGGAGTACTTTGTCATGTTTGTAGTGGACCGTCTCGCCAGGATAAATACATTATTATCCTGAATCCCTTTCAAGCATCTATTCTTTAAAAAAAGAAGGTTTGTTTAAGTTCGATATTGCCATATATATATATATATATATCAATTGAAATAAAATATAGTCGGTATCCAATACCAATAACTCAAACATTTGATTAGTAATTTTGTATTTCATATGTGCATATTATGTAGGCATGTATGTGTTTATATATATATATATATATATATATATATATATATATATAAATATATATGGTAACATACAAAATAACAATGAAATAAGCAAAACATAAAATATATTACATGGATATTAAATAATATGACATTTTATAAAATAAACAGCGACTAGAGACATGGATGTTAAATTCATAGATTTACCCAGAATGACAAAATGAGATTATCCAATGATTGGAAACACAGTTAAGAAAAAAGGAAAAAAAAATATATTGAAAAAATATATATATATTTAAAACTACACCGGAAATGCAATTAACTCTTACATCAATAGAATCAGAATCTCACCAAGCACATTCATAGGAAACAAAACACAACACAGTACACACCCATAAATCCTCAACACACTTAACCTACCAGTCCCAGAAGCAATATAAGCACTCAACTCCCACGACAACATGATTAGTTAACAACACAGTCATATTTTAAATACGTTTCCGGTGATGTTGCTTAGGACATACACAATATTTTTTATATTTGAATGGGTAAACAAAAATATACACATACATCCATGGTGTCATTGGTTATTTTAGTACATTAATGAAAGTCAATTTTTTTTTAATAAAGGTATTTGAATGAAGAAATAGACGTTGAATTCTACTAGGTAATAAGTTCCATATAACACCTCCTGAATACATTGATCATAGTATATATATCATATATATATATATATATATATATCCAACAAAAGCGAGTGCACCCACCAAGGATAAATGTTTTAATGTAACTTTTTTAATTTTTTTATTTTTACAAACTTGTATTATAAAAATAAGCCTTATACTTAAAGCAATGATAGAGTTGACATACATTCTAACCATTGAACCATAGAACCACTGAACATTCTGCGATACATTTATAGGTACAATATATTTTTCAACCGACGAAAAAAATCTAGTGCACAGAGGAGATACATTTGAATATTCAACGGTTTTTAGAAGGGAGTACCCACGTTTGCTTGATACTGTACGTACATATTTTCGCACATTACAATGTAATACATCAAAAACTCGACACCACTAACAAATTTGTCTTGACTCTATAATTAGCAAATAAAACTCGACGAAGGCGAGACGGTTAGACAATATACATATAGGCCTACGTGAGAATAATGGCTGCGTAGCTTTAATCAGAGTTCCCCATTCCTATCCTCCCCTTTGTTTGAAATTTGTTTATGTTATTATCTTACACATATTCATTTTCTTTAGGCTGGTGCGCGCGTATGTGTGTGCGTGTGCGTGTGTGTGTGTGCATACAAGAGGATTTCTGTTTGACTGAATGATACGCCTGGAAAAGACAATTGTCAGTGATTTGCGTAAGTACAAGGCCAGCTTACCTTTTCACAGCTAAATGAAGAGGTGATAACCCGCTTTCATCCAGACCATCTACATCTTGCAGTTCATCGATGAAATACTGGAAGCCTTTTCCAATCTCTATGGCTTTTTCCAGATCCATGCTTAATTTGAGCGTGCAAATTTGCCGATGATTATAAAGAAGGTTTAAGTCTGGGTTTCTTCGTTTAATAATAAGTGCGTTCGATTTTCATGGTAAGAAATAATGACAAGGAGAATAATTATGCACAATATCAAGCTGGGTAAAGTATACTATAAAACGTGATCTGTCAACATCTTACCCATGAGTGTATGAATCATCACACTGTTTAATATCTATGATGCCATTAATATTTGTAAATACAAAGGCCAATCTCAGTTGGACTATTAACTTTATTCCTTCATTAGTAATCAGTAAACAAAATACGCTTAGATTAATCATACTTGAACTCCGTGTCTGTAAACATGGTAAGGTGGAAATATGTCAAGGTCCACATAAGAAGGGGGTAAACTAGGGAATTCGGGCACCCCCTTTCTCCCTCTTTCTTCCTCTTTGACAAAGTAGAGTACGTTCCGCCATGCATGGGAGGAGATAGAGCTGTTAGATACTTGGCTTACCTTTTTCCCCCTCCTAATATTATACAAATATACCAAGCTGTGAGAAAGAATAGTGGAAATTATTTATCTGAGGAGGGACTGGCATAGTACTATTTTTTCCGAGGGGCGAAGCCCCGAGGAAACAATAGTAAGTATTGCCAGTCCCTCCTCAGATATATAATTTCCACTATTCTTACGAACTAAATGCTTGGTATATTTGTTTTATATCCCTTCTTTATGATCGAACCGATATGACACCAATGCTGAAAAATCCCTTTAAAGATCCGTGTATAAGGTCAACGTTGGACTTAATGATTGGCTGGCATATGGTTTTTAACGCGCTATCAGTGACATTGACAATTTATTCTCATGTCAACCTGCGCACAATTATATTAACGGGCATTTAATGAGACGCGCTAATTGCGCATTACTTTTGATTGAACGTGTGATGTCACAATGCTTATCTACCTGAAAATCTCAAAGAGAGCATGCGCAGTTCTGCCAAGGAAAAAATAGTGGAAATATTCGGAGCTCTGGCAGAGATTTGTTTTTAATAGTGAAATTATACTTTATCACGAGACCCCCAATTGACCAATCCTGTATTTAGAAAACTCATGAATATTCATAGAAGGGATATAAAAACTAATAATTTGGTAAAGTTCAAAGATTATTTGAATATATCTCGCCATAAACATGAATTATAACAGCAGCATATTTCCCGATTCATATTAAACATGCCTCTGCCTAAATTTTGAATTACATGAATGTCAACGTCAACAAATAGTCTCCATGCCAGTCCAATTCGCGGGTAGACATTATTTAATCAGTCATAGAGGCATGTTTCTTTAAAAAAAAAGAGCCCATAACTAGGGAGATGTTCCTCCCATCTCCCTGCGATAACGTAACCTAAACCCTAACCCTAATCCTAATCATAACCCTAGAGTACGCAAACCCTAACCGTCACCCTTACCCTACTGTATGGAAAACATGGTATGCAAATTAGCTAAATTAGCTGCATTTTTCTATTTCTTTTTAAAGGAATATGCCACTATGACTAAATACGACTACGATCAAATTAAACCGTTTAATTCATGCATTCCCACAAAGATGATGAACAGTTATCCTGAAGAACATGCAGCCAAAACTTGGGCAAAGGTTACTTCTGTCACCTCTTACAAAAATGGCTACCTAGTCTTTTTTATTGTTAAGTAATGAGGTGAGCGTATTTTGATCTAAGTTGAGAATATTGATATATAATCTGTAACATGGGTGTCGATCACGGGGATGGGGATATATCCCCCAATATTTCAGGTGGGGGATGGCCTGTACAATCATCCCCCAATAATTCACCATCAAAAAAGAAAAAAAAAATGAAGAGAAAATTTAATGATGAGAACCCGATGAGAGTAGTTAATGGTTATTACTCGCAAGATGACCATCAATATACACATTTTGCTATCTCATTTTCATAATACATACATATATAAATAGAAAACGAAGTAAATGAGACAACCGTATATGAGACAAGAATAAATTGAATTCTCGCTCATACGGCTTCATCAGGAATTGATGAATTTATTCAATTTATTCAATCAACAGCATCATAGAAATGCAGTGCGCCAAATGCAAAGCCGCAGCGTTAAAAGCAACGAGCTAAATGTTAAGCGCGAAGCGCAAAAGTGCAAAAAAAGAAGTAGAGATTAGGGGGGAAAGAGAGAGATAATGAGAGACAGAGAGGATAATAACCCAGGTAGCAAGCCCATGTGGGACCCACATGGGTCCCATTTTCTCTGAAACATGGGCCCCATATGGAAAACCATCTGGGGCCCTAAGGCATCTGCACCCAAGAAGCATATGGGACCCATATGGGTAAACCCATATAAGACAGATGGGACCCAGATGGGACCCATACCAAACTGGGCCCAAATGGGTATGCCCAGCTTAATCCCATCTGGTACCCATATTGGTTAACCCAGATATATCCCATGTGGGTTAACCCAGATTTTCCCCATGTGTTACCCATATGGGCATATTCATATTCTACCCATATGTGTACGCCCAGCTCATTCCCATCTGGGACCCATAAGGGCTGGCCCAGATAGATCCCATATGGGTTACTAAATATTGGCCCCATATGGGATACATTATATGGGTTCCATTTAATAGCCCAGATGGCACAAGTGACCCAGATCACCCCCATATGGGCCCCATATGGGCTTGCTACCTGGGAAAAAGGGAAAAGGGGAAGAAACGGGCAAAAGAAAAAAGGGGGAAGAGAAAAGGAAGAAAGACAAGAGAAAGAGGGACATATATATTCCAGCATTTCCTTCAGGGAAGTGATGTGAATGGGCGATGAAAAAAGAGGTTGACTTTAAAGTAACCTATAATGAAATATTGCTCATGTTTATTTCTTACAATGTCAAAATTACTTTACGGGATCCCCTCACTAAAAGCTTAGGCATGGGTGATGGTAGGTATGACGTTAATGCATGATAAGGAATTAGTTGAGTGGACGGAAAAGAAGTGAAAAATAAGCTGAAAGGAACATGGAAAATTGCCATGGAATGATGGAAGGCAATTTGAGACAGGCCCAACATGTTCTAAAACAAGTAATACAACAAAATACTCCAGTTCGATATTTTGGAGAAAGATTATTATGTCACAACTTATTTTTGTTTTATTGAAAAGCTGATGTAGGCCTATGTATTGTATTCAAACGTAACAGGCATAAGATAGTTATTAAAGGTGTTTTTGAAGGTTAGAATATTATTAAGTTTGAAGTTTTGTTTATAACACCCTTCCAATAATAATGCACCTTATAAGACTGGTTATAGTTTTTGAAAAAAAATAGTGCTCTGGTCAGGGCCTTAGGGAATATTATGCTTATATTTTAGAGCGTATCTGGTATGATAAGTATATCTGGGTGAAGAAGGAGATAATAGAAGTTTGTTGTTTGGTAGTTGGAACGTAAGTTTTATATTATGTTTTTAAGAAACAGACAGTTTGTAGATCAGGAGTGGAAATTTTCTGTCATTTTGAGAACCAAATTTTGCATCAGTGATATTCTGTTTCATTGAATTGAGTTTCCCGCAGAGAGGATTCAGTTGGTTTAATTAAAGAAGGAAGAGAGTCAAATGAAGAACCAAAAGCAATATGTTTTTCATTTACTAATGAGAACTATGTTTTTGGAGATCTCCTTACACAGAATATTGGAATGGGTTTTTCACGATGAATGTTGTTTGGAGACATCAATATTCATAAAATGTATGTTTCTATCACCAGGAAATAAAGAATTTTCTGTCTACATGAACCTTTCCTGGTTGCTTATTAATGCATTTGCCCACTGGTAACATAATACTTTCACAAGTTGATATCCCTCACCATTGGATTTTTTTGGTAATGTCTAAATTTCGTTAAAAATAGATGATATCAGTCTGGTAGGCCTACACTGCAGGCAAGAGTCAGGACTAACATTTAGCATGTTATTAATTTTATTACCACTCTTATATTCTCTGAAATGTTATCTTTATTGACGGTGACTTGAAAAAGTTAATAACTAGGAAGGGAGGGGGTGCAACCTGCCACACGCTTCTACCTCTTTGTTGCTTTGATCCATTGCCTAAAATATTTTGGCACCTATCACCCCCCCCCCAACCACGGATACAAATCGACACCCCTGATCTGTAAAATCAGCCTAAATAATCATGCGATCTACAATGTCTGTAAGTAATGGATAGGTGAGCGTAATTCAATCAAAACGGGGAGATGAGTCTGTGAATGAAGTAAAGCCTGATAAATAATGCGATATGCAAAGTCTAGCGTGACAAGAGGACAGTAAGCCGTGCGAAATATCGGTCTATGCATGAGCGAAATCATACCATTCGCCGTCCTGTTGATTTTCAAGGGCGGTTCTCGGCTGAAATAACGTCTGGTCTGTAAACAGGACGGAGTGATGTATTGTGTACATGGTAATAATCTCCAAGTTTGGAAGCGCTTAGTGATTGTAATAAGCGATATATAAAACTGAGTATTATTATTATTATTATTATTATAAATAGCAAAAATGGGATACAGGTAATAGGAGAAGAAAAAAAAGATGATAAAGGAAAATGTGAAAGGATAAAACAAAGATATAAGAGAAATTGATAGAAAGGTAAAATAAATGATAACACAAGGAAAGAAAGACGAAAAGATGATTGGATTAAAAACAAAGAATAACATAAGAAAATGTAGAAGAGAAAAGGTTAAAAGGATAAACCAAAAAATAACATAAGGAAAATATAGAAGACAAAATGATTGAATGATAAAACAAAGGATAACATAAGGCAAGACAGAAGAGAAAATGATAAAAGGGTAAATGAAAGGATTACAAAGATAACACGTGATGTGAAAAGAGCTCACATGACTTTTCGTCACAGTCCCAAGAAATCGAAATGGGTTACGTATGAAGACGGGAGCTATGTGGGAGGACTGAATGCTCTACCGTCCCCTTTCGAAAGGTCCCTATTGAAAAGCGAATAGTTACGTAAGACATCTAGTGATAAACCTTAAAAAGTCCCGATGGCGTGCTAATTTGATGAATAGAATTAGACAATCTTAATAAAATCGATGAATTAAGAATTACAAATATCGACGGTTCCTGTAAACAAAACGGCCACGCCCTGCTTATTACGAAAACAGAAGAAAATGGTTGTTCATGCTATCGTCCGGTAGGCAAGGACCCGAAATCATATTCCCCCGACAATCGGCAATTAGACCTGGTATACATCAATATCATGACTCCAAATAATCACAACAGCACATTGATCGAGAATAGATAGTGCAACCATCTTGTGTACCAATCACCAAACATCTTTTGCTCTTGATGTAAGGGGTTCCATGTGGCATATACTGTATTTAAAATATGAGCTTCACAATTTTACTTCTACAACGAGATACACTCTCAGTGAAGGGTAAAATGTCTGGTTGAGTAGACTATTACCACACGCGTACACACACGTGACTTGGGTCCGTGCGAGTCCTATATGTTGGTCTTTGGTAATATTCTTTATTTTCTGCATGCTCCGTAACCCTTAACCTACAGAATGACAGGTTATTTTTTTAAGTTGATGTTACACTCCCTGGTTATGCATATTAAATACATGCCAATTTGTTCCCATGTCATTGGTACACTTTAACATTTGGCGGATCAGAAAAACCTTTTATCATCGATGAATTTAGACTAATAACAATCATGCAGTGCGTCTGTTCCTTGTAAAAAGGCTTTCTATCCCAACAAGTACCGTGCGATAGCAATTACATGTATCTTGTATTGCATGTGGGTATGCCATTCATGTATAAGATAATTTACGTGTTGGGATCGACCTTCGATTTAGTGAGTCTCGCAATTGTACGGTCTGTCATGCAGGGACGTTTTTTCGTTTAGAGAGAGAACTAACCACTAGACCAACTCACTTTACTTGGGCACTTATTGTGAGGGAATCAGCTGGGTTTTGAGTTTTTGAGTTGGACGAATACGCTAAGTTGTGTAATACGTAATACTAGTACATGTACCTCCAATGTGAGTTACCAGACCTTGGTATTGGTAACACCCAGTCACACCAACGAGACTGACACCAGACCGACTGAAGTCGGCAGAAAATAAACCTATTTAAAGTATTGGTCGGTTTGGAGTCGTTATGGAGTAGTCAGTCCGGTGGTTTAGAGGTGTTGTGGTCCAGTGGATAAGTCTCCGGACTTTTAATCCCCGTCGCAACACCAGTCCTTTAGCAAGACATTAATCTACAATTGTCACACTCCACCTTCAGTGGGTACTTGACAGGAATACATTCCTTAAAATATGCATGAGCGTTGTAATAGGGACTTTTAGATTTGCATGTCGACGTAGTGGACTGCAACGTGTGCCATTCTTTCAAGGCACTGGCCCGTGCCCGGCAGTGCCTTAAAAGGACGTCACATTACCTTAAAAGGATGTCACCGTGGCAGTCCACGTTCTCGTCGTGTAAAATCTAAAAGTCCCTAATGGCAGCCATGCTAAGCCTAAAGTCAGGGTAATAATAATGAGGCGCCAGGAGTAACATTATGCCAGACATGAGCGCTATACTAGACACTCAATATTATTATCATTATTATTATTATTATTATTATTATTATTATTATTATTATTATTATTATTATTATTATTATTATTATTATTATTATGATTATTATTATTATTATCATTATTATCATTATTATCATTATTATTATTATTATTATTATTATTATTATTAACTGTCTGATACCTTATTGTAAACGTTGGTAGCTGGGTTTTTAGTTTAATGAATATACGAACTTGATACCCGAGTTTCATCAACAAGGCAAACATGAGATCTACAGCAGGCTGAAGAATTACAAAAAAATGACATTACCTCCAATGGTGAGGAATCCGTCGGTATATGTAGTCGGTACAGAATCGGTTTTGGCGGTGTGAGTAAGGTATAAGAGAGTCTATAAATTAAGACTAATACATTAAGCCGGCCCACGCACCAATGAATGCGGAGAAAGGGCGTCACTATAATAGTGAAAGCATCTTCCATTTTGCACTGTATAAGCACTGCGGGTCTAGCTATCGCTGGAAGTAGTACTATATACCAAGATAATACCGCACTGCTTTCTACTCATACTCAAAATAGCTGTACTATTACTGGTAAGTGACGTATTTTATCTACCTATCATTAGACATTATCGTCGCGAGATTAGCATGATTATGGATGGAATAAGTGACGAGTCAAATATTATATTCCATACGTTCCAAAGAACAAGGACGACAAATACATAGGCCTATGGTTGAGATGCAATTAATGCTTTTTAATTTTATGCACGTTTCTTTGTGATTCTATCCCTCTAGCAATTTCCATCTTGGAAATGATATGCAGGTACGTGTATATGCTTCTGGCGTTACTGTGTACCTTACAATCATATCTCTAACTTATTATCATCAGCGCTATAAATGCATGGTTATGGCGGCCATTTTCATACGCCACTGACCTACATTCATATTTGTTTGTTTTTCAATTTGCCGATGCACTGAGGCACTGATATGCTATGCAGGTTTTTTTGAATGAATAAATCACTTAAAATGCACTTCTGCTATCAGTAATATGAAGACTATAATCGACTTATATTCGAGTTTTGGTACTTTTTAAAAATTCTATAGATCTTTAATTTAAAGCGCTCTTACACGTATTTTTTTGTTTCCGTGCTCTCAAATTGGCCGATATTTTTCTTCTTTTTCTCTCTTCCTCTCTTTTCTCTTTATCTTATTTTTGTTTTATTGTATTAATTATCATAATCATCTTCATCCGCAGCAACATCACTGTTGTCATTATTATTATTATTATCATTAAAAAAAACTATTATCATTATTGTTGTTTGTGTTTTGTTTTATATAACGTTTTAACTATAGCGGCAACATAATGAAATATTTTCAAACACAATACGCATCATAGATTTCTGTAATCATTCTGCAATTTCATGTGTGGGGTGAAATCGGTATGATTTAAAGTGATGTGGTTTACATTGTTTTTAAAAGTTTGAATATCGAGGCCAGCTGCGAGTGCATCACCAGATATATGAAATAGGCAGATGTTTAAAATGAATATTTCCCCTGCGTAAAATGATGAATGTAGAATAAGGATTCAATATTGTGAAACATGTAATCCTACACGTGATACAATATTGATCACATTGAGAGAATCAGCACACGCGTTTCAAGATGATACCTTCAACTTTCATTGGCTTGGCAGGGACCTTGGTGATCATAACATGTAATTTAGGCTTCTATCAACCAAATAATTTAGTGGGCAAGCTTTCATCTGCTCCTGTAGACTTACTCACACCAAGTGAATTTTTACACAATACATGTACTAAGTGTCTGCTGCCGCGAGACTTTTAAATTTTCCTAGGTGTTAAGTGGACGAAAAAACCATCATGTAGAACAAACTGTTTATTCAGGTTGTTCTTAATTATTATTTAATATCGTACACTTACCAATTGAAAGGAACAGGATACAATGTTCAAGTACTCTCTTCCACATCTATAGTAAACTCCATAAAAGGACATATAAAGAACTATAAAGAGTATACCGATCTCCTCATATACAAACAACAAAAAAGTTGTCACTATTTACAGTTAAAATTTTCAAATAAATATTTTAACATGAATTTATCTGTCATAATTAAAATAAATGCGAATTGCATACATTAATTGTTGCTAGGTAGGACAAACATTATGGATTATCATACCTGACTACAAGTAATGTATACAATTTGCATTCCGACTATAAAAATACAGTTACTCATAACAGGTGAATGAAATAATTTGTAACGAGGCACTTAACAAAGATTTGTGCATTCAATTTGATTACATCATGAACTTATGGCGTATTATTTTCGCAGGAGCATAAGGTCGTATCGCTGTCTTTCTAGACGGTTTAGGAATTTCCTTCTCCCATACCGCTACTAGAATATAAAGTGGATAGTGTTGAACGACACAAATGCCATGCTCTTGTGACAGCGCACTGTGGTAAATATCCAGCACTATCCGAATCTTTTATTTCAACCCTGGACAAAATAACACCACACCTATACCTAATTAATTGAAAGAAATAAAGCCCGGAGTAAAGGAGAACAGTAGGCTGGAGCAGTAATAAAGCGAAGTGTTCAGTCATGAATTATTATAATGCTGAAAACCAGATTGACAACTAAACGCCCTTATCTGCATTTATATTTCATATACATCCAACGGTCGATTACGACTCTTTTCAAATACCAAAAGCTGTGCCACGTACGCAGACAGTATATGTAAACACATTGTATCAAAATTAATGTAGTCCATCACAGGCACCTCTCCTATTTTCCACACCGAGCTGCGTGCCTATAGCATCGTTATAAGGCATTATAATCACTAGTCACTACTATGACAAGTGAAAGAGCAATTAAACTTTGGTGATAAGTTCATAAATTTGTATGAGAGCAGTAACATAAGAGAAACAGAATGGAGAAAGTTTGAAAAAAAAAATCGCACCAATAGTAAAGAGAGTTATGAATGTTTGAAACAATTATGAGATCACTAAATCTATGCGAATGTCAAATTGGCAACTTGATGAGTGGATTGTGACATCTCCCGTTTGTCGTGTCCCAAGGAAAATATAATTAATTGATTTGTTTCTTTTATAACTGCCTTCTCCATTGGGGGTACTACTCAAAATATATTATGGATATCCCTCCTGAGTTCTTATATTTTGACAAATTGACATTTTAGTAATTTCATGTGTTGGAACAAAGAGGACAGTTGACCGGTGTCATCACAATGGCATTGAACATTCAGCCAATTTGAAGTGCTCATGCGTGTAGTCATTGCTATTTGCAAAAATTCCACCTTTCTTATTGTCCGATTTCGTTCAAATCTGCTTATTTGACCTTTCTGCTTTCTTTTTTGAGTAGACCCTACTTATCTTTTAAGATTGGATTCACATTAAGTGAATTTAAAGGGACAGTTGAGTTCTTATTTAAGACCGCAAATGCCTTCAAAGTGCATGGTTATTGCTCTTATTATTATTTATGACATCTCTAGTGCTCTTTTACTACCTACAAAGGTAATTTTAGACCCCCAAATATGTAAAATTTAGATTGAATCGATAATACCAATTCAGCTCCACTTTTAAAAAAATACGGTGATCGTTAATTTCGAATAATAAAAACAATAATAATAATATTTTCCCCTCATCCTCTTTCGAGGTATTTATTAGCAATAACATATATACCTATAATAAAAATATATTAAGGTTTTACAGCAACCATTGAGAGAATTTGTTGAACTTCAACTTCTTTTCCAAATTTATAGTTACTTATACTTTCCAAATATGATTTCACCATAACTTAAAATCAACCCATAAAGAATTTGCGTTGTATTTTTTACCATTGAATGTACATTTTATATAATTCGATAGACTGCAATAATAATACTAATAACAATACACGGGCCGGCTGGCTGTGCGTATTATTACCAACACGAAAAAGCCAACATTGGCATCGGCTGGAATAAAACGTATAAGGCGCTATCTCTTTTTTTCAACGGCTGGTTCAAAATTATCGAAGAAATGGTTATATTTATGGATATTTCAGCCGCCTCCGAACCGATGTTGATCAAACAAAGATGATTTTGTCATTTAAATTGTATGGTATTTCAAATTTGACACTCAGTTTTTCATTATCTCAACAAAAACGATACAAATTGTGTAGCGCCCTCTAAACCAAAACTCAACTATCCCTTTCAATCAATTCAATTCAATTCAATGTGGTTTATTATAAATAGTAACTAGTCCAGGGACTAATTTCTCGATGTTTACAATGTAAAAATGGTCATAAAAAGGATCATCCATTAAAGAAAAGAAGAAAACTAAGAAGTTAAAGCACATAATCTATACAAATAAAAATCACACTTTCAAATAGGTAAAGAGCTTTGGAAACAGAAAGTTAAGTATTATACAAAATAAAGTAAAGATCACTCAAATTTATGGCTCAAAATGAGGTGATTTATCATCATTTATTCAATCTAAAAGACAAATTGTTTTAAATTAATTATTCCAAGATACATTATCTGTGAAATAAAATATATACTAACATAAAGGAAACTTGTGATGTTTAAGAGTTAATGACCAGCTTGTATTAAAACATATACCGTTGGTACTTTTTAAATCAATAACAAAACCTTAACTTTTCAATGAGGAAAAATCATGGCTGAGAAGATAAAAATTATATTTGGTGAAAAATATATAACAGGAAAACGATAAATTGTAACTAAATCATTTAAAATACTAAAATATGGCAGTTGACCAGTCTTTTTCATTTATGAGAAACCTTCACCCCAGAAGACACCAACTTATTTATGCAATTTGCGTTCTGGTATTGTAGTACAATAAATAATAGCAGGAGCATGGAATAGTGCTTCATCACCAAACACACCTGGGAAGGAAGCATCCATAAATTTCAATACATTTACTTGATAAATAACTTCCCATAGTGCGTCACGTTGTCAAGAAAATGGCGATGCCCATGTTTAAATGACCTCCCTTCTTTTGTGATGATTTTGTATAGTTCCAGCATGGTTTATGAACAAATACAGTCAACTTAGGATAACAAGATTTATTGTGAGATATTGCTGTGGTATTCACACTATTTATTTCAACTTTTAGAAGGAGGAGAAAGGTATGATCTAGAACGTTGAAAATCGCATATAATCAAGCCCAAATTGGTGGCTGTGATTTAGCTTTGTGATTTTCTATGTAGTAAAAAAATCATAAAATTTCATAAAATGCGTATTTTTCACTAACCATGGATTTTTTAAAATTATACCAGTGACTTAAATACATTTTTGGCCACATGTTTGTGTTATTTTTCCATATGCATATATCTATTCAGTCATGAATAATCACGAATAAATATGTAAAATTCGATCTAAAGAAGAAATGGAATATGTGCTTGCAAATTGATTATTCGGGATTACTCATGACTGAATAGATAATTGTATACATGACTGAATAGATAATTATATAGATTTAATATGTAAAATACTATCTAAAGAACAAATGGAATGAAATTATGTGCTTGCAAATTAATACATTTCCTACTTGATGTTGAGCACGTGCAATTTTGAATATCATAAAAATCTTGTCCTTTACTGAATTTTCCTCTATTTCTCACTCATCGTTTTCTTTTATTTGTCTGACTCTATTGCAATCACTTCCCGAGCTGTAGGCTTATAAGTACGTCAGTTTGCGTGTAGCAGCAGTATAGCTGTATTTCGTTCATCATTATCAGTTCCGGAGAACAATAATAATAATAATAATGTTAGTAATAATAATAATAATAATATGAATAATAATATGAATAATAATAATAATATGTCTTGTTTACCGAGGGTGGCCTCATCAATATCAACACCGGTTTCTCTGAGGGCCCCCGCAATCATGTTCTATGCCAAAAATAGGGAAGAAAGCAAAAGGGAAAAATGATCTGAAAGTTTCCCCGCCGATAATTGCTCCGGGATTAATTAATATGACAAAAAAAGATTCTCTCATTTACATTTCTCAAAATCGTGTATTTATTGCCAAGAGAGTCGCCAAAGTTGTTGCATTTGCACTTATAAATGTATTCAAGCTGAAAGTGAGGATCCAACTAAGGCACGCGGCCTGGCATTGTTCAAATATCACCTGCCGCCGAACAAAATATAATATAGGTTAAAGATTTGTCAAATTATCGGACACTAACATTGAGTCTGGTCTCGCCGAATCCATTGGCCCGTGTCTGTGGTCTAGTGCATGGTTATGTCATTGGTGATCTAAGTCAGGGACCCCGGTTCGATTCCTATCGGAGATTTCATAATTTTCAATGGTTATATATATATATATATATATATATATATATATTATATATATTCATTATATATATATATATATATATATATATATTCATTAAATATGTATATATATTTATAAATACATATATTTATATGTATATATTATAATATACACATATATATATATATGAATATATGTATATGAACAAAATTAAGTACATTATGATGGAAAGAGGAGTTTTTAATATTTTCCATCGTTTTAGGTGAATTTGACCCGACTTCAACATGGCCGAACCACCAGTCTACACTCCCCCTGAACAACAGAATACCGCGTACCCACCTCCTGGAGCATATCCTCAAGGTCAACCGGCAGCATATCCGCAGGGCCAACCGGTAGCATATCCACAAGGTCAACCGGCAGCATATCCGCAGGGCCAACCAGTAGCATATCCACAAGGTCAACCAGTAGCATATCCGCAGGGCCAACCGGTAGCATATCCACAGGGTCAACCGGTAGCTTATCCGCAAGGCCAACCAGGGGTAGTGTATCCGCCAGGTCAGCAGGTCGTGATCACTCAAGGGGGCGCCTCCCATGTGTACCACGTAAGAATATCTTATTGAGGGATCCATTTGGCGTTACACAGGGTTAGGTTATATGGCCTATCATTTTCTGTTGGACTTATTTCATTTCGTGATGAATCATTTGGGTATAGACTAGTGGGGTCGCTCTGTTAGGGACTTATTGTAGTAAAATAATAAGAAGAATATACATTTATAAAGCGCAGACACTATGTAAATATATTCTACTGTGCTGCAAGAGCTCCAGCAAGAGCTCCTGGTGCTTAATATCTACAACATAAAGTTAAAAAGTTAACGATATGTAGCAACACATAGAACTCAGTGTACTCTCCATTCCATGAGCTAATACAATTTGATTTCGCTAGGAATGAGGTTTTGGTCTATCTTTCCCCTGCTATGTAATTGCAATTCAAAGTGAATTTAAGTGAAAGTTAAACTAATTGATTGGTATCGAATCATTTTCGTTTACATGACAATACACCAAAACAACAACTTGGAATTTTCTTTTTACAACGCTACAGAACAAAATCTGTATCAGGTAGAGGCATGTGTTTATGTATACGCGATAATAATTAAAATCCAGTTTGACAATGATTAATGATGTTCTGGTCAAAATATGTGCGCTATGGATGTGGATAGATGCTAAAGATATAATGTACGACCATACCTTTAAATTTCTGCGAAATTTTGCTTTCAATGTTTTGAATCCATGGCTTCGTTTTCAAGACTTTATTCTTCTTTGCTTACTTTGCAAACTTGTTTTTATTTTTGTATACCCCTTTAGACTGGCAGCAGCCCGGGAGGTTGGAACAATACCTCCGAACATTACAACCAAAAAGCCGGGCTTGCTACGGGGGTAATACATCTAATCGTAGCTATCCTGTCCGTCATTCTCGGCGGGGTTGCATACGCGTTTCCAGTGTATCAGGTCGGCTATGGAATCTGGTCTGCCTTCATTGTAAGTTAATCCTTTTTTTCGGCGTGGGGGTCTTTTAATTTTTTAATTTTTTAAATTGAAACCCTAGCTACCCGTGTGTTGGACAACTTCTCCCAAATTTTGAAAACAATCCTCAGTCCCCTCCCTCATCTTGTCGAGTCCATAACGCTGGAAATCTGGGCTAGTATACATGGATTGTAAATCCGTTTTGGGGCCTCTACTCTGAACTGCTTTCTTGATACGCCACTTATGGCTCAGGATGCCTTTCAATTTCCATGCAATATTATTGAGTGTTTTGTTGCTTTACCTGTTCCGATGTCATTAAAAAAAAGTTGTGTTTTATTGGTCAGTTTTATTGGTGGCGGAAGGGGGGAGCGGGGAGAGGGTGGCATCCCACATTAAAATCTCCATATCTATTTCTAGTAGCCCCTCTCTGGCAGCTATCGGACACAGAGATTCTGCTTACACCAGCAACTTACCCCTTTCTTATATGTACGTTATCAAAGAAAAGTTGTAGTTTATAAATGTATGTCGTATTTTCTCTAAGCACTCTAAAAGCGTCTGCCAGACAGAAAGCAAGAAAGCAAGGAGGGGAACATCGTCTTTTGAGTGATTTATTTTCGACTTTAAACATCCAGGTGTACTTATTCGTTTTTAATGTATCCAGCACACAACCAAAGGAAAATGTTGTCTAATTGGGATATATGTGCGCATATTTTTATCAGGTACCTTGTTTTTATCTTTAACAAAACCTCTTTACAGTTCTATATCCCTACAGGAATCTTAGGGATTGCTAGCAAGAAGAAGAACTCATGCGTGGTAAGTGCTGCCGAATAATACCCTTTTTTCCACGTAGGCCTATCATTTTGCTTTGCTTTGATTTGAATTATTTATTCACCACACATGGGTTGGATTGCCCTTGTCAGCTCATTGGTTTTCCTTCAAAGGGGTCCAAGCTAAATAATAATGAAACGTATGAACAAACAATTATACTTATAACCAGTGGCGTAGACAGGTTCGTACACCTGGGGGGGATGACTGGGCTGCCAACGCTAGTGAGGGCGCGAAGCGCCCGAGCGAGGGAGCGAAGCGACCGAGCGGGAGGGTGTGGAGGGGTGTCCCCTCCCACGGTAGGGAGCTTTTGCAATTTTGAACTTGAAATCGTGCAATCTGATGCATACTTAATGAGGTAAAATAACACACACAAGCGTGCACGCACACACACACATACTCACACACACACACACACACATATACTACGCCTTGAATGGACAGACATACATCGACAAGATCTACACACCGTGGCATACGAATACAGAATGGACTGACACATAGTATTGCATATTGAACCACACTACGTATTTATTTATCTATGTGAATTTTGCTGTTACACCTCTTCAGAAAAAAACCAATGTCAACTGTGTACACGCAGGTATAGTCTTTGTTGTCTTGATAGGGGTATGTGGTTATGAATGAAAACAGCCTCTGTGGCCATTTGTGAATAGAACACATAAACAACAAACAAATAACGATTAAACTTTGAACAATATGTCTGTTCATTATAAAGCATAATGAATACGTACATACTATGCTTTTTTACCTCAAAGAAACAGGCATAGTATCCATAGATGGATATTGGCTGGCGGCTCATTAACATACAGATACAAAAACATAAACAGTATCACTATGATCCATGGAGTAACAATACTGCTTTGTAAGTTTGTGAAGAAATCGGAACCATAACGGCATTGCATCGTTTCAAATTAGGGCATTATTTACTTCTATTTGATCTCAGTCTTATAATAGTAATAGTAATAATAACAATAATAATAATAATGATAATAATAATAATAATAATAATAATAATAATAATAATAATAAAACAGTGGTTATCTTGTGGTTTGCAATCTTAGAGGTATCTTGTGGTTATCTTGTGGTTTGCCCCATTTGAACACGCAAAACTCGTGGTTATCTTTTGGTTTCCACACCACGAGATTGCGCGCACTGCAAAATATGCGCGATTAATCTTGTGGTTATCTTGTGGTTTCCAAACCACAAGATAACCACAAAATACTTGTAAGATTTTCTTTTTTTTACCGTCTGAATTGGCTTTCACCGTGTGAATGTGGCTAATAACAATAAACACAATTACAATAATGATGAGGATTATTATTATCATCATCATAATTATTATTATTATTAATATTATAATTGTTATCATTATTATTATTACTATTATTATCATCATTATGACTTATTAAGTAAGCAAATATCATTCCCCAAAACCTGGGGGATGATTGTACATGCCATCCCCCCCACCTTGTGAGGTGGGGGGGATGCATCCCCCTCATCCCCCCCGTTGTCTACGCCCCTGCTTATAACAAGCGATCATAGAAAGTATACCACGTCCAAAGTAACACAGTAGCTAAGCGGTCATATTTGCAACAAAACAAACAAACAAAAATGCATTTAAAATGATACACTGATAAATCTAGAGTCGAAGAAGTAAACTAAAAAAAGCAATACAAACAAATTCCCAAATTCTATATATTTATATGCCAGTTACAAAGGAAATCAAGGTAAACTGAAAGAAGATTTGCCTATGATTTTTTTTTTCAGGAAAAATTCCTATATTACTCAGTAGTTTTTATATTGTTGAAAGTATTTTTTTCTTTTACCAATATGAAATATCTATTTAGCATTTTGTTTTAATGTAGAAAAACGATAGGTCTATATAAAAATAAAAATAAATATAAAATAATAATCTTAAAAGTTAGGGGCGGGCATGATTTCGAAAAATATCTGTGAACAGTCAAGCAAAAAATTAAAGATAAAATTAAATAAAAATACATAAATAAATAAATTTATTTTAAAAAAGGTATTAAAAACAAACACACATCAAACATGTAAGGGGCATTCATTCTTTGTCTTGTGTACTTAAGAAATACCATATTTAGATTTTTAATGGAGACCCGGGCCGGACGCCCCCTCCCCTCTATTCCCATTTTTTCCATTCCATTCTCAAAATGTAACATCATTTTGTTTTCAGATCATCGCATACATGGTCATGGCAATCCTGAGTACTTTCCATGCCTTCGGGATGCTGGCATACGAAACAGTTGTAGCCTCAGTGCTGACATACATCCAGTCATGTTACTTACAATACACTGGTTTCACCATCAATAGTATCTGTGAATATAATCGTTCGGTGGTAAGTCATATTCACTTTATCTTTACATTCTATGAATGGGATATTTCATCAATTTAAGCCTCGTTCAGAAATGACGAGGCAAAACCGCAACGATTTTTTTCTTCTTCTTTATAATGACGTAAAGTGTATTACACGTCACATTTCTGAATCTTATAACACAGAACTCAGTGAAGACGGGTAGAACCTTTGTTGCGCGCAGTTAAGTTGTCAGTCAGTTACGAGTATAAAAAAAGAAGAAAAAAAAAAGAAAAAGAAAGCGGTTTACCCGTCATTTCTGAATTAACTCATAGGGTGCTGAAAGTTGTAATCTAATGCTCATTGCACGTCATTTTACTGACGAAGCATTGCGTTAGAGACTGTCGCGGTCCTTTACGCGCCATCTTACAGTGACATCGTACAAAAAACGCTATATCACGACATCTCCTTATTGCAGTTGCACACGTTGCGTGTGTCAGCATTATACATCCTCAGTGAAATTTCATAGGTACTTATTTTAGTAGAATCTTCTAAAGTCCATGTGAATTCCACACGGATATACGTTCAAACTACAGAATTATGATCGTTTTCCCCGAATGTTACAAGGAGAGCACGTTGCACATGTGTATATCATCAGTGCATAATAAGCGTATACCTTTCGCTGATCTATTTCTCGACAAACTTTCACATTTGAGTCATTCTAACACATACTTTCTTGATAAAATCGCCACTGACCCATTTTAGATTGATAAATCATTTGTAAAATGTCATGTACATATTCAAAACATCGTATAAGAACAAGAAGCAGAAGAAATTATTTCAAGAAGCTTTTGAAGTTAATTATGAGCTACTTCTGCTCATTTGTCTTTCAATCATTATGACGAGTAGGGAACACAAACCTTGTTCAAAGAATAAATAGCAATTGTTTTACATATTCCACTCTTCACAATATTTATGCAACAAACGCTGAAGATTGATTTTATGATAGCCATTTTCAGAAGATTTTTGAACATTTCTCAACATGCCCTGTATGTTTCTCCATATATTTCTATTGTATTTGACACGGCCACTATGTCTCTACAGAGGAGATACGAAAGACGCTAATTCACCTCCATGAGCGTGTAAATGATATTAATCTTAATTCTTAAAGGCATCGTTTAACAATGTTAAATCTGAGATGCATGGCCCTACGTGTTATCAGTGTCTGTGATATGGTGTAATATTGAAGCCCTAAAAAATCGCGCTTCAAAATGATCAAGAAGTGCCTCAAAAAAGTAAAAATCTGTGAGTAACCGGTTTTACCATACTCGTTTTCCCCAATAGACTGTAGTGTTATAAAAACCGTTAGAAAACGCAAAATTTGGTTTCGATTTCCAATCACAATATCTTGATAGTCAGGCGATCGGCTTGTAAAAGTCATGGGGTTCCTGACTAACCTAAAGGTTTATAATTATCATTGCAGCACTATGAGCTAAATCCAGGATTTTGTTTCAGAATCTGAGACAATGTTACCGGATCCCTTTAACCCCTTTTGCATTAAGAACTGAAGTTAATTTGAGAGATTGCTACGATATATTCAAACGCAAGCTATTGTGCCCTGATGCTATTCAACGCGTTAGAAGAAAAAAATACAATCATAATTTCGTTGTTTTCGCTTAAATCCTTTTGAAATGTAAAGGACAATTATAAGATAGTACTACATAATTAACTATGAAGTTTCATTGACAGTGGCTGAGTGCTTTTTAAGATGTTGCCAATAGAAAATAGCGTTGCATTACTTATTGTAGACACTCCGTATACACCGCCTTTCTACTTGTATTTGTCAGTTTTTTTTCCTTCTGAACCCTCGGCCCTTTCATCGTTTTTCTCGACCTTTCCAACTAGGGTGCCATTTTCGTTCACACCTTACTCGCTATCATCGGCTTGGTCGAGTTCATTAACTGTATCGTGTCTGCTGCCTACTGCTGTGGGGGCCACTCCTGCTGCTGTGCCAAAGCCCCAACCAACCAGGGCACTGTCACTACTGCCACCACGGTATGATAGAACGTATACATAACTCACTTAGATCCTACTTACCCATCACTTACCCATCGAATAACGGGTCATGTTTTGTACTTTAGAGCGAAAATTTTCTACTTAAAGAGCGAAAATCAGCTGAGAATATACACATTTTCCATTTGCAGTGTGTGTGTGTGTGTGTGTGTGTGGGGGGTGGGGTGCATATCTGGTCTCTATTGTTTACAAGGTATACCAGATTTGGTTTTGTTGGGGGCAAGTCGTCCCCGTACTCCCCCTCCTGGATCCGTCGTAGAAGACGTATCTTTCCAAACTATAACCGAGGTCACAATATGAATAACGTGATCCATGATTTTGATTTATACCATTTTGAATACAAATTTGATTGAATCCACTTGAGGATCGACAGCAGACAAAATATTAATCACAATATATACAATATCGTCTCCAAAGACTTTGTTCTGTGTTAATATTTAAGTTTTAGTTTTCTGTAAAAAAATTGTCCCTATCAAGCTTGATCATTATCTTGTTATTTACAATGGTTTGATGGATTCTGATATTCGCTCCTACAAGTAAAGAGACTTAACAAAAGTACATCAGTTTAATTCGTAACATTTTTGTTTCTCGTAACAGGTGCAGTATGGCCAGGCACAGCCAATGACAGTGGCGGCTAATAAATATGCACCGGGTCCAGGTATTGTGTTTTTAATCTTCTTGGAGAATTGTATTTCTTGAAAATCGGTTGATTGCCGTATATGTGTTTAAAGGTGTCGTGGTCTGGTGCATGCGTCCACGGACCATGGATCACATGGTTCGCGTTTCGAGTCCCGGCGCGGCACTAATGTCCTTTGGCAAGCCATTAATCTTCATTTGCCACTCTCCACCCAGGTGTTAAATGGGTACCCGGCAGGATACGAACGTTAATGAGGTAGGATAGGCATGTGTCCGCTTGTAAAATGGCGCCATGCAGGCCCGAGCGTGTTCACTGTCATGTGCGGATTAGCAATTGAATCCAGTGACCGGGGTAATAATAATTGCAATGTAAAGCGCTTAGAAACGCTGTAACAAGCGCTATAAAATTTGTGAATATTAACTTAATTTTGGCTGATGGTTTGTGTTTACCTGACTGCTAAGGAAGCATGTATATTCTTATAAGTAAGCAATCAGGTGGCCGACGGCTCTCCGGGGAACTTGTTAATGAGGATGAATGTTATACCAAAGGGCAGTAGCGCATCGACTTGGTTTTGAAACCGGGGACATCCCGGTTACGAGACCACTGCTCTACCACCGAGCCATCACGTCTCCTCAATGTCGTTATCTTCAGAATCTTTTAGAGTCCTTTGTCCTCTAAGCCCCTACCTCCCGAAAAGAAAAGAAACAAAAAGGAGACATAATGACAGTCAAATCCCTGTAATTTTCATGATTTTGTGATTTTATTTGTGCTCAAGACGGCCTCTTGTTTTAGACATAATTATTTCTTA
Source organism: Mesocentrotus franciscanus (assembly GCA_037976565.1). Classification (NCBI taxonomy): domain Eukaryota; kingdom Metazoa; phylum Echinodermata; class Echinoidea; order Camarodonta; family Strongylocentrotidae; genus Mesocentrotus; species Mesocentrotus franciscanus. The sequence goes on from CP137683.1 coordinate 15,715,310, forward strand.
AAGAGATTGGTGAAGTTTGGTCGGATGCATTCTAGTCTTATCCACAGGGTCAGTTTTGATGAATACCCTATTCCAAAAAGTAACGTTTTTCCTTTTCTTCTGCTTCTTCTTCTAATTCTTTTTTCTTCTTCTTCTTCTTCTTCTAATTCTTCTTCGTAGCAGTAGTAGTAGTAGTAGTAGTAGTAGTAGTAGATGTAGTAGAATGACGATGATGATGATGATAGTCGTCATCATCATCATCATTTGTATCATTTTCATTTTTATTATGAATATCATAACTTTGATTCTATTTCAACAGAAAGCGGAAAATAGATGTCTTAATCAGTACTGATCAATGACATCATGTGACGGGACATCCAGTATCTACACTCAGAAGAATCCCAAACAAAACCTTACTTCAAGACGATTGGCACTGTTCGACATACATGTATATTACACTGAAGAGTCTATGAAAAAGAAAACAAAAATATTGATGTGTTATGCATGTTTGTTAAGCTTCAGGTAAATATAGGGATGGACCTAGACTACTCTGATAAAGAGGGGGGGGGGGTGGATGTTTTACTTGTACAGAGGAGTTGATGTCCGCTTATGAGGGGTTAGAAGCCATCACTTCCTTAGGAGTGAAGGCCACTCTAAATTATATAGGAATTAATTCCAAAGTTAGTTGTGGTTGAATTATTGTTTCAAGAGTTGGTTTCAAACTTTTCCAGTCAGGATTTCTACTCCAATTAGTTCCTTAAAATTAATCATCCCGCGCCCCCCCCCGAAGAAAAAAAAACACATTTTCATTCCTGTACATTTACATAGATTTGACATAAAGTATGCTGGCAACCCCCTCCCCTCAACTCCCCTCAACTCCCCTCAACTCCCTCCCCCAGGGATTTGCCAACAAGAGTAAAAAATATCCAGGTTTCGTGAGTAACCATCATGGTTAAAGCGATCCCAAAACTAGGTCAGCCTGCTAATTAGGCGGGATGAAAGCTAACAGTGCAAAAACAATACACCATTCGGATTTTATCATCTTCAAAAGAATTGAAAAGGTATGACAGCTTCATAAACACGCTGACTTTTGATATGACTTTTAATCTTATATTTTTAAGACAAGAATAGATTTTTTGAAATATCACATTAGGGGCCTTTTTAATATTTGTAGAACAATATGTATGTTTGTGAATACATTATGGTTAAAATTACACTTATAATGATAATATTCCCCTTATCCTAGATATTTTTTTTCCAAATGTAATCTTATATTAGAAACAAAATTAATATGAAGTACTATACCAAAACATATAACTGTATATTTTGTTTTAATATGATATATACCATGTATACAATATTTTTATTTTTTGTCTTTTTACTTTTTAAATTACGTTTTTTGTATCGTAGACTTCAAGAGGCTTATTATGTACATATTTCGGATGGTTTGATATTCGGTTATGTTGTATCTTAAAAGTAGTCGTGTATATATCTTCACTGCTTTCTAACATATTTTTCACTTATTCGAGTCTAGTAAGTTTTTGCACAAATCATAAAATGACTTTATCCCATAAAGTAGCCTAAGAGATAATTATATACGATACCTACATGTATATATATATATAGATATAAAAAAAAAATTTTTAATATTAAACGGATGGTAGCACAAACAATTCATTGTTACGTGAATATCTTTTGTGTAATGGACCGCAAACTAACGAGGTGATCTTTCGCAACAGGCTTGGTACTTCAAAGGTACCAAACATTTGTAGCGCTTTCATATTAGATTATTGTATCATTGTGATGGTATGCTAACTTTTAAATAAATTTATCGAAGATTTATCGCTAGATTATTTAAAGTGTGTGCAGGTTTTACATAGTATATGCGTTTTGGTGTAGTCTGTATTTTAAAGCTTCTTTCGAAAAATCAACTCGAGGGCATTTTCAATACCCTACATCCCATAGAAACCATGTTCGGATTATATTGTAACACCTCATTGTCATGTTCACACAAGGTTATCAGGCTTTAGGTTGGTTTTTCCAAATTAGTTGTGATCGTGTTTTTTATGTGTACGTTGTGAGTTGAATCAACCAACGGGTATAAATATAAATGATACACTATATATATATATATATATATATATATATATGGAAGGCCATCTTTTTCGAAGAAGTTTGAGAGGAGAGAGGGAGAGAGTAGGGAGATGTGTGGGGGAATAGAGGAGAGAAATAGATACTTAAAGAGAAAGTTGAGTTCTGGGAAGAGGTGAAAAATAATTTGTGAGCGTTATCATTGTATTATGCAAGTGTGGAAGAACATCAGATAAAAAATGTTCCCTGAAAAGCATGGCTCTTCAAGTCCCTTAATATTGTAAAAAATATGGCATGTAACACCATAAAAATCGGGACGGATTTTTATGCCACATGTTCGTGTGGTCCCATGTACATCTTTCTGTGTACAGTGCTTGTAACTTTACCAAGACTGGACCAAATTTCTTATTATTTTGATGATTCCAGAACCTTGCAGTACACACCTATACTTATATGCTAGATGATCGACCTTTTCTGATCTATTCCACAACGTTTCTTTCACAATGCAATCGCATGACCAGAACTCAACTTTATCTTTAAAGAAGAGTAATACTGATGAGAAAGAGAAAGAGTGAAAGACAGGAAGAAAAGAGAAAGAGACAGAGAGAGAGAGAGAGAGTGTGTGTGTGTGTGTGTGTGGGAAGAAGCAGATACATTCAATCAAAAGTGAGTTGCATGTAAACCCAATATGCATTTATCTAGCTCTAAAACGATAAGGAACATAATTAACAGTAAACCATTTTCTAATTAATAACATTTATTTGAACTATATCTCGTTTGGAATACACAGAAAACACAATAATTACCCAAAGATGTAGGCCTATGTACAACAAGTTTTGACCTAAACTAAACTACGCAAACACGTGAACGGAAGAATAGATATAAACCCAGCACCTTGGTCATACATCTACCTTCCACAGTTATTTAATTGAACAAAGTAAAGAAGAATAGAGCAAACAATTTTAGGAGAGAAAAGGGCAGACACAAGATATAAGTGCTAAAATGAGTACTATTATGAGTACAGAAATGATACACCATGAGGGACATGTAAGAAAAGAATATATGAGAAGAGAATAGAATAGAAAAAGAGAATATAGAGAGAGGCGGAGGGAGGGAGTGAGAGAGAAAGAGAGAGAGAGTATCATGTTCACACACAGTTTGTGAGCAGTATTAATATGTATATGCATGGTTCTGCAATACATACTTGCAATAACTGAACCACAAAATGTACTGCCAAGGTTCAAGTCCAAGAACAACAATGCACGAAAGTACAGTCCACTTTGTCCCATAAAAATATATAGTTTGTGCAATATGCATAAGATAAAAATGACCATTCATGAGTGATTTCGGAAAACGAAGAGTCAGGTGACCTAGCTTGGATGACGAAAATTATGCCTACGAAATTTGAAAGGGATCGGGCTGGAAGAAGGGACCTAGATAGGGATCACAAGCACTACGTGCAAAACGAATTGGATTTTTGGCATAAGATCAAGAAGAAAACACAGAAGAAGAATAAGAATTCAGAACGCGAACAAGAACAAGACATTGACGAGTATGGAGTCAGTCCGGTGGTGTAGAGGTGTTGCGGTCCCGTGGATAAGTCTCGGGACTTTGAATCCCAGTCGCAACACCAATGTCCTTTGGCAAGACATTAATCTACAATTGTCACATGCACTCCACCTAGGTGAGGTAAATGGGTACCTGACGAGATTCCTTTAAAAAATTTTTCGAGCGTTGTATATGGCAGCCATGCTAAAGCCAGGGTAATAATAATGGAGCATCAGGAGTGGCATTGTGCCAGGCATGAGCGCTATACTAGACTCCACTATTATTATTAATATTATTATTATCATTATTATTAACTAATACCCTATTGTAAACGTTGGTAGCAAGGTTTTTAGTTTAATGAATATACTTGATACCCGAGTTACATCAATTCAACAAGACAAACATGAGACCAATTAACAGCAGGCTGAAGAATACAAAAAATTACCTTACCTCCAATGGTGAGGAATCGGTCGGTATATATAGTCGGTACAGAATCAGTTTTGGCGGTATAAGAGGGTCTATGCATTAAGACTAAAACATTTAGCCGCCCACGCACGGACGAATGCGGAGGAAGGCCAAGGGCGTCACTAGTGAAAGCATATTACATATTGCAAAGCGAGTACACTGTATTCACATAAGCACTGTGGGTCTATATATGTACAGCTATCTCTGGATGTAGTGATACCAAGATAATACCGCACTGCTGTCTACTTAGAAAATAGCTGTACTATTATTGGTAAGTGACGTATTTTATCTACCTATCATTAAATATTATCGTCACGAGATTAGCATGATTATGGATGGAATAAGTCACGAGTCAAATATATATTCCATACGTTCAAAAGAACAAGTATTTATGTTTCTACTTCTACAGGGATACTCCATCACACGATCCATAAGACAGGATGTAATGCTGAGAAATTAATGCTTGGTGCATGCTTGTGGGTGGATATAATTAATGTGCAAGTCAACATCTGTTCCTCGGTTTAGTGTAGATCGGTGTACATCATTTTTTTCTTCTTTATTTATTTACACGTCAAGGTAAAAACATAATGATACAATCTTCCATTCAAACATGTATAATGGGATATCTGAAGTGGGAGGACAACCATGAAAAGCATTATTAAATGGCTTGTTAAAAATGATCCTCATCGTAAGATATATGTGGATATAGCATCAAAATGAAATGTACTGTATTTGCAATTAGGTCAAAGCTCTTGTACAAATACATATGGTTGAGATGCAATGCTTTTGATGTACATACTTCATAATTCTATCCCTCGAGCAATTTCCATCTTGGATAGGATATGCAGGTACATGTATATACTTCTGGCGGTACTGTGTAGGCCTACCCTACAATCATATCTAAGTTATTATCAGTGGCGTAATGAGCAAAAGCGTTTGGGAGGGGGGTAGAACAAAAATTTGCATCACCACCAGACTCTTACATGTTACATGCAGGCCCCGCGGAGCGTTTTTCAAAGTGGGGGGTGATTTGTGGGGTCCAGGGGGCAAAGCAACAATGATACAAACTTACATTCATCATATCCTCATATTAATTCCTCTTCTACGCTCTGAGCGATGTCAGCATTTTTACTACAAATTATCAGCATAAAATAATTATTAGTTACAATTTCATCCTTTGAATAATAAACTGATCATTCTTAAACAGTTATCAACAGGCCTTTAATACAAGATAAGATTCAGCTTACCACCGCTTGTGGGTTACATTAATTCAGGTCTACTGACGCAGGTTCTGCCCTCACAAAACAGCTCGTCCAAGACGACATATGTTAATGTAAAATAACATAAACCGCTTGCTGGTAGAACACTGTAACTTGACACAATTCTATTCTGGCTTGGCTCGCGCTCGCGCTAAAATCAATTGGCTACCCGCTATTCCAGGCCATACATCCTCTTTTGGCGAGAACAAAATAAATACTTTTAAATTACTTAGGAAATGACATCAAAATATCACTTCCAGTGTGACAGTCATGTACCAAGGAAAACATAATTAATTTAATTCTTTCTTCTATAACTGCCTTCTCCCTTGGGGCACTACTCAAAATATATTATGGATAGCCCTCCTAAGTTCTAAAATTTTAAAGATTTGTGAGGTCGCAGTGCGATAATTACATTTTATAAAGAGGAAAAAAAAAAATCCTGATGGGAGTATAAGCACATTCTCATAACGGAAGAGTGAAAAAGACCTTTGATAAGTAACATAATTTATATCATCTATAAATGCGAGTGAGCGTAGCGAGCGAGCTTTGGTGGAAATTGCTCTCAGTTGCTTCAAATTAGGCGCACGTTTAATGATGAGAGGAAAAGGGAACACTAATCGAAAGGGATAAGACACTTATTAGAAAAGAAAAGGAGGCACATGTTAAAATAAACGGGGCACTTATCAGAGATGAAAATGGGTAATTATGAGAAGGGGAAGGGGTACACATAAAAAGGAAAAATAGCAATTATTGGAAAGGAAAAGTTGCACGTGTCAAAATAAAATGGGCAGTTATTAGCGATGAAAAGGGGCACTCATCAGAGATTAATAGAGCACCCATCAGGGGAAGGGGCACTTGACAAAGTAAAACGAGCATTTCTCAGATTTGAAAAGGGGCAATTATCGGAGGTGAAGGGGCACTTATCTGAAGTGAAAAGGAGTAATTTCACGTACCTGAAAAGGGACATTTTTCCAGAGATGAAAAGGGGCAATTATGAGAATGAAAAGGGACACTTTTCATAGGTGAAAAGGGGCATTTATGAGAAGGGGAAGGGGCTCTTTTTTGTAAAGGGGGCACTTATCTAAGGAAATGGGGCACATGTGAAAATAAAAGGTGCGCTTATCCGAGTTGAAAAGGGGTAGTTATTAAAAAGGGTTAGTTATTAAAAAAAGGGGAAGGGGCACTTCTTACAAGGGGAAAAGGGGCATTTGTCAAAGTAAAAGGGGCACCTCTCAGATCTGAATAGGTCAGTTATAAGAGGTGGAGCGGGCACTTATCAAAAGTAAAGAGGGGCACTTCTCGTACCTGAAAAGGGGCACTTACTAGGGATTAAAAAGGGCACTTATGAGATTGGAAAATGGACACTTATTGCAAAGGAAAGTGGTAACTTGTTGAAGGAAAAAGGGCAGGTGTCAAAATAAAAGGGGCACTAATCAGAGGTGAAAAGGGAAGGGGCACTTTTACAAAGTAATAGGGGCATTTGTCAGAGAAAAAAGGGTACTTTTCCTATGTAAAAAGGGGCACTTTTGGGGAACTTGAAGAAGTGGGAGGGGGGACCGTGCCCTCTGCCCCCCTCCCGGGAGCGCCGCCTCTGAGTGAATTCAATTCAATTAAATTCAATGTGGTTTCTTAGAAATACAAAGTAGTAGTCCATGGACTAAATGCACAATGTTTACAATGTAAAAATAGTCATAAAATAGGATCATCAATTAAAGAAAGAAGAAAATTAATACGAAGTTAAAGTACATAATATATACAAATCAAAATCACACTTTTAAACAGGCAAAGAGCTTTGGAAACAGAACGTTAAGTATTATACGAAATAGAAGTAAAATCAATCAAATTTATGGCTCATAATAAGTTGATCTATCATCATTTATGCAATCTAAAAGGCAAATTATTTTTAATTAATTATTCCAAGATATATAATTATGTGTGAAATAAATATATGTTTTGTAATACTAACATAAAGGAAATTGTGATGTTCGAGAGTTAATGACCAACTGGTATTAAAACATATACCCGCGGTACCGTTGGTAACTGAAACATATTGATAAAATCGTAATAATTAGAAAATGTATCGTCCCGTATTGCAAAATTCTAAGTTCCCATTATTTATACATATATACATTCTTCCATTAATAATCAATGCTTTCTATCGAATTTGAGTTTTTTAATCGTGCAATTTTGAACGGCGAGAGAGCATCTTTTTAAAGATTTGTTAAAAGAAAACCTCACCCCAAAGAATAAGTGTAGATATTCTGAAAAAAATTAGACGTTTTTCTGCCCTTTGACGTACAATATTTCTTACGAAAATGTACAAGAGATATATAAGCGAAGATATTCTTAGCATAATGTGATCCCTTTAGCATGACATGGGCGCAGCCATTTTCTTGAAAATGTGACGTACCAGTTGAAGTTGTACATGACTGTATCTTGCACCAAGCTTAAGTTGGAAAGACTTTTTAAATCAATAACAAAACCTTAATTCAATGAGGAAAAATCATGGCTGAGAAGATAGAAATTATATTTGGTGAAATATATATAACAGGAGAACAGTAACTAATTCATTTAAGATACCAATTATAGCAGTTGACAAATCTATTTCATTTATGAGAAACCTTCACCCCAGAAGTGCACCAACTTATTTATGCAATTTGCGTTCTGGTAATTGTAGTACAAAGGATAATAGCAGGTGAATGAAATGCTTCATCACCACACACACCTGGGAAGGAAGCATCCATGAATGTAAATACACTAACTTGATAAAAAAAACTTCATAGTACGTCACATATTGGAAAATGGCGATGCCCATGTCGTGCTGACAAACTGTATACCTTATTCTTGCTTTATGCCTCTCTCGTACACTTTGATGGGGAATCTTGTAGATTAATGGGCAAGAATATAATTAATCTCTCCGAATGTTAAAGTCAAGTTATTTCTTTGGGTGAGGTTTCCGTAATGTTCAAATAAAATAGACTGCCACTCAGGGGTTTCGATTTGTATCCGTGGTTGGGGATGATAGGTGCCAAAATATTTTCGGCAATGGATCAAAGCAACCAAGAGGTAGAAGCGTGTGGCAGGTTGCACCCTCCCTTCCAAGTTATTAACTTTTCAAGTCACCCTCAATAAAGATAACATTTCAGAGAATATAAGAGTGGTAATAAAATTAATAACATGCTAAATGTTAGTCCTGACTCTTGCCTGCAGTGTAGGCCTACCAGACTGATATCATCTATTTTTAAACGAAATTTAGACATTACCAAAAAAATCCAATGGTGAGGGATATCAACTTGTGAAAGTATTATGTTACCAGTGGGCAAATGCATTAATAAGCAACCAGGAAAGGTTCATGTAGACAGAAAATTCTTTATTTCCTGGTGATAGAAACATACATTTTATGAATATTGATGTCTCCAAACAACATTCATCGTGAAAAACCCATTCCAATATTCTGTGTAAGGAGATCTCAAAAACATAGTTCTCATTAGTAAATGAAAAACATATTGCTTTTGGTTCTTCATTTGACTCTCTTCCTTCTTTAATTAAACCAACTGAATCCTCTCTGCGGGAAACTCAATTCAATGAAACAGAATATCACTGATGCAAAATGACAGAAAATGTTCACTCCTGATCTCATACAAACTGTCTGTTTCTTGAAAACATAATATAAAACTTACGTTCCAACTACCAAACAACAAACCCTCCATTATCTCCTTCTTCACCCAGATATACTTATCATACCAGATACGCTCTAAAATATAAGCATAATATTCCCTAAGGCCCTGCATGACCAGAGCACTATTTTTTTCTCAAAAACTATAACCAGTCTTAGAAGGTGCATTATTATTGGAAGGGTGTTATAAACAAAACTTCAAACTTAATAACATTCTATAACCTTCAAAAACACCTTAACTCTTATGCCTGTGGCGTTTGCATACAATACATAGGCCTACATCAGCTTTTCAATAAAACAAAAATAAGTTGTGACATAATAATCTTTCTCCAAAATATCGAACTGGAGTATTCTGTTGTATTGCTTGTTTATGTACATACAACGAGCTTATTTTCAAGAGGCACTAGATCCATGTGTGTAACTTAAGAAAGAACTCGTTTACCCGATTTTGATCAGGTGTCTATGGAAAATTGTTATTAAAAGATGCATGTGTTCATAATTTCTCTCGTAATTTAGGTTAATAATTTTGTTCAAGGTTAATAGAGGAAAATTATATCATTATCTCCATTTGCTATCAAAAGATTTTGCTCCTTTCGGAAAATAGTTCTTCAAATGTTTTACATGTAGAGATATAAATAAACAAAGAAATGGATGAAATCAATAAAACAAAATAGATACTGAGTATGAATCAGGGAACAAACTGAAAGTTTCGTCTCCTACATGCTGCCATTTGGACAAAACCTTCTTCTCTTCAATGATACAATATTTATTACTTTACTTGCATTATGAAAAAACGCATCATCAACCCCACATAGTCATAGCTTTAAAAATCACTTCAGATTGAACTGGCCAAAAGTCATGTGATATTCTTGCTCAGATGCTTTCCTTTACCTTTAAGAGTTCTTTATATTGAGGAATTGGTTGATAATTTTTTCTTGGCAATAATGCCCAAATTAAAAGAGTTAAACAAATACACGACTGTAACTCCTAGCGCGTTTTGAAAAATGTTTTAGGAAATATCAGGAAATAAAATGACTGAAAAAAAAACAAATTAAGATACAATGACGTGAATTTTGAAAAAAGGTGAACGGAAACAACATAACAACTAGTGAACTATCTTTTAACTCTCCCTCTCTCTACTTCTTTTTTGCACTTTTGCGTTTCGCGCTTAACATTTAGCTCGTTGCTTTTTAACGCTGCGGCTTTGCATTTGGCGCACTGCATTTCTATGATGCTGTTGATTGAATAAATTGAATAAATTCATCAATTCCTGATGAAGCCGTATGAGCGAGAATTCAATTTATTCTTGTCTCATATACGGTTGTCTCATTTACTTCGTTTTCTATTTATATATGTATGTATTATGAAAATGAGATAGCAAATGTGTATATTGATGGTCATCTTGCGAGTAATAACCATTAACTACTCTCATCGGGCTCTCATCATTAATTTTTCTCTTCATTTTTTGTTTTTTTGATGGTGAATTATTGGGGGAATGATTGTACAGGCCACCCCCACCTGAAATATTTTTGGGGGATATATCCCCCCCCCCCGTGATCGACACCCCTGCTGCCACTTGTAAATCGCATTTTCAAATGAAGAGGTATCACCGGTCATTGTACAAAGGGTTGAATTTGCGTCAGCGGAATTTAAATGACCTCCTTTCTTTTGTGAAGATTTTATATAGTTCCAGCATTGTCTATGAACAAATATAGTCAACTTTAGATAAGAAGAGTTATTGTGAGATATTGCTGTGGTATTCATACTATTTATTTCCCTTTTTAGGTGGAGGAGAAAGGTATTATCTAGAAAGTTGAAAGTCGCGATTATCAAGCCCAAAATTTCTCCTATTTTGTATGTAGTAAAAAGAAATCATAAAATTTAATAAAATTTGTATTTTTCACTAACCATGGAAAAACCTTTATATATTCCAGTGACTTAAATACATTATTGGCCATATTTTTTTGTTATTCCCCCATATATACATGTATATATTCTATTCAGTCATTAATAATCACGAATAGATATGTAAATTCCGATCTATTAAAGAAGAAATGGAATATGTGCTTGCAAATTTCTCATTTTTCTACTTGATTTTGAGCACGTGCAATTTTGAATATCATAAAACTCTTTTCCGATACTGAAATTTCCTCTATTTCTCACTCATTATTCTCTTTGTTTGATTTTATTACAATCACTTCCCCGAGCTGTAGGCTTATAGTACGTCAGTTTGCATGTAGCAGTAGTATAGCCGTATTTTGTTCATCAGTTCCGGAGAATAATACCAATAACAATAATAATGATAGTAATAATAATAATAATAATAATAATAATAATAATAATAGTAATAGTAATAATAATAATAATTTTACTCGCCGATAATTGCTCCGGGATTTATTATGATAAAATATTCTCTCATTTGTATTTCTCACAATCGTGTATTTATTGCCAGGAGAGCGGCCAAAGTTGTTGCGTTTGCTCTTATGAATGTATTCAAGCTAAAAGTAAAGATCAAACTGAGGCACTCGGCTTGGCATTGTTCAAATCTCACCTGCCGCCGACAAATAATTAATAAAGGTTAAAGATTTTTCAAATTAAAGGACAATAAAATTGAATCTGGTCTCGCAGAAACTATTGGCCCGTGTCTGTGGTCTAGTGAATAGTTATGGCATTGGTGTTCTAAGTCAGGGACCCGGGTTCGATTTTTTTTCTTTTTCAACCTTTGCAAAAATCAAAGAATTGAGAAACTTTTTTAGATCTACGCACAATTAGTCTCTCATTTCATAATTTTCAATGATTATCTATATATATATATTTATATATGTATATACAATTATATATATATATATATATATATATATACATGTATATCAACAAAAATAAGTACATTATGATGGAAAGACGAATTTTTAATATTTTCCATCGTTTTAGGTGAATTTGACCCGACATCATGGCCGAACCACCAGTCTACACTCCCCATGAGCAACAGAATATCGACCACCCACCTCCTGGAGCATATCAACAAGGTCAACCGGCAGCATATCCGAGGGGCCAACCGGTAGCGTATGCGCAGGGCCAACCGGTAGCATATCCACAAGGTCAACCGGTAGCATATCCACAGGGCCAACCGGTAGCATATCCACAGGGTCAACCGGTAGCTTATCCGCAAGGCCAACCAGGGGTAGTGTATCCGCCAGGTCAGCAGGTCGTGATCTATCAGGGGCACCGCCCATGTGTACCACGTAAGAATCTCTTATTGAGGGATCCGTTTGGTGTTCCACAGGGTTACGTAATATGGCCTAACATTTTCTGTTGGATTTATTTATTTTTTGGTGAATCATGTAGGCGTAGACTAGTGGGGTCGCTCTGTTAGGGACTTATTGTAATAAAATAATAATTAGAATATACATTTATAAAGTGCAGACACTATGCAAAATATGTTCTACTGCGCTGCAAGAGCTCCGTATATGCTTAATATCTACAACATAAAGTTAAAAAGAAAACTTTTTGTAGAAATGCATTACACTTTGGGACTAAAGAACAAAATATAGGCCTAATTAACTCTTTGCTTTCTCTAGGGTAAATGCAGAGACCATTTCCTAAACTATCCTTCCAGGGGTGAGATGTTGGTCAATCTTTCCCCTGCTCTCTCTCTCTACGTGCCATATCCTGAGACGTTGGCGACCATGGAGTGCCACAACTCTTTGTCCCATATTCTATGAAGTAATTCATTCTCCCCGAGATCAATTCCACTTTCAGAAATCCCACTCCTTAAGCTACTCATCCACATAATCCTCCTTCTACCCCTACTCCTCCTCCCCTCGATTCTTCCAGTCAGTGCAAGATTTTCCAAACCATTCTTCCGTATAACATGACCCAAGAAGCTCAGCTGTCGACCTCTTATATTATTCAGAAGCATTCGTCTTGTTCCTGCCATGGCAAAAACCTCATTATTACAAACTCTTTCTGTCCATGAAATTCTTAGCATCCTTCTCAGGAACCAAACTTCACAACTTTCCAGTCGCTTTCTAAGGTCTGATGTCAGGGTCCAAGCTTCACATCCATACATCAGAACTGGATACACATAGCAATTGAGTACGCGGAGTCTCGTTTTCATCTTCAGCTTCTTATTCTTTAAGATTTTGCAAGTGCAATCCTTCTCTTGATTTCTTGCTCGCCTCTTGCATCGTCTGTAATTGTAGTCCCGAGGTAATTAACAGAGGTGGCTTGCTTTGTTTGTTTTTGTTGATCTTAAGAGAGCATGGTATTCCTCCCTTCTTTGAAATTACCATGCATTCCGTTTTCTTGTAATTTAATGATAATCCTCTCTTGTCACTTTCTCTGACGACAACATCCAAAAGTCGCTGCAGGTCCTTCTCTGATTCTGCGATTAATAAAGTATCATCTGCATACCTTATGTTTGTGATATTATGTCCTCCTACCTTCATTCCTCTTTCCTGTTCTAGGTTTCTAAGTATCAACTCACTGTAATAATTGAAGAGATATGGAGACATGACACATCCTTGCCGAACCCCCTCTTAATGTTGATGTAGTCACTTAATTCTGTTTCTACTCTAACACATGATGTTTGCTCCCAATACAGATTTTGCATCTTTTGTGTCTAGTCCAATCTTGGTTAAGTCTTCAAATAAGTGATTGTGTATATTAATTTATCGAAGGCTAATTTGTATAACCGATGAAACACATGAAGACGTCTTTCTGCATTTCTGCCCTTTCTGCTATAGACCGCAGAACAAAAACAGCATTTCTAGTTCCAGCATCTTTGACAAAACCAAACTGCACATTACTGTTTTTGGAGTTAGGTGATTCCTTGCTCTTTGAAGTAGAACTCGCAAGATGATCTTTGTGATATGGCTCATTAGGCTGATGATTCTATGTTGCCCGCATTCCACTGCTTCAGGTTTCTTGGGAAGTGTAATAAATATTGATTTGCACAGGTCAGCTGGAAACCTTCCATCATCATAGATCTTGTTGATAGATCTTATTGATAGATCTTATTGATGACTTCAGTTAGTTTCATGACACCATAGTTCTCCAATGCTTCGACCATCTCCATTACTACTCCATCAGGACCAGCAACTTTGTTCCTCTACATCATACTGATCACTGACCTCACTTCTGAGAGCAGAATCCTAGATCCTTCAATAGATCCTGTACAGTGTGGAGGTTCTTTTCTTACATCGTCAAAAAGCTCGCCAATGTACTCAGTCCATCTGTTCAGTATCTCTTCCTTTTCAACCAGTACTGATTCATCCTTTGCCTTGATGCAACCCAACTTGGAGCTCCGAAATTTCTTTCCCGAGAGGTCATTTACCTTCTTAAAAACCTTGGGATCGTTTTCATTAAAACTTCTCTCTATCTCGGCGCACTGTTTGTTCAGCCATTCCTCTTTAACTTTTGTGCAGTGGTCGTGAATTCTCTATCCAACTCTCTGTATTCAATTCCATCTCTGTCCTTGATCTTCTGCCTTTTACTAATCTTTGATATAATCTCCTCTGTCATGCACCTTTGTTTATTTTTCTTTTTTCGGTAATGTCTCTTCAGCTGTTTCTACAAGAATGTCTCTCATTGATTCCCAAGTGACCTCCTCTCCCTGGTCGGTGAGACTATCAAATCTGTTTTGTACTTTGACAGCATATCGGAGGCGAACATTCTCGATTCTGTAACTGTTCGAAATCTACCTTCTGGATTGACCTGGCTTTTGTCATCTTTTTTAGCTTACATTGCAGAGTTGCCACAACGGGAATGTAATCACTCGTTCCTACAGTCTGCACCCGGATATGTTTTAGCTTACTTTACACCTCTTTTAAACCGTTCATTTATTGTGATGTAATCAATCTGATTTCCTGCACGATCCACATGGATTTTTCCAAGTATATATCCTTCTTGGATGTTCATTGAACCATGTATTGACAATGACCATTCCTTTGGCCTCACACCACTCTACCCATCTGTTACCCCTTTCATTTCTGTCCCCAATACCATATGGCCCTACTGTTCCACCATATCTGCCTCTTCCCACCTTGGCGTTCATGTCACCCAATGCAATTACAATTTCATTTGATTTACATTGTGATTTGGCCGCCTCCAACTGCTCATAGAAAACATCAATCTCTTCATCTGTGCTTTCCGCTGTGGGTGCATAAACCCCTATTATCGCCATGTTGAAAGTTTTCTCTTGTAATTTGATAAACAAGACTCTGTCGCTGACTGCCCAAAAGCCCAGGACACAGTTAGCCGTGAATGGATCCAGAAGCACCCCTACACCTCTTTCATGTCTTACCCCTCCTGAATAGATCATCCTATGTTTTACAACTGTGAATTCTCCACTGCCAGTCCATCTTGTTTCACTAATGCCTAGAAAATTAATTCTCATCCTGTTCATTTCTTGCACGACGTTGTCCAATTTCCCTTTCTGGTAGAGAGTGCGTACATTCCAGGTGCCGATGCGCATCATGTTACTGTTGCGAACAGATGCTGAATGACGATCGGGTCCCACCTGTCGCACATGGGAAAACCTACCGAGCGAGGCACCTATAATTCCAGAGGTTCCCTTCACGCCGTTTCTCTTTGACTTTGAATTGTGACTATCCATGGTATATCTTGGGAAGAATAGTGAAGGTGGTTTCCCGTTGCCTTCCTCACCGCAGTGTGGTGACCATGAATATCTCCATGTGAACACCAGTTCTGAGAGACGCCGTTGTCCCTGATAGGATCATCCGCCTGAACTCTCACTCCATCGCTGCTGCCCAATGCAGTCCCTTTCAGTCGCCTTTTACGACACGCAGGGAATACGTGGAGGGAATTCTATATGGCACCCACTCCCAGGCTCTTGCTATGTAATTGCAATTTAAAGTGAATTTAAACGAAAGTTAAAATTATTGGTTGGTATTCGAAGATTTTTCTTTTACATGACAATATACCAAAACAACAACGTGGACTTTTCTTTTTATAACGCTACAGAACAAAAACTGTATCAGGTAGAGGTATGTGTTTATGTTTACGGAATAATAATAATAATCTAATTTGACAATAATTAATGATGTTCTGGTGGACATGTGCGCTATGGATTTCGATAGATGTTATAAATAAAATGTACGACCATACCTTTAAATTTCTGCGAAGTTTTGTTTTCAACGTTTCGTATCCATGGCTTCGTTTTCCAGACTTTGTTCTTCTTCGCTTACTTTTCAAACTTTTCCTAAATTTTTGTTTTACCCCTTTAGACTGGCAGCAGCTCGAGAGGTTGGAACAATACCTCCGAACATTACAACTATAAACGCGGGTTTGCTACGGGGGTAGTACATCTAATCGTAGCTATCCTGTCCGTCATTCTCGGCGGGGTTGCATTCGCGTTTCCAGTGGTTCATGTCGGCTATGGAATCTGGTCTGCCTTCATTGTAAGTTAATCCTTCTTTCGTTGGCGATTTTTTTTTTTGCTTTCGGGGATGGGGGTCTTTTTATTACTATTATTTTTAAATTGAATCCCTAGCTAGTTGCTACCCGTGTGTTGTACAACTTCTCCCAAAGTTTGAAAACAATCCCCAGTCCTCTCCCTCATCTTGTCAAGTCCATAAAACTCGAAATCTGGTGTCGTATGCATGGATCGTAAATCCGCTTTGGGGCCTCTACTCTGAAGTACTTTCTGGATAAGCCACTGATGGCTCATGATGCCTTTCAATTTCCATGAAATATTATTGAGTGTTTTATTGCTTCGCATGTTCCGATGTCGTACAATAAATTGTGTTTTATTGGTCAGTAAGGGGGGCGGAAGGGGAGGGAGGGGGGGGGGGATGGCATCCCACATTAAAATCTCCGTCTCTATTTCTAGTAGCCCCCCTCTGGCAGCTATCGGACACAGATATCCTGCTTACACCAGCAACTTAATCTTTTCTTATATGTACGTTATCAAAGAAAAGTTGTGGTTTAAAAATGTACGTCGTATTTTCTTAAAGTTCTCTAGAGCGTCTGCCAGACAGAAAGCATGAAAGCAAGAAGGGGAACATCGTCTTTTGGGCGATTTCTTTTCGACTTTAAACATCCAGGTGTACTTATTCGTTTTTAATGTATCCAGTACACAATCACAGGAAAATATTGTTCAATTAGGCTGTATGTGCGCCTTTTTTCATTAGGTATCTTGTTTTTATCTCTTTGATAAAATCTCTTTACAGTTCTATATGCCTACAGGAATCTTAGGGGTTGTTAGCAGGAACAAGGACTCATGCGTGGTAAGTGCTGCCGAAAAGTACTATTTTCCACTTAGGCCTATCATTTTGCTTTGCTTTGCTTTGCTTTATTTATTCACCACTCATGAGTTGGATTGCCCTTGTCAGCTCATTGGTTTTCTTTCAAAGGGGTCCAAGCTAAATAATAATGAAACATATGAACAAACAATTATACTTATAACAAGCGATCATAGAAAATATATCACGTCCAAAGTAACAAAGTAGCTAAGCGGTCATATTTGCAACAAAACAAACAAACAAAAATGCATATAAAATGATACACTGATAAATCTAGAGTCGAACAAGTAAACTCAAAACACAGTACAAACAAATTCCCAATTTCTATATATTTATATGCCGGTTACAAAGGAAATGAAGGCAAACTGACTGAAGACTTGCCATGATTTTTTTTCAGGAGAAAATTCCTATATTACTCAGTAGTTTTTATATCGTTGAAAGTATTTTTTCTTTTATCAATGTGAATATCTTTCGATGCCCTACACAATATGCGCTGACTTGATGTAAATATGGCAAAGTTAGAATCACCTATATGTTACCTTTTTCAGGAGAGGGAATAGTTAATGAGCTAAATTGATAACATTTTCTTCTTCAAATTGGCAACACTGGATTTTTAAAGAAAACTGCCAATTTTGATTAAGGGCAGTGATTTTTAACCTCTGTTCATTTTGCCAAGTAAAATATTTTAAAGATTATTAGTTTTGTTGTTGAAATTACTAGCAATCAAACGTTATATGGTCACGCAACAAAAATGAATTCAATGTGTGTAGATTTATTTGCTCTTTCTACTCATGCATCTGACGTTTTTTTAGGGCTCTATTAAAATCGAGATTTACTAAACTGAACCACAAAATGTGGAATGATTGTCGCGAAAGGGTTAAGAGAGGCGATTGCTTTTAGCCTCGGGTTGAATTTGGTGACGGAACCAGGGATCGGGGGAGGAAGAAGAAGGTTGATGACCTATTTTTAACGCCTTAATCATCAAAAATGATTTCTTTCAATCAATCATGTGATGAAAAGAAAATCCCGACAGATTACTTTAAACGGGCTGTAAAAGGTGAAATATTATGCCCACGAAAATACAGAGGTTGGGGGATACGTGGGCATTTGCTCTCTTTTCGCTAAAAGTTCATAATTTTAAGCTGTACAGCTAGCAGGGGAAAATCCAGGATTGTGCATTTGAACAAAATATATAGAAAAAATGATAGGCCTATGTAAAAATTAAAATTGAAATAAAATTAAAATCGTAAAAGTTAGGGGCCGGCATGATTTCGAAAAATATCTGTGAACAGTCCAGCAAAACAAAGAAGTATTAAAAAAAAACTCAAAACATGAGAACGGGTATATTATTGTAAATCTGTAAGGGGCATACATTCTTTGTCTTGTGTACCATTTTTGTCTCGCCTGCGTAGCAAAAAGCGAGACATAGGCGCCGCTTTTCCGGTGCCGGCGCACAGTGGGCCAGGGAGCCAAAGTGCGCCAAAACTCATTTTTGGTGACTTTTTTTTTCTTGCCAATTGAAAGATAATACATCGAAGAATACCTCAGTAAAATATTTAATTCCGGTATGCACAATAAGGGTATAAATTTACTCCTTCAAACAGCAAAATTTTACATACGGTATTCACAGTTTTAGTGCAAAAGTGACTTATTTTATAAATCTTTCAATTCAACATGGAGTTTTTAAGCTAATGATATGAAATTGCTCTCACATATTCCTGATAGTTCATTTCACTGCATGAATGGGTTGAAAATGGATAGGAACACAATCTTCATAATAAAGGGTAATTCACTGAAAAATGGACTATTTATCCATGTTCTTTATACATCCAGAGGAAATGTTTAGATTTCCAGGGATTTCCACTTTAATTTTATTACCAACTTTTTCTCTGATGTCTAAGCTTTAAGCTGATACCAGATCTGGCTGCCGCCTTCTGCAGATTATTATTATGTTAGAGTCGATTTCCTTGCCACATTGTCCCGGAAAATGTGTTTATTTTGGTCCGCGGTGTCAGAACAAGTGTCACGCGCCCCCACACTCCGTAATTTATGACCGCAAATCCTTCATGATTCAGCCGCGGACCAAAATAAACACATTTTTCGGGGCAATGTTGCAGGGAAAATCGACTCTAACATAATAATCGGCAGAAGGCGGCAGCCAAATGTGGTTATCAACTTAAAGCTTAGACATCAGAAAAAATGTTGGTAATAAAAAATAAATCACCAAAAATGAGTTTTGGCGCATTTTGGTTCCTCCCAGGCCCACTGTGCGGCGGCGGCACCATCAAAAACTTAACCAAGGTTAAGCTTTTGAATTTTTAATATAATTTTGAAAGTATAAATTCGTATTCGATGAAACTTGGACTAAAGGTTTATCAAGTATTCCCAATCATGTGAGCAGAATTTCAGGTCACAAAGTCAAGTTCAAAGGTCATTTCAGGTCAACAAACTTAGACTATGTTGTGGCATCATCATCAAAAACTTAACCTGAGGTTAAGTTTTTGAATTTTTAATATAATTTTGAAAGTAAAAGTTATTATTCAATGAAACTTAAACTAAAGGATAATCAAGTATCCTCAATCATGTGAGTAGAATTACAGGTCACTAAGTCAGGTCAAAGGTCATTTCCGGTTAACAAACTAAGACTTTGTTGTGGCATCAACATCAAGATTTTGAAATTTTAGCATAGTTTCAAAAGTGTTTGTTCAAATTCCATGAAACTTGTACCCAAGGGTAATTAAGTGACAAAAATTATATGCCACAAATTCCAGGTCACAAAGTCAAAGTCAAAGGTCATTTTGGGTCAGTAGACTTGGATGATGTTTTTCACAACTTAATACGAGAATTAATAAATCAATTTTTGTTATTTGTTCATATTTCATGAAAGTTATCAATCTTGGTACAAATAATAGTAAATAATTCTTCTGATGTATCTTAGTCAACATTCACTTCAAAATGCTGACTATATTCAGAGGATTTCATTTTTAGGGGGCTGCTAATGGGCCATCCTGCCTATAAATAATGTCCCGACCTTAATTTTTTATCATATCTAATTGCGTAATGCAGGCGAGTCCGTCAAGAGCGTTTCCCTTGTTATCCCCTCGCCGAAGAACTCGGAGGGGATATTGTAACGCTGCCGTCCGTCCTTCCGTAACAAATCTGGTTTCGATTAATTCGATAACTTTAGTAATGTTTGACGGATTTCAATCAAATTTGATATGAAGGTACATGGTATCAAAATACAGCCTAAGTTCGCTTTCGGAGTATGTAGGTCAAAGATCATAGCTCATTAAATATGCGAATCTGATTTCCGTTCGATAACTTTAGTAATATCGAAAATATTATCGCTAGTGATATTCGTTTGTCTCGCAATGTGGTCAATAAGGGATCTAAAAGATCACGACGTTTCGTGCGCCGCTGCAACACTTCGTCAGGTGATAAAAACTAATGTAAGCAAGCGTGTTTTATACTCTACGGGAGGACCGGCGCGCGGCGGTCAATAATTCGATCGATAATTGGAACAATAACGCACACGGCCTATTGGCCGACGCACACGGTGCTCGACCAATCAGCAGGCCGCTGGTTCGGCCGCTGGTTCGGCCAATGCACAAGGCCTATTGGCCGACGCACACGGTGCTCGACCAATCAGCAGGCCGCTGGTTCGGCTCGCCTGCTGGGCGGAAGCAATAACGAGCTCAACCAATCAACGGCCCGCTGGCTTGGCCCGTCTGCTGATTGGAATCGACCGGTGCTGGCCGGCTGGACAGGGAGTGTCATGGCGGCGTATCGTACGCATCCAAAATTCGGGGATATCGATCCCGTTGTCTCTGTTGAAATTAGGGACTTTTAGATTTTACACGACGAGAACGTGGACTGCCACGGTGACATCCTTTTAAGGTAATGTGACGTCCTTTTAAGCCACTGCCGGGCACGGGCCAGTGCCTTGAAAGAATGGCACACGTTGCAGTCCACTACGTCGACGTGTAAATCTAAAAGTCCCTATTAGGGACTTTTAGATTTTACACGACGAGAACGTGGACTGCCACGCTGACATCCTTTTAAGGTAATGTCACGTCCCTTTAAGGCACTGCCGGGCACGGGCCGGTGCCTTAAAAGAATGGCACACGTTGCAGTCCACTACGTCGACGTGCAAATCTAAAAGTCCCTATTATTGGGATTGAGACGGATATTGATAGCTTCTTTTACCCTCCGTGTACCAATGCCAATAGGCCGTGTGCGTTATTGTTCCAATTATCTATCGATTTATTGACCGCCGCGCCGGTCCTCCCGTAGAGTATAAAACACGCTTGCTTACATTAGTTTTTATCACCTGACGAAGTGTTGCAGCGGCGCACGAAACGTCGTGATCTTTTAGATCCCTTATTGACCACATTGCGAGACAAACGAATATCACTAGCGATATTATTTTCGATACTACATCCGCAATGAGTAATACATTTAGCATTAACTTTAGTAATGTTTGACGGATTTTAATGAAATTTGAAGGTACATGGTACAAAGCACAGCCTAAGTTCGATTTCGGAGTATGTAGGTCAAAGTCATAGCTCATTAAATATGCAAATCTTGTTTCCGTTCGATGACTTTAGTAATGTTTGACGGATTTTAATGAAATTTGCGAAAATGTGGTTAACTTCCTTGCCAAGTAATATAATAGTATAGCCGAATGGAGTTAACTTGTTCTGACGTATATAGGCCATTTGTACCCTGCGAGGGGAAGCTACGCTTTGTGTTGACTTGTTAGATTTTAATAGGAGACTCGGGCCGGACCCTCCCCTTCCCCTATTCCCATCTTTCCATTCCATTCTCACAATGTGACGTCATTTTGTTTTCAGATCATCGCATACATGGTCGTGGCAATCCTGAGTACTTTCCATGCCTTCGGGATGCTAGTATTCGAATTAGTTGTAGCCTCAGTGCTGACATACGTCCAGTTTTGTTACGCTCGATACGGTAGTTCTACATACTACTACGGTTCTGTCTGTGAATATGATTATTCAGTGGTAAGTCATATTCACTTTATCTTTACATTCTATGAATGGGATATTTCATCGATAAAGACTCGCTCAGAAATGACGAGGCAAATCCGTTGTGTTCTTTTCCTTCTATATGATGGCGTAAAGCACTGGCGTACTGGTGGGGGGGCTTGGGGGGCGCTAGCCCCCCCAAATAAAATTAAACCATGACTTATTTTCAATTCCATACAAGTGATTTATAAATGTTCGTGATATATCACATGATTTTCAACAAAATGCGCGGTTCTCCATTTCTGTTGCAAACTGACACATTCCCAAATAGCCAGGAAGAGCAAAATGTTCTTTTTTTATATGGGCCTTGGTGTCCACTAACAGTAATACTAGTACTAGTAGATAACCGTATATCCAGTTTAGCGAAAAGTCTGGATACCCGTATGTCCGGCCTAGAGTAGAGCTTATATCGCGGCAGCTCTAGGCGGTACGCGGGGGAATGCGCAGTCGCCTGCGCTCAGGGTTTGTTTTGGATGCGAGGAGGGTCATTTCCGGAGGGAATGTTCCACAGGTGCGGATCCAGGGGGGGAGCGGGCCTTGCCCCCGCAAAGAAAAAGAAAAAAAGAGAGAGAGAGAGAGAGAAAGAAGGAAAAAAGGAAAAGAGGAGATAAAGGGAAGGAAAAAAGAGAAAGAAGAAAAGAAAAGGGGATATCAGTTGCAATTTTCCCGCCAACAAGTTGTGGATCGGCGGGAGGGGGCCAAAGGCCCTTGCCTCTCCTCCCCCGCCGCCAAAAAAGAGAGAAGGGAAAAGGAAAGAGGAGAGCTAAAAGTGAACAAAAAAGAGGAAGAAGAAAAGAAAGGGTGAAAAGAAGGGAGATCAGTTGCGTTTAATCCCGCCAACAACATGTGGATCGGGGCGAAAGGCCCTTGCCTCCCTAGCAAACCTAAAAGAGAGAGAAGGAAGGGAAGGGAAAGGGAAGGGGAGGAAAAGGTAAGGAAAGAAAGAGAGAAAGAAGATAGGTAGGGAGGTCATTTGCGATTTTCCCGCCAACAAGGTGTAGTTTCGGGGGCCACAGGCGTACCGATGGGGGGCAATTAGTGTCCTGCCAGTGTCACAATAAAATTCAAACGTGGATCATTTCTAATTCGATACCGGTGATTTACAAATGTTGCTGAAATGACATAATAATCCGAGATTTTTCCTCACTTTTTATTAAATTATACTTTTTATGCGTTTGTTGGAAAATTACAAATTCCTAAATTTACAGTCAGGCAAGAAATATGCTTATTTAGAGGCTTACATAGCAGGGCCCGCAGAACGACGGGGCTCCGCCCCCCACTTTTTGGAAAACAGTATACTAAACAGGCGCGGATCTACGGGGGGTTTAACCCCCCTTGGGCCGCCCAAAAAAGGGGAAAAAAGAAAGAAAGAACGCACACTGGAGAGAAACCTTTCAAGTGCAAATATTGTGAAAAGATATTCAACTCATCTGGTAACTTAACCAAACACATGATAACTCTGGATATAACTGTGTATTAAACTGTTACTTGATTTAACAAGACGTTATCATGCACTGCTTTTATGGTCTCCAATGTGTTAGTAGATGCCAGGAAAACATCACTTACGGGCCAGGGGTTCAAAATAGCCCCCCAAAAATCGCCTCGCCGCTACGCGGCTTGTGGACGATGCTCCGCATCACTTACGGTAGTTCAAAATAGCCCCAAAAATCGCCTCGCCGCTGGGCGGCTCGTAGACGATGCTCTGCATCGTCATTGGATCAAACTGTTTAAACTGTTACTTGATTTTCAAAGACGTTATCGTGCACTGCTTTATGGTCTCCATTGTGTTAGTAGATGCCAGGAAAACATCACTTACGAGGGTTCAAAATAGCCCCCAAATCGCCTCGCCGCTACGCGGCTCGCGGATGATGCTCCGCATCACTTATGGTGTTCGAAATAGCCCCCCAAAATCGCCTCGCCGCTACGCGGCTGGTGGACGATGCTCCGCATCGTCATTGGGTCAAATTGTTTTAGCTGTTACTTGATTTAAAAGACGTTATCAAGCACTGCTTTTGTGGTCTCCATTGTGTTATTAGATGCCAGGAAAACATCGCTTACGGGCCGGGGTTCAAAATAGCCCCCAAAATCGCCTCGCCGCTACGCGGCTCGTGGACGATGCTCCGCATTGTCATTTGGTCAAACCGCCCCCCCCTCCCTTAGCAAAAAGCTAGATCCGCCCCTGCTAAAGAGAAATAGAAAGAAAGAGAAATAGAAAGAATAGTGACCTGCCAGTGACACAAAATAATGAGGTATCAAAATATGCTCATCTGACTGTAATTAAATGCCTAAAACCCCAGAACTTCCCGTGGCTCAGCCCCCTCGAACCCACCAGGGGCCTTAAGGCGGGCCCCTGAATGCTTATCTGACCGTAATTAAATGCCTAAAACCCCTGAGCTTCCGGGGGCTCTGTCCCTGGATTCCACCTAGGGCCCTAAGGCAGGCCCCTGGATGCTCATCTAACGGTAATTTAATGCCTAAAACCCCGAGCTTCTGGGGCTCCGCAACTGGACCCCACGCCAATTAGTGTCCTGCCAGTGTCACAAATAAGGTATTAAAAATGCTAATCTGACCGTAATTAAATGCCTAACACCCTAAACTTCCGAAGGCTCTGCCCCCTCGAACCCACCAGGGGCCTTAAGGCGGGCCCCTGAATGAATGCTTATCTGACCGTTATAAAATGCATGAATCCCCCTTAGCTTCTAGGGGCTCCGCCCCCTGGACCCATGCCAATTAGTGTCCTGCCACTGTCACAAATAAGGTATCAAAATATGATAATCTGACCGTAATTAAACGCCTAAAACCCCTGAGCTTCCAGGGGCTCTGTCCCCTGGACCTAACCAATGGCCAATGACCTAGTCAGGTCCCTGGATACTCATCTGACAGTAATTTATTGCCTAAAACCCCTGAGCTTCCGGGGGCTCCACCCCCTGGACCCCACGCCAATTAGTGACCTGCCAGTATAGGGTATCAAATAGGGTATCAAAATATGCTCATCTGACCGTAATTAAATGCCTAAAACCCTGAGCTTCCGGAGGCTCCGCCCCTCGACCTCACCAGGGACCTAAGCCCTAAACCCTGAGCTTCGGGGCTCCGCCCCCTGGACCCCACGCCAATTAGTGACCTGCCAGTGTCACAAATAGGGTATCAAAATATGCTCATCTGACCGTTATAAAATGCCTCAAATCCCTGAGTTTCAGGGGGCTCAGCCCCCTGGACCCCACGCCAATTAGTGACCTGCCAGTGTCATGAAAAAGATATCAAAATATGCTCATCTGGACCGTAACTAAATGCCCCTAGACCCCACGCCAATTACACTACGCTCTACCTGATCGTAAATACTTTACCCCCCCCCATCCCCTTTGAAAAACGTTCAGTGGGGCCTGCATGTAAGAGTGGGTGATGCGGATTTTTTGTCTGCCAGCCCCCCCAAACTTTTTTGTTCATTACGCCACTGGCGTAAAGTGTATTTAATACACGACACATTTTAGTATCTTATAACACAGAACTCGGTGAAGACGGGTAGAACCTTTGTTGCGCGCAGTTAAGTTGTCATTCAGTTACAAGTATTTAACCCCCCCCCCATCAAAAAAAAAAAAAAAAAAAAAAGGTGGCAGTTTTTTTCTTTATGATGACGTCACATTTCTGTATTCTGTATCTTATAACACAGAACTCACTGAAGGCGGGTAGAACCTTTGTAGCGCGTCAATCAGAAACAATAAACAAAAAGCGGTTTACCCCGTCATATTTGAATTAGCTCAAAAAATTGTAATCTCATTGCTCATTGCACTCCATTTTACTGACGTAGCATTGCGTTAGAGACTTCTCGGTCCTTTACGCGCCATTTTACAATTCTTTTTGACATGTACGGGACAATTATGAGATAGTTCTACAGAATGTAGTTCCATTGAGAAGGCTAAGTACTTTTTGAGATGTTGCCGAAAGAAAATCGCGTTGCATAACTTATTTTAGACACTCCGTATACACCGCATATCTACTTGTATTTGTCAGTTTGTTTCCTTCTAAACCCTCGGCCCTTTCATCGTTTTTCTCCCACTAGGGTGGCATTTGCGTTCACACCTTACTCGCTGTCCTCGGCTTGGTCGAGTTCATTAACTGTATCGTGTCTGCTGCGTACTGCTGTCGGGGCCTCTCCTGCTGCTGTGCCAAAGCCCCAACCAACCAGGGCACTGCCACTACTGCCACCACGGTATGATAAAACGTATACATAACTCACTTAGATCCTACGTTACCCATCTAATAACGGGTCATGTTCTGGACTTTTCTACTTTAAAGCGAAAGTTTTCTACTTTAGAGCGAAAATCAGCCGACAATTATTATTATTATTATTATTTTTTTTTTTTTGGGGGGGGGGAGGCTGGCTCACGTTAGATAAAAGCTTTTATCATTTTCTAGTGGCTATCTTCAACTAGCAAATAAATGAAGTACTTCTTTCCTCAAAAAATGAGTGTGTGTGTGTGTGTGGGGGGGGGGTGCATATCGGTTCTCTATTGTTTACAAGGTATGCCAGATTTGGTTTCGTTAGGGGCAAGTCGTCCCCCTCTCCTCTCCCTCCTGGATCCGTCATAGAAGTATCTTTCCAAACTATAACATAGGTCACAATATGAATAACGTGATCCATGACAATTTTGATTTACACCATTTTGAATAAAATTTGATTGAATCCACTTGAGGACTGACAACAAAGACAATATTAATCACAATATATACAATATCGTCTCCAAAGACTTTGTTCTGTGTTAATATTCAGGTGGGCTGTATATAATACAGACTACCTTATGTTTTCGTTAAAATTGCCTTTATTGCCTTTTAAGCTAACGGTGTAAAAACAATTAAGCACAATATTAAGATTTTATCATCTTCAAAAGAATTGAGAAGGAATGACAGCTTCGTAAAAAGGCTGACTATTGATATTATTTCAACTCTCATATTTTCAAGACAAGGATGACGTTTCTGAAATATCACTGTATAGGTCTTTTTTAATACATATCCGTACAGCATATGTATATTTGTGAATACATTATGATATATATTACACTTGTACTGATTAGATACTCCTTAACCTAGATATTTCTCCAAATGTAATCTATATTAGAAAAAATGAATATGACGTATTATATAAATATAATAACAGTACAATTATTTTTTTAAATGATATATACCATGTATGCAATATTATATGTTTTTTTCTTCTTCTTTTTACCTTTTAAATTACAATTTTTTATCTTATACTCCAAGAAGCTTATTATGTTCGTATTTCTGATGGTTCAATATTCGGTTATGTTGTATTTTACAAGTAGTCGTGTATATATCGTAACTGCTCTCTAACATTTACATGTATGTAATACATTCTTTTACTTATTCTAGTCTTGTGAGTTTTTTTCCCAAATCAAAAAATGATTTCTTAATTGCATATACGTAATATTATACCATATACATGTAATATGAATAAGGGCAAAGGTGATTGCTTTTGTCTGAAAAACTGTGTACGTGATCGTTTAAAAATATATACAGTCATCTAGGTCACAATAAGCATGATATGAGTAGAGAAGGGGGATCTACGACTCAAGCTCCAGAGACAATCGCTCAGAGATCAATATCCTACACTTACATAATGTAAGACATCACCCTTGAATATGTACCCACATCCAAACCTTAAAGCCTCTCTAAAGTGTTGGGAGTCCCAAAAATCTGATGGCAAAATTTCACTTAAATTGTATAATAATGTGAAAGAGAATGTCATTTAACACTCACTTCTGCAATGATTTTCAAAAAAAATGTGTTTGAAGAAGAATATTGATGAAAGAATACAAAATATATGGAATTTCTGCGTACAACACAAAACCTAAATTTTGTATTCTTTCATTAATATTCATCTTCAAACACATTTGTTGTGAAAATCCTTCCAGAAGCGTGTGTTAAATGACATCCTCTCTCACATCAATTTACACTTTTCATGAAATTTTGCCATTAAATTTTTGCCAAATTTTTGGCTCCATACATTTTTAGAGGGGCTTTAAAGGTACTACCGGTATGTCGCATTTGCAGGCCAAAAAAAATGAAAAGGTTAAATTCCAACGGCATTTGAAAGATAATACTAATTTCGAACTTCCCTCAAAACGAAAGGGCTTGAAAATGTCTTTATGCGAGAAAATGACGACCGTTAGTTTTCAAATCGACTTTAGGGATTGCAGTCCTTTTTTATTAAATAGTTTGATTTTCAGTCCCATGTACCGAATGGTCGTACGTTTTGTGCTGTGCAAAGATTCAATCAGTTTAATTTTGGCCTTTACCAGAAGTGGGTTATTGATGTAGACAAATGCCCATGTACCCTTTACAGCTCATTTTTTGTATGTTATTACCAAAGAAAAAAAAAAGTCAGTCAGTCACTCAATAGTGTCTGACAGTGAAGTCTAGACAGTTAACGGGTTTCCTTGCATAATTTGAATACTAGGACACTGCTAACGTTAAAATTTCACAGATAGGACATACGTGACATATTCAAAATTCCTGCAAAGTTGTACAAAATTTGATGTTGGCTGCAAAAGGGACATAGTACCTTTGAAGCCCACCGCATATTTTATGATCTGACTACGATCCGATTTTAGAAGAATTTGTGATAGCTTTTGATATGAACTTTCAAATCTCTGAACTCTTAATGAAAGATGATTTGAGTAGACTGTTAACAAAATTTAAATTTCAGTGAATTTCAAGCTCTTTGGGAGGAGGAATAGCTAAATAGGCTCCGAATCGTAGTGACGTCATTCCAGCAGTGCGATTGTCTACGATTTGAAGTCGATTCGGTTTTTATTCTGACTAGAAGGCTTAAATACACTAAAATTCCAGTCGTTTGTATTCTTAATATCATTTAGACCCTCAATCAGGAAGCCATGTTGGTTAGATTTCAATGTCTACTATGTTTGCCATCTCTTCGAAAATCAGATCGTAGGAAGATCGTATCTTAACCCTAAACTTAATTAACCTAAAACTCAATTACAACCCTACCCCTCCCCAACACGTTCATGTATAGAGTACCGAAGTGTGACGTCATACTTGCCAAGTTGTCCAGGTGGCTGGTTTCAAAAAATTTGTGATAAACATCGGCATGGTGATTACACCAGCGCCAAACACTGAATTGCCCTGCTCCAGTCCGCTGCTTGAATGATTTCGCGGTGAACCTCATGCGCAGGCTCTGTTGTTTGGAATCAGTTATATTTACGATGAGCGAATATGACGTTATCACTTCGGTATACTCTATTTATTATTTATTATTTATTATTTCCTTGTTATCACTAACAGGTTACGATCGTTGTTATAAGCTATTGAAATCCTTGCATTTGATTGGCGGTGAGCAGATATGTCATAGATCTGTGGCAGTTGTTATGTTTTATGAAGCAGGGCTTAGGTGCACCGAGTAAAGAAGGCCTACACTTTTAACACTTTTTTCAGAGAATATGGGATCCATGTGGGTCCCACATGGGCTTGCTACCTGGGTTATTATCCTCTCTAACTCTCATTATCTCTCTCTCCCACTCTCTACTTCTTTTTTGCACTTTTGCGCTTCGCGCTTAATATTTAGCTTGTTGCTCTTTAACGCTGCGGCTTTGCATTTGGCGCACTTCATTTCTAAGATGTTGTTGATTGAATAAATTGAATAAATTCATCGATTCCTGATGAAGCCGTATGAGCGAGAATTCAATTTATTCTACTTGTCTCATATACGGTTGTCTCATTTACTTCGTTTTCTATTTATATATGTATGTATTATGAAAATGAGATGTATATTGATGGTCATCTTGCGAGTAATAACCATTAAATACTCTCATCGGGCTCTCATCGTTAATTTTTCTCTTCATTTTTTTTTTGATGGTGAATTATTGGGGGATGATTGTACAGGCCACCCCCACCTGAAATATTTGGGGATATATCCCCATCCCCCTCGTGATCGACACCCATGACGTGAACAGAAGAACAGATCTTTATAAACCAAGCACCTTGGTCATACATGTACCTTCCACAATTATTTTATAGAACAAAGTAAAGAAGAATAGAACAAACAATTTTAGTTAGGAGAGGAAAGGGCAGATAAAAGAGATGAGTGCTAAAATGAGTACTATTATGAGTACAGAAATGATACACTATGAGGGACATGATACATGTAAGAAAAGAATATATGAGAATAGAATAGAATAGAAAAAGAGAATATAGAGAGAGGGGAGGGAGGGAGTGAGTGAGAGAGAGAGAGAGAGTATCATGTTCACATACAGTTTATGAGCAGTATTAATATGTATATGCATGGTTCTGCAATACATACTTGCAATAACTGAACAACAAAATATATTGCCAAGGTTGAATTCCAAGAACAACAATGCACGAAAGTGTATATAAAGTTTATGCATTTTGCATAAGATAAAAATGACCATTCAGGTTGCTGTTTGTAAATAGAACAAATATCAGTAGCATGCACTTTATTATTCTTTGAACTTCACACATTTAAAAATGTCTGATTACGAGATAGAAGTACGTAATTCACATTAATTAAACAAAAAGAACTACAGTGATCTTGCCAATAAAGCTGTTCTGATAGACAAGCTGATCCCTTTGTTAAGCAAACTCATGCAGGTATTTCGTTTGTTTTGTTGTTGCTGTAAAATCAACAATATATGCATGGTATGTACAAGTACAAAGATTGCAAAACAGAAAGACTTGGGTTATTATAAACAAATATATCTTAATAACTCTACAGATTAAGCATACATGCACATGCACTGATATATTCAAGGTTATCTTTTAAACAAGCAAGCATTATTTGTATTCTTTCACAAACTCACTGGTGAAATGTAGAGTAATACAGAGTTATACAAGGATTTCTTTCCACAGTCATTCAAAGCATGAACTTTTGTGAAAAAAAGGTTTGTTTGATTATATAATAAACATTGCAATGGATAGTGACCCTTTATATACTTCAGCCTCAATGCTTTTACGACGCAGTCTAAGCGGAATGGTCTCTCAAAACCCATACATAAAATCAACTGTAGAGTCAGAAGGGACATGAAATCATAGGCTATGAAATAGAGTACACACCCTTTAGGGCTTGAACAGACAAAATCTGTGTGCAATTCTGACATAAACCTAACTATTTCTGTCGTTTAAAAGAAAATGTGAAAGACTCATCGATCATGATGACATCTTTGGTGTAGCAAAACCAATTTGGAATAAACTCATGTTAGGTCTACCTTCAAATTTTAAAAACTTAGTTTGACATGAGGTACTGATATTGGACAATTTTCCTTGAAGAATATTAACGTAGTACTTGGTATACAGTTTAGATTTCCTGAAGAATATGAACACAGTATTAGGTATAAACATTTATATTTATTCTTCAAGATAATACACACAGAATCTGGTCTAAAGATTCAGATTTCCTTGAAGAATATGAACACGGTTTTTGTCTATACAATAAAGATTAGGAAATACATGTTTATGTATATTTACATTGAAGAATACTGCATTTATTCGCAAACAATCTTACAACTGCCACTCAGGTTTCCATTGCTGTCTTTCACAACAGAAACGAATCATTCTTAATGGATTTCAAGTAACGTTTAAATGCAAAATGCGATTGCGCTTTCAATCTTACAAAACAGCAATCAATAAAATTCATTATCACTGCCCCTTTGCATTCATCATTTTTGGCGATAACTTTGCGATGACGTCACTAAATTTTTACCAAACTTCGCAGACAGTACTGTTGTCACGTATACGGATACATAATGTCTGCCAAGTATCATTGACGTAGGCATACAAATTCGTTTAACAGTTAATTCCACTCTGTTAATTATATTGTCCGGATTATTCAACAGAGATAGAAGTTGACATTCTCATAACTAACGACCTTGAATTATCATTGTTAATTGTTCATCGTCTGTACAATGCTATTTGAACAATATTTGATGACAATAAAACGGCACTCTAGTAATATTATTTTAATGTAGCTTCATAAAGCAATCACATGGCAAATAAATGATCATCAGGACCGGGTCTGATAAACTAAAAAAAAGTGAATGTGAACCCGGGCCATATTCTCTCTCTCTCTTTCTCTCTTTCGTCATTCCTTTTCCTCGCTTAATTCCTTCTTACCACGGAGTATGTAATGTGTATGTGAATGCCTCAATCATATAGAATATAATCACTAATATCGCTTAAATGATTCTCCTCCTTTCCTTTCTTCTTCATCTTCTTTTCCTAGTTGTAGTAGTAGTAGTAGTAGTAGTAGTAGTAGTAGTAGTAGTAGTAATAGCAGCAGTATTATAATATTCATTATTATTATTATTATCATTATTATATTTATTATCATTGGTGTTGTTGTTATAACAGTTAATAACGTAATTATTATCATTATTATTGTTATTACTAATATTGTTATTATTCTCATAATTATTTGTATTCTTCTTCTTATTATTAATGTCCTAATTTCTTTTGCAATGCGTCATGTGCCGAGGATGTATTGTTAAAATACATCCAAGATGTCTACCCAAACTCTCTATTCGTTGCTTAAAAATTATCAGGAGAAAAGAAGAAACGTAAGAATACGTATTTTAAATTAATAATAAAATATAAAGAAGAATTAAGTAGAGAATACAATAATGGCAATAGACAATATGTCATAAATTATTGACTTTAAGTTTACCCTTATTTGTATCTGGCTCCAGTTTTGGTTGGTTATTGGACAAAATGAACTTGTTTACAATTTGATTTATTAAAGAAGTTTGCATAATTTCAAAAGATAAATTTCTGTTTTCTATGGCCCTCGGTATAATGATCTGTCTGGTTGCAATAAGGTAGGTGATGGACGTGAGCGCTGGGCTGTTGTAATGAAAAAAAATCAAAAAATATTATAATTTTTGTAGGGAATATTATTATTTTCAACAACATGAAGCAGATAGTAAGCACCTAATAACTTCAGATGTCTGTTTGATTATGATTGAAATTGGAATCATTTCAATTAACAAAATAGACCGTTGCCATGGAAACGGAATGTTAAAGAAGTTGTTATTTTTTAACCACGCCCCCTCAAAAAATTTAAAAAAATAAACCTAATCAATACAAGGAAACATTCGAATATATATTGTAAATTAATAAAATAGGAAAAAGAAATAAGTAAAGAATACAATCATGACAATAGACAATATGTCATAAACTAATCTCTTTAAGTTTACCTTTATTTGCATCTGGCTCTAGTTTTGCTTGGGTATTTGGTACTGGAGGCTTGACATGGATAAATACACTTGTTTACGTGATCGCATTTATCTCTTATTCATTCTAGTTCCAACATTTTCTGACTGTTTTCAAGACAATATAATGTTTGTCGATCATATTCTATGTAGCTTGATGTCTCTTGGTTATTTTTTAGGGAAAAGCAATAGAAGCAACGATTTCAGACTTTTAGCGACAATCGTTCGCCAATGCTGCTCTTTAATACTATTATGACATGCAGTAACAAATTGAAATTTTCAGGACGCATGATAAATTCGTTTAACAGTTGATTCCACTGGGTTGATTCTATTGTTCGGATTATTTAGAGAGAGAGATAGAGGTTGACATTCTCATGACTAACGACCTTGGCATATCATTCTTATTTGTTCATCGCCTCCAAAATGCTATTTGAACAATATTTGATGACAATAAACGGCCATTTGTGCCACAGACGCTTCAAGAAATGTTCTTCTTTCACCAAATCCGATTCGTTTTGCACGCAGTGCTTGTGAGCCCTATCTAGGTCACTTCCGTTATCCCGATTCCTTACAAAATTCGTAGGCATAATTTCTAGCATCCCACCAAGGTCACTAAAGTCTTTGTTTTCCGAAATCACTCATGCGTACTTTTCAGGCCGTTATTGATTTGATTTTTGATTTGATTTTATTTCTGCATTTTTTTTTTTACATATGTACATATAATAACGAAATTTAATATTTCCATTACATGTTATCATGAATTTGAAGTTTTTTCCGAACTATCTGTTGAAAAAGTACAGGAGACCGCAATCAATTATTGAAGCCTGTGTTTCGGCCTACCTATCTTAACTCTTCTAGATGCTACAGGCTGCTAACACATTCCTCTGGATAGTCCAAGATGGGCTCTTTCGTCTGTAACGTAAAAACACGGGCGTCAATGCACGCATATCGTTCTAATACGATTGCAGTTCTAGTTATTATTATTATTATTATTATTATTAACTGATACCATATTGTAAACGTTGGTAGCTAGGTTTTTAGTTTAATGAATATACGAACTTGATACCCGAGTTACATCAATAACACTCATAAAACCAAAAGCAGGGCTGAAGAATTAGTACATTACCTCCAATGGTGAGGAATCGGTCGGTTTGTAGTCTGTACAGAATCGGCTTTGGCGGTGAGGGTAAGGTATAAGAGAGTCTATAAATTAAGACTAATACATACAGCCGTCCAGCCAATGAATGCAGAGAAAGGGTGTCACGAGTGTATAAGTATCTTCCAGTTTGCAAAGCGAGTATTTACATACGCACTACAATTCTACATGACTTTGTGTACAGCTTTCTCTGGAATTAGTACTACCAAGATAATACTGCACTGCTTTCTACTAATACTTTTTTAAGGGAAGAAAATAACAGAACTATTACTGGTAAGTGACGTATTTTATCTACCTATCATTCAATATTACTATCGTCACGAGATTAGCATGATTATGTATGGAATAAGTGACGAGTCGAATATTATATTACATACGTTCCAAAGAACAAGGACTAGTACAAATACATATGGTTGAGATGCAATGCTTTTTATACACATTTCTTTATAATTCTATCCCTCTAGGAATTTCCATTTTGGAAATGATATGCAGGTATATGTAGATACTTCTGACGTTACTGTATACCCTACAGTTTCCGTGCCCTCAAAGTCCGATATTCTTTTCCTTTTTCTTTCTTCCTCTCTTTGTTTTCTCTTTATCTTATTGTTTTTTAATTGTTTATTAATGATCATCATCATCTTCATCAGCAGCACTATCACTGTTTACATCATTATTGTTGCCGTTTCCCTTCCTACTAGCATAAGTGTGTTGGTGTTTTGTTTTATATAATTTATTACCTAGCGGCAACATAATAAAATATTTTCAAACACAATACACATCATAGATTTATGTAATTATTCCGCAATTTTGTGTGTCGAGTGAAATCAGTATGATTTAAAGTGATGTGCTTCACATTTGTTGAAAAGTTTGAATATCGAGGCCAGCTGCGAGTGCATCACCAGATATATGAAATAGCCAGATGTTTAAAATGAATATTTCCCCTGCGTAATATGATGGATGCAGTATAAGGATTTAACATTGTGAAACATGTAATCCTAGTTATCCTACACGTGATACAATATTGATCAAATGATGAGAATCAGCACACGCGTTTCAAGATGATACGTACAACTTTCATTGGCTGGCAGGGACCTTGGTGATCATAACATGTAATTTGGGCAGGGGCGTAGACAACGGGGGGGATGAGGGGGATGCATCCCCCCCACCTCACAAGGTGGGGGGGATGGCATGTACAATCATCCCCCCAGGTTTTGGGGAATGATATTTGCTTACTTAATAAGTCATAATGATGATAATAATAGTAATAATAATAATGATAACAATTATAATATTAATAATAATAATAATTATGATGATGATAATAATAATCCTCATCATTATTGTTATCGTTATTTTCTCAAGTCGGTTTTTATTGAAATACATGTGTGGTCTGGCCCACTCGTGTTATAGGCATTATACATTGTGTGCAAAATGCATCAGCGCAATCTAAAACAGAATAGAAAATGAATGTGATACAACAGTATACATAATAATTCGTGACAGAGAGTACCATACTACTATCTTTATAACAAGTATTATTCAAACAAATATATATAATTATGTATAATCATGAATTGTTCAACTTCACGCTCCCACTATATGACTATTGTTACACTAATACTGATATCAGGACTGACTGGTATACATTAGTTTGTTGTTAAGCTTGCAGCAGCTACATCTTTTCTGTATTGTTAACTATTTATTTATTTTTGTTTTATTTAAGATGCACTTTGTTTTGTATTAATTTAAAGTATGTTGATTGATGCATGAAGACATAAGTTTGAAATGTTTAAAGAAGTTTGTTTCATGTAAAGCGCAGTGTGAATTTACCCTGTCTTGAAATGCGAGATAAAAGGAACCTATTAGTATTAGCATTATTATTTGTATTAGTATTATGTTTTATTTGTATAATTATTATTATTATTATTATTATTATTATTATTATTATTATTATTATTATTATTACTATTATAAGACTGAGATCAAATAGACGTAAATAATGCCCTAATTTGACACGATGCAATGCCGTTATGGTTCCGATTTCTTCACAAACTTACAAAGCAGTATTGTTACTCCATGGATCATAGTGATACTGTTTATGTTTTTTTATCTGTATGTTAATGAGCCGCCAGCCAATATCCATCTATGGATACTATGCCTATTTCTTTGAGGTAAAAAAGCATAGTATGTACGTATTCATTATGCTTTATAATGAACAGACATATTGTTCAAAGTTTAATCGTTATTTGTTTGTTGTTTATGTGTTCTATTCACAAATGGCCACAGAGGCTGTTTTCATTCATAACCACATACCCCTATCAAGACAACAAAGACTATACCTGCGTGTACACAGTTGACATTGGTTTTTTCTGAAGAGGTGTAACAGCAAAATTCACAGAGATAAATATATACGTAGTGTGGTTCAATATGCAATACTATGTGTCAGTCCATTCTGTATTCGTATGCCACGGTGTGTAGATCTTGTCGATGTATGTCTGTCCATTCAAGGCGTAGTATGTGTGTGTGTGTGTGTGTGAGTATGTGTGTGTGTGTGCGTGCACGCTTGTGTGTGTTATTTTACCTCATTAAGTATGCATCAGATTGCACGATTTCAAGTTCAAAATTGCAAAAGCTCCCTACCGTGGGAGGGGGACACCCTCCCACACCCTCCGCTCGGTCGCTTCGCTCCCTCGCTCGGGCGCTTCATGTTCGAGTAATCTCTTCCATATCTATAGTAAACTCACTAAAAGGAGAACTATAAAGAGCATACCGATCTCCGCATATACACTCAGCAAAAGATTTTCAAATAAATATTTTAACATGAATTTATCTTTCATAATTAAAATAAATGCGAATTCCATACATTAATTGTTGGTAGGTAGGACAAACATTATGGATTATCATACCTGACTACAAGTACTGTATACAATTTGCATTCCGACTATAAAAATACAGTTACTCATAACAGGTGAATGAAATAATTTCTAACGAGGCACTTAACAAAGATTTGTGCATTCAATTTGATTACATCATGAACTTATGGCGTATTATTGTCGCAGGAGCATAAGGTCGTATCGCTGTCTCTCTAGACGGTTTAGGAATTTGCTTCTCCCATACCGCTACTAGAATATAAAGTGGATATAGTGTTGAACGACACAAATGCACTGCTCCTGTGACAGCGCACTGCGGTAAATATCCAGCACTATCCGAATTTTTTATTTCAACCCTGGACAAAATGACACCACACCTTTATAAATAAGTAGTTGAAAGAAATAAAGCCCGGAGCAATGGAGCACAGAATCCATTAACAGCAATAAAGCGAAGTGTTACGTGATGAATCATTATAATGCAGAAAACCAGATTGACAACTAAACGCCCTTATCTGCATTCATATTTCCAATACATACAGCGGTTGATTATGACTCTTTTCAAATACCCAAAGCTGTGCCACGTACGCAGACAGTATGTATCAAATGTAGTCCGCCACAGGTACCACTCCTATTTTTCCACACACAACTGCGTGCCTATAGCATTGTTATGATGTATAACAATCACTAATCACTACTATGACAAGTGAACAAGCAATCAAACATTGGTAATAAGTTCATCAATTTGTATGAAAGCAGTAAAATAAGAGAAACAAAATGGAGAAAGTTTGAAGATAAAAATCGTACCAATAATAAGGAGAGTTATGAATGTTTGAAACAATTATGAGATCACTAAATCTATGCGAATTTCAAATTGGCAATTTGATGTGTAGATTGTGACGTAGTCATGGACATCTCCGTTTGTCGTACCAAGGGCAAGGAAACTATTATTAATTTATTTGTTTCTTCTATAACTGCCTTCTCCCTTGGGGCACTACTCAAAATACATTATGGATAGCCCTCCTGAGTTCTATATTTTTGTTGTTGTTGATATTTTAGTCATTTTTTGAGTTGGAACAAATAAGACAGTTGTCCGGCCCTACATCACAGTGGCATTGAAGATTAAGCCAATGTGAAGTGCCCATGCGTGTAGTCAATACAATTTTCAAAAATCACACCTTTCATATTTTTGTCCGATTTTGTTCAAAATATCACCACTCTACTTATTTCATCTTTCTGCTTTCTTTTTAGAGTGGACCCTACTTGTCCTTTAAGATTGGATTCACAATAATAAGTGAATTCAATTCAATTCAATTCAACTCAATGTGGTTTAGTAGAAACACAAACTAGTAGTCCAGGGACTAATTGAACAATGTTTACAATGTAAAAATGGTCATAAGATAGGATCATCAATTAAAACAAAACAGACAATTACTTTTTTTTTAATCACACTTTTATACAGGTAAAGAGCTTTGGAAACAGAACGTTAAATGTTATATAAAATGAAAGTAAAAGATCACTCAAATTTATGGGTAAAAATGAGTTGATAGTTCATCACTTATGCAATCTAAAAGACAAATTGTTTTAAATTAATTATTCCAAGATACATAAATATGTGTGAAATAAATATATGTTTTTTAATACTGACATGAAGGAAATTTGTGATGTTCAAGTGTTAATGACTAACTGGTATTAAAACATATACCGTTGGTAAATGAAACATATTGATGAAATCGTAAACATGAGAAAATGTATGCGTGTCTTATATCGCCCCGTATTGCAAAATACCAAGTTCCCATTATCTATGCATTATATACATTCTTCCATTAATAATCACTGCTTTCTATATCGGATTTCCGTTTTTCAACCGTGCAATTTTGAACGACGGGTTGCCTGGGGCGCACAGTGGGCCAGGGAGGAACCAAAGTGCGCCAAAACTCATTTTTGGGGATTTATTTCTTATAAATCCAGAGGAAATGTTTGGATTTCCAGGGATTTCCACTTAAATTTTATTACCAACATTTTCGCTGATGTCTAAGCTTTAAGTTGATACCAGATTTGGCTGCCCGATTCTGCCCGTTATTATGTTAGAGCCGGTTTCCTTGCAACATTGCCCCGAAAAATGTGTCTATTTCGGTCCGCGGTGTCAAAACTAGTGTCACACGCCCCCACGCGCCGTAATTTATGACCGCGAATCCTTCATGATTCAGCCGCGGACCCCCCAAAAACACATTTTTCGGGGCAATGTGGCAAGGGAAATCGGCTCTAACATAACAACGGGCAAGATCGGGCAGCCAAATTTGGTATCAACTTAAAGCTTAGACATCAGAGAAAATGGTGGTATTAAAATTTAAGCGGAACTCCTCGGAAATCTAAACATTTCCTCTGGATTTATAAAAAAACATGGATAATTAGTCCATTTTTCAGTGAATTACCCTATAATATATCATGAAGATTGTGTTTCTATTAATTTTAACCCATTCATGCAACGAAATGAACTATCAGGAATATGTGGGAGCAATTTCATATCAATAACTTAAAAACTTCATGTTAAATTGAAAGATTTATAAAATAAGTCACTTTTGCACTAAAACTGTGAATATGTAGGATATTGCTGTTTGAAGGAGTAAATTTATACCCTTATTGTGCATACCGGAATTAAATATTTTACTGAGGTATTCCTCAATGTATTACCTTTCAACTGGGCAAGAAAAAAATTGAAAAAAATAAATCACCAAAAATGAGTTTTGGCGCACTTTGGTTCCTCCCTGGCCCACTGTGGGGCGGTGAGAGGGCATTTAAAAAAAAGCTTTGTCAATGTTCAAATTGAATAGATTGCCACTTGTAAACCTAATTTCAAAGGAAGAGGTATAACCGGTCATTGTTCAAAGGTTTGAATGTGGGTCAGCGGAATTTACATGGCCTCCTTTCTTTTGTGATGATTTTGTATAGTTCCAGCATGGTCTATGAACAAATATAGTCAACTTTAGATAACAAGAATTATTGTGATATTGCTGTGGTATTCATACTTGTAACTGCTATTGAAGACGCAAACTCATAGTCATTGGTCTCGACCACTCCTACATCGCATGAAGGTCTAACCGTAAAGGTCTCGACTGGAACATCTGTATCTTTTTTTGAATACCGTCAGAAATTCTTATTCCGGTCATTCCGTTGTTCCGTGAAAACTGTAATTGATAAATCGTAAATGAGAGCATCATAAATACATGGAAATAAGTCAAACTTGTCTTAACGCTTATCCTGCAGATTATATATCCGACT
This sequence comes from Mesocentrotus franciscanus, assembly GCA_037976565.1. Lineage (NCBI taxonomy): Eukaryota > Metazoa > Echinodermata > Echinoidea > Camarodonta > Strongylocentrotidae > Mesocentrotus > Mesocentrotus franciscanus. The sequence goes on from CP137683.1 coordinate 15,756,194, forward strand.
TATTAAAGAATATCCATCATTATTTCCACAAATAATTACTGTTTCAATACAGTAATTCACCTTCATAACAATCATAATGCCATCACTCTATATCCCTTTCGCTTTAGCATAAATCAATCGAATGGTCAATATTCCATGAACTTGTATAGTATTAATGACTGCTTTGAGAGAAATAGTTGTTTTTATTCGCTCGAGGGAAGGATACAATTGTGCTATTGCCCGAGGCATGCCGACGGCAATAGCCCAATTGTAACTTCCCGAGAGCGTATAAAAACAACTATTTCTCGAATATTAAAGCAGTCATTAATACTTTATATGCCGAAAAAAAGAGTCAAATTACCATTCAACTGGTAGAACAGGACTGGTTTGTGAGTCACAACTCCCTTTCCTTCCTGTTTAAGCATTGCTGAAAAACACTTAAAAACTCTCGTCGAGTTGGAAAAATCTTCATGCTTGATATCTACCTTGTTACAATTGAGGAAATGACGCTAAAGTCCGAATCTAAAATAAAGTTATAGTGATCGACTGCTACGAGAGGACTAGCTGTTTTTATTATACGCTCAAGAGATAGACCTAGACCTAGACCTAGTCTAGTTGTCAGTTGAATCCCTGCCATCACCCCGAGGCGCGCCTGTGCGGGCGGCGCGCCGAGGGGTGAGGGGATTCAACTTTCTCGCAAGCCAGTATGGCAGTATAGAAACAGCCAGTGCGCGAGTATTAAAGCATTCGCTATGACTTTTCACCGACCGTACGAATTATCACAATAATCTACCAAGAATTCTTACCTTAATTAGCCTTTTATTGAGTAAAGATTGGTTAAAACATCACAGAAAATCTGAGACACTGTCGAGTCTGTTAATCTTTGCTAGCAAAATGACGTGACTGAAATTTTCAAGCAATTAAAAACCTAAAATGTAGCGACTATGAAATTATCGCACAAAAAAATTAATGTAAGGTGTCCGTGCTCAGCAAGACTGAACTAATTTCCCGGTAACTGGAATTTTGCCGGGATTTTTTAACTATTTTTTTTAACTATTACATGGCTTTGGCATTTTTCGTTTATTTTCGGGAATAGTTAAAACAACGACTGCAATTTCGACCAATCAGATGGCTGGATTTCTTAAGTGAGGTATATAATTATAGTTAAAGACCTTGACTGTGTACACAATCCAAAACTGACTTTATTTAGTAGCTGTCTGATTAGCTGACTTTTACTCAATCAAAACACTTAAAAGCGCTATTTTCACCAACTTATTTATCTGACTTTAACATTATATTATTCTCAACTGAAAACATTTATATAAGAATATATTCTGACCTAAGCCCTGACTTGAGCTTAATCACGCGGTCATTTCAATTGTTTGCATAGCTAGACTATTACATGTATAGTAATGCATTGACTTACACACAGCTGTCAAGTTCATGATACTTTCACTGTGTCAAGACTAAATTAAACGAACTTATTTTGTATTTATCCTTTTCACATTTTTTAAATACAAATGAATCAATAAAACAACTAAACTGTTTGCCTCCTTATATACTCAAAGGGAATCACAAAAACCCAGGACGTACTAGATATAAAGCCATTCTGATGCTTATCAGCAGTCGAATATCTTGTCTTGAATTACTTGAATTGGCCACTAGATGGCGCTATCAACTTTTGCGGAAAACTGAGAAACAGTTACTGGGACTTCCAATCTTTACCAACTGAATAACAAGGGCATATCTTCTTAGCAATTTGACACTTTAAATCAACATTCACAATACAATATTATGCATAAGGCTACCCTTTTAAGGGGGAGGAGAAAGGTATAATCTAGAAAGTTGAAAATCGCGATTATCAAGCCCAAAATTGGTGACTGTGATTTTCCTTTTTCTCCTAGTTTCTCTGTTGTAATAAATCCATAAAATTTCATTAAATGTGTATTTTTCATTTAAGACCCTATCGGAAATGAAAAATTAAATAGATGAATTAGAAATCAAAGGAAAGCTTACAAGCCATTTTACAAGCTTATTTCCCAATTTAGATAAAGCTATTCAGTTATTAATAATCACGAATAAATATGTAAAATCCGAAGAAGAAATGGAATATGTGCCTTCAAATTTATCATTTCAATAATAAGAACAACAACAATAATAATATGTCTTGTTTACTAAGGGTAGCCTCATCAATATCAATACTGCAATCATGTTCCATTCCAAAAGAAGGGAAGAAAGAAAAAGGAGGAAAATGAACTGAAATTTTCCCCGCCGATAATTGCTCCGGGATTTATTGTAGTATGTCAAAATATTCTCTCATTTTATCGCCAAGAGAGTTGCCGAAATTTGTTGCACTTGCACTTATAAATGTATTCAAGCTGAAGGTTATGATCCAATTAAGGCACATGGCTTGGCATTGTTCAAATCTCACCTGCAGCCGACAAAAAATTAATAAAGGTTACAAAGTTGTCCAATTATCGGACAATAACATTGAGTCTCGTCTCGCCGAATCTATTAGCCCGTGTCTGTGGTCTAGTGCATTGTTGTGGCATTGGTGATCTAAGTCAGGGACCTGGGTTTGATACCCAGCGGAGATGGTTTTTCTTTTTCAACCGTTGCAAAAATAAAAAAATTGAGAACAGCATTGAGAAATATTTTTAGATCTACGCACAACTGGTCTCTCATTTCATTATATATATTTATTTATATAATTATGTAACTATAATTATATATACATACATGTATATATATATATATATATATATATACAGACATATATGTATATGAACAAAATTAAGTACATTATGATGGAAAGACGAATTTTTAATATTTTCCACCGTTTTAGGTGAATTTGACCCGACTTCAACATGGCCGAACCACCAGTCTTCACTCCCCCTAAACAACAGAATACCGCCTACCCACCTCCTGGATCATATCCTCAAGGTCAACCGGCAGTAAATCCGCAGGGCCAACCGGTAGCATATCCACAAGTTCAACCGGTAGCATATCCGCAGGGCCAACCGGTAGCATATCCACAAGGTCAACCGGTAGCATATCCGCAGGGCCAACCGGTAGCATATCCACAGGGTCAACCGGTAGCGTATCCGCAAGGCCAACCAGGTGTAGTGTATCCGCCAGGTCAGCAGGTCGTGATCACTCAAGGGGGCGCCACCCATTTGTTCCAAGTAAGAATCTCTTTTTGAGGGATCCATTTGGTGTTCCACAGGGTTACGTGATATGGCCTATCATTTTCTGTTGGATTTATTTAATTTCTTGATGAATCATTAGGGCGTAGACTAGTGGGGTCGCTCTGCTAGGGACTTATTGTAGTAAAATAATATTAATATAGACATTTATTGAGCGCAGGCACTATGCAAATATATTATACGGTGCTGCAAGAGCTCCTGCAATGTTTAAAAAAGGGAACCAAAACCTTCATCCTAAGTTACCTTTATTGTAAAGTTTAAACGATTTGAATAAGATTAGTGAAAAATTGAACAAAATCAGGCAAGGTATAAGGAAGTTAAAAATAAAGAAATAACTTGTCACTAGAGGGCGATATTTAATTTGATGGCGTCATTTGCCGAGAACAGTTACTCTCCATGCCTAATTCTGAACATGGAATTTCACAATTCTTTCATTTTCTTCGTATTCATTTGTGTTCAATATCCGACTTCATAAAATGTGAAGTAGAATATCATTTTGCATTCTATATCTTGTTTTCAGGGGAGTAGATTATCTCAATCACAAGAAATAAGGAAAAACATGAAATTCCATGATCAGAAGGCATGGAGAGTTGTCGGCAAATTACGCCATCAAATTAAATATCGCCCTCTGGTGACAAGTTATTTCTTTAGCTTTAACTTCCTTATGCCTTGCCTGATTTTGTTCAATTTTTCACTAATCTTATTCAAATCGTTTAAACTTTACAATATAGGTAACTTAGGATGAAGGTTTTGGTTCCCTTTAATATCTACAACATAAAGTTAAACCTTAACCAATATAGCAAAACATAGAACTTTGGTACTAAAGACCAAAATGTAGGCCTAACTCACTCTCCATTCCATGAGCTAATACAATTTGCTTTCTCCAGGGATGAGGTGTTGGTCTATCTTTCCCCTGCTATGTAATTGCAATTCAAAGTGAATTTAAATGAAAGGTAAACTTATTGATTGGTATCGAAGCATTTTCATTTACATGACAATACACCAAAACAACAACAGTTTCCTTTTTACGACGCTACAGAACAAAATCTGCATCAGGTAGAAGCATTGTGTTTATGTTTACGCGATAATAATTAAAATCCAGTTTGACAATGACTTATGATGTTCTGGTGAAGATATGTGCGTTATGGATTTGGATATATGTAAAAAATATATAATGTACGACCATACAATTTAGCTTTCAACGTTTTGAATCCATGGTTTCGTTTTCTATACTTGATACTTCTGTGCTTACTTTTCAAATTTTCCTCAATTTTTCCCCTTTAGACTGGCAGCAGCCCGGGAGGTTGGAACAATACCTCCGAACATTACAACCAAAAAGCCGGCTTTGCTACGGGGGTGGTGCATCTGATCGTAGCTATCCTGTCCATCATTCTCGGCGGGATTGCATACGCGTTTCCAGTGTCTCAGGTCGGCTATGGAATCTGGTCTGCCTTCATTGTAAGTTAATCCTTCTTTCATCGGCAATCTTTTTTTTCGGGGGTCTTTTTTTCGGGGGTGTGGGTCTTTTTATTATTATTATTATTTAAATTGAAGCCCTAGCTACCCGCGTCTTGGACAATTTCTCCCAAAGTTTGAAAACAATTCCCAGTCCCCTCTCTCATCTTGTCCATAAAACTGGAAATCCGGGCTAGTATGCATGAATTGTAAATCCGCTTTGGGGCCTCTACTCTGAACTACTTTCTGGATACGCCACTGATGGCTCAGGATGCCTTTCAATTTCCATGAAATATTATTGAGTGTTTTATTGCTTCACCTGTTCCGATGTCTTTAAAAACGTTCTGTTTTATTGATCAGTAAGAGGGGGGCGGAAGGGGGCTGAGAGAGGGTGGCATCCCACATTAAAATCTCAGAGATTCTGCTTACACCAACAACTTACCCCTTTCTTATATGAAGGTTATCAAAGAAAAGTTGTAGTTTATAAATGTATGTTGTATTTCTTCTAAGCACTCTAAGAGCGTCTGCCAGACAGAAAGCAAGAAAGCAAGGAGGGGAACGTTTTTTTTTTAGTGATTTATTTTCGACTTTAAACATCCAGGTGTACTTATTCGTCTTTAATGTATCGATTACACAATCAAAGCAATATATTACTCAATTAGGCTGTATATGTGCGCCTTTTTTCATTAGGTACCTTGTTTTATCTCTTTGATAAAATCTCTTTACAGTTCTACATCCCTACAGGAATCTTAGGGGTTGCTAGCAGGAACAAGAACTCATGCGTGGTAAGTGATGCCTAATAGTCCCTTTTTCCACTTAGGCCTATCATATTGATTTGAATTAATTTATTTATTCATCACTCATGGGTTGGATTACCCTTGTCAGCTCATCGGTTTTCTTTCAAAGGGGTCCAAGGTAAATGGTAATGAATGATATGAACAAATATATCACGTCCAAAATAACAAAGTAGCGGTCATATTTGCAATAAAACAAAGGTATATGGGCATGTGATCTCTTTTCGCTAAAAGTCTACAACTTAAGCTGTACAGATAGCAGGGAAGGATCTAGCATTGTGCATTTTTTTTAAAAATACAAAAAAAAAACGATATATACATCAAATGAAAATAAAAATAAAAATCTTAAAAGTAAGGGGCCGGCATTAATCCCAAAAATATATGTGAACAGTCAAGCAAAAAAATAAATAAATAAATAAATGATTAATCAAATAAATAAACAAAAAGTTGAACAAATATATACAAGAAAAACAAACATGAAAACGGCCATGGTAAATATGTAAGGGGCATACATTCTTTGTCGTGTGCATTTAAGATATACCATTTTTAGATTTTTAAAGGAGACTCGGGCCGGAAGCCCCCCTCCCCATTCCCATCTTTCCATTCCATTCTCACATGGTGACGTCATTTTGTTTTCAGATCATCGCATACATGGTCATGGCAATCCTGAGTACTTTCCATGCCTTCGGGATGATAGCATACGAATCATCTGTAGCCGCAGTGCAGCAGTATTGTTATTCTTACAGCTACAGCTATTCCTGTGTAAATTATCGTTCGGAGGTAAGTCATATGCACTTTATCTTTACATTCTATGAATGGGACATTTCATCAATTAAGCCTCGGTCATATATTATGTCTGTGTGTTAGTAGGCGTAACAGAAAGAAGATATTGTGAGGATGATCTGAGGTTGCGTCTTGGTGTGTACTGATGAACAAGTTCTGATATGCAGTGTGGAGAGAGGTAATTCTGAGCTTTAAAACATAAAATGACTGGTAACCAATGGAGATCAAACAATATAGGTGAAATTGAGTCTCTAGAGCGAGCGCCCGTTATGAGCCTCGCTGCTGTATTCTGGATTCTCTGAACACGATTCAGTTGCTTTTGGGATAGACCATAGAATAGAGCATTACAATTATCAACATGGGATATGATTAAGGAGTGAACAAGGATTGCGATAGATTTACGATTAAGATAATGCCTGATCTGTCCAATTTTGCATGGACTTTAGAAGATACTACTAAAATAAGTACCTATGAAATTTCAATGAGGGTGATTAAATGCTTTTTAAGAAATTGCCAATCGAAATCTCGTTGATTTTTTTCGTAGACATCCCGTATAATGCCTGACACACGCAATTGGAATAAGGAGATGTCGTGATATAGCGCTTTTGTATTTTTGTAAGATGTCACTGTAAGATGGCGCGTAAAGGACCGCGACAGTCTCTAACGCAATGCTACGTCAGTAAAATGACTTGCCATGAGCATTAGATTACAACTTTTAGCACCCTATAAATGAGTTAATTCAGAATTGAACTTAACTGCGCGCAACAAAGGTTCTATCCGACTTTACTGAGTTCTGTGTTATAAGATACAGAAGAAAAAAGCCGCCGCGGTTTTGCCTCGTCAATATTATGGCAACAGAGCCTTTAATTCAGTCTCCGCTCCTGTACTCTGGAATTCTCTACCTTTAGAAATAAGAAAAATTAACTCACTTGCAATGTTTAAGACTGCTGTCAAAACTTATCTATTTTCAAATTAATTATTATTTGTGTAGTGGAATATCATTTGATGTAATTTAATTTGTAATTTGTACATGTATGTAAAAATGCAATTATCTACAGTTTGTATGTAATAATGTAGGCTTAATATGTAATTTGTATGTGATAATGTAAATTGTATGAATGTAATATAGATTTAAAGCGCACAGAGGATTGTCTTCGATGATTATTATGCGCTATATAAATCACAATTATTATTATTATTATTATTAATTCCACATGGATATACGTGAAAACTACAGAGTTATGATCATTTTTTCCGAATGTTTTTTTCCCGAAAATTACAAGTAGAGCACGTTGTATATCATCAGTGAATAATAAGCGTGTACTTTTCGCTTCTCTATTTCTCGACAATCTGTGACATTGGAGTCATTCTAACACATAAATTTTCGATAAAATCGACACTGACCCATTTCAGATTGACAAATCATTTGTAAATGTCATGTACATGTATTCAAAACATCGTATGAGAACAAGAAGCAGAAAAAATTAATTCAAGAAGCTTTTGAAGTTAATAATGAGTTACTTCTGCTCATTCGTATTTCAATCATTATGACGAGAAGGGAACACAAAGCCTTGTTCAAAGAGAAAATAGCAGCTGTTTTACATATTCCACTCTTCAAAATATTAATGCAACAAACGTTGAAGATTGATTTTATGATTAATTTTATGATTTTACGATCTCTGAACATTTCTTAACATGCCCTGTATGTTTCTCCATATATTTCTATTGTATTTGTCAGATACGGTCACTATGTCTCTACAGAAGATATACTAAAGACACTTATTTACCTCAATGTGCGTGTAAATGATATTAATCTTAATTCTTAACCCTTTTGCATCCAAAACTGAAGTTGATTTGAGAGCTTGCTACGATATATTCAAGCGCAAGCTATTGTGCCCTGATGCTATTTAACGCGCTTTTCTTGTAACATTTGGGAAATGCTACGTTAAAAAAAAAAAGATCATATCTTCGTTGTTTTCGCTTAAATTCTTTTGAAATGTACAGGACAATTATTAGATTATACTACAGAATAGCCTATATATAGTTTCATTGAGAATGGGTGAGTATTTTTTGTAAGATGTTGCCAATATAGAAAAACGCATTGCATAACTTATTTTAGACACTCCGAATACACCGCCTTGTATCTACTTGTATTTGTCAGTTTTGTTTCCTTCTAAACCCTCGACCTCTTTTTCTCGACCTTTCTAATTAGGGTGCCACTTCCGTTCACGCCATACTCGCTATCATTGGATTGGTCGAGTTCATTAACTGTATCGTGTCTGCTGTCTACTGTTGTGGGGCCACTCCTGCTGCTGTGCCAAAGCCCCGACCAACCAGGGCACTGCCACTACTGCCACCACGGTAAGTTTTCTACTTTAGAGCATAAATAAGCCGAGAATATACACAGGGATCCATGATTCTCGGAAGTTTTTTTTGGGAGGCTGGCTCACGTTAGATAAAAGCTTTTATCACTTTCTAGTGGCTATCTTCAACTTCAAAGTACTTCTTTTCTCAAAAATTGAAATTTTCCATTTGCAGTGTGTGTGTGTGTCTGTGTGTGTCTGTGTGTGTGCGTGTGCGTGTGTGTGGGGGGTGCATATCTGTTCTCTATTGTTTACAAGGTATCGCAGATTTGGTTTTGTTAGGGGCAAGTCGTCCCCCCTCCGTCACCCTTCTAGATCCGTCATAGAAGACGTATCTTTCCAAACAGAGGTCACAATATGAATAATATGAATTTGATTGAATCCACTTGAGTATCTACAACAAAGACAATATTAATCACAATAAATACAATATCGTCTCCAAAGACTTTGTTCTGTGTTAATATTTAAGTTTTAGTTTTCTGTAAAAAAAAATTGTCCCTAGTAGAAGTCAAGCTTGATCATTTTCTTGTTATTTACAATGGTTTGATGGATTCTGATATTCGCTCCTACAAGACATTTAACAAAAAAAAGTACATCAGTTTAATTCGCAACATTTTCGTTTCTCGTAACAGGTGCAGTATGGCCAGGCACAGCCAATGACAGTGGTGGCTAATAAATAGACGCCGGGTCCAGGTATTGTGATTTTAATCTTCTTTAAAAATCGTATTTCTTGAAAATTGTTTGATTGCCGTATAATTTATGTTTGTAGAAGAGTCGTGGTCTGGTGGATGCGTCAACGGACCATGGATCACATGGGTCGGCACTAATGTCATTTGGCAAGACATTAATCTACATTTGCCACTCTCCACCCAGGTGTTAAATGGGTACCCGGGAGGATGCGAACGTTAATGTGGTTGGACAGGCATGTGTGCGCTTGAAAAATGGCGCCTGGCCTGATAGCGTGCACCATCATGTGCTGATTAGCAATTAGATAAAACGACTGGTAAGCGGAGGGCCAAAGTCAAATATCATACTAACTTTTTGAGTTGGTTGCCACTACCACACAAACGAAGCACACCTTGTTTATTCGAAATTTTCTGAAACATCACAGGGTATAGAAGTACTTATTAATTGCACTCAGCACTCCTAATCCTTTGAGCTTTCTTCACTGCTAAATGTCCAATCACTATCGTCCATTTAATATACCGAGATACTGGCCAAAATTAGGGGGAAATCATCCACAAAAAGCAAGTTTTGGCTCAAAATCTTAATTTTTCACACTACAATAACTAGTTCGAAACCAAGTCAATGCGATTGTGCCCTATAGTAAGGCATTAATCCTTATTATCAAGTCCCTCGGATAAGACTTAAAGCTGTCGGTTCCCTGGTTTTTACTTACAAGCATAAACATGCTTTCTTAGCAGTCAGGTAAAACTTATTTTTTTAATTTGTGTTCAAGACGGCCTCTTGGTGTTGACATGATTATTTCTCAAAGGGACTTGGTGAAGTTTGCCTGTGTGCATTGTAGTATTATCCACTGGATCAGTTTCGATGAATAACCTAAAGGAAAAAAATTAATAAATATACTTTTCCACAAAGTAATGGTTGTTAATATTATCATTACTATTATTATTATTATCATTATTATTAATACTGTTATTATTATTATTATTGTCGTTGTTATTACTATTATTATTGTTATTAGTAGAAGCTTAGTAGTAGTAGTAGTTGAACTAATAGTATAATGATTATAATGATGACGGTCATGATCAATATTGATATTATTTTCATTATTATTATGACTATCATTACTTTTATTATATTTCAACAGAAAGCAGAAATTAGATGTCTTAATACTGACCAATGACATCATGATGACGTGACATCCATTATCTACACTTAGAAGAATCCCGAACAAAACCTTACTTCAAGACGATTGGCACTGATCAACAAATTTACTGAAGAATCTATGAAAAATTAAAATAATTGATATGTTACATGTTGAAAAGTGATGTTCGTTAAGTTTCAAGTTGATATAGGGGTGGCCTTGATCGGACTTGTCGGAGTTGATGTCCACTTATGGGGGTAATGAGGGATCACTTCCTTAGGAGTTAAGGACACTACAAATTATACAGGAATTTATTCCAAAGTTGTGGTTGAATTATTGTTTCAAGAGTTGGTTTCAAACTTTTCCCGTTAAGATTTCTACTCAAATTAGTACCTTAAAATGATTCATCCCGCGCCCATCTCCCAAGAAAAAAGATATTTTCATTCATGTACATTTACATAGATTTGTCATAAAGTATGCCGGCAACCCCCCCCCCCCCCCAGGGATTTTCCAACAAGAATAAAATAATATCGAGGTTTCGTGAGTTACCATCATGGTTAAAGCGATCCTAACACTAGGTCAGCCTAGGGATGAAAGTTAACGGTGCAAAAAAACAATTAGGTACACTATTCAGATGTTATCATCTTCAAAAGAATTTAAAAGGTATGACAGCTTCATAAACAGGCTGACTATTGATTTTATTTTAACTCTCATATATTCAGGACAAGAATGAAGTTTCTGAAATATCACTGTAGAGGCCTTTTTAACACATATCTGTAGGCCTACAGCATTATATATATTCGTGAGTACATTATGACTGATATTACACTTGTATACTGATTATATTCCCTTTTCCTAGATATATTTCTAAATGTGATCTTCTATTAGAAACAAAATGAATATGACGTAATACATAAAAATAATAACAGTATATATATTTTTTTATATGATATATTGACGTACCATGTAAGCAATATTATATGTGTAATTTTTTTTCTTTTTACCTTTTACATTACTATTTTTGTTATCATAGACTTCAAGAGGCTTATTGTGTACATATTTCGGGTGGTTCAATATTCGGTTATGTTGTATTTTAAAAGTAGTGGTGTATATATCTTCACTGCTTTCTAACATATTTTCACTTATTCTAGTCTAGTAAGTTTTTGCAAAAATCAGAAAAATGATTTCTTAATTGCATATATGTATTATTATACCTGATAATATGAATAAGGGCAAATGTGATTGCTTTTGTCTGAAAAACTGTTAACGTGATTATTTGAAAGTGTATACAGTCATCTAGGTCACAATAGACATGATAGGAGAAGAGAAGGGGGATCTACGACTCAAGCTCCAGAGACAATCGCTCAGAGATCAATATCCTACACTAATATAATGTAAGAATACATCACCTTTGAAGATAGACCCAAAATCCAAGCCTTAAAGCCCACCGCACATTTTACGATCTGGCTACTATCCGATTTTAGAAGAATTTGTGATAGCTTTTGATATGAACTTTCAAACCTCTAAAATCTAAATGAACGATGATTTGAATATTCTTATGATTAACAACTATCGAATTTCGGCGGATTTCAAGCTTCTTGGAAGGAGGAATAGCTAAATATGCTCCGAATCGTAGTGACGTCATTCCAGCAGTGCGATTGTCTACGATTTGAAGTCGATTCGGTTTTTATTCTGACTAGAAGGCTTAAATACGCTAGAATTCCAGTTGTTTGTATTCTTAATATTATTTAGAACCTGAATCAGGAAGCCATTTTTGTTTAGATTTCAATATCTAATATGTTTGCCATCTCTTCGAAAATCGGATCGTATAGGAAGATTGTATTGAAAGCGGTTAACTTAGCCCTAAACTTAATTAACCCAGGAAGCTGTAATGAATGGAGATCCCGCCCAAGAGTCCCTTAGAAGTCATCCGTGACACCGCGCGTATTTTGTTTCCCCTACCGTAATCCCCTTAATCCCCCTCCGAGACCGCACAGCTCCCTGGTAGCACTAAGTCCTCCCTTTCCACGCACCACCCAGCTCAGCGAGCACGGCGGCTTATTCGTTGCCGGCCTGTATACTTAGGGTGAAAAGGGGTGATGAATTGACAACTTCTAACCCTCATCCAACAAATGCGCAAACATATAACACAATTTCATTTAGTTCTTTTGGGAGATAAACCTTTGGACTACCTTCCTAGCTATGTACAAATTTAGGAAATTTGTGGAAAATGTCAATAATTAGATGAGAAAAATTCATGATGATGAGAACCTTACATTCGCTTTAACTCACGATTTCCTTGGTAGATTTCGCTGGTTCAAATGGCTATGTCTTCAGTAGAGTTATCCGAGCACGAAAAAAACATTTAATAACCAATAGAAACTTGCATTGGTCATATTTTGTGGATTCTGTATTTTATATGTTATAACTATATACATCTTCCCTGACCGTGACGTAATTTTTGCGGTGCCACGCATGACTTCTAAGGTCGATGCCTGCATATTTTTACGACCGAGTGTATAGAGAACTTAGGGGAGCAGACGGCATTGCGTAAAATTTCGTAATATTTGGAATGCCAGAGGGGATCTGTGCATTGATAAGGACAGCTGTTAATGGATTTGATTGCTGGAGAGGATTACATTTCTTGTTGTTAAGCAAAGTTAATCTTGAATATCTTTCCCTCGGGAAATTCTTTCGAGACGGTATCTCCATTCATTACAGCTTCGTGGTCGGACAAACATGACTTACCCTACCTAACAACACGTAATGTATACAGAATGCATTGAAATACAATTATTCATAACACGTGAATGAAATAATTCATATCGAGGCACTTCACAAAGACGTGTGCATTACATTTGACGACTTTAAGAAAATTGTCTATTGTCGCTGGTGCAATAATGGATCAGGGCCCTGTTTCATAAAACTTTCCTTGTTATCAATAACAAGTTATGATAATTGTTATAAGCTACTGAAATCCTTGCATTTGATTGGCGGTTAGCAGATCTGTCATTGATTTGTGGCAGTTGTTATTGATAACAAGTTTTATGAAACAACTAGGCCCAGGTGCAACGAGTAAAGAAGGCCTACACTTTCCGCAATAGGACTTTAACATCACTATATAGTGTCTTCAATATATACGATTTTGTTATTTGAGAAAAAGGAAATTTGTTATGAAGTGGCATTCCCTTCAATTGTTATGTTGGGGGAAAAGGAGAGAATCCCGTTGTAACCAAGTCAGTCAAACATATGTAACTTCATGATTTTTGTCTTTGTTATTTTGACTTTATCCAATTAAGTAGATGGTGGAGGGCTAAATTTTAAGTTTAAAAGATGATTATATACGATATCTACACGTATATCCATAATGGCTTTGATATTAAACGGATGGTAGCACAGGCAATTGACTGTTACATGAATATACTGCACTGTGTAATTACAGATAGTAAGAGACAAATATAAAAAGAGAGACAGAGGTGGAGCAATCGTGTGAAAGAGTAAAAGACAGAAAAGAGAAAGAGAGAGAGAGAGAGAGAGTGTGTGTGTGTGGGGGAAGGCAGATACATTCAATCAAAAGTGAGTTGCATGTAAACTCAATATGCATTTCTCTAGCTCTAAAACAATAAGAAACATAATTAACAGTAACCAATGTCTAATTAATAACATTTATTTGAACTATATCTCGTTTGGAATAAAAAGAAAACACAATAATTACCTATAGATGTAGGCCTATGTACAACAAGTTTTGACCTAAACTAAACTAAACTACACAAACACGTGAACAGAAGAATAGATATAAAACCAGCACCTTGGTCACTGCTTTATACATGTACCTTCCAAAAGTATTTAATTGAACAAAGTAAAGGAGAATAGAACAAACAATTTAGGAGACAAAAGGGCAGATACAAGAGATGAGTGCTAAAATGAGTACTATTATGAGTACAGAAATGATACACCATGAGGGACATGATGCGTGTAAGAAAGGAATATATGAGGAGAGAATAGAATAGAATAGAAAAGGAGAATATAGAGAGAGGGGGAGGGAGGGAGAGAGTGAGTGAGTGCGAGAGAGAGGGAGCTAGAAAGAGAGAGAGAGAGGGGGAGCTAGAGAGAGAGTGAGAGAGAGGGAGCTAGAGAGAGAGAGAGAGAATCATGTTCACATACAGTTTGTGAGCAGTATATACATATTTACATATTTATATGTACTGCCAAGGTTTAGATCCAAGAATAACAATGCACGAAATTACAGTCCACCTTGTCCCACTAAAATATATAAATTGTGCAATATGCTATATTTATAAACACAATGCAAACATTTCGAAAGATGGATAATGACGTCTATTTCAAACTCTATCATATACAACAAGTTAGTAATGTTCTTGAAGACAAGAGTTTCGAATGAATATTACAAATCTGCTAATTACACCATTTGAGTGATAATTATTATGAACTATATAATTATAAAATATTTGCATTAGTCCACAAAACTGTCTGCTACAAGAGCTCCCAGGCATTTTTAGACTTTGTATTCTCTTAAAAATTTTGAAAAATTTCCAAGTTTTTGGCATGATTAATAAGGCAAGTAATTATGCTAATTCAAGACACTTTCAAGCCCTTTATAATTATAATGCTCAATTCATGATCAGTTTTGTACCATTGTACACGTATCATTTACACATAATAATAATAATAATAATAATAA
This sequence comes from Mesocentrotus franciscanus, assembly GCA_037976565.1. NCBI lineage: Eukaryota > Metazoa > Echinodermata > Echinoidea > Camarodonta > Strongylocentrotidae > Mesocentrotus > Mesocentrotus franciscanus. Next base: position 15,771,304 of record CP137683.1, read on the forward strand.
TGAACGTTACTTGTATAGCGCATATCACTAACACAAAGAAGTCCCTATGCGCTTAGGAAAGAAGGAAATACAACATTAAATACAAATATATTCAGTCTCTCAAAAGACATACTAAATCTATGTTACTAGGCCATATTTGTACATACTTCACAGTGCAAAAAAGTGTACTGATGCAATCTGATGATTAAATTATTAATCTTGTGAAAGTAAGATAAAAATGATCATTTAGGTTGCTGTTTTTAAAACTAACAATTATCAATAGCATGCACTTGATTATTCTTTGAACTTCACACAATTAAAAATGTCTGATTAGGAGATAGAGGTACGTTATTTACATTAATTTATTAAAAAAAAACTACAGTGATCTTGCCAATAAAGTTGTTCTGATAGAAAAGCTGATCCTTTTGTTGAGCAATCCCATGTGGATTTTCTTTCCTCAGTCTTTCAAAGCCTGTTTTTTGTGAAAAAAGTTTGTTTGATTATATAAAGATTGCAATGAATAGTGACCCCTTTTTACTTCAGCCTCAATGATTTTACAATGCAGGCTTTCAAAGCCTGAATTTTTGTGAAAAAAAGTTTGTTTGATTATTTAATATATTGCAATGCACAGTGACCCTTTATATACTTCAGCCTCAGCGTAGCAAAACCAATTTGGAATAAACTCATGTTAGGTCTACCTTCAAATTCTAAAAACTTAGTTTGACATGAGGTACTGATATTGAACATTTTTTGTATAAAGGTTTAGATTTCCTGAAGAATATGAACACAGTATTAGGTATAAACATTTATATTTATTCTTTAAGATAATACACACAAAATCTGGTCTACAGTTTCTCATTTCTTGAAGAATATGAACACGGTATTTTGTCTACACAATAAAGATTAGGAAATACATGTTTATGTATATTTACATTGTAGAATACTGCATTTATTCGCAAGCAATCTTACAACTGCTACTCAGGTTTCCATTGCTGTCTTTCACAACAGAAACGAATCATTCTTAATGGATTTCAAGTAACGTTTAAATGCAAAAAAAAAATGCGCTTTCAATCTATAAAGACTTACAAAACAGCAATCAATAAAATTCATGATCATTGTCCCTTTGTAGCTTGGCCCCCTGGATTTTAAAGGATAATTGCATTTTATTTGTCTCTACATTTCTTTTTCTCTTTACCTCTTAAGAGGAACTTTATTATTCCATTTTAAAATACATATAGACTATTTACAAAACAAGTAAAACGAAATATATGAATTATATACAAGATCAACATAATTTTTTAAAAGGATCATTATAACATTTATATCACTTTCTTAACTTCTTCATTATCGAAGTACTTTATATATTTTTTTGTATTCTAAATAATATTTCAATGATGAAATAAAATTATTTATTAACCTCTTTGGATTGGTTTGTACTTCCCCAAAGTTCCGCTTTACATAATCTTTGTATATAACAAGTTGTGCATAATTTATCAAGAAATTAAGTAAAGCAAATTTTCTGTTATTTATTTTATATCCAATCAAAAACATTTTCATATCAATTTCAATTTCTGTCTAGAAAATGAAATATATAATTCTTGAGATAATTTTCCCGAAAACTCTTACCTTCTTGCAATGAAATATAAAATGCTCAATAGTTTCTTTTTCACAACAAATTTTACATTGGTTGGACTGTACGATTTTCCATGTAAAGAGATTATCTTTAGAGGGCGATACCCTATGAATTAATCTGAAATGATATTGTTTGATACAATTGTCTCTTATCTTATTAAATTTACGGGAAATATCATGCATACTTACCCAAAAAGTATTTTAAATCTTTCCAAACCAAAAATAAGCTTTTAGATAAATGGAGGAATTTTGCCCGAAACGGACAAAATGGCGCCTGGGCGGGATGCTAGAGACTATGCCTTCGACGTTTGAAAGGAATTGGGATAGAGGAAGGGACCTATAGATAGGGCTCGCTCGAAGAACACGTGATGACGCGTGCTGTGTCACTAACAGCCGTCCATACTAACATAATCATAAAGAGTATAAAATGGCGTCTAAATTCCCCCCCCCCCCTTGACAAATTGTAAAAATGCGGCTTTAAAAAGATGCCCTGCGTTTGGGCACCCAGAATATGCTTGCAAAATTTCAAGGTAAAAAAAGAACGGAAAGGGGGCGAAAAACGTTCTGAAAGATGACTTCATAGATAATACATGTTATAATTGGGCGGAAACACAGCATAATCCGTATTGTGGCCCTTGTACAAATTCGATTAAATTAAAAAATGTATGTGTGAACATATACCAAATTTGGTATCATTTGAAAGGGCATTTCATTGCGGTCAGTTTGACACCAATGTTATCCGCGCGCAATCCACTACAAGCATTTAACGGGCTGTTACGTAATGCATAGTAAATTCATCATTTTTGGCGATAACTTTGCGATGGCGTCATTAAATTTTACCAAACTTCGCAGACAGTACTGTTGTCACGTAAGCTTATATGGATACATATGTCTGCCAAGTTTCATTGACGTAGGTATAAATATTCGTTTAACAGTTTATTGCACTCTGTTGATTCTATTTTTCGGATTATTCAGCAGAGAGAGATAGAAGATGACATTTGCATGACCTTGACGACCTTGCATTATCAATCTCTGTTATTGAAGCCTGTGTTTCGGCCTACCTATCCCCACTATCCTAGATGCTACAGACTTTTAACAAACTGCTCTAGATAGTCCAAGAGAGGCTCTTTCGCCTGTCACGTAAAAACACTGGCGTAAATGCATGCATATCGTTTTAATACGATTGCAGTTCTAGTTATCATTATTATTATTATTATTATTATTATTATTATTATTATTATTATAATTAACTGATACCCTATTGTAAACGTTGGTAGCTGGGTTTTAGTTTAATGAATATACGAACTTGATACCCGAGTTACATCAAGAAGACAAACATGAGACCTATAGCAGGCTGAACAATAAAAAAAAAGACATTACCTCAAATGGTGAGGAATCGGTCGGTTTGTAGTCGGTACAGAATCGGTTTTGGCGGCGACTGTAAGGTATAGGAGAGTCTATGAATTAAGACTAATACATACAGCCGTCCAGGCACCAATGAATGCAGAGAAAGGGCGTCACGAGTGTAAGTATCTTCCATTTTGCAAAGCGAGTATTTACATAGGCACTACAGTTCTATATGACTTTGGGTACAGCTATCTCTTGAAGTAGTACTACCAAGATTATACCGCCCTGCGTTCAACTAATACTTTTTAAGGGAAGAAAATAACAGAACTATTACTGGTAAGTGACGTATTGTATCTACCTATTACATTGTATAACAATTAACATCGTCACGAGATTTGCATGATTATGTATGGAATAAGTGACGAGTCGAATATTATATTACATACGTTCCAAAGCACAAGGACTAGAACTAATACATATGGTTGAGATGCAATGCCTTTTTTGCACGTTTCTTTATGATTCTATCCCTCTAGCAATGTCCATCTTGGAAATGATATGCAGGTACATGTAAATACTTCTGACGTTACTGTGTACCCTACAATCATATCTAACTTATTATCATCAGCGTTGGTTGGGCTAGAAATATTTCAAATTGTTGTAATAAATGTTTGAATATAAACTTCGCAAGTTGGACCGAAATGTACTAATGGTTGGTTGGATGGGCTTGAAATGGATAGTTGGTTGGGCTAGAATTGCCTCGAGTTGTTGTTATAAATGTTAGAATATATTCGCAGGTAGGGCCGAAATGTACTGATGGTTGGTCGGTTCTGCTAGAAATGGATGGCTGGTTGGGCTAGAAATGTTTCTATTTGTTGTTATAAATGTTAGAATATATTCGCAGGTAGGGCCGAAATGTACTTATGGTTGGTTGGTTGGGCTAGAGATATTTTAAGTTGTTGTAATAAATATTTGAATATATACTTCGCAGGTTGAGCGAGATGTTCGAATGGTTGGTTGGTTGAGCTTGAAATGGATGGTTGGTTGGGCTAGAAATGTTCCGATTTGCTGGTATAAATGTTTGAATATAAACTTCGCAAGTTGGACCGAAATGTACTAATGGTTGGTTGGTTGGGCTTGAAATGGATGGTTGGTTGGGCTAGAAATGTTTCAATTTTTTGTTATAAATGTTTGAATATATTTGCAGGTAGGGCTGAAATGTACTTAGCACGGGCTGCGATTCCGGGGACGGGGGGGGGGGGCACGTCCCCCTTTCAAATTTGTTCAGGGGGGGGGGTCGTCCCCCCGGAAAATTTGAAAAAGTGCAAACAAAAAATGTATAGCAAATACTGACTAAAGACTGCAACACACTTTTAGGTTTTGGAGGCCCCAAGAGTGCAGCGTTTAGACTAATAAAAATGCAAAAATCTTCTCGCTCGATCGCTACGCTCCCTCGCATAATATCCTTTAAAATGTATGAGTATATTTTGTAGAAAATATATATTCCGTTGGTATCACGTAAGCACAGTTTACACTGTATGTTAACAAGATTAAGAGTTATAGAAATAGATCAGTGCTAAAAAAAATGAATATTCCGCTTACTCTTTTAAGGAGTCCCTTCCTGCCTGGTTATAAAAATATTGTCGCCTAAGGGGAAACGGTGTACATCTTTCTAAAAACATTGAGTCAAGGTCCAACATTACATGGCTAATTTTCAGCACTTGAATGTTTCACTCACATTCTGAAAAGTACTGTAATGCACAAGCGACCTTTAGGGGAAAAATACGTGTTTACAGGTTCTTTGGGAGTTAAGGCTTGTAATAAACATGAGAAATATGCGCGTGAAATACGGAAACCCGACGAAATGCTTTCGGACATTACTAATATTTAATAGACGTGGTAAGTCATTTGCCATCCTTTATGAAATAGGTGTAAGACTTTTGCAGATTATTGGATAGATTTTTGTTTGGAAAATGTAAAACCAGTCGGTTTTGTTTTGTTTTGTTTTGTTTTGTTTTGTTTTGTTTTTTTTTGGGGGCAAAAGTGCCATATTGCATGTTACAGGTATTCCGTAATATTGGTTGGTTTTAATAGTTCACTACCACATAGTTTATTTGCCATTTCAACTCCCATAGCGATATCAATATACATGTACAAGACAGAGGCCTAGAGTGGGAAATAGAAATCCCATTGATGCCCGAGCTCCCTACTTACTAAAATTTGCCTACTAAATATTTACAACCCTTCGGACTGCACACTAGTTAACGGCAAAGCAAAAGTGAAGTGTGAAAAGAGTATATTGCTTGTTTTTATACTATAGTTTTGCTAAGGAATGTAATTTTTTGTTACAACAAAACTTCAAAAACCTGTAAGGGAGTAGTCACTTCCATCCCCTTCGCCCCTCTCGTTCACTATGCTCCCTCGTCCCTCGCATTTCGCCCCCTCCCCCCGGTCATGAGAAGAAATCGCCGCTCCTGGTACTTATGGTTGTTTGGTTGGGCTAGAAATGTTTTAAGTTGTTGTAATAAATGTTTGAATATATAATGTTATATCTTATGATCGGAACTATATTTCTTCATGCGTATTTATATGTATCACACTACACACCGATTGTAAACGTATGCACGTATCACTCCGCAGATAACCCGACAATCATGGAGTAAATAAACACACAGTAAACCTGAACATCACGTCTAACTCGGCTACTTTATTGACTTGTATAGAACACATAAAGGCATAAACATGGTGGCAGCGGTAAAACATAACCAACAAAAAAAATGCCTTTGTTGTCATTCAATTAGAACAATACATGCCTGAAAAGTGGCATTTCTAGCGTCGTTTGTTTACGTCTTCGGACTCCGGCGAAAAATCCAAAATGGCGACCGCCAGTGCTGCAGACACAGTCGCAATGAATCTTCATCCTACGATGTGGTGGAAGCATTTAAGAAATTCAAACAGAAAAGTCATCTGGCATTCAAGAGCTTCCTGAAAGGTGCGACAGCTGAGGAACAGGTCCGTTTTTATCCTTTTATGGTCTGGAGAAATGGGATAAGACTTGTACAATAGTTGGGACATGCCAGAGCCCGAATGCAATGAACCCAATAAAGTCCTAGAAAAGTTTGAAACACATCTAGAGTCTAAATCAAATCACAGGATCCGTAGATACACATTTCAGAGACTCAGGCAAGAGACCCGAGAAACAGTTGACAATTTCTTACCCAGACTGCAGAATGTTGCAAATAAATGCAAATTCAAAGATGTGGAAGAGAGGCTTGTAGACCAATTCATATGGGGATGTGTGCATCCAGAAGTCCAAAAGATGCTCATAGGCAAGGACGCTCTCAAGTTAAAAGACGCAGAAGACACTGCTAGAGCACATGAGGCAACTAAAAAGCAGATGGCCACACTCCCCGGGCCTCCAGCAAGATAGATGCCGTCTCAAAGCAGCCATGACAGAAGAGCAAACAAACCTGCAGAAATTGTGGAACGGTACATATATAGCTTTGACGACCGAAAGCAATGTCCAGCATTCGGGAAGGAATGCAGAGCGTGTGGAAAGCTCAGTCACTGGGTAAAGAAATGCAGGTAAGGCAAACCAAACAGAATGACCCAATCCCAGAGGAGTGATAGCAAGAAAAGTAACAAATTCAAACATAAAGACATACATGCTAAACAGGAGAAAGATAACACATCAGAAGAAGAATTCTTGTCAGTGGGCATGATCAAAGTCCATGAGATGGAAAGTAAGAACAGCCATGAGGATGAGGCATACACTACAATCCAAGTTCAAAAGAAAGTGGGCAAGAAACGAACATTCATCAATCTGAGGGCGAAAGTTGACACTGGAGCCCAGAGTAACCTCTTGTCTATCAGCCTCTACAGAAGAATGTTCCCAGAATACATGACACACGATGACAAAGTCAAAGAAGGAATCCTCACTCCCAGTAAGGTGATTCTGACTGCATATGGAGACTACGTCGTTCCACACCTGGGTAAAGCAACAATTGCAGGGAGACACAATGAAAAGGAGATTAGATGTACCTTCAATGTGGTCAAAACAGAAGGACCTGTAATCCTCGGACTGAGCAGTTGTCTACAGCTCAAAATTGTAAGACTGAACCATGTGGTCAAGGCATCATCACCCAGGATCGACAAAGACATACCAATCAAGGACAGGCCTCCTATCAGAAGCAAAGCTGAGTTGGTCAGTATGTATCCAGAATGCTTTGATGCTACAGTCGGTTGTTTTGACTACCAATATCACATAGCAGTTGATCCGAATGTGCAACCGGTGGTCCACCCGCCTCGCCGTGTTCCCCTAGAGTTGAGGGAAAGACTGAAGGTACAACTTGAGGAGATGGAAGCCGAAGGCATCATCACTAAAGTCACGCAACCAACCGACTGGGTAAACTCGATCGTCGTGAAGAAAAAACAAATGGCAAGCTTCGCATATGCCTAGACTCAAAAGATCTCATTAAGGCGCTGAAACATAATCACTACCCCACTCCGACCCTCGAAGAAATTACACCCTCGTTTGGCTGGGTCCAAAGTCTACAGTAAATTGGATGCCAGCAACGGGTACTGGAACATAAAGATCACTGAAGAGTCGTCTATGCTCACCCCTTTCAATACACCCTTTGGCAGATTACGATTCAACCGTCTTCCATTTGGGTTGAGGATCAGTCAAGACGTCTTTCAGGGAAAGATAGACGAGACGTATCAAGGCTGCAAAGGAGCAGTGGGGATAGCTGATGACATACAGATCTACGGGAAGGATGAAACCACACATGACTGCAATCTTCACTAGGCTATGGAGAAGACCAGGAGAACAGGCATCAACCTCAACGTAGATAAATGGGTGATCAAAGAAGATGAGTGCAAGTTCTTTGGGTTGATATACTCTGCAAACGGAGTAAAGCCAGATCCTGCAAAAGTGGAAGCGATCAACCACATCGAAGCCCAAAGACAAGAAAGAGCTGAGAAGCTTCCTGGGTCTCATCCAATACATGGGGTCTTCATACCCAAGCTTGCCGCTCACACTGCCAATCTCAGAGAATTGATGAAAGAGGACGCTGAATATGGTTGGTGTGCCTCACACACCAAGGAATTCAATGCAATCAAGCAACTCATCAGGAAAGAGACAACTTTGCAGTACTACAACTGACACAAACCAGTAGTATTGCAGGTTGATGCCTCTATGACAGGAGTTGGTGCAGCATTGATGCAAGAGGAAAGACCTGTAGCCTTTGCATCGAAAGCTCTCACATCAGCAGAAACAAGGTATGCAAACATCGAAAGAGAGCTCTTAGCCGTCGTATACGGCTGTGACAAATTCCATACATATCAATATGGCCGAAGTTTCATCATTTAATCATTGAACCGCACTAAAGCTCCAGCCAGACTGCAGAGGTTATCGTTGAGACTACAGAGCTATGCCTACAGCATCACCTACAAGCCAGGAAGGAACCTACTACTGGCAGACGCTCTATCCAGACTGTCATCACATGACAAACATGAGATGGATGGACTGAGTGTTAAGATCCATCAAATTGTGAGTGTGACATACAACAAGCTGGAAGAAATCAGAGACGAAACCAGCAGAAACGAGGAACTCCAGCTACTCGCCCAGACAGTGACACAGGGGTGGCCAGAGAAGAGACACCAAGTACAGACCCTCATTCGAGAATACTGGGCCATCCGCGATGACGTATCGGTGAAGAATGGAGTGGCTGATGGCAGGATCTCGAATAATCATACCTCGAACCATGCAAAAGGAGATCCTTACTAAGATCCACCAGGGACACCTAGGTATGGAGAAATGCAAACTCAGAGCAAATTCAGCGGTGTACTGGGTAGGCATATACAAGGACATAGACAGAATAGTTTCTGCATGCCACACCTGCCAAAAGTACAGAAACTCTCAACAGAAGGCGGAGATGATACCTAGTGACACCCCAAGCAGGCCATGGCAGACCATAGGAGCAGATCTGTTCACAGAAAACCAAGAATGGTATTTGATATTAGTCTGCTATTGCTCCAAATTCCCATTTGTGAGAAAGGTGAAGGACTTGAAAGCCACAACAATAACTTTTGTGGCTCAAGGACTGTTTGCAGAACAATGGATACCAGAACAGATAGTCTGTGACAACGGAACCCAATTCACATCTCAGGAATTCAAGAAGCTAGCCACTGAGTATGGGTTCACGATGACTTCCTCACCATACTATCCCACAGGCCATGGGTTCGTGGAAAGACAAGTGCAGACAGCAAAGAAAACACTAATCAAGTGTAGAGAGTTGAAAGAAGATCCACATCTGGCACTTCTGTCCTTGCGAGCAACACCACTGAAGGCTGATATGAAATCCCCAGCAGAGATGCTGAATGGCAGGAAGTACAAAACCACTCTGCCAACTAGGATGCAAGGTCCTATTGACCAAGAGGAGACAAGAGCCAAGCTAGAAGCAGCCCAAGTGGAAGGACTGAGACACTACAACAAACATGCACAAAACTTACCTGAGCTTCTTGATGGACAGAATGTGCACGTTCAGGACCCAATAACCAAATTATGGATCCCAGCAAAGATCATCAGCAGAGCCGAAACTCCAAGGTCGTACATCATCGAGACGGAGACTGCCAGGCAGCTGAGACGAAACCTGGCCCACATCCGTCCAACACCTACAACACCAGTAACAACACCTACACTACCAATAGCCACACAAACAACATCATCTGCGACACCCACATCGACTACAGCAACAGCACCCGCAGTAGATGACAACGTTAACAATACACGCATCACCAACTAGATGACACCAAAACGAGGGACTACAGCAACACCGCAGGCACCGCAGACCACAACACAGTCAACTAGATGGAGAAGCAACATCTTGCCACCAACGCGTTACCGCTAATCTGGAAAAGGAATATCTAGCACAGAGGATGGAAGCAGATAGGGTAGTTTACGTTAGGAAGCAGATTACCATGTCATGGGCAAAATAATCCCACGGTATCTGCTATATGATCGTCACCCTCGATCTTGCAATCCAATAGTGTTAGGAATAGTGTTGTTAGTGAGTTTTCATGTTTGGATGCAGATTACCATGTTGTGGGCAGAATATAATCCCATGGTATCTCAGGCCTTAAATTAATCGACGGCCATCGACGGCCAGGCCGTCGATGCCCCTATGACTGGCCGCGATGCCCTCCAAAAAAAAGATAACTTCACGGCCAAAAAGGCCTTGCCCTTTTTTTCAAACTGGCCGACGTGCCTTTTTTCAAACTGGACGTGCCCTTTTTCAAACTGGCAGTGCCCTTTTTCGAAATTTATCCCGGCCGGCTACTATAATACGTCTGATTTGTTTCATCTATCTTCGATTTTTAAGTCTAAAATGCGTCACCGTAAACATTCGCTGTCGAGTAGCAATAAACTAGAACTCGATCGCTCGTTGTTTGTGTTTGTGCGTCTGCCTGGTATGATCGTACGTAAATGTGTCATGTGATTGAGGGCACGTGTGGTCGTATGTACTGTGTATAGCGTGCATGGTCTAAATTCGTGATTGTGTAGTGAACTAATCGAAATGAATATTCGTAACTGTTACAGTTAGAAATAAACAAAACACTCAGTAAAGATAAATATTACGGCAAACTGGTACCTTGTTTGAGAAACTATTCCTATATAAATCCAAGAACTATCACAGAAGTTTAGGTTTGAACATAAATCGACCCCAAAACGTTTGAAATTTTCCCTGTCATAGTTGGGATCGGAGACTGAGCTGCGCTGTTCGCTCATGTAATATAATTATCATCTCGATCCTCCGCGCGCACCGTACGTATACCGTATTCACCCTTCCCCGGGGTCGATTTCACCAAAGAGATATGTTGTGTTATCTCTTTGATTTCACTATTAAAGTCAAAACGCATCCATATCCATATCCCCAACCCTGATCGTAGCACTCGCAAAGGCCGAATCTTAGTGCGTCACCAGTTTGCTACGTATATGCGCCGATGTGTTTTGACTTGTGAAATCGTCCCCAGCAGCACGTGGCGCTCAAGTGTTGTGCATAAATTAATTTGCACTCTAACTATTGGTTACTCAGGAAATGCGCATCGCCCAATTATGGGCATAACCCTTACCCGCATTGCTTGTGCTGGAAATAAGTGAATTGGACGTAGTGTCCCATGGCCATGTTGGTAAACAAAACAAAAGAGGAAACGGGTCAGGGGAGGGGAGGCGCGGAGGCTTCAAATGATCCAGAATTGGGTGCAGTATCGGGGGGTATTCACTAAAATTTAAATCAATTCTGAAAAGCTGTACACAAATCTTATTCTTTAAAAGTAAGCTGATATTAATTTTTATCTCATTTGGAATTGAATTTAGCCCTTGTGAAACCCGGGTCCGACTGTCATTGTTGTTGAGGGGGGATATGAAGGACATTAAATTCGGATCTACTCCTGAACTCGTGAGGTACATGTAATGTCCAAACCCAAACAAAAGCAAAACAACATAGGGCCTCTGTTACATAACTGTCGTAAATTAAGTTGCATGACAGGAGAAGCCTTGGGTCTGGCATGATTGATGATTCCCTCTACCCAACCCGACATTTTTTTTCTTCTTTCTTATTTCTGCATAGCTACTACGTTATTGCTTCAGCCATCTAGCCGATTTCTAATTGTATCGTTTATTATGGCTCTTAACATACATGATAGTTGATTGTTTTATTTTCTCAATTTATCACGCCTAAATAAACTTCACGATTATTTAATATGCCAAGAAAAAATCGTATGAAAAGAAAAAGAGATGAGGAGCTGGTTAAAAATTGCAAAGCAGTGCAAGTTTCTGGAATGTTTCATGAACAAGAGGTTAGTCTAATTAGTCATTGCTTTTTAAGTCATTGGCATTGAATCAGAGATTGTGTTTTACGAATGGAGTGAAAAGTGTTCAAGCAGTGTCATGTTGGCGCTGGCGCTTGCACATAGCAGTACAGTATTGATTAAATATTTTTTTAATTAATAATAATTTGCGGTATATAAATATCTCATTATTATTATTAAAATGGTTTTAAAATGTAGCCAATGAGAAGCGTCGAAATGGACTCTCAGTGGCGAATGCAGTATCAATTTTACCATATAAATAAAGAAATAAATACATATTATAGTATTCTAATTTATTTATTAAGGAAAATTAGGAATTTTACTATTTACTCCATTAAAAATAAACATTTATAATAACAGCAATCGAACGAGCCTGGGCTGCTATCTCTGTGTATTACGTATACATCGGTAAATTCAAGATGGCAGCTTTCATGAATCGTAACATTTATAGACAACAACCGTCTCGGCAAATCTTTAAAAATATCATTTATTTTCAAATTGAAAACATGATTTTGTAAAACTGCAAATAAAACACGATTAAAGACGGAAATATGAATGTAAGTACTACTTTTCTTCACAAATAGTTACGTTTAAGGCAGTTTTTATGTGAAATACGTGCCGGTCGGAAGGGAAGCAGTGATTTTCATCAGGAGTGTTGGGCAGAAGTCCTCCATGCTGGTCGGGCCCGCCCGGCCCGCCCAGCGCCGACCACCGTGGCTATTACCAAACCCCGAACCGAACCAAGCTCGGGTAAAAAATTGCCGAACTCTGCCGAACCCGAACATGGCTCCTGACTTACAGCACTACATGTACTTCAGTGGAAGGAAGCTCATCCCTCCCATGCATTCCCCGACATAACAATACATGTGGTTCTGATTTATTTATCAAGATATCTATCACTAAATATTCAATTATATTTTGAGATAATAACAGTCAGTGTCAGTCACAATATTGATTGAAAGTTTTGAACCCAATTTATTAAATAAAATTATACTAGTTATAGTAGGACAAGCAGGCCCGTAGCCAAGGCACGTGCATTTTTTTGGGGCACCCCAATTTTTTTTTTTTTTTCCAAGATCAGACACCCTCCTCATCATAGACCCCTCCCCAGGACGTCGATCAATTACATGTATGTGCCCCAAAAAAAAAACATCAAACTCTGGCTACGGCCCTGGATAGAGGCTGGTGCTAAAAGTCTGAGTCATGGGACATTAAACCCGCACAATTTATGTCATAATTATATAAAATACACATGACATCTAAAAAATAAAAAAATTTTTAAGTATGTGCAAAAAAATTTTTTGGCCTCGATGCCCTTTTTGTAAAAATATTTTGGCCTTGGTGCCCTTCGTAGTGGCCTTGGTGCCCTTCAAAATATGAGGTACTTTAAGGCCAAACTGGCCTTGCCCTAAAAATGACGAAATTTAAGGCCTGGTATCTGCTATAGGATTGTCACCCTCGCTCTGTCAATCCAATAGTGTGAGAGTAGGATGTTTTATTCTTTTACATTTGTTTATATCTTAAACACTTAAAGAAAAAAAAAGAAAAAAGGAGATAAAAGTATTATCGCCAAGTCATTAAAGTTGAGTTATTCAGGAGCTGTTTTGAAAAACTAACAAAAGGGAAATGGACTATTCGCGAAGTCTACATCATCAAAGTTTGAATAAACAGGACACAACAAACTCCGAACTTTTGAACTCAGTGAACTAATTCATTTTACATGAATTCATTTTAAAGTTAAACCTGGAAAGATTTTTTTTTTAGAAGAAGGGATGTTATATCTTTTGATCAGAACTATATTTCTTCATGCGTATTTATATGTATCACACTACACACCGATTGTAAACGTATGCATGCACGTATCACTCCGCAGATAACCCGACAATCATGGAGTAAATAAACTCACAGTAAACCTGAACATCACGTCTAACTCGGCTACTTTATTGACTCGTAAAGGCATGACATATACTTCGCAGGTTGAGCGAGATGTACGAATGGTTGATTGGTTGGGCTAGAAATGGATGGTTGGTTGGGCTAGAAATATTTCAAATTGTTGTAATAAATGTTTGAATATAAACTTCGCCAGTTGGACCGAAATGTACTAATGGTTGGTTAGTTGGGCTTGAAATTGATAGTTGGTTGGGCTAGAATCGCCTCGAGTTGTCGTTATAAATGTTAGAATATATTCGCAGGTAGGGCCGAAATGTACTGATGGTTGGTCGCTTCTGCTAGAAAGGGATGGCTGGTTGGGCTAGAAATGTTTTTATTTGTTGTTATAAATGTTAGAATATATTCGCAGGTAGGGCCGAAATGTACTTATGGTTGGTTGGTTGGGCTAGAAATGTTTAAGTTGTGGTAATAAATGTTTGAATATAAACTTCGCAAGTTGGACCGAAATGTACTAATGGTTGGTTGGTTGGGCTTGAAAAGGATGGTTGGGCTAGAATTGCCTCTAGCTGTTGTTATGAATATTATAGTAATAATGACTGCTATGAGAGGCCTAGTTGTTTTTATTGCTCAAGGGGAGGTTACATCGTGCTATCACCCCGAGGCGTGCCGAGGGGTGATAGCACGATGTAACCTCCCAAGAGCCAAAACAACTAGGCCTCGAATATTAAAGCAGTCATTATAACTTTTATATACTGAAAACAGGATCATAGAATACAAGGTCAATCATGGTAATCAAATCTGTGTTGATAAACTTAGGTAGCTCAGTTGGCCATTGAGATTGTACGCATATTATAAGCCTATGCAGTTTACGTGCATAGCGCGATCGTGCCAAATTGGTCAAACTAATCCCAAACTAATAAATTAAAAATCAAGATTCAAACCTTCATTGCTTGTGATCCTGAAGGTGATACTCAAAAAATGAGGTGTCATTTGAAAGAGCAGGTTTTCTCTATATTTCCAAAGGGCGTTATCTCGTCATTACATGTAGATCTAGGCCTAGCTACAATCGAGATCGGCGGTCGTCTACGCTGTACTGTATAGCAACCAAATAATCGCGGCACAAAAATGTATGGAATGCCGCGCGCTCCGCACAAACTAAGTAAGCCAATGGGGATCGCAGGATGATGAGGATGAGGGTAGAAACTTTTAACTAGGCCCTGTGGGCTCTAACTATTCCCTGTGAGTGGGTGTGAGTGGGGCATGGCTTGAAATCACGACTCCAACTTCGACCAATCAGATGGCTAGATTTCTAAAGTGAGGTATATAATAGAATATATTCGCAAGTATGGCCGAAATGACACTTATGGTTGGTTGGTTGGGCTAGAAATGTTTTAAGTTGTTGTAATAAATGTTTGAATATATACCGTGGCTATGAAACATATTGATGAAATCGTAAAAATGATAAAATGTATGCATGTCTTATATCGTCCCGTTTCGCAAAATTCCAAGTTCCCATTATTTATATATTATACATTATTCCAGTATTAATCACTGCTTTCTATCGGATTAGAGTTTTTCAATCGTGCAATTTTTAATATCATAGAACTCTTTTCCGATACTGAATTTTCCTCTATTTCTCACTCATCATTTTCTTCTATTTGTCTGATTTTATTACAATCACTTTCCCAAGCTGTACGCTTATAAGTACGTCAGTTTGCATGTAGCAGTAGCATAGGTATATTTTGTTCATTATTATCAGTTCCGAAGAATAATAACAATAATAATGAAAGTAATAATAATATGAAGAAGAAGAATAATAATTATAACAATAATAACAATACTAATATGTCTTGTTTACGGAGGATAGCCTCATCAATATCAATACTGTTCTCCCTGAGGGCCCCGCAATCGTGTTTTATGCCAAAAAGGGAAGAAAACAAAGGGGAAAAAATGATCTGAAAGTTTCCCCGCCGATAATTGCTCCGGGACTTAATATGTCAAAAAAAGATTCTCTCATTAACATTACTCACAATTGTATATTCTTTGCCAAGAGAGTCGCCAAAGTTGTTGCATTTGCACTTATAAATGTATTCAAGCTGAAAGTGAGGATCCAACTAAGGCACGCGGCCTGGCATTGTTCAAATATCACCTGCCGCCGACAAAAAATTAATGAAGGTTAAAGATTTGTCAAATTATCGGACAATAACATTGAGTCTGGTCTCACCGAATCTATTGGCCCGTGTCTGTGGTCTAGTGCATGGTTATGTCATTGGTGATCTAAGTCAGGGACCCGGGTTTGATTCCCAGTGGAGATGGTTTTTCTTTTTCAACCTTTGCAAAAATTTAAAAAATGGAGAACAGCATTGAGAAACTTCTTTAGATCTACGCACAATTAGTCTCTCATTTCATAATTTTCAATGATTATATATATATTTATATATGTATGTATAATTATTTATACACACACACACACATATATATATATATATTCATATATATGTATATGAACACAATTAAGTACATTATGATAAAAAAACGGATTCTTAATATTTTCCATTGTTTTAGGTTAATTTGACCCGACTTCAACATGGCCGAACCACCAGTCTACAATCCCTATAAACAACAGAATACCGCCTACCCACCTCCTGGAGCATATCCACAAGGTCAACTGGTAGCTTATCCGCAAGGCCAATCAGGGGTAGTGTATCCGCAGGGCCAATCGGTAGCTTATCCGCAAGGCCAACCAGGGGTAGTGTATCAGCCAGATCAGCAGGTCGTGATCACTCAAGGGGGCGCCACCCATATGAACCTCGTAAGAATATCTTTTTGAGGGATCCATTTGGTGTTCCACAGGGTTACGTGATATGGCCTATCATTTTCTGTTGGATTTATTTAATTTCTTGATGAATCATATAGGCGTAGACTAATGGGGTCGCTCTGTTAATGATAAGAATATACATTTATAAAGCGCATGCACTATGCAAATATATTCTACTGCGCTGCAAGAGCTCCTGATATGCTTAATATCTACAACATAAACTTAAGAAGTTAACTTTTTGTAGAAAAACATAACACTTTGGGAGTAAAGAACCAAATGTAGGCCTAACTCACTTTTTGCTTTCTCTAGGGCCAATGCAGAGACCATTACCTAAACAATCCTTCCATGGGTGAGATGTTGATATATCTTACCCCTGCTAATTAAAATGTAATTGCAACTCAAAGTGAATTTAAATGAAAGGTTAATTTATTGATTTGGTATCGAAGCATTTTCGTTTACATGACAATATACCAACACAACGACGTGGATTTTTCTTTTTACAATGCTGCAGAACACAGTCTGTATCAAGTAGAGGCATGTGTTTGTGTTTACGCAATAAGAATTTTAATCCAGTTTGACAATGATTAATGATATTCTGGTGAAGATGTGCGCAATGGATTTGGATAGATGATACAGATATAATGAACGACCATACCTTTAAATTTCTGCGAAATTTAGCTTTCAGCGTTTTGAATCCATGGCTTCGTTTTCCAGACTTCATTCTTTTTTGCTTACTTTTCAAACTTTTCCTCATTTTTTGTTTTACCCCTTTAGACTGGCAGCAGCCCTGGAGGTTTGAACAATACCTCCGAACATTACAACCACAAAGCCGGGGTTGCTACGGGGGTGGTGCATCTGATCATAGCTATCCTGTCCATCATTCTCGGCGGGGCTGCATACGCGTTTCCAGTGTATCAGGTCGGCTATGGAATCTGGTCTGCCTTCATTGTAAGTTAATCCTTCTTTCATAGGCGATTTTTTTTCGGGGCGGGGGTGGCGGTCTTTTTCTTTTTTTCTTTTTTTGAAGCCCTAGTTACCCGTGTCATAGACAACTTCTCTCAAAGTTTGAAAACGATCCTCAGTCCCCTCCCTTGTCAAGTCCATAAAACTGGAAATCTGGGCCCGTATTCAATAAACTTCTAAGACATTTTACTTAGGTCTAAGAAAATGTCTCAGAATTTGTCTAGGTTAAGAAAGTTACCTTAGCCGTATTCTAAACACGTAAAGCAGTTTGTCTTAGCTAAGACGAAAGTTAAGACAAATTCTTAGACCCGATGACGTCATTTTGGAAAGTCAAATTGGTCGACTCGAGCGACTTAATTGCAGCTTAATTTGCCAATGCAATTTGCGTGTTAAAATAAAAATCGCACCGCACGAAAATTATACAAAAAACGTATGGGAGATAGAGTGTAAGGGAGGTACCATGCTCACAGAATTGTTTTAGGCTTGACCAACTGACACTAAACATTAGAAGGGCAGTGTAGTCAAGACCCCCTGAGGCTAGATCTACTATCCAACGTAGGCTTTTTATACTTTTCTGTTAAACATCTTCGAAGAGCCAAAACCGGGCGTTCTTAATCTTATGCCGCGGCCGCAGGACGGTCTATGAAGTTAGCGCCGTCGCTTAGCCAGCCGACCAGCGCTAGCATTGATTTGGAGCTACCCTTAAATCGTCTACTGCTATAGATATAGGTAGATCTAGTAGATCTAGACTCTAGATCTATAGCTAGCCTAGCCTAAACTTAATAAAATAGTTAATTTTAACCTATATCAGACTCATAATAAAACAAATTTTGTCTCACCTAGCATTATGCCGATGACACATTAATCCCTGTTTCCATATTTTAATGCCAATGACTAAGAAAAGATTTCTTTACGACAGCCATGTCATAATTTAAAAGTAGTGTTAACACTGTTATGAAGGCGGCGTGCTACGGGTGGATCGTTTGCTATATAGCGCCTAGTACTATATTACATGCACAAGGCAAACATAAACAATGGCGCTTAACTTCTGCGCGCTGTGCGCCGTCGACGCTGTATACGCGAAGCTAATTACGTTAATGTAGGTCAACACTGATAACCTGCGCTGCGCTGGCGTTGCATATGCATCGCATGCGTAGGCTATATGATTTTTAATTCCATTTGATAGAAACCCGAACTTGACATTCGGCGTGCAGCAGCACTGAGCTGCCGGTGTTGAAGCCCTATTTAAGCATCCTCGACATATGCTTAAATATAGGGTAGATTTCTTACTTATCTGAGATATCTCGATTGTATAGAATACGACATGCTATTTAAGCCCTTTTTCTTAGATAAAATCTAAGAATTCTTCTTACTCTTAAGGCAAAATTCTTAGCCCCCAATGCTTTTATAGAATACGTATTTTTGCTAAGACTGTTTTCTTAGCCAAAATTTAAGAAAAAGTACTTAGATTTCATGCTTAAGAAGTTTATTGAATACGGGCCCTGGGCTCGAATGCATGGATTGTAAATCCGCTTTGTGGCCTCTACTCTCAACTGCTTTTTTGGATACGCCACTGATGGCTCAGGATGTCTTTCAATTTCCATGAAATATTATTGAGTATTTTATTGCTACACCTGTTCCGATGTCTTTAAAACGTTGTGTATTGGTCAGTAAGAGGGGGGCGGCGGAAGGGGGGGGAGAGCGGAGAGCGGGTGGCATCCCACATTAAAATCCCCGTCTCTATTTCTAGTAGCCCCTCTCTGGCAGCTATCGGACACAGAGATTCTGCTTACACCAGCAACTTAATCCTTTCTGATATGTACGTTATCAAAGAAAATTTGTGGATTAAAAATTTACGTGGTACTTTCTCTAAGTTCTCTAAAAGACGGTCTGCCAGACAGAAAGCAAGAAAGCAAGAAGGGGAACATCGTCTTTTGGGCGATATTTCTTTTCGACTTTAGACATCCAGGGGCCCGTTGCATAAAACTTACCATTGATGGTAACTTTGCCATTAATGGTAACTACCATGGAAACCTTGATTTTGATTGGCTGTTGAGCCCTGTTACCATGGTAGTTACCATTGATGGCAAAGTTACCATCAATGGTAAGTTTTATGCAACGGGGCCCAGGTGTACTTATTCGTCTTTAATGTATCGAGTACACAATCAAAGGAAAATATTGTTCGAATAGGCTTTATGTGCGCCTTTTTCATTAGGTACCTTGTTTTTATCTCTTAAAAAAAATCTCTTTACAGTTCTATATCCCTACAGGAATATTAGGGGTTGCTAGCAAGAACAAGAACTCATGCGTGGTAAGTGATGCCTAATAGTCCCCTTTTCCACTTAGGCCTATCATATTCCTTTGATTTGAATTGATTTATTTATTAATCACTCATGGGTTGGATTGCCCTTGTCAGCTCATTGGTTTTCTTTCAAAGGGGTCTAAGCCAAATAAAAATGAATCATATGAAAAACAGATAAAATTTTAATAAGTAATCATAGAAAATATATCACGTCCATAATAACAAAGTAGCGGTCATATTTGCAACAAAACAAACAAAAATGCATATAAAATAATACACTGATAAATGTAAAGAGTCTAACAAGTGATCTCTTGTGATCTCTTTTCGCTAAAAGTCTACAACTTTAAGCTGTACAGATAGCAGGGACGGATCCAGCATTGTGCATTTTTTTAAATATAGAAAAACGATATATACAAATGAAAATAAAAATAAAATAAAAATCTGAAAAGTAAGGGGCCGGCATGATTCCCAAAAATATCTGAACAGTCAACCAACAACAAAAAAAATAATAATAATAATTCAATAAAAAAAATATGAATAATTAATCAAATGAAAGGACGACAATTAAACAAACATGAAAACGGGTATGGTAAATCTGTTAAGGGCATACATTCTTTGTCTTGTGTATTTATGATATACCATTTTTTGATTTTAAGAGGAGACCCGGGCCGGACGCCTCGCCCTCCCCCTCCCTCCCAATGTCCCATCCCTCCCTTCCTTTCTCACAATGTAACATCATTTTTTTAATCAGATCATCGCGTACATGGTCATGGCAATCCTGAGTACTTTCCATGCCTTCGGGATGCTAGCATACGAATCAGTTGTAGCCGCAGTGGTGACCTACATCGAGTCGTGTACCTATCAGTACTACAGTTATTTCTGTGAATATCATCGTTCGGTGGTAAGTCATATGCACTTTATCTTTACATTGTATGAATATGACATTTCATCAATTAAGCCTCGTTCAGAAATGACGAGGCAAACCCGCCGCGGTTTTTCTTTGTTTATGAGGAAGTAAAGTGTATATACACGTCACAAATCTGTACATTATAACACAGAGTGCACTACTTCTGTACTAGGCGTTGTGGCGTGCGCCTGTAATCCAGCTAACAGTGGAAGTTACAAACTGATTCAGCCGAGGACGCAGGTTCGAAACTGAGTCACGTCTTTCGGATGGTGACGTTAAAGGTCGGTCCCCAGACGTAAATAATCATATCTGATTGATACACGTCTGTAAAAACCCAATCACACACACACAGGTAGAACCTTTGTTGCGCGCAGATAATATGTCTTTTAGTTACAAGTATTTAAAAAAGAAAAAAACCGTGGCGTTTTTTTTTCCTACAGCGGTTTACCACTTCATGTCTGAATTAACTCATAGGGTGCTGAAAGTTTTAATCTAATGCTCATTGCAATTTACTGACGTATCAGTGCGTTAGAGACTGCAAGTTTCGAATTCTAATCTCTATTAATATTAGGGTGATTCAGATAGTTTTCTTGCAAAGTTTTGTTGTTAAACAGGTGAAGGCAATATTTTAGTAGCTTGGGCGTTGATTGAAATTCCTTATACGGGAGGAACCCTAGTTAGAATTAATATTGGGCACTTGAAGCTTAGGATATGGAGAGGCAAGACCTCTTAGTGCTAGTCTTAGAGCAGCCGCGGCAGCTAGCCTGCTAGAGGTTTGGTGGCTTCAGCTAGGCCGACAGAGTCGGGCGACGGCAGCATGTTTGGGCTGCACCTTTTGAAACTAGGCGTGGCAGTTTCTTGTATTCCTAGCTTGCACCAGAATTGTCTGTACTGGACACGGGCTGCTCCTGTCTTCCAAGCTTTCTTGTCACCAGTTAAACTGTAAGTGAATTATAGTTATTTCTCTTTTGCAGTAATTTAATTAAGCAAATTGTCAGAGACATTAATTAATGGAGAAATAAGAAGCCTGGATGACAATTATTTAAAGGCTCTTTTGACCTGAAGTCTTTAATTGTAAATCATTTTATGATTATATAGTCTTGCATATGGATATGTAATATTATCCTTGACAGAGAAAAGGAATGTTTCTTATTTCAATATGGATGCTGTTCAGTATTATCTAGTTGTTGAGTGTTATAAGATATCAGAAATATGAAGATATTTTATGAAACTAGAATATGAAGTTAACATTTGCATTTTAATTATTCTTGGAATAATTAGGGTTATTATAACAGCATAAAGATGAAGATTGTATTTTGTTAAGGATAGGTAGTTTTTATGCCTTGGTATTTGATTATCGTAGATGGCGTTAACTATGGCGTTAACCATGGCGTAAACTTCGATGTAAACCACGGTGTAATCTATGGCGTATACTGTGATGTAAAGACCCCGTAATTCCCATGTGCACTCCAATACCCGAGGTGTCGAGTGTACGGTAGGCCGGCGAACGTCGAAGAATTCGACCACATAAGACAGTCAGCGAGTTGACTACGGTGTTCATCACCACTTCAAGTTCTTCAGACCAGGTTCTATATTTAAGAAGAGTTAAGGAATTGAACTGAAAGAACTTTTGGACTTGAACTTAGAAGCAGTGAACTGTTAATTTCAATGTATATATGAAAGTTGCTATTGTGATGTGATGAGGTAGGAAGCTTGGTAGTTTGCTTTACTGGATTGTTTTGCAAGCAAGATAGAACTTGTATATCATTTGAATGCTTGATCCGTTATTAAATGTTATGTTCTGTAGTGAACGCTAACATTGATATTTCTGTACTTTGACCATGTAAATATTGTTTGGAGACTGGAATTAAACTTAATTCCCTTAAAATATTGTGTCACTTGTTACTTTGTCTGAGTTCTGTATTTAAGCAGTTGTCACTGGACCAACACGCCATCACACCCTCCCCTTGGTTGTGACATACTCAAAGATTACAGTCAGCTATGACAGGATTTCTCATGCACCAAATGATTATTGTACAACACGTATTACTTTGGTAACGCAAACTTTGATAGACCATATTTACACGAGCTTTCCGGCAGAACATGAATGTAGAATGAATGTGATAAAATATCGTAGTTATGCTACGTTTAACAAAGATGATTTCCTCAGTTCGTTGTCTATAATGCCTTTTCAAACTATTTTGTCCATGACTGATGCAACGGAGGCCTGGAACAAGTGGTATGCTATGTTTATGGCAGCTGTTAATATGCATGTCCCAATAAAACAGAAACGAATGAGATCTAACCCTTGTCCCTGGGTTACAGGTGACATTAATGAAAAGACATGATTCATACTGTAGACAAGCTATAAGAAGTGGTAGTAATTCTATGTGGAACAAATATAAACAGGTTTGAGCATATAAATAGTTTATTGCAACATAAATTTGGTAATACAAATGCACTTTGGAGCACCTAGCAGGTCATTACCAAAGCAAGACCGAGAAATGAAATCAGTCTAGAAATTGATAGTGACACTGTTTCAAATCCACTAGATGTAGCAAACTGCTTGAATGATTATGTTATCGAATCCATCAAATATTTGACCACTAATGAAGTAAATGGTATAGAAGGCATTGGAGAACTAAGAGGAAATGAGAGTCAGAATTCGTATAATGATTCAAATGCAGAACATGATGGCGATGATCAATTACATCTTCCATACATTATGTCTGAGATTGTTAATTTTTAATGAATTATCTAAAATGTCGTCCAAGAAAGCAACAGGCCCTGACGGTATGCCAACTAAACTACTTAAAACTTATGTGAGGTCCCGATTTTTATTGAAAGCCTAACTTACATATTTAATCTATCTTTATCAACTCAGTCCGTGCCCGAATCCTGGAAATTAGCTCGAAGTCAGCCCATCCATAAATCTGGGATCAAAAGTAAAGTTGAGAATTATAGACCGATATCTCTACTCTCTGTAGTATCAAGGGTTATAAAAAGGGCTGTCCACAAGCATCTGTACCAGTATTTATTACAGAAAATAATAAACTTTGTGGAAACCAATTGGGGTTTCAACCAGGACATTCCTATAAAACGGCATTGTTATGCATGATCGATCATTGGGCCAGCAATGTATATAAGGTAATTGTTAATGGTTTTGCTTTTTTTGATTTTTGAAAAGCTTTCGAGACGGTAAATCACTCCATTCCGCCACACAAACTTGCTCAATATGGTTGTTTTGTACAGAGCATACGTTGGTTTAAGTCCTATTTAGCAAATCGAAAGCAATTCGTTACCATTCAAGATATATCCTCGGTTGAAAGGGATGTTCGCTCAGGCGTGCCTCAGGGCTCGGTATTAGGGCCGCTTCTATTATTATTCTGATTAATGATCTACCCAGTATCTAAGTTCATGTAGTGTGTTTATGTATGCAGACGATGCAACACTGTCTGTAAGTGGAACATCTATCAAAGAGATTCAAAATAAACTGAATCACACAATGTGTAAACTCCATGAATGGACATTGATGAGCAAAGTGATTTTAAACACAGACAAGACTAAAGTTATGTTGGTGGGTCACCGTGCCACAGGACTTATGATGACGCGACCTTAAAGGTTGATGTAAATGGTAAGCGACTGGAATGTGTCTCAGCCTATAAATGTCTGGGTGTTACCATTGACGTAAATCCCACATTTAGTAAACATGTTGAACACATTGCCCTGATAAATTTGTACTACTAGATGATATTATGCAACGTACAACTAGAAATAGTAACAAGAATCTGTTGAAATCTTCTAAGTGCAATACTGAATTTTATTCTAACACTTTCGTTAAAGTGACTACATCTAGCATTGAATTCACTACCTTAGCACCATTTTCTCTCATCTGAACAATGTTGCCAAGTCCCTTTAATTATGGCGTTAAAGTGTGGAACAAGCTAACAGTCTGTGGAAGCCCGACTTTGTTCAACTCTCAATGCATTCAAACGGATGATATCAGAGAAGTAACATGTTTATTAATTTTCTCAAACTCATCTTAATTTTGTATCTACTGAATTTGATCTGGGAGATTTATTTAGGTTCTCTTCAATTTTATCATGAATACTCTATCTTATAGAACATTGTAAAATCTGCCCTTTCTTGCTCTTTTATAGTATTACATGAGCGATGTCTCACTTCCTGATTTGAATACAAAGGTTATTTTAACTTCTTATATTGTATCATTATTTACTTTTAATATGATCTCACCTTTACTATATTTGTTGTCGTATTTGATGTTATATACCCTATTTTTTTCTCTCACTTTACTATGTATGGAAGCATTTTGTATATCTATTTGTATTTTTACAAAGCAGGGCAACATGAAAGATCAGTTTTTATCGTAATTTATTTCATATTGTTAGTTTTACTTGCTTTATCATTGTGCTTTGATGTTATGCTTTATTTATTTAATTGTCTTTTTCTTCTTACTGTTATTGTATGATTTTGTGAAATTTGTATATATGTGTATTTTTAATGAGACAGGGCCTTACGGAAGACCAGATTTTAATCTGAATGAGATACCCTGTATACATATGTGAAATAAATAAATAAATCAGATCTCCTTATCCCAGTTGCTCGCGTTGCGTGTGTCAGGCATTATACGGGGTGCCTACAAAAAAAAATGAACGAGATTTCGATTGGCAATTTCTTAAAAAGCATTTAATCATCCTCAGTGAAATTTCATAGGTACTTATTTAAGTAGTTTCTTCTGAAGTCCATGTGAATTCGACATGGATATACGTTTAAACTACAGAGTTATGATAATTTTCCCCGACTTTTATAACTGAGAGCACGTTGTATACATGTATATTATCAGTGCATAATAAGCGTATACTTTTCGCTTTTCTATTTCTCGACAAAATTTCACATTGGAGTCACTCTAACACATACTTTCTTGATGAAATCGCCACTGACCCATTTTAGAAATGTCATGTACATGTATTCAAAACATCGTATAAGAACAAGAAGCAGAAGAAATTATCTCATGAAGCTTTTGAAGTTAATAATGAGTTACTTCTGCTCATTCGTATTTCAATCATTTTGACGAGTAGAGAACACAAAGCCTTGCTCAAAGAGAAAATAGCAACTGTTATACATATTCCACTCTTCAAAATATTTATGCAACAAACACTGAAAAATTGATTTTATGACATCCATTTTCAGAAGATCTCTGAACATTTCTTAACATGCCATGTATGTTTCTCTATATATTTCTATTGTATTTGATACGGTCACTATGTCTCTACAGAGGAGATACTAAATACACTAAATTACCTCCTTGTGCGTGTAAATGATATTAATCTTAATTCTTAACCCCTTTTGCATGAAGAATGACAGCTTGCTGATGCTATTCAACGCGCTTTCCTTGTAACATTTGGGAAATGCTACGTTAATAAAAGAAGATCATAACTTCGTTGTTTTCGCTTAAATCCTTTTGACATGAACAGGACAATTATGAGATAGTACTTCAGAACAGCTATCGTAGTTTCATTGAGAATGGCTAAGTACTTTTTGAGATGTTGCCGATAGAAAATCGCGTTGCATTATACTTATGTTAGACACTCCTTAACATCGCCCATCTACATGTATATGTCAGTGTTTCCTTCTAAACCCTCGACCCTTTCATCTTGTTTTCTCGACCTTTCCAACAAGGGTGCCATTTGCGTTCACGCCTTACTCGCTGTCCTCGGCTTTGTCGAGTTCATTAACTGTATCGTGTCTGCTGCCTACTGCTGTGGGGGCCACTCCTGCTGCTGTGCCAAAGCCCCGACCAACCAGGGCACTACCACTACTGTCACCACGGTATGATAAAACGTATACATAACTCACCTAGGCCCTTCCTTACTCATCGCATAACCGGTCATGTTTTCCACTTTTTTTTGGGGGAGGCTTGCTCACGTTAGAATAAAGCTTTTATCATTTTCTAGTGGCTATCTTCAACTAGCAAAAAAATTGAAGTACTTCTTTTCTCAAAAATTGAAATTGTCCATTTTCTGTGTGTGCGTGTGCGTGTGTGTGTGTGTGGGGTGCATATCTGTTCTCTATTGTTTACAAGGTATACCAGATTTGGTTTTGTTAGGAGCAAGTCGTCCCCCTCCGTCCCCCTTCTGGATCCGTCATAGAAGACGTATTTTTCCAAACTATAACAGAGGTCACAATAATTATGAATAACGTGATCCATGACAATTTTGATTTACACCATTTTGAAAAAAATTTGATTGAATCCACTTGAGGATCGACAACAAAGACAATATATACAATATCGTCTCCAAAGACTTTGTTCTGTGTTAATATTTAAGTTTTAGTATTCTGTAAAAAATGTGTCCCCATAGTAAAAGTCAAGCTTGATCATTACCTTGTTATTTACAATGGTTTGATGGATTCTGATATTCGCTCCTACAAGTAAAGAGACTTAACAAAAGTACATCATTTTAATTCGTATTTTGTTTTGTTTCTCGTAACAGATGCAGTATGGCCAGGCACAGCCAATGACAGTGGTGGCTAATCAATATGCGCCGGGTCAAGGTATTGTGATTTTAATCTTCTTGAAGAATTGTATTTCTTGAAAATCGGTTGATTGCCGTATATGTTTGTAGAAATGACGTGGTCTGGTGGATGCGTCCAGGGGCGGATCCAGCCGGCGGCAAGGGAGGGGGCCGAAAAAGGGGCCCATTTCGTGGGAAAATTTGAAAACCGTGCTGGCCGATTTTCCGCTCAGTGGGAGGGAGTATTGAGCATTTTTTTTTTTGCCTCAAATATCATGCTAAGTTTTTGAGTTGGTTGCCAGTTTGCCACTACCACACAAACTAAGCACACCTTGTTTATTCGACATTTTCTGAAACATCACAAAGTATAGAAGTACTTATCAATTGCACTGAGCACTTCTAATCATTTGAGCTTTCTGCACTGCTAAATGTCCAATCACTATCGCCCAGTTAATATACCGAGATACTGGCCAAAATTAGGGGGGGGGATCATCCACACAAAAAAGCATTTTTGTTTTGGCTCAAAATCACACTGCAATAACTAGTTCGAAACCAAGTCAATGCGATTGTGCCCTATGGTAAGGCATAAATCCTCATTAGTCATTACCAAGTCCCTCGGAGAAGACCTAAAGCTGTAGGTCCCCTGGATTTTACTTCTAAGCATAAACATGCTTTCTTAGCAGTCAGGTAAAACAATCGTCATCAAACAACAAATCATTTTAATTTTTTTTTTAATTTGTGTTCAAGACGGCCTCTTGGTGTTGACATGATTATTTCTGAAAGGGACTTGAACAATAAATTATTTCAAAGGAAATCAGATTTTTTGGAAGCTTTGGTAAATGGGTCTAGGAATTTTGATAAATCCAGATTAAGTGAAGCAATTTTATGCTCATTTACTGGTAAATTGTTACTGTTTTCCTATACTAGTGTACTTCGGAAAAACTATGTGTCTCTGACAATATCTTGCATCTAACTTGATTTATTTAAGAAACCTTTACAAATTAATTAGTAAATGCCTATTTTCATCTCATTCCAAGCGCCAATTCTCTCTAATTCTTTCTCTCTCTCTCTCTCTCTTTATACTGTACATAATCATTCTCACTTATTAATTGGGTCATCTGTCATAATCATATAGTACAATCACATCCACAATTTAATGAAAGAAATCTACACAAAAATATATGCAGAGAAAATTTTATTACTAACAAAAATAAACAAATAATAACTGTATTTTAAACAAATATTCATATAATTAAAGAGAAATCAAGTAATATCTATCTTTTACTAAAATGAATATTCATTATTTACAAACATAGGAACATCAGTACAAATAATGAAATACATATGTACGATTCATAACCAATTGACTCCACTTGTGTATAATATACATTTAATGTCAGATGCATGTTTCATTTTGGAAATAATTTGTGGTGAAGTTTGCCTGGGAGCATTGTAGTATTATCCACTGGATCAGTTTCGATGAATAACCTAAAGGAAAGGAATTTATATTTCCTTTTTCCACAAGCTCATGGTTGTTAATATTATCATTATTATTATTATTATAATAACATGTATTTTTGTTGTTATTACTGTTATTATTATTATTATTTTTAGTAGTAGTAGTAGTATAGTTGAACTAGTAGTATAATTATTATAATGATGATCGTCATCATCAATATTGATATTATTTTCATTATTATTATGACTATCATTACTTTTATTATATTTCAACAGAACGCGGAAAATACTGATCAATGACATCATGATGACGTGACATCCAGTATATACACTCAGAAGAATCCCAAACAAAACCTTACGTTAAGACGTTTCACACTATTCGACATATTTACTGAAGAATCCATGAAAAATAAAAATAATTGATATGTTACACAAGTTGATATAGGGGTGTCCTTGATCGGACTTGTCGGAGTTGGTGTCCACTTATGAGGGATAATAAGGGATCACTTCCTTAGGAGTTACGGCCACTCCAAATTATATAGGAATTTATTCCAAAGTTGTGGTTGAATTATTGTTTCAAGAGTTGGTTTCAAACTTTTCCAATCAGTTCCTTTAAATGATTCATTCCGCGCCCACCCCCCCCCCCTTCCCCCAAAAGAGGAATTTCCATTCCTAGTACTTTTTCATATAGTTATGACATAAAGTAGTCGTGTATATATCTTTACTGCTTTCTTACATATTTTTCACTTATTCTAGTCTTACTAGTAAGTTTTTGCACAAATAAGAAAAAATGATTTCTTAATTGCATATATGTATTATTAGACCTAATAATATGAATACGGTAAGGGCAAAGGTGATTGCTTTTGTCTAAAGACCTGTTTATGTGATTATTTGAAAATCTTTACATCTGGGTCGCAATAGGCATGATAGGAGAAGAGAAGGGGGATCTACGACTCAAGCTCCGGAGACAATCGCCTAACAACACGTAATGTATACAGAATGCATTCTGACTATTGAAATACAATTATTCATAACGCGTGAATGAAATAATTCATATCGAGGCACTTCACAAAGACGTGTGCATTACATTTGACGACTTTAAGAAATGGCCTATTGTCGCTGCAGCAAATAACGGATCAGGGCCCTGTTTCATAAAACTTTCCTTGTTATCAATAACAAGTTATGATAATTGTTATAAGCTACTGAAATCCTTGCATTTGATTGGCTGTGAGCAGACTTGTCATAGATCTGTGGCAGTCATCTTTTATGAAGCAGGGCCCAGGTCCACCGACTCCACCGAGTAAAGAAGGCCTACACTTTCCGCAAAAAACCTTAACATCGCTAGTGCCTTCAACAATCAATAATTATGTACGATTTTGTTATTTGAGAAAAAGGAAATTTGTTATGCAGTGGCATTCCCTTCAATTGTTATGTTGGGGAAAAAAGGAGAGAATCACCTTGTTATCAAGTGAGTCAAACCATGGTCAAACATGTAACTTCATTATTTTTTTCTTCGTTATTTGGACTTTGCTATTTTGACTTTATCCAATTAAGTAGATGGTGGAGGGCTAAATCTTAAGTTTAAAAGATGATTAAATACGATATCTACATGTATATCCATTTTGGCTTTGATATTAAACGGATTGTAGCACAGGCAATTCACTGTTACGTGAATATACTGTATTGTGTAATTACAGATAGTAAGAGACAAATATAAAAAAAGAGAGACAGAGGTGGAGCAATCGTGTGAAAGAGAAAAAGTGAAAGACAGAAAAAAATGAGAGAGAGAGATAGAGATAGAGAGAGAGAGCGCGAGAGAGTGTGTGTGGGGGAACAAAAGGCAGATACATTCAATCAAAAGTGAGTTGCATGTAAACTCAATATGCATTTTTCTAGCTCTAAAACGATAAGAAACATAATTAACAGTATAAACCATTGTCTAATTAATAACATTTATTTGAACTATATCTCGTTCGGAATAAAAAAAAAAAACACAATAATTACCTTTAGATGTCGGCCTATGTACAACAAGTTTTAAACTAAACTACACAAACACGTGAACAGAAGAATAGATATAAAACCAGCACCTTGGTCACAGCTTTATACTATATAAAATTATTTAATTGAACAAAGTAAAGGAGAATAGAACAAACAGTTTAGGAGACAAAAGGGCAGATAAAAGAGATGAGTGGTCAAATGAGTACTGTTATGAGTACAGAAATGATACACCATGAGGGACATGATGCGTGTAAGAAAGGAATATATGAGGAGAGAATAGAATAGAAAAGGAGAATATAGAGAGAGGGGGAGGGAGGGAGGGGAGAGAGTGAGTGAGTGAGAGAGTGAGAGTGAGGGAGCTAGAGAGAGAGAGAGAGAGAGAATCATGTTCACATACAGTTTGTGAGCAGTATAAATATGTATATTTATATGTACTGCCAAGGTTTAGATCCAAGAAAAACAATGCACGAAATTACAGTCCACTTTGTCCCACTAAAATATATAAATTGTGCAATATGCTATATTTATAAACACAATGCAAACATTTCGAAAGATGGATAATGACGTCTATTTCAAACTCTATCATATACAACAAGTTAGTAATGTTCTTGAAGACAAGAGTTTCGAATGAATATTACAAATCTGCTAATTACACCATTTGAGTGATAATTATTATGAACTATATAATTATAAAATATTTGCATTAGTCCACAAAACTGTCTGCTACAAGAGCTCCCAGGCATTTTTAGACTTTGTATTCTCTTAAAAATTTTGAAAAATTTCCAAGTTTTTGGCATGATTAATAAGGCAAGTAATTATGCTAATTCAAGACACTTTCAAGCCCTTTATAATTATAATGCTCAATTCATGATCAGTTTTGTACCATTGTACACGTATCATTTACACATAATAATAATAATAATAATAATAATGAACGTTACTTGTATAGCGCATATCACTAACACAAAGAAGTCCCTATGCGCTTAGGAAAGAAGGAAATACAACATTAAATACAAATATATTCAGTCTCTCAAAAGACATACTAAATCTATGTTACTAGGCCATATTTGTACATACTTCACAGTGCAAAAAATTGTACTGATGCAATCTGATGATTAAATTATTAATCTTGTGAAAGTAAGATAAAAATGATCATTTAGGTTGCTGTTTTTAAAACTAACAAATATCAATAGCATGCACTTGATTATTCTTTGAACTTCACACAATTAAAAATGTCTGATTAGGAGATAGAGGTACGTTATTTACATTAATTATAAAAAAATAACTACAGTGATCTTGCCAATAAAGCTGTTCTGATAGAAAAGCTGATCCTTTTGTTGAGCAAACCCATGTGGATTTTCTTCCTCAGTCTTTCAAAGCCTGATTTTTGTGAAAAAAAGTTTGTTTGATTATATAAAGATTGCAATGAATAGTAACCCCTTTTTACTTCAGCCTCAATGATTTTACAATGCAGTCTTTCAAAGCCTGAATTTTTGTGAAAAAAAGTTTGTTTGATTATATAATAGATTGCAATGCACAGTGACCCTTTATATACTTCAGCCTCAATGCTTTTACGACGCAGTCTAAGCGGAATGGTCTCTCAAAACCCATACATAAAATCAACTGTAGAGTCAGAAGGGACGTGAAATCATGGGCTATGAAATAGAGTACACATCCTTTAAGGCTTGAAAAGACAAAATCTTTGTGCAATTCTGACAGAAACATAACTATTTTTGTCGTTTAAAAGAAAATGTGAAAGACTCATCGATCACGATGGCATCTTTGGCATAGCAAAACCAATTTGGAATGAACTCATGTTAGGTCTACCTTCAAATTCTAAAAACTTAGTTTGACATGAGGTACTGATATTTGACAATTTTTCCTTGAAGAATATTAACGTAGTACTTGGTATACAGTTTAGATTTCCTGAAGAATATGAACACAGTATTAGGTATAAACATTTATATTTATTCTTCACGATAATACAAACAGAATCTGGTCTGAAGATTCAGATTTCCTTGAAGAATATGAACACGGTATTTGGTCTATACAATAACGATTAGGAAATACATGTTTATGTATATTTACATTGAAGAATACTGCATTTATTCGCAAACAATCTTACAACTGCCACTCAGGTTTCCATTACTGTCTTTCACAACAGAAAACGAATCATTCTTAATGGATTTCAAGTAACGTTTAAATGCAAAATGCGAATGCGCTTTCAATCTTACAAAACAGCAATCAATAAAATTCATGATCACTGTCCCTTTGCAGCTTGGCCTCCTGGATTTTAAAGGAAAGTGCATGTTATTTGTCTCTACATGATTTTGAATGGTTGTCCAAGAATACATGGACATCAGACATCAAATTTTAGACATTAGAAAATGAGATCAGATAGAAATATAGCTATGGATATGCACATGTAAGTATTTCAAGGTGCTCTAAGAGTAAAATGGAAAAGACAAGGAGCTGGACAAATTCCTTTTGGTTTCTTCAAACACACAAACACATAGACCAAAGCTTGAAATAAAGCTTATAGTTTTCCCAATTGTGAAAGAATACAATAACTTTGAATGAAGTAGAAAAGTATCAACTACTTTTTAAAAGCGTTATCAAATGTTCTAAATACAGCTACATATGTATATATAAAGCCACCTTCACATACAGTACTGAATGGGTTCAGCCACTATCAAATTCATGTGTGCATTTAGTTGTAAGGCCACATACACAAGAACTCCAAAGCACAATCATCAGGTAAGAGCCATAAGAGTACTTGCCCTGTTGTAAAGTATACGGTACAAGTTAACCCTAATTCGAACCTCACTCAAACACGCAACCCTGTGGAACACCACGTCTTCAACCCTCTTCTGGCTTCAAACAGACAGAGAAAGAAGTATATCAAACAATGAAAAAATGAGAGTATTGCCAGCAAATAAAACTTTGAATGTAACAGGCCAACAAAATCGTTGACGCAATAGCAAACCTATTTCAGCACTTATGGCTCAGCGAAATTTGTACAAGAAACAACTTTTGCCAACAGTTAAAACTGTAAACTGTAAAGTCTATGGAAATAGTGGTCACCATCTTTCAGCAAAATAATACGGATCAGCAAAAATTGTTCATTCCCACCCCCCCAAAAAAAATTAGTGGTTCTCCTCTCCCCCCCCCCCCCCGCTTATTCACTGGGTGAATGAATCGCTGCTAAATACTTTCTCATGAATTGGGTCCCCCCTGCCGCCGGCTGGATCCGCCCCTGTGACAGGCCAACTAAAGATATATCAACAAATAAGTTAGCCTCTTATTAATACAGAAAATTTGAAAAACGGACCTCTTCTCTTTGCCATGTACAGCACACACACACACAAATCAGCCTTATACAATACATCTGATGTATCTAATTGTGTTACAAGCCTCAGATAATGATATAGAACAAAATTGGACACTTTTTTCCCAAAAGCATCAAGATCCCACACTTAGCAAAATGTACAAAAACATGTGCAATCTTGCTTCCGTCTAATCCCTAGAAACCTCTTGACAGCTTTA
This sequence comes from Mesocentrotus franciscanus, assembly GCA_037976565.1. Lineage (NCBI taxonomy): Eukaryota > Metazoa > Echinodermata > Echinoidea > Camarodonta > Strongylocentrotidae > Mesocentrotus > Mesocentrotus franciscanus. Next base: position 15,805,545 of record CP137683.1, read on the forward strand.
CAAAGCTTAGGTGTGGCAAATAACCATCATCAATATTTGCAGTGATAAAAATATAAGTGTTATATATCTATTAGTATTCATAGAAATATATATGCACTAAATAAACAATATGCAAAACAAATTTTCAGAAATTATGCTAAGATATTATAACAATAATATTGGATATTTATATAGCGCACATATACACCACTTTTCATACATATAAAAATATAGGTGGTCCAATATTACCCCGGCTCTGCTAGGCTACCGAATTTGGTGCTCACAGCATTCAAGGAATCCCTTCCTACCGGTACCAACTTAACACCAGGGTTGAGAGTGGCATATATAGATTAATGTCTTTCCAAAGGACATTAGTGCCGTGGCGGGGCTCGAATTGCAAACCATGTGATCCACAGTCCGATGACATATCAACTAAACCACAACACCTCTAATAAGAGGTAGAATTTGTGCTCCTTTGGTATCAAAGTTACAGTATATGCTTGAATAAGTAAAAAAAAACTTGGTATCTTATACATGAATTTACAGTACTGGGTGAAGATAAGCAACACTAATCTGTAAAGTTGCTATTATCCTTTTGGGGGGAGGGGATGGGAGAAGGGCATGGGTCTACAACTTTTTTTGGAATGTCTATAGGAACAGTCACTGACACTCAGAAAGCAATTAGACCTTTAGAAAAGGGTGGAGGAAGGGGATATGGTCTAAAGGGTAGCAAGTGTTTATACAATTAAGGGGAGGGGGAGAAGAAGGGGTAGAAGGAAGGGGGAGGGGCAGGCTCATTACAGTTCTATGTATGTTTTGTGTTTTCTAGATGTCTTCCATTTTACAACTAAAAGCAGAATTGCTACATTGTTTTCATATAAGTTCATTTTTCATTTAAATATCTGGACCCCAAGAAAGAACAGTTTTGTCATGTTAACAGAGCCGAGTGGGGTATCCAGCCATTCACTATATTCTTGATTTTGTATGTACTTTCTATTTTGTATGTGTTGGAAGAGTTCACTCTGCTCCCTAACCCTGTCCACCCCGGGGATCTCATCCCAACACACCCATGTCATATGTAGTGTTCTTATATTGTGAGTTGGAAAATACCATACCATACCATAGCCAGGGTGATGTGTATGTATTCATAAAGCATTTGCTACCTAGTGGCATACATGTATATTATGTTTAATTGCATAGCATGATTGTTTCTAACTGTCCCTAATATCCTGCTATTATGCAACTGAGCAAGCTTTTGAGAGCCAGAAGGCCATTTAAAGGGACTAGTTAACATTGTTCAGATGAGAGAAAATGGTGCTAAGGTAGTGACTTCAATTCTAGATGTACAATTATACATAATCTTAAATTTTTAGTGAAAACAGACCATTATTAATGATAAAAATTGGGGAAAACAGATCTGATTGATTACTAAATTCTCTATAAGTATATAATTATAATTAAATTAAATTTTAGGTGAATGTAAATCGTCACAAAGCAATGAATTGGCTCTATATACCATTCCAGACATTAAAGTATTGACAGATTAAAAAAAAACTGTTTTATGTCTAATACATTCATGGAAAAATGGTTGGGATAATTCAAAAATTGGTTGGGAGAATTTACTGTCAGAGGGAGTTACACATTGATGCCTTCAAAGAAAAACATAATCATCTTTGTGGTTTGAGAATTTGTTCAGGATTTTTCGCATGTTAGAGGGTTCGTACAGTAGAAGGAATATAATAAGTAACATTTCATACAAAAATTAGGCAGTTTTTTTCATCAACCTTCGACAATGTTACCGGTTCACTTTACTTTGACAATGTTACTGGTTCACTTTAACTCTATGTCAAAACACAGCATGTGAGTTAGCATGATTCAGGCTCTCAACCGATGTCATTTTTCATTAATACTGTACAAAGTGCTACAAATCCCTTTACCTCACTTGATATAGGTTAATATAAATATACAAACAGTATATAGTTTGGCAGCAGTATATAAGTGCAACATATGAAATGAATAAATAGCATCTATTTTTTAATACATACAAAAATATAATCTAATTTTATGATTTGATTGTTTTCATGTGATGCCAATGCTGCAATGAACTACATACATTGTTCAGTGTAATTAACATTAAATGCTGGTGGCTATGTGGTGATACGCACATTTAGATCCAAAGCAAGGTTATTTTAGACTTCAGTGTCTATCCTGTATTAAAGTGACAACATTCACCTTACAAATCATGTTTTTGGTGCATATTACCTATGACTTTCATCTAAATCACTCACTAATAAACTTCACACTTTATAGGATAAGATTAGTGTCACCAATATGTAGAGGGAATATCGCATCTTCATGATGCAAAATTACTCACTACTTCAAGCTCTGACTTTATGAATCATCCATATCTTGTCAGGACCGAGAGGGTTTCATGCTACAGATACTGGGCGTTAGAAGGGAATACTATTGCATCTTCGTGATGCAAACTACTCAATACTTCAGCAAACAAGCCAATGCCTTTGGTTATACACATCATTCATCTCTTGTCAGTACCAAGAGGGTTTGTTTAATGCTGCATAGACTGGGCAGTGTAGAGGGAGTAATATTGCATCTTCATAGCCATCAGCTCGTCATGCTTGCCAAACTCTGCGAGTTTTCCTTCCCGGATGACAGCAATCTTCTCGGCATTGTGGATGGTGGAGAGGCGATGGGCGATGGTGATGCAGGTTCGGCCCTTCTTGGCTTCATCCAGGGCATCTTGTACAACCTACCAACCAAGAAACACCAAAAAAAGAAAGACATCATTAAAGTGAAACCAGCAAGTACGACCATCCAGAGACAAAAAAGTGGTCTTACAGGCAGGTAATCTGTCAAGGGGAACCAAATATATGGTCTTTAAAGAGATGTGGTGGCTGTTCTTAATTCAGTTTATATTCCTTTTGTCATTTAATTCTGAATATTTACACAAAGTGATCTTTCATTACAGGTATTAGCTAAAGCAGGTTTGACTTTTGTTGCCAAAATGGCATTCCAATGTAAATTCTTCCCATCTTCCCAATCTAACCATCAATTAAAAAAAAAAAAATACAGAGGCAAAATAAATGACACAAGCATGGTGCAATTCACATATCAAACATTCTGTGGTTTACGATACACAGACAAGAGTGAACACATACATGTAGGACCTTTGCCGTGCACAGCTACTTTTTTCCATCCCCCTTTGCTATTCATTTACAAAGGAAACAGTTTTCAGTATGCAGAGGCCTTTTTTTGTTAGGTGGGTTTACTGCATCAAGTGTTAACTGGGGGGTGTTTCACAAAGACTAAGATCGACTTTAAGTTGGACTTAAGTATAACAGGCCGTTCATGCCATTGGTTGCTATCCCAATTGGTCTCTAAATTATAATCTTTAGATAATATTTTTTCCTTCAATAATGAATTATCAAAAAATGTAAGTTTTGTACATTTTTTACCATGATTTGTACATCCCTTGAGAGACCAATGCTAGTAAATAATAATAATAATAATAATAGTTCAGTTCTTGTATAGCGCATAAAACGTCATGAAATAACATCTCTATGCGCTTCCAAAGAGCTTTGGAAATTATAACCCTAGCTTTAGCTCCGGCAGCCGTTATCAGCGCACAGTGCATTTCAAGGAATAATCCTACCAGGTACCCATTTACCTCACCTGGGTTGAGTGTGGCAAATGTAGATCAATGTCTTGCCAAAGGACATTAGTGCCGCGGTGGGACTCGAACCGCGGACCTTGTGATCGACAGTCCGGTGACGTATCCACTCGACCACAACACCTCTACCTCAATAATGATAGCAAACAATGGCATGAATGGCCTGTTATACTTAAGTCCAACTTAAAGTCGATCTTAGTCTTTGTGAAACACCCCCCAAGTGTTAACTGGTGTTTAGCCTACTCTTTATGTGTGGAATTGATATCTTGGATTTCTTGAAAAGGAACCTTTGATTTAAAGTTTGATTTCCATGTGAACGTCATTTCATGGGCCACTTACCCTTTCGCTCTCAGTGTCCAGGGCTGATGTTGCTTCGTCCAGGAGCAGGACCTTGGGGTTCCTCACCAGTGCCCTCGCAATGGCTATCCTCTGCTTCTGACCACCAGACAGCTGGGTGCCCTTTGATCCAACGTTGGTGTCGTATTTCTGTTATTTTGGAAATGCACGGTAATGAAATGCATAAGCTTTGATTTTGCAGGAGGCTGTAGGAGGAGGGAGGAACTGGCAAGGTTTTGAACTGAAGGATTTCCAGAAAATTAAACTTGTGGATAATCATGGCAAGTCTTGTGCATTGCTTACTTCCTCTATTGTCAAAGGAACATAAGAAACAAAAGAGGAAAACAAAGGAATCAAAGTTCTTTTTAAAAAGCTTGAAACATACATATATCTATTAATTATAATAACCGCATACAACTTCTTTAGTCATCTTCCAACTTTAAGAAAAGAATGGGCTTCTTAGGGGTTTCTGGAGGGGGGTAGGAGGGTCATTTACCTGTCAAGATCTGGACACATGCTGTGGTGGCAAGCGCTCCACAGTAAATGTCCTATGCTAGTTGAACTCCTAACCGCATCCCTGGACCTAACACAATTCCATACATAACCCTACCCCTAAACCTACATGTTAGCTGAAACCTAGTCGCAGCTCTGATGTTAACCCTACCTCTTTGACAAAATAAACCTGGATGAAATGGGTATTTCTTGTGTACTCTGGCAACTTTTGCTCTAGGTTCTTTTTCATCAAAGATATGAAATAAGAGTTATGGTTATTATTGTTGCGTTTTGGTTTAATGTTCGGCTTAAGATTTAGGTTATGGTTAGGTTATGTAGAGTGGTAGGTCTAGAGTCAACATAAGGACTTTGTTCTAAAATTGATGTAGAACAATTGTTGCAGAAGCATGAGTCACAGAATGAATCAAATATTGCCAGAGTACAAGTCGGGTCATGAAGGGTATGCATACCATGGGAAGAGAGTCCACAAAGTCATGGATGTTGGACTTCTTGGCCGCTTCGATACAGTCTTCAATGGAGACTTCCCGAGAGTTGTCGCCGTACATGATGTTCTCTGCGATGGACATGTCGAAGAGGCAGGGTTCTTGGGATACAAGGCCCACCTGGGCACGCTGCCAGCGAGTGTTGAGCAGTGAGGAGTCGTGGGAGTCAAACATCTGGAAAGAGTTCAAGCAGTCCGAAGGGAAGGAACAATGTCAATGATGTGGAGATATAAGTATTTCAAGTGAGAATGCTGTTATAGCTACTTACATTAACTGTCATTTTCAGCATCATCACCGAAAGTGCCACTAAAATGATCAAAATCAATACCATCACCATTGCTACTACAATCATCATTATTGTCATCACCACCACCATCATGACCATAATCATCGCTGTTATCATCATTACCATCATCATCATCATCAATATCACTATTGTCCTCATCATCAACGCCATGATCATCATGGCCATAACCATCATCATCACCATCATTACCATTACCATCATCAACAGCATCTTCGCGACCATCACCTTCTCTGCAAGTATTATCTTCACTTTATTTGATCCATTAGAGAGTGGCCAATCAACTGATTGCACCTCTTAATTCACAAAGGATGCCTCTAGGAATCCACTGCCTCAAACCTGAAAAACATTCTTGTCACAATCAATGCAACAAAATACTACTTACCACAGTCCCTGAGTGAGGGTCATAGAAACGCTCTATCAGCTGTATGGTGGTACTCTTCCCGCACCCGCTGCTGCCGACCAAAGCCAGAGTCTCTCCAGGGTCCACCGAGACGGACAACCCCCTCAGGACAGGGACATCAGGACGGGTCGGGTAGCGGAAGCGAACGTTGTTGAGGCTAACCGATCCACCGTAGCTCGCCTGTAGGGATCATAGTAGGGAAAGAGGGGATGAATCAGTGATGATGATGTTGATGAACAAGGGACCTTGTTTTAAATAAATCCTTGGTGCCTAGGAAATTCTTTTGTTACATCAAGATTTTGTTACACGATGGCTAAGAGACAATAGAAAACAGTGAACTTGGACCAACAAGACTAATTTGTTTGCTATTATGGTTACAATGTTATAATGATAGAACATCAAATAGAAGTAGTAAAAAATAAAAAGAGTTGGATTTATAAGTTCTTTATTCTAAAAAAGATACGTACATGTAGTACCCGAGCTTGAGCAAAGCTTTCATGATATGGTATTTTAACATTAAAGCCCTTCTGCACTAGTTTGGCCAGGAGGGATTAGACCTCCCAGCATGATCACTGACAGGTGGTTATCTCATCAACTCAGGTCTCAATTAACATAAGAAAAAGAGAATCATGGCGGATCGAAGGGCATCGCTTAGACATTTTTGTCTATATAGAGGAAGCTAGTAGCTACAAGTAGTGCAGTGGGGCTTTAAAGAAATTTATTCAGATCAGGGTAATATGTTTATCACAAAAGCTGTGAGTAATTTTCAAAATATTGCAAGAGTGAAATTTCTTAATTCTGAGAATATGAAAATTATTGAATTATTCTTCCTCCATTGAAATGATTACAAAAATGGATAAACCCCACTTTTTCAAACAAAAATTGAGAGAATCATACCGGTTTCTCCCCATCATCGCTGAAAGTGTCAATTTCTGGAGTACGGTCGACCAAATAGAAGAGCTCTCCCGTTGCCACTTTAGCCTTCGAGAAGTCTGGCACAGATCCTGCAGCACGACCTAGGCCAAAGGCGCCAAACATCAAGGCAGAGAAAGACCTAAAGGAGATGAGGGTAGGTGAATAGAATAGAAATCCGCATCATGATCAAGGAGAATAGTGGCAGAACTTGGTTGGGATAAGAATTAGCTTTGTAGGTAGCTTTAGGGTTAGAGTTGGGTTAAGTTTAGGGTTAGGTTTAAGTTTAAGTAAAGAAATGAACAGTTTTTGGTCCAGGCTTGAAATTAGGAGTTGGGCAAGTATACGAAATGGAGGATAGGTTCAGGATTAGGGTTATGAATAACTATAGTGTTTTTTTTTTAATTTTATAATTCAGATACTTTGGTAAATCAAAGATATTCTGCAGAGCAATTGTGGCACCCCCCCCCCAAAAAAAAAGAACTTACAGGAAAACATCAGGGAAGGTGAGAGTTCCATTCCCCACAAGGTAGGCACCAAGCCGGAAGGTAGCTGAGTACGCAAAGAAGATGGTAGCCTGCGAGAAGCCGAATGCAAGACCAGCGGCGAAAGCTCCCTTGATCCCTTGTCTGTGGGAGAAGAATATGAAATATTTAGTTACAATTGAATTAAAAATGGCCTTAAAAATCAAATAAAACATGGCAATAACATTGTTTTAAACAAAGATATAAATGAAAAAAAGCATAACAGGAAAGACCAATACAAAAACAAAACAAATAAAAGCAAGTTTGAATACTGGAATTCCACCCCGAATAATGATGAAGGCAACCTTTGATTGCACTAGTCAAACCACAAACTTAGGTAAAAGTAAATCATTTTGTACAAAGGCCAGCATAACCTCACTTCCATGCTGGCCCAAGTACAAAATAATTCTTTCACTTTCATCAATAGCCATTTTATTTGTTACTGTAAAAGCAGTGATTTTCATGACAGGAACCTTCTGTAAATCATTAATGACTGCCATTTTGGAAAAATTGCAAAAATTGAATGATATTGTTGTGAATTTCAATTATTTTGCAATGTGAAATTTTCGCAAAATTTGTAAAGATTCGTGTGCGAGAATCTTTCTAACATTACAATAACTATTTTAATGTCTCATAGTTTAAAGGGGATGATTTCAAATCTTGTCACAACATACAGATTTACTACTTTTGATTGGTTTCCTTCAATCGTTAGAAGAAAACAAGTGTACAAGTCACACAAAGATAAACTAACATTGGGGATGAGTCTTCTCTGCACATCCTTTTCTTGTTCAGCCCCTTCAATCCTTAAAACTTAAAAGAGTCCTTAAAAGAGGTAAAGGTCATATAAATGCTAAAACAAATTTTGGTTTGGAGCCCCATCACCACAATGAAGCCTACTTACTTGTACGGAGGCTTCTGGAGTTCACAGTACTTCTCATGGAAGGTCTGTCCACGGTTGAGGGACTGAACGGTACGTATGTTCTCAATACACTCAGAGACAAGCTGTGAAAGAGGAACATACAGAATAACAATTTTCATCATTAATGAAATATGTCAGGTTAATTTTTCATTAGTTAACTGACCTTGTAGACTAGATGATGCATAAAATTGGGCTTGCACGGAACCCAGAGTTAACCTGTTATTCTACTGAATGATCTCATCTCCAAGGGTTTTATACAAGACCTAAGATTCGTCTAGGGATAATCCTTACCTTCCCAACCTCAGCCTGGCTACCGGCTGTTCCGATGGAGTTCCCCTGGAGAATCTTCCAACCAATCATACCAGCCAATGACAGGATGGGCAGGAAGGCAAAGAGTAGGAGACATGCAATCTGCCAGCTGTAGACGAACGAGATCACAATTCCAACACCGATGTTGCAGAACACCTCAAAGATCATACCGAGCCTTACACCAGTCACCTATTGAAAGGTAAAATGAGAAAGTGTTATGCCTGAATCATAATACAGTCAAACCTGCTTTAGCGACCACCTGTATAGAAAGACCAACTGTCCATAAAGACCACATTTTTAAAAATTTCCCTTGAATATGGTTTCTCATTGAAACCTGTACTAATGGAACCTGAACATATAAAAGACCACCTGCCTATAAAGACCACTTTTCATGTTTCCCTTGAGCGGTTTTTATATACATGTTTCGCTGTAGTGGCACATATAGCACAGCTACTATACAAGTACAGTTAATAACTAAATTATTCATACCCTTTCCAACTTGTGTAATTTTGTAAGTATATGAACAATCGATTTATCCCGATTTATGTTTCTTGAGAATGTGACATAATAAAGCTTAGATCCAGAAGTATTCAACAAAGGACCTGATTCAACCAGTCACCCTTTTATTCTTTAGTTACGAAAAACACAAAAACCATCAAATTTACAAAGGGTATGAACAATTTTGTGGTGAACTGTATACTCTACTGCGTTTAATACAGAGTACTGTATTATTCCCAGCTTTAGCTGACCTACAGCATTCAAGGAAATTCTTTCCATCTGGTAATCACTCAGTATTTAAAATACATGAATACATATCTGTGCCCATAAGATGTCAGGTATTAAATTTAATTAAAAACATCTTTTGACAGATTTTAAAAACAATTTATCTTGTCATAATTTGTTTATTTTTTAAAGCTTTCAATGCTACTAATAAATACAGTGAATCCTGTCTATAAAGACCACCTAAGGGAGACAAGAAAAGTGGACTTTACAGACAGGTGGTCTTTATGTACAGGTTCCTTTAGTACATGTGTACATGTTTCAATGAGAAACCATTTTCAAGGGAAACAAAAAATGTGGTCTTTGTAGACAAGCGGTCGCTAAACCAGGTTTGAATGTATATGTAATTGTAATCTACAGATTAAAGGAAAACAAAGTAATATTGAACAAAGTCTTCAAGGTAATTTAAATGTTCTCTGCATTCTTCAAAAATACCACTTAATTTATCATTACATTATGCAACATTTAAAGTCAAAGCATAAACATGGATTTGGTAGATAAGTGTGTAGTCTTACCCCTTGTATGAGAGAGACGTCTGTTGCCAATTTAGTTGTCAAAGCACCGGTTCCGTTCCTCTTGTCATCAAAGAAAGAAATGTCCTAAAAAAGCAAAGTAAAAATAACATCAAAACCTTTGTACCCTCAGAAATGTGCCTTTGATTTGTATTGCTCATTATGAAATTTGGAAAATATCATTACACTGTGAAATATAAACTGAATTAAATCATGAACTTTCAAGTCATACATACATACACACAAACAATAATATTAAAAAACGGTGCTTATTGTTGTTGTTGTTGTTATTATTATTATTAGTATCACAAATGCAAATACCAGCCAATCTTCCACAGCAAAGATGAGTGTGCTATAAAGGCCAATGAGGAATAAAATGTACTTTGGTATTATAGACAAAATATCAGATAACACAGGAATCTAGAGTTCATAACGATGATTTGAAGACCCAACATTAGGAATGATATTACCTTAATTTAAACATGTAACTAAGAATAGTTAGCAGCTTCACATCAATGTCTTTTGTTTTGGTTTTTTGCAAGACCTAAAATGACTTACAAAGTCTAAGGACTTGGGTACATAAATAGATATTACGTAAAATCATCTGTTTGGAGTCAGAAGGGTACTATCTCTGATAATTTAACACAGAGTTAACACCCTTCTGGCTCTAAACTGGATTAATATTTAATAAAAAAAAACTAATAATAGTATAAAACTGAGGATCATATATATATATATATATATATATATATGAAGAGTTTAATTCCAAAAGGAGCTAAATCCACTTTTGTCACTTCGGAGAAAAAAGGATTTGTTTACCAGATTTTGTACATGTACATGCGTCTATGGAAAAGTGATATTAGAAGGTGCATTTTTTCATAATTGCTCCCAAAATTTAGGTAAATACTTTTGTTGAAAGACGGGTACTTAAGTGAACAACGTTCTGATATCAATAACTCAATTTTCGTCAAAAGTGGATTTAGCTCCTTTTGGAATTAAACTCTTCATATGTAGATGTATATATTGTCTGTTTGGAGCCAGAAGGGTGTTAACTCCGTTAAATCAATCACTCGTCGCATACAGGAGCAATTTTTGGTCAAGGTACGTGCATTTTAACTGTGATTTTTATACTCTGAAATTTCATCATCATCGGTACCAATACTCCGTTCGTATACATTGACCCACGTACTCCCGTTTGTGTTGTGTTTTCGTCTCGTGCGCACTCGAGTGTAGACTAGTGATTTTCGTCTCGCCCCTTTTCTTGCCTCAACGCTAAAGTTTATTCGTGTCTTGCTATCCTGCTTTCTTCAATGTCAACGACGAGGTCTAAATCTATGCCCTCTATGGCTACCATAATAAAAGAAATATTGGATAGCTCGGATTTTATAAATGCCATTGCGGAGGCAGTCGAAAGGAAACTGGAAGATATCATGAGCGAGTTGAATGGGCAAGACCAACGAATGGGAACCATTGAATCATCTATGAAAACAACTGACAAGCTTTGTGCCGACATCCAGACGCAAGTAAACGACGTTTGTGCTAGTCTCAGCTTACGGTGTGACCTGATGGAAGCATCTCTTCTTGATATAAATAATGATAAGGATGCTAAAGATAAAAAAATCTCATCACTTGATAAAATGTTGGAAATCAAGTGCAATACCATCAATTCTCTCAACAATTCCATAGATCAGCTAGAACAGTATTCAAGAAGGAACTGTGTACGCATCTTTGGGGTAAAAGAGGAACATGGCGAAGACACAGATCAGCTTATCTGCGAAGTGGCAAAGAGGATGGGAGTTGACTTGAACGCTAACGACATCGACCGGAGTCATCGTGTTGGAAAGAAAGGAAGGCAAAAGGAGAAGAAAGAATTTAAAGGAAAAGAAAATCAAAATCAAAATCAAAAAGAAATTCATCGTGGTATCATTGTCAAATTGTGTTCCTATCGTACGTCAAAAGCTCATCTTAAATCGCCGTCTGTTGAAAGGATCAGGAATATCTGTACACGAGGATCTGACATCAAAAACCCTACAACTGTTGATTCATGCACAGAAACACGAAAAGTTAAATCTGCTTGGACAGCCGATGGCCGAGTTTTTATCAACCAAGAGCAGATGGAAGTAAGAAATGCCTCATCTCATGTACTGACGATCTGAAGTCCCTGTAAATATTGAACATATCACCTAATAACTCTTTGTATATTTAAAGTTCTCATGGATTTCAATACAGTATATCTTTTTTCTTCTTACATAAACAAAGGATCTGCATGTACCGTAAATGTAGGTGTAAAGTGATCATTCCCTACAGGATTCTATAGTATGATGAATGATGCAATATTTACCTTGATGCAATATTTACCTTGATCAAATCTCAATTTATATGATGTATACCTTTTCACAGCTATGCTCCTTGCGGCACACCCGCTTTTAAATCTTTACGCATATTTACTTATTTAGCACTTATGTACTTACCATTTTTCTTGAATTTTTATATTTTTACATTATTTATTTTTGTTAAGAGTGTCTGAGGAGTGTTTGGTGTGTGACTGTTTTTGCCCGTGGGTCCTTTTCCACTTCTTCTACTAATTATGTACGAATATTGTAAGCTATGCCAAATAATTATTGTGAATGATGAGTCTAGAAATTGTAATTTTGACTACTGCATGCGTTGTTACTCTGAATTGTTTCCTTCAACCATTATATTACCGATGGAGACTTCTTGGATGCACTCTACAGTTTTCCACCTTAATTGTAATATAGATATGGAAAAACTTCACTATTTGAAATTCAACCCATTCCAAATCAGTTCAAATAGTGAACTCAATCAGAATCTCTCTCTAAATATAGAAACTGACGATTGTACGCAGTCCAGTATGGCCAACAGAAATTGTGAATATTTGTTTTCTGACAATTTTGTTGCAAAATATTCAAACCAAAACAAAGGACTCTCCATACTACACCTTAATGCAAGAAGTCTCCAGCGTAACTTTGATGAATTGCTTATTTTATTGAAGTCTCTGGAATATAGTTTCTCTGTTATCGCAATATCTGAAACATGGTTTAAAACAAATACAGTTATAAATGTCTTTCAGATTGATGGTTACAATCTTGTTCATAATTGCAGGCATAGAAAAACTGGTGGAGGAGTAGCATTGTACATAATGGACTCACTGAATTTCAATGTTCTTAGTGACCTCTCTGATAGTGATATAATATGTGAATCTTTGTTTATTGAAATTTTACAGGATAAAAGAAAGTCCATAATTGTTGGATGTTTATACAGAGCTCCAGATACTGATATTACCCATTTTCATGCTAGAGTTGACAAATACCTCAACGATATCCATTGTGAGAAAAAGAAATTTATCTTCTTGGTGACTTTAATATAGACTTGCTCAATTATGACTCTGATAACAAAACCAGTGATTTTTTAAACATGATATTTTCATATGACTTACTTCCATTAATAACAAAGCCTACTCGTATAACGAATAGCACAGCAACATTAATTGATAACATTTTCACAAATGCTATCCCAGTTAATGTGAAACGTGGCCTGATTTATTCAGACATATCCGATCATTTTCCAATTTGTATCAACACTGGTATACCTAAAGAATTTTCAAAAAAAGATGATATTCCTTTAAAAGAAGGTTGATTAATCATGAGAGAATATCTCAATTTAAAGAAAACATCAAAGACAAAGATTGGAGTGAAGTATATGAGACAGAAGATGTTAACCTTTCCTATGATATTTTTATTAATTCAATTTCAAAATTGTATAATACATGTTTCCCACTGGAAAATCATTCTTCAAAACAGAGACGGAAAAAATCATGGATTACTAAAGGTATTCTTAAATCTATTAAAAGAAAACATACATTGTACTGTAAGTATTTAAAATGTTCTAGTCTAAGGAACAAAGTGAAGTATTCCAATTACAAAAACAAACTTACCAATGTGATACGTAGCTCAAAGCGAAAGTATTATTCTGAAATTTTCCAAAATGTAAAGGTGATATGAAGAAGACTTGGAATCATATTAATACTCTTTTGGGTAAGGCAAAGAAACCCACTATACCTTCTCATATGCACTATAACAACTTAAACCTTACTACAGACTATCAGAAAGCTGAAAAATTTAATCAATATTTTGCTGAGGTAGGTCAAAACATTAATAAAAAAATCCCTGATACTGAACATTCATTTTGTAGATTTCTACAAGGAAAACATGGTATTACTTCACTCTTCCTTAGACCCACATCTACTTCTGAAATTATCAAATTCACCCACATGTTAAAACCATCAAAATCCAGTGGGCATGATGATATTACATCAAAAGTTGTGAAAGATTCTATTCATTTAATTGTAGACCCTCTTCGTGATATTTTTAACAAATCAATATCTCAAGGTGTTGTACCTACTAGTATGAAAATTGCAAAAATAGTACCTGTGTATAAAAGGATGATGCTACAAACATTATGAACTATAGACCCATTGCTTTGTTACCTGTATTCTCAAAACTGCTTGAAAAAATAATTCATGAACGTCTGTACAGTTATCTAGTTAAAAATGAATTATTAATCCCAGAACAATTTGGTTTTAGAAAGAACTGTTCTACTGACATGAGTGTTCTCTATTTAAGTAACAAGATATCACAGGCCATTGATAAAAGTGAGTTTTGTCTTGGTATATTTATGGACTTATCAAAGGCATTTGACACCATTGACCACCATATACTGTTGAATAAACTTAGTTATTATGGGGTAAGGGTCTTGCTCTTGACTGGTTTAGGAATTACTTATATGATAGGAAACAGTATGTGGTGGTTAATGGTGTCAGATCTCAATCTTGCTCAATGTTTTATGGAATTCCTCAAGGGAGTATATTAGGGCCCCTCATTTTTCTTATCTATATAAATGATATTGTTCATTCTACCACACTATTTGATTATTCCTTGTTTGCTGATGACACTAGTGTCGTTATGTCACATAGCAACATACATGGATTGGTGTCATCAGCAAACAAGGAAATTGAGAAACTGTATTTATGGTTTTGCAGTAACAAATTATCTTTAAATCTTGACAAAACTAATTATATCATTTTTAGATCAAGGAACAGGAGGGTTCCTACAACATAAACCCATTAATTATTGGTGGAAGCACTATTAAACAAGTTGAAAATGTTAAATTTCTTGGAGTAATTTTGAATGAGTTTTTGTCCTGGAAACCTCACATTGATAATGTTTGCTCAAAGATATCTAGAGGTAGTGGTGTGTTATCTAGATTAAGACATTTTTTACCACAGAATATTCTCATTACTATATATAACAGTATAATATTGCCTCACCTAATTTATTGTAATACTACATGGGGTCATACATTTCCAAGTCATCTTAACAAATTAGAAATTCTTCAGAAACGGGCAATCAGATTCATAACTTGGTCAATAGGCTATGTACACAGTAGCCCACTATTTTATAAACTTAGGACCTTACCTTTGAAACTGCTTGTATCATTTGGTACTCTAATTTTCATGTTTAAATATAACTCTGGCCTGTTGCCCCAAATATTTAATGATATGTTCACTTTAAATTCCAATGTTCATTCCTATAATACTCGTCAGAGTCGCCAATTTCACAAACCCAAGGTGCGTACTACCACTGCACAACATTCCTTTCATTTTAATGCCATCCAACAATGGAATGCTCTTGATAAGAGCACTAAAAATAGTACCACCCTTTCCCGTTTTAAAACGCTTTGTCGTAATACTTTTCTACTCTCACTTAAATAATTTGTATAATAATTTGTGCAATATTTCTCTACAATTCTTCATCTCTCCTTATTCCTTTCCTACTGTCCCACCCCCTCTTCCCTTCTCTCTCCCTCTATCTCCCTCTCGCGGGTGTGTGTATGTGTGTGTGTGTGTGTGTATGTGTCTGTATATGCTTGTTTTCATGGTTTTTTTTTTTCCACATGATTTTGTATTACATGGAACCGGTCAGTGTTCATCGGCCTCACTGAGGCGCTGCCTCGGCCAGAACAAGCTGAGCCCATTGTTCTGCTTGCGCGCATTGTAATAGCCGGTGAATGCTGACGGGTGCCATGGTTTAGTTTGTTTAAGCCTATTACCTAGTTTTTGTTATACAATTTTACTCGTTTATTGTACAGGGAACCCCACTTACAAGCTTAAGCTTCTCTCGGGTTCCCTAACCATTTTTTACTCTGTATGTCCATCATGTTTTGTATAATTATGTCCTTCGAATATTGTTTGTATTTTCTGAATGTTTTTAAAAATGGTTGAACCAATAAATGAAATGAATGAAATGAAAAATGAAATGAAGGGTGTTAACTCCGATACTTTAACACAGGGTTATCATCCTTCTGTCTCTGAAGGACCAAAATGTAAATATCTTACCTGTCTGAGGATAGCTCTAAACATCATGTTACGAAGCCTCAGTGTCAGCTCACCTCCCGACTTGCCAAATCCAATACCCTGGAAAGAAATATCATAATAATAATAATAATAATGTATTTATAAAGCGCATTTTCTCTATACATGTTCAAATGCACTTTACAATCATGTTATTAACAGAAGAGGTGAGTTTTTAGATATTTATCATTTCCGTATACCTAAGTCATGACCGCCATACTGACCGATTCTCGGCCATAGGAGTAATGCAATTTTTATGTTCAATTTGTTGTAAGTCTGATATCGGTTTGTCGATGTGATTGGGGTATTGCTACTCTTTGGACATTTGTAAAATCATTATTGTTCCTGTTCTGTGCAGTGACCACACAAGTACCTCGCATTAAGCTTTATTGTTTGAGCTAAGCGGTTTCATAAAAAGTTACAGTGAATTCACATCAATTGCAACTCTTTACCAAAGAAATTAAGAGTTTGAAAGTCTGTGATTGATTGAAAAATGAGGTTTAATTTGCTTTTGGGCAATACCAAAAGGAAAAATTAATTCTTTATATTTCGGCTCTACGTTCATTCAGCTTTCCATTGATATAAAGTTGTATTTTCATTGATAGGGTCTTTAAAGCTAACCTGTATAATACTGGCGAGTAAGGAGAGTACACCAAGTGCAGCAAACAGAATACAGTATATCGTCACTTCATCAAAGAGGGCAGCTCTATCTGTAATGCTGTAAGCCTGAAAGTAAATATAACATGAAATCAATAGATTACAAAATCGCAATGAAGATAAAGGAGGAGGAAGAGAAGGAAATGAAGAAGAATAAAAAGAACAAAAGAAAAAGGAGAACAACGAAACGGAAAGGAAAATGGAGAAGGAATAGGAGCAAGAAAAGAGGAGGGGAGGAGGAGGAGTAAATGGAAGAGGAAGAGGACACTTTTACTACTACTTCTACTTCAACAACAAAACTGCTGCTGCTGCTGCTGCTAGGTCAGTTTCAAGTTTAGAGTAAGGGGTAAAGTTGGGATTAGGTTAGTCAAGGGAATTTTGGTTAGTGTGGGAAATTGATCAGGAAGCAATTGTCACTGGAGAATGAGCCATATAACCATCTCCAGGCAAATTCACACATGTTGCGTTTTTTTGTGCTATTATTGGAGGTGGGGATGAAAAAAAAATGAGCTGCACCTGATAAAGGTCCTAGGCATACTCTCTCATCTGTGTGTCATAAGAAACACAAATATGAAGTGCAGTATGCTTAAAAAAAAAAAAAACATGGTTTACTGCAACACATGTGAACAAGCCTTAAACCTTACCCCAAGAATTTTACTGAAGACCACAGCAAATCCAGGCTGGACGGCACCATTGACAGCAGCTCCAATGCAGCCCAGGAGGATGAAGCCACATTCTGAGGTGTTAAGCTTCCAGACCCGCATCATGCTGAAATGCTTCTCAAGCTCCTTTTCGTAATCTTCTTCCGACTGGAATTCAAAGAGAAGGTCGGGGTTTAGGGAGAGGAATATTTCAATGTGTGAGGACAGACATAATTTTTCACTAATATATATAGGTAAAAGTAATGCAAGATAAGCAACAACAAAAACTACTTTTGTAAATTTCATCAAACCATTGATTTAATCCCCTGTAAATTCATTATTGCATCCATCATATCCCTCTATATATCTCAAACATTTCTCCCCATATCGAGGCATTTGAGTATTAAAGTTCGAGATAGCCCCTTTTATGTATACATGCAGCCCTCATCCTGTGACTATGTGTCCTGGACAGCCACCTAAACAGTCTTCTTCTTTTCCTTCATCCATCTATCCATCTATCTCTCCATCCAACATTCTTCCTTCTCCTTTCCTGGCATCTGTGAATGTTTTCTGGATGGCACCTGGAGAGACTGTTCCTCCTTCCACATCCTGATTTCGGTAAATGCATGCATGGATGAATAGATGCATCGGTCCATCCATGCCCATTCTAACCTAAAATTGTTCTGACATCAAGCACGGTCTGAACAACTTATCAGGTGTGGCTTTAACCTAGCCCCTTTTAAATGTCATTTTTTCTAGACCTTAGTAGTAATCCCAGGGAACGTAACTTAACATTACCCCTCGAGGAGGCAAGTTCTCTTTGGTAATGCAGGGCCTTCGCTGTGGAATGCTCTCCCTCAAGATTCTTAATTGCAGATCAGTTGAAGTGTATCAAAATAATCTTAAAATTTAACTGTTTAATTTGGCATATAGTTAATTGTTCTGTCATCTTGTGTACCTTCTATCTTACCTCTGTCCCTTTGTTTATAAGGCAGATGCTTTTGGGGTTTTTCTTTTACAAGCACACCTAGAGAATTTGATTTCAAGTGGATTCTGCGCCTTATGTGTGCCATATATTGTTATTATAAGCCACATCTTTTCATCTATTATACAGTCAAACCTGGTTTAGCGACCACCTGTCTACAAAGACCACCTGTCTACAAAGACCACATTTTTCGTCTCCCTTGATAATGGTTTCTCATTGAAGTATGTACTAAAGGAACCGGTATATAAAGACCACCTGTCTGTAAAGACCACTTTTCTTGTCTCCCTTGGGTGGTCTTTATAGACAGGTTTCACTGTATCATAACAAGATACCTGTTTCTCTTCATCTCCAGACATCTGTGACTGTGTCCGTGACAGCACCCGTGACAGCTTCTTCCCCTTTCCAGATCCTGCTCTGTAGACCTTCTCACCTTGGCTATCATCTTTGAGAGAAAGACAAAAAGGAAAGAAAGAAAGAAAGAATAAAATTGACTCGAAGTTTAGTCCTTTTGTGACTCACATTTTCTTTTTAAAGCCCCACTGCACTACTTGTAGCTACTTGCTCCCTCTATATAGCAAACAATGCCTAAGTGGTGCCCGTTGGTCCCCCATGATCCCCTTTTTCTTATGTTAATTGAGAGATGAGTTGATGAGATAACCACCTGTCAGTGACCACGCTAGGAGGTCTAATCCCTCCTGGCCTAAGTAGTGCAGACAGGCTTTAAATCCAGAATGTCACATGTTTGAATTACACATGAGCAGAAAGAGCAAAAGTCACTGGTAATCTATGTCCATTTCTGATACATTCTGTTGCAGCATTTGCAAATAAAAATAACTTCCTTGCACACAATCATTAAAAACTCTAAACAGGCAAAACAAAGTGAAATTGTAATCACTATGTATATGTACAAATTTGCAAAATTTCATTGCAATTTGTAATCTTAATCATTCACATTAGTTCTTTCAATATTTATTCTGACTTGCCTCAAACTTTTTGAGATGAAAAAAGTGAGAAAAAAATTGGTGCAATTTGATGAGGCAAAGCTGATTCATTTCAGAACTTTTAAAAAATCCAAGCTGAGAATGACAATCACCAAAATTCTTCATGTTTTAGCTTGTTTGGAGTTCCAGGATGTGACATCTATTCAAATACCAGCTTTAAATTAAATATCACTTCTCTAATGAGAAATTGCAAGTTTAAAATAATGATATTACGATCCACATGACTTTGTCTCTCAACTTGTACAAATGTATCTATACCTACAAGTAAAACCAGCCTTAAAGCCCAAGTCCACTCCGATTTTCAAAAATTATAACATGTTGTAAATAAATCAAAGGTTAAAACTGCCAAATATCACGGGCGTACTTCAATCAGGTGATTTTTAAGAGCGATTTTTGTTTCGGGTATTTCGAGCAAAACATTTATATTGCTGTACGGATGTGACGTATGCTCCTCACAACGACAGTGCCAGCGGTATACATTCTGACAATAGGCTATTTTAATGTAACCAAATTTAATGCATACGTCTTTGTGAAGTGCCTCTATACAAACTATTTCATTCACCTGATAAGAATAATAGTGTTTCATTATTCTTATCAGGTGAATGAAACAGTTTGTATTGAGGCACTTCACAAAGACGTATGCATTAAATTTGGTTACATTACGTATCTGTGTTGTGAGGACCCTACGTCACAACCGACTCGCTCATCAACTTGTTTTTTGCTCATTAAAAAAAATTATTAAAAATAAATCTGAGCACCATTTTCCAAAACCAAGTTATATTTGGCCTTTTTAGATTTTTGTCTATCTAATCAGCTCAACTTTTCAGTGGAGTGGACTTGTACTTTAACATAATATGTACAATTTTGGAATTCACTTCAATCTACTCTGAAAAATGCTTCTACATTGTATTCATTTAGACTTCACTTGAAAAAGTTTCTTTTTAAACAATATCAAGTGAGTTAATGTTAAATTTGTAAATTTCAAATTTCAATAGGCTGCGTACTACCCTTTTGTTGAAATGTACTTTCTCTCTCCCCCCTCCTTCTTCCTGTTTTTTAAAATCATTTTTCCCCCTTCTTCTTCCTTGTAAATCCTATTCTCTCCCTTTTCCCCTCTAGCTCGCTCTCTATCCCCTCTCATCCTTCCTGTTTTTTCACCTTTTCTCCTTCTCCCTTTTTCTTGTCTATTCTTTTCTCTTCCCTCTTCCCTTTTCTGCCCTAGCACTAAACTTGTTATTTTTCCCCCTTTTTTTCATTTTTTTTTCATTCTTGTATACAAGTCTGACTTTTTCCTAAAAAGGGGACCTATAGCTTAACAAGCTCTGCTTTTTTTTTAATAGGTTCCTCCATTTTTTCTCAAATTATGATGTAATTAAGAATGATTATTTTTTACAATTCTTTTATAATGATGCAATGTGTATTATAGTCACTAAAGAAGTATGTACATCATTTAAAAACTGCAACATTATTATTGTACAGATTTTGGTAATGCACTGCTTTGTTTTGTTTATGTTTTATTATATATGTATATGTGATATGTGAAAGTGGAAAATAAACCTGAACCTTTTAATGAGATCATAGATCAAATATATTAATGATGGAAATACATGTAATAAAATTACCATAAACAAATACCTTTAGAATGGATATGGAAGTAATGAATAACATAATGCATTTTAAAACATAAATGTAAACAAAAAGTAGGTGCACAATAGGGAACAGAAACTTGGGGGAATAATATATTATTTTTTTAATGAAAGGAAACAAAAACCTTTGTAATGTATCAAAAATGGCAAATGACGATATCCATTGATAATATCCTTCCCTGTTGATAAGAGAGGGAGATGATTCATCTAATGGTAAATATTTTAAACAAAAAGCAAGTGCACAAAATTGTGCAAAACTTGCAGAAAATTACACTAACGATTTTCGAAATAATATTTTTCACCAAATTGACATACCAAAAGAAAAGGGAAACTTGATCTGCATAGATTGTGTAATTACAACTTAACTACACATGCAAAGATGCACATAAAGGAAGGATGGGTAGATGGAATACAACGAAAAGGCTATCCTACTACTTTTTTATTGCAAAGATAAATAGTGACATGAAAGGGTGCAACATGATGTAAATCATTTGATATTCTGAGGCAGAATGAGAATTACAGCTAAACTTGAGTTCTGGTCGTGGAATCTTATTTTCTTGAGAGATGGCTCCAGCAAGTGAATCAGATGTTTTTGGATAATAAGCAAAATGCATATGAACTACTGCAACATGCTGGAAATCATCTAACCTAAAACACACAACTCACACTTGCACAAGTACGAGTACATGTATGTGATCAGGGCCCTATTTCACAAAACTTGTCATCAGTGACAAATGACAGTTTTTGTTATAAGCTAGTAAAATCCTTACTTCTGATTGGTCAACAGATTTGTCACTGATTTTTGTCATTGAAAAAAGGCTTTGTGAAAAGGGTCCCAGGTGTTCTTGATGGTTGGTCTACACTTACTGGGTTTATTATACATTTTCTACCTTGATCTTTAGGCAGATATTATTCATTTATAGTCTCAAACATTCAGTTTAAATTTCATTTGATTCTTTGCAAATTTACCTTCCATTATTACCAGAACTCAAGATTACATTAAGATTGGTTGACAACACATAATAAAGAACATTTATAGTTTTTTTTCCAATGAACATCCAGAACGATACTGTACCACAAGGTTCATTTGCTCATATCAGTATCACAGGCATTCAAACAATATCACGTCATAATACTTCATGAATTCAATACCAGTTGCTTTGTCAGGTATGCCATAAATAGCCTACAAAGAAAGTGAGATAACATTGTTTGAAGTCTTACAATGCTAATGAGGATAAATGCACATTGTTACCCTAAAAGTTTCTAATTCTCCATCTATTAGCTCAACTCTAACTATACTGTATTATGTACATCTATGCCATGCTATGGTGACAATGTGGTGTTGGTGTTGGTCTCGTGTTTGTCTGGCGTTGGTATTAATTTGGCCTGCTGTCAGTCTCATGCCAGTCATGGTCTGATGTTGGACTGGTGTCGGTCTTATATTTGTCTGTTGTCGGTCAGGTGTCGGTCTGGTGATGGTCTGGTGTCGGTCTGGTATCGGTCTGACGACGGTCTAGAGTTTGTCTGGTGTTGATTAGGTGTTTGGTGTTAGACTGGTGATGGTCTGGTGTCAGTCTGGTGTCAGTCTGGTGTCGGTCAGGTGTCGATCAGGTGTCGGTCAGGTGTCGGTCAGGTGTCGGTCTGACGTCAGTCTGGTGTTTATCTGGTGTTCGTCTGGCATTGGTCTGGTAATAGTCTGATGTTGGTTTCGTGCTGGTCTAATGTCAGTCTGGTGTCAGTTTGGTATCGGCCTGTTGACATTCTGATGTTGGTCTGGTGTAGATATCATCAGTGTGATTGTCGTATTACTGAAGCAACTTACCTTCATCTTCACTTCTACCTCTTACGGCACTAGGTGGCCGTCTAGAAATGATTGTTTCAACTTTTGTGTAGCATTGGGTGAAAGTAAGGAATACAAGCAAGTTAACCCTTATGCAACCATGATGACAAAAATCAAGACCAGATATGATTCAAAGAGGGAAATTTTTAAATATGGGTCACCTTAATACATGTGTTATTGTTTACCTACATGAAAACATAACAGCATTTCATGTACATGAACATTACAATATATACAACTCATGTTTAATCTTAAAAAGACATGTCCACTTTCAATATACAACGATTTCAGTATTAATGGAGTTTATCTTCAAATGCGCATGGTTTAAAATGCACTGGCTTTAACCATTTCAGCCATACATATTGAGAGAAGGAGAGTTGAAAGGTTCAATGTTGAAAATGTTGATTCCAACACACAGGGCTAAGCACATGTGATCATGACTGTAATCAGGTTTTTCTCTTTAGCCTTGAGAGTCCAAATCCTAGCCTAGATTTCCGTGTCTTCAGACACAGCATGCTACGTTCTCATGTGGTGGGGGGCTATTTCAGGTAGGAAGGAAATCCTTGAATAATGTGAGCCTTGCGAAGTCTGCATAAACTCATATATCTAAACCTGAGGTAATACTGGTCAGCCTTGGTTGAACATAAGCGATGTACTAAATGAATATCGAAACTAATATCATTGCCATTAATTACAGTCAAACCTGCTTTAGTGACCACCTGTCCACAAAGACCACCTGTCTACAAAGACCACCTGTCTACAAAGACCACATTTTATGTTTCCCTTGAAAATGGTTTCTCATTGAAACATGTACTAAAGGAATCTGTCTACAAAGACCACCTGTCTACAAAGACCACTTTTTGTGTTTCCCTTGGGCGGTCGCTATAGACAGGTTTGACTGTATCATCATCACTATCATCATCATAATCATCATCACCCTCAACACCAGTATCATTATCATCATCATCATCACTATCATCATCATCACATCATCATCATCGTAGTTATTACAAATATTATTTTGATCATCACTATCATTACAGGTATGAGAACTTACCCTCTTCGTCATCATCATCATCAAGAGGAACCTCGTTTTCTTTCTTCTCCTCCTCTTTCTTCATGCCCTGCTTCATGACGAGTGTGTGATAAACACCGCCCTCGTTTTTCATCAGCTCTTCATGGGTGCCTTGCTCAGAGATCACGCCCTCTTTGAAAGCGCAAATGAGGTCTGAGTTGAAGATGGTTGAGAGACGGTGAGCAATGACGAGGGTGGTTCGACCATGCTGGGCCTAAAAAAGGCAATACATATACAAGGGTCAATTTATATTTTCACCATATGTATTCCGTTTGGAAGCATAAAACACTGCCAGCAATGATGCAATCTTTATTTTCCCAAAGTAATTTCCTAACTCCCTCAACAGTTGGAAAGCTGGGAAAATTTCGAAACCTTCTCTAAGTATATGTATAAAGAGTGTGACCTCTACTTAGGCACAAACTTTGGACACATTGCCAAGCATGCATATGTAATAATAATATTAATATCATACCATACTTATGGAGCACATATCACATATACCGTACTGGGAAGATTGAGATATGCTCAGCATACATCCTTAAATCATCAGTTAACACTGGAAATTGTTTCTAACACTTGATGTTTAAAATCATGTTTAATGTTTTCAACAGTATTTCTATTTTTTATATATTCTGGCAACGTAGAAAAAGATATGATCCACAAGGAGAACTATATTATATCATCTGTTTATGGCCAGAAGGCAATTAATTTATGCCAAACAGATGATATGTCCTAGACCCAGCGATTCTTACCTTTTCAAGAGCGACTTGAACGGTAGCCTCACTCTCTGTGTCAAGAGCTGATGTGGCTTCATCCAGGAGCAGGATAGTAGGATTCCTAACCAGTGCCCTGGCAATGGCTATCCTCTGCTTCTGACCACCGGATAGCTGGGCTCCTCGTTCCCCAACCAATGTGGAGTAACCCTGAAATTAGTTGGAGGAAGGGGAGGGAGAAACGTTTGAGAATGTTAGGAGAGTACTTTCCTGTTGAGGGCAGGAATTCTCTACTCTGTGTCTGTCTGAAACCTAATCTAACACCTGACTACAACCTTATTCCTGACAACGGCCCAACACTGACAGGCACCCAGGACACATGGGCACACAAACACTTTGTCCAGACCACCAAATATCAAAATTGAAACATAGGGTACATGCATACAGATTATGCAATGTTTAAATCTTGACCCAGTCTGTCTTGACCCCCTTTCAAAAAGTTGGTGTGGAACCCTTCCTTAGTCCTATATCTTTGACAAAATAAAGCCCAAGGCAAAAGTCAGGTTTACCCTCTGGTATTATGTTAGTTGTTGGTGCATTAGTGCCTTTCAAACTGGTCGAAGATCTGTGAATATCCACAATAAGAAACATTTGGGACAAGAAACGTTTCATAATTTGCATATGACTGCCTTTTTCAGAAAGACAAGACTTGGAAAAGTTTCAGGTTTTACAGGACAATGCCTACCTCTGGAAGCTTAGAGATGAAGTCATGGGCATTGGCTTCCTCGGCAGCTTTCTCGATCTCTGCCTGGGTGACGTCAAGACGCCCGTAGCGGATGTTCTCTTCAATCGTGGTCGCAAACAAGATGGGTTCCTGGCTGACGACACCAATGTGATCTCGAAGCCAGCTCACGTTGAGGTCACGGATGTCGATGCCATCAATTTTGATCTGATCATGGAGAGATGGAAGTGAGTTATGATTAAGAGAGGGCAGATCATATGCAAGAAGAATTCTGCAATAGGAGTGTACAAACATCAAAAGATATAGCAACAATGGTAAAAGAAATTATAGATTTTTAAAAAATTTTATTTATGGTGGCTGAAAATTTACTTTATGAATTGCAGTGATTTTCCTTTCTAAAGTAAGTCCTTCCTTCTCCTAGACTTGAACGTTTGCTTATTTCTCACATCCCAAAGCTCCCCTCCCCAACGTTTTCTTTGCTAAAAAAAACATTTGAGTCAAAGTCTGTTGTCCAAGGATAATTGTCAGAATTCCCATTGATCAACAAACCAAAAAAAGCAGTCATCTCCAGTACACATGGTGAAGTGAACAGACTTTGATCAAGTACTTACACTGCCTTCAGCAACGTCGTAGAACCTCTGGATAAGCTGGATGCAGGTGCTCTTCCCGCATCCACTGCTGCCGACCATCGCCACCGTCTTCCCAACATCCACCTTCAAGTTGATCCCATTGAGCACCTTGACAGATGCTCTTGACGGGTATGAGAAATGTACCCTTCAAAGGTCACCCGACCGGTAATTTTGGGTTTCTTTCCGTCGGTCGAGAAGCAGTCAATGGTAGGGACCTGGGAAGTGACGCCAAATCTTATTTTAGTTTCATGATTCCATATTTTATGATTCGATTTGTTTCATGAAACTGTCTCAAGTCCAAGTACACCAACATCCCACTAAAACACATTTTATTTTTAAAGCCACACTGCACTGATGAATTTCTGCCCTAGCGTACTGTTTATTGCACAGTGCCATGTCATGTGAACTTCCCAACAGTGCATAACCCAATACCTTATTTCAACTTCACAGACAGAGGACTCGATACAAGAACCAACAGCGCAGCTAGGGAAGCAGCGCGTTACAGGACCATACTGCTACAGCTGACCTTAGATGGCACTAGAGCGGAATTTGCGGTAGTGCTTCTAGTACAGTATGGCTTTATTAATCAAACACATTTCAATGGGATGTTGGTGAACTTGGGCTTGTGACGGTATCATGAAATAATGCCTAAGTGCGCCAACTGAAATCCGTTGTAGTCATTATTTCTGGGCTGTACTCTGGGTCAAGAAAAATGGTATATATTTTTGCAGGAAGCATAAGACAAGGTCAAAAGCTCTTATTTGGCAAACACTTTTTGAACTAGAAATATCGCAATCTGTATTGCCGCACAATGCAAATGTATCCCCCGGCAGTGACAGTGATTTTGTGTCACAGTTTTCAATTATACACAACTTTTTCCGCAGCAGAAAGGAATCAGAAATTAATTACAATGTTCAACAAAAATGCTTTCGACAAATGAAATAATAATAATAACAATAACCTGACAGTCTGACAAGATTTTGTAACAGATAAAGAAATCAACTGAAGGAAAGATAGGAAAATAAGGGAAAAAAGAAAAGGTATTCAAGGATTCTCACCTGGTCTATGACTTCCCAGATGCTAGATGCTGCCGCCCGAGCTGTTGTGAAGTCACTATAGTTTGGACCTGCTTGGCCAACGGCAAAAGCACCAAAGAGCACAGCAAGGAATGTCTGCAGAAAAAATGAACCAAGGAAGACAAGACTAGATTTAAGATCTGTTTGTAAGATCTTGGTCTTAAAAAAAACACTTTAAGTCTCTAGTCTTGGGACAAGGGTTGAAGTTGTTGGACCAACTGACCATGTAGAGGTAATCAAGGCCAGATTTTTTTTCTCCTATCTTCTATCTCAATCACAAATAAGTTGCGATTAATCACAACTCTTCATAAGACGGGGCCCTGATTGTAAGGTTTGGGTCTCATAATTTACAATAATTCATCTAATTTGGTCTTTGGTCAATGTTCGTAGCTATGAGACCGATGGACCATGTAGAGTCAAAGAAGTTAAGAACCAGATTTTTGAGATCTGTTGAGAAGATTTGGGTCTGACACTTTCTCATCTTGGGGGCATGGGTTGTAGCCATGGGACCTGAACCCTTTGACTACAGATCTCAGTCCAGGGCTTGATGTATACGGTCTTAGCCTTAGGACAATAAGTCTCAGGTCCTTGCTCAAAGGATGAAATAAAAATCACAAATAACACTGATTCAGGGGAGAGTATGTGAGAAAATCATCTTCATCTTCCTTCCCGCTTTCCCTCTCTTTCTCTTTTCCTCTTTACTTTTCCCCCCACATACAATGGGGGGTGGGGGGGGGGGTAGGAAGAATGTGTCCCCTGTAACTAAGCAACTGCTCCTGTTTAATGATACAACAATCACAGATCAATGGGCCTTTAGTTTGGCTTGCTTACCGTTAGGATATCTCCCGGTGTGATTTCACCATCTAAATACAGGACTGTGCCATACCTGTATCATGATCAGCAGGGTGGAAAACAGAAATATTAGAAGTCAAAAGAAAAAAAAAGCATTGGCATTCTTGAAAGTACATGTCAAACCTTACATATTTCATTGGGAAAGTTAAGGCTAATTCAGATCTGATGCGACAAAACCGTTGCAGCATTGCTTTTATGACGTACAGTGTATTAAGCAGGATATTTCCGTAAGTTATAACATAGAGCTCAGTGAATACGCGCAAGTCCTTCGTTGCGTGCAGTTGCCATTCATCTACACGTATTAAAAACAGCTTTTGTGGTGGTTTACCCAGCCATATCTGAACAAGCCTTTAATGGAGGTGATCTGACACATGCTTCAGTGAAACTAGCCTAAAATTGGGCTCAAAGACAAGAAGAGCAGCACAATATATATTTTGATACACATATAATTTTTGTCATACATTTCAAACCTCAACCCAAAAATTTGGAATACAAGAATAATTACTTTGAAGGATTTTTGCAGTCACAGAGAACATTCATGTTAGAAAACTTCAGTGGTTGACTTACAAGTTTTTAGAAATTTTGAACATTAAGTAAAGTATATCTAAACATGGAATATATTTTCATTAAAAGAAAGAAAAAAAAGAAAAAGAAAAAAGATTTCCACTTTGGGATGGGTGTGTTCTCACCAGAAGGCAATGGCATAGCTGGAGAACATGGAGAAGAAAAGGAAGCCCTGAGCAAGGAGTGTGAACACGTCCTTCTTGATTGTCTTTGATTTTGCGTGATCCAAGTTGCGGGAGTACCTGTATGTGGAATATAGAGAAGAAAAAAACTGGTTTTCTTCACAGGAGCTTGTTTTGGATTGTTTACGAATATCTAAGATATTTCCTGTTATCAATTAATACGTATTCCTTTCTTTGTTTTTGTTTGTTACCAGAGCTACATGTATTTTCTAGCGTTTCAGAGCAAATTCACTCACCGCTCTTGTGATGTGGAAAAGGTAATCTTTCAGTTACTGCCATTTAATAGATACACCTGGGTTCTGTTTTATAAGCTCTGTTATTAATAACAAGATACAATAGTTGATATATGCTCCTGAAAATCTTTAGAATTTGATTGGCTGTCAGCAACTTTTCGTTATAGAATTGTGACAGTTGTCATTAATAACAATTTATATGAAAAAGGACCCAAATTTGTAACTCTTTCGCACCCACAGCACCATTTAATTAGATAACTCATGGTCTAGTGGATACTTCGATTGGACAGTGGATCACATGGTCCACGTTTGGAGTCCCACCACGGCACTAAATCCCTTTGGCAAGACATTAATCTACATCCGCCACTCTCCACCCAGTTGTAAAATGGATACCGGGTAGGATGCAAACGTTAATACGCTTGTAAAATGGCGCCATTTTTCTTTAAAAATCAGAAAATTGGTAAGGGTATGAATAATTTATTTGTTAACTGTATATATTTATATATATATATATATGTATATATATATATATATATATATTAGTGATCTCTCTCTCTCTCTCTCTCTCTATATATATATATATGTATATATACATATATGAAAAACAAGCAATGACTCAATACCCTATTGCATTTTTGTACCTCCCAACTTGTCCAATGGGATTCTGCAATATTCATTGATGAATGATAATTCATTTATGGTACTAACTTAACTTTCCTTCATCATTACCTGCAAGGGGTTACTTTTATCAATCAAAACATCTTAACAGTTCACTGAAACATCTTTCCTGACTACCTTTTGCGATATCATTTGCCTTGTTAAAAGTGTTACTCTCGAAACTCTGACTCATAACTTTAATTTTTTTTTAGCTGTCTCCTTTTTTCAACCAAAATGTATACTTTTGCACATTTATACTCTACATATCATTGACATTGTAATCCCATTTTCATGAGAATGAGGCTGAGCCTGAAATAAGTTGATGTTTTTTTTACATCCATCATCCATATCATTTTAATGTTTTGTCTGTATACTTTGCTTTTTTTATTATTATACTTCTACCTTATTATGAATGACACTGTGTCAAAAAATTTCTGAGGAACTTAAATTCTACAAGCTATATGCTTTTATTAAGTTCCTTTTTTCACATGTAACTTCGAAATTATTTAGTGCAAATGCAATACAACTTATGCTGTGTAGATGTCTTTATTGCTCACGAATATCAATTTTGTAAATATGCTATGTTTTGTTAATGTATTGTTTTTTTTTTTTTTTGTTCATGTGAAATAAAAGAAACTAAACTGAACTGAAACTGATGTGTGTTGATGTCGTCTACTTAAGTTTGAAAGGTCAAAGGTCCCTACAAAAGAGTCCTAATGGAAATTGAAATACACAAAACTTTTGCCTTGTTCTAGTCTTGGAAATGAAATAAACTTGTACTTATTAAATATCAAAAGGAAAATCTAAATGAATGCGAAATTGTCTACAATTTATGGTTTCCTTCAGTGACTAATCGGCTGCAGTGGGTGCTAAAGGGTTAACCCTTTGTTAAAATACATGATTTATTAGCCTTCTGGCTCTAAACAGATAATATTGTACTTGAACTCTTACCTGACTACTTCCTTCTCCTCTCCACTGAATGCCACCACAGTCCTTATGCCTGAGAAGACCTCACCTGCAATGGCCCCGGCCTTAGCATAGGCATCCAGGGCTTGCTTGGTCATCTTTTGGATAATCTACAGGGAGAATGGAAAAAAAATGGCAAGATGCTTTAAAATTGTAGAGGTGTCACAGTTGAGTGGTTTAATCACTGGACTTAAAATGAAAAGGCGATGGGTTTGAGCTCCAGTGAGGTACTGTTGCCCTTGAGCAAGGAATTGATCTATCATTGCACCTCTCCACCCAAGTGCCAAATTCTCCTTAAGAAGGGTACAAAGTAGATTTGTAATACTGCTCTGGTTCTTGCAACAACCCTACCCCACTCCCCTTCCCTCCATCCCCCCTCACCCATTTCTCTCTCTCTCTCTCCCTCTTCCTTCCCTCTTCTTTTCCTCCTTTCCTCACCCTCTCTCTTCCTTCACTCCCCTTCCTTCCTCCTCTTCCTCCTTCCTCTCTTTTCCTCTTTTTTTCCTCCCTCCTCCCCCACCCCCTCCCCCCGAGTAAACAATGTCCAGCTAAGAAGCCAGTACATACCACAGATGTAGATCCAACCAGGGGTACGATGAGTATAAGAGAGACAGCCAGGATGACGAGGGTGAGTTTCCAACTCTTGACGAAGCCGATGGTGATGCCGGCAACGAACGTGGCCGTGTACTGCAGCATGATGCCAAGCTTGTCTCCAATGCCATTGCGGATCTTGTCAATATCACTGTATGAAACAGACAGAAGAGATGAAATAAATCTCAAAGGGCTTGAAATTAGCAGTTTCCTAGGTGCAATTAATTGACCATGTACATGTATAATCTTATGAGGCAACCTGAAGTCATGCCTTGTTGCTAATTAAAACAATTACATTTTATATATTTGCTCCGGCAACTAGCTTTTGGCTTTATTTATCATAGAGATACATGTAGGGTCAGGGTTACAATGAATGTTAAGTTAGTTTAAGGATCAGGGTTAAGGTAAAGTATAGAGTCGGGTCAATGGTTTAAGTTAGGGTTTAAGTTAGGAATTCAGGTAGTGCAGAAAATTGGATGCAGAGCGATAGTCGAAGGAGCATCTGTCTTACCATTGCTAAAATGTCATTTCACTTACTCTGCAAGTCTTGTGTTGAGTTCGCCACCTTTATGGACATCAAACCAGGCAATCTCTTGACGGAGGATGGCATGGAAAAACCGAAGCCTCACTTTGTGGATCTGTCTCTCGGCTGCCAAGTCCCACAGCACCACCTTAACAAAAAAACAAAAATAATAATAATCACTGATTGTTCAGATGTTCTGGAGATTGCATTTGTTATTTCTCTCCTAAAAAAACAAGGTTGTACAACATATGCTCCTGGGACTATTAGCCTGCAGTCAACATCCTACACCATCCTGGTCTAAACACTATACATGTACAGTGTACCTACATGTAATACTAGCCCTTAAAGGGACTTGGTAGCATTGTTCAGATGAGAGAAAATGGTGCTAAGGTAGTGACTTCAATGCTAGATGTAAAATTAAAGATAATCTGAAAGTTTGAGTAAAAACAGACCATTATTAACGATAAAAATTGGGAAAAACTGATCTGATCAATTCCTTAATTCTCCCAACTATATCATTACAATTTAATTACATTTTAGGTGAATGTAAATCGTAACAAAGCTAAGAATTGGCTCTATATATCATTCCAGACATTAAAGTGTTGAAAGATTTTTAAATCCTGTCTTATTTTCATTGAAAAACGGTTGGGAAAATTCAAAAATGGTTGGGAGAATTCACTGTTAGGTGTTGACCAGTGACGCCTTCAAAGAAAACCATAAATATCTTTGTGATTTGAGAATTTTTTCAGGATTTTGTGCATGCTAGAGGGTAAGTACAGTAGAAGGAATGTAATGAGTAACATTTCATACAAATATTACGCAGTTTTCCATCAACTTTCAACAATGTTACTGAGTCACTTTAAACTAAAACCTTTATGATAGGTTGTACCTAAGGGCCAACTTACCCTGTCAAAAGAATGCGTGGCTTTAACCGAAAACCTTGCTCAAATCTATTATCACCACGGAAGCCTTCAAAGACAATATTTTCACACTAACCTGAAGGTAAGCCAGGGCGAGTACTCCACAACCCAGGTATGTATAGTAGATGGAGAAAGTTATGATACTGTCCACTGAA
This sequence comes from Mesocentrotus franciscanus, assembly GCA_037976565.1. Lineage (NCBI taxonomy): Eukaryota > Metazoa > Echinodermata > Echinoidea > Camarodonta > Strongylocentrotidae > Mesocentrotus > Mesocentrotus franciscanus. The sequence continues at coordinate 15,838,284 of CP137683.1, forward strand.
CTCTCAAAGGCTTCTAAACTGGAATGGAAAAATACATATACAAATTAAAAGTGCACTGACTCGCTCATCAATATTTTTCTCCTATTAACATATAAAGTAGAACCTCGTTATAAAGAGCTCTGATATAACAAGGTGATTTTGCTTGTCCCAGTTCTTTATATTTTTTTTAATTTTTACCCTGATATAACAAGGAAATTTCCTATGTCCTAAAGACCTTGTTATAAAGAGCAGAGATGCCAAACTCTTGACACAAAAAAACAGGATTGAATATCCTTTAAAAAATCCGATTTTGGAGAGAAAAATCAGATTTTCATGAAAACTCGACACTACGACTGGCCCCTTGGCCCTGGGCCAGTAAAATTTCAGAAAAATGTTTTACTGGTAAGAACGGTCAAGTAAAATGTTTGCTCTTTCATTAAGATTTAATGAGAAAATTGTAAAGCAAAGTTTTTGTTGGGGTTGCGGGGGTTTACTTGTAAATGTTTCTATGCGATTCCGCGGTTTTCATGGGTTTTTATGGGTCTTTTTATCTTTTTTTATTTTTATTTTTTTGAAAGATGAAAAATCGTATTTTAAGAGGTGATATCGTATTATCGTATTTCACTCTTATTATCGTACTAAATACGATTAAATCGTACTGGTTGGCATCTCTGAAAGAGGCTCCACTGTACATGTAATTCTATTTACAGTCACCAAACTTTCTGTTAAATGTTAAATCTGAGATGCATGGCCCTACCTGTTATCAGTGTCTGTGATATGGTGTAATATTGAAGCCTAAAAAAACTGCGCTTCAAAATGATCATGAAGTGCCTCAAGAAAGTAGAAATCTTTGAGTGACCGGTTTTACCATACTCATTTTCCCCAGTAGACTGTAGTATTATCAAAACCGTTAGGAAAACGCATTTTTTTAATTTCGATTTCCAATCATAAATATCTTGATAATCAGACAGGCGATCGGCTTGTAAAAGTCTTGGGGTTCCTGACTGACCTAAAGGTTTATGATTATCATTGCAGCATGAGCTAAATCCAGGATTTTGTTTCAGAATCTGAGACAAAGTTACCCAATCCCTTTAAACAAAACAAAATGAAGAAACCGAGGATTACTACAATTGTTATAATAATCATGACTATGAGTATGAATAATAATACAGTTCATAAACACAAAACTACCTGTCTGTCACGTTCACTGTGGCTGTGTCGATGAAAGAATCTGTGACTTCTCCAAATAGGAGAAGAACGGCAGGCAAGGCCACACCATGGCAGAGAGAGAACACGAGAGCTAGCAGAATAAACACAATGTCTAGACCAGTTGCAAAGCGAAACTGCAGGATTAAAAAAGGGAGAATTGAACTCGTAAGTGCTGGTGGGGTCTTGATGATAACCCTTACAATAACGATAAACTATATAATTCAACAATAAAGATAATAGTGGTCAAACCTGTGCCTCTTATTTATTAAACACAAAGGTTTGTAATCACTTGCAAAATGACAATGGCCAGTCAAGATCATTGTTGTTGCATACACATATTGCTCAAAAGGTTGACTATTAACCAATCAGAATCATCGATTTAAATTTGCAATCGATAGCAAACCTTTGTGTTATGGGGCCCAGGAGTGTTCGGAAACTATAATATTGTTAGGGTTTTGTCAATCACACATGACAGTATTGCCAGCACGGATTCATTTGAACTGGTATCAGATCGAAGGAGTGATATTAGTGGCTCACATATATTATCGTTGAGGGCTGTCCTCTTCCTCCCTTCCTCCATCCTCATTCCTTCCCCCTCTCCCTCCCCCTCCATCACTCCCTGAATTAAGCGGCTGTTTTTCAAGTCTTCAATTGAAAAACAAAAGGCTTTGTACAAAAAACTTTTTATTACCATTTTAAATGGATATTTTAATGGATTTTATAGACCTGGTGGAACCATCTGAACAATGAATGGTGGTCAAGAGCAAAGACCTGAGAAAAGTTAAACTAAGAAATCATCTTGAAATACAAAAAATTTTGACGATGCATAAAATATGGTTCTTACAAAGAACAAAGCCTGTTGCTACGCATTTCTAATAGAAAGTCACGTACCTGGAAGAAAAAATGGATGGATGGACACTATGCTAAAAAATGAAGAAATTGCTAATTTTTATGAAGCAAATTCTTACCACTTCAAATGTGCCCACTGATTTTGTCTCTTTTTTTTCATCCTTCTCTCCACCCTCTCCTTCAGCAGATCCTCCATCTCCCTGTTCCTTCGCTCCACTAACATCATTATAGGCAGGGGGAGGAGAGTCTCTCGCACGTTTAGCAGAAGTGTCATCATGTATAGGCGACACATCAATGACGGCTGGTCCATCTGAAAATTAGGGGATATTTAGGGAAAGACTTGTGATGTATTTTCATTACCGTATTTACTAAAAGGACAAAAAATACATGACCGTTTTAATATTCCATTTACCTACTTTAGATTTTTATACATGCTCTACGGGGCTCTATTATACCAACAAAAAACACCAAAACAAACCAACAACATACATACATACATGTACAACCAAAAAAAAGCAACAATTAACTCAACAAAAATTGCAATAGAGGTTAGGAAATGAGAAAGCATTTTAAAATATCTTTGGTGTATTCAGCGTCCACTTTCTCGGTTGTAATCTGACATAAATTAGTATTTATCAACCAGATGAAATCAATATCACTTGACAGTATGGGTAACTGTTTCGGTTTCGAGAAGAAAGTACTAGCCATTAATTATAGCTTGTTCTCATATGATGCAGAGAAACCTTGGCGTTTTGTATGTGTGTGTAAATCAATGGCAGTGGGGGTTAAAATTGTACCTCCGTGCAACAAAGGTCCTAATGTACATGTTCTCACTATCTGTGTATTATAATATATGTGAACAGGCCATTGATATTAACTATAGTTCTGTTTTCATGAAACTGAAGCTAACATTATTTATTATGCAGAAAAACTATGTGGTTTACATGTGCATGTATGTGAATGAGCCTTTAAAGAGATGTCGACATACCAAAGCTAGCTCCATTTCCATGTCCATTCATCTGCACTGTTCCATCGCCACTGGAGAAACCCACTGCAGGTGGGTCACCTTCTACCATCTTGATACGGCGTCAGCTATCTCTTGCTTTATCTCTCTTTATCTTGGAGGTCGCACTGGGAAGATTTTACTGCTTTTTGATTTGGGGGTTGCAAATTGCAGGCTTTCCCTGTTCACACCTGAAAAGAAAAAAAACAGGCAGAAAATAATTAGAATTTGATGTACAAAGAAGAAGTCTTATGAAGGTGGAGCTAAGCTTATAATGAAAAAATACAAAAATTGTGAGCAAAAGTTGGTGAATTATACAATTTCTTTTCTTCAAGACTTCAACAGTAATTAAAAAAGAGATGAATGAGACAGTTTTACACTACTGTATGTTGCGAATTTGCATGGATTTCAACCAATTAAAATGATAGTTTGAATCTAGCAATGGCCGTTGCTCGAAAATTGTCCTCTGAACCTAAAGACACGCAATTATCACAACTCCCTCCAGTACGCAATAGGACATATACAATCATCCAACACACTCATGTATAGACAGCGGTGCACACCTAGCTTTTAAAAATAAATGCATGAATCTGAACGGAGGTGACCAAAACTTAGGACCATTTTGTGAAAACACACTGCTACTGCTAATCAAAAGAACAGTAGTCGTACATGGATGATAGGGTAGTTTCTGTTTGATGCCGATCCAACAGATTTCCAGAACATTTATTTTACATGTGTCTACAGTATATATCATTTTTAGAAGGATAAACAAAACATTTTCAACTCACAAAACACTGGACATACATGTATATGTATGGATGTATGGATATACAATGTATTTTTGTCAATGCAGTCTTGTCAATTTGTATTATACTTGATTCATAGCATACATGTTTTATGCTTTATATCCTTGCGTTCTGATTTTACAGAAACTTGGGTGGCCAGAGCTACATTATATACTATATATAGTCAAAATGAACCACATGTACCTCAAAGTTCAAACAAAGCGATTGTTAGCTCGGGTAGGCCATATGTCTTATTTGACCCAGTACAATGCCCTCTTCCAATTCAGTAATTTAGATGCCACTGCATGGGGGTATACAACTGTGTATCAATAAATCAACACCATGCAGGAGCATTGTAAATAAGAAAATAGGAAACAGCAAAACACAACAATATAATAAATCTTCTGTTCCTTGCAAAAACAAGGTTATCTGACAGAGTACCGGTAGGCTATTACATGTACATGTACATGCATTGACTAGTGCATGTTTACTTCTGTTTTGGGGTTATCTTTTGCAAATATGGTTATAATTTTGGCTATATACTGTATGTCAAAAATTCTATCATACACTGTGCAAGCAAATTAAGACCGTTAATTTACTTTTTCTAACAAGTTTATACTGTAGTACGAACATGAAACATTGTTTTCTTCCTTAACTATTTGTCCCCTTTTGCTATTTGTTTTTCTTTCAAAAGAAACAGCTTGTTACAGATATTCCAAATATTGTGTTACTGAATGAAATTCTATAATGTAAATTTGATACACGTATGTTCCTGACTGAAATTTTCTTAAAGGTAAAGACCAGTTTTGGAAATGCCCTTCTCTCAAAAAATGAAATAGAAGCTCTCATTACCAATCATGTGAAAGAATATGTTTTGACTAATACGTGATGATACAAATTTTGCCGGGAAACCGCCTACTAATTGATATATTTGGTAAATTATTCTTTCTATTGGGACCAAATAGATATCGCGCACGTGTCACGTAGTCCCATATACACCTTTCTGTGTACAGTGCTTGTAACTGTACCAAGACTGGGCCAAATTTCTTATCATTTTGATGATTCCAGAATCTTGCAGTACACACTTAGACCCCTGTTACACATGCGTCGGCTTTTAAAGCCGGCTTCGGAGGCGGCCTCACGCCTGCAATTTAAAGCCGCCTCGAGATCATCAAACCCCTGTTACACATATCTCGGGCCCGCAATTTTGTGTCTACACATAGGCCGGCCTCACGTCGCCTTTTCACGATCTGACGTTTGGGCGCACTCCAGGAAGACAGAAAGAGAAATTGATAGAATGATAAAAACTAAGAATAACATATATAAGGAAAGACAGAAAGAGAAAGGGATAGAATGATAAAAACGAAGAATAACATAAGAGAAGGTGAGAAGGAAGAAACAAAGATTAACATAAGGAAAGACAGAAAGAGAAAGGGATAGAATTATAAAAACAATGAATAACATAAGAGAAGGTGATAGAAGGAAGAAACAAAGATTAACATAAGGAAAGACAGAAAGAGAAAGTGATAGAATGATAAAAACAAAGATTAACATAAGGAAAGACAGAAGGAGAAAGTGATAGAATGATAAAAACAAAGAATAACATAAGGAAAGACAGAAAGAGAAAGGGATAGAATTATAAAAACAAGGAATAACATAAGAGAAGGTGATAGAAGGAAGAAACAAAGATTAACATAAGGAAAGACAGAAAGAGTAAGTGAAAGAAGGAAGAAACAAAGAATAACATAAGGAGAGACAGAAAGAGAAAGGGATAGAATTATAAAAACAAGGAATAACATAAGAGAAGGTGATAGAAGGAAGAAACAAAGATTAACATAAGGAAAGACAGAAAGAGAAAGTGAAAGAAGGAAGAAACAAAGAATAACATAAGGAAAGACAGAAAGAGAAAGGGATAGGATTATAAAAACAAAGAATAACATAAGAGAAGGTGGCAAAGCGCGCCCGATGTATCATGTTGATATATGAGGACAGGTCACGTCACCTCCGCTTATAAGCTGGCCCCGAGTCCACTTTGGTGTTACACCTACTGATTGCGGGACTGAGTCCGGACTCGGGCCGGCCTCAAACCACATCCAGAGGTGGACTGAGTCCACCTGGCCTCAGTGCGGCCTCAGTCCGGCTTTTCAAAAAAAGTTGATGTTACACATACGCCGAGCCGCCTCCGGGGCCGGCCTCAGTCCACTTTCAGACGTATGTGTAACAGGGGTCTTATATGCTAGATGATCAACCTTTTCTGATTTATTCCACAACGTTTCTTTCACAATGCAATCGCATGACCAGAACTGGTCTTTATCTTTGATGTACACATTGCATGATTCTACAATGTTACATTCAAGTCTAATATATGAAATTAACAAATTAACAAATTAAAATCTATCAAAATTCTATAGATGTACACACAAACTGTAATTCTGACAGTCTTGGTTTTTTTTTTTTCCTTCTCTCATTTCATGTAAAGCAACTTGCTACAGATACATTGTACATGTGGGCTACTGATTCTGGTGCTCATAGCATTCAAGAAATTCCTTCCTACATGTACAGACCATTCAAAACCTGGGTGAAAAGTGGCACATGAAGATTAATGTCTTGCCATTAAAGTAGTGCTCTGCTGTAAATTTGACATGCCCCTAATAAATGAAATGAAAATTGAAATAAAATGTAATCTTTCAAAATTCTGTGCATGTACTTCTAACAATCTTGCTTTTCTCTTTTCATAAAGAGCAACCCGATACAGATACACAAAGGGTTGCCCTTTAATGCAAAAGCTGATCGACACTCTCAACGTTTGCTTCATATCAGTTGCCAGTGTTTACATATCATCCGAAGACTGGCATTCTTAACATATACAAACCGCACATACATTATTGCTGCACATGTACATGTACACATGCATGAAATAATAATTGATTTGGTTTTAGAGAGACACCTTACATGTATATGATTTTGGACGTTATTTATAGGGTAAAATCTGATGCTTACTTCTACAATGTACATGTACATCTACCTGAATTTACAGAAATACTATTAAAAAATGGATGAATTAAAAAACAAATGAAAAAAAAAAAAAAAAAACTATGCCTACTCCCCCACTCCACCCCTAAAATACATGTACATGAATAATACCACACACACACACACACAAAAAGGAGAAAAAAAGGAGAAAAAAAGAGAAAATGGATGTTGCTATGGCAATAACACTTTATCTGCATGATTCCATCCTCTAGCTTTCATCAAGGTCTGCATTATCATGTTAATTATTCGCAAAATAGCAGCACTAAAATAATGTACATTATTTTGATGTGGATGTACATGTACATGTATGCACATTGATAAATTCCTATTCATTGGCTTCTGTTCTGCCCCTACTTGTGCTCCTCCGGGTTTATGATAGGAAATAACTGATAAAAAATTGATGCTGGAAGAAATAAAAATGTCTTATCATACTTGTTTGTGTTTTTATAATTTTATAGCATTTCGAACTTGATTTGCCACAAGCAGAAATCCTATCAAAATATATACCAGTAAATGTACATTGAGTCAACCCTGAACTTATATGCATTTACTGTCCCCATTATATCCTGACTTGCACTACTGCTACTTTCTAATCTCTACTCCATTACCTATGGAAGCTTAAAAGTGCCACCCAGATGTTGAGATAATTATCTTCGGAAGTCGACATCTTGCTAGCGAAAAGATCAGATGACGAGATCTCGGATCTCATCATGTCGACATCCTGTAGAAGAGATGATCAGATGACAAGATCCCGGATCTCATCATGTCGACATCCTGTAGAAGAAATGATCAGATGACAAGATCCCGGATCTCATCATGTCGACATCTTTTAGAAGAGATGATCAGATGACAAGATCACGGATCTCATCATGTCGACATCATTTAGAAGAGATGATCAGATGACAAGATCCCGGATCTCATCATGTCGACATCATTTAGAAGAGATGATCAGATGACAAGATCCCGGATCTCATCATGTCGACATCCTGTAGAAGAAATGATCAGATGACAAGATCCCGGATCTCATCATGTCGACATCTTTTAGAAGAGATGATCAGATAACAAGATCCTGGATCTCATCATGTCGACATCCTTTTGAAGAGATGATCAGATGACAAGATCTGCGGACCTGTGATTTAGTTCCATGATAAGGGGGACAAGACTGGCAATGAGGAAGGGGTCTGTGTTGTTACCCTCTCCAGGCGTTCCAATTATTCATACGCGAGAAAGCGTAGCGAACGAGCAATTGCTTGACTAAATAACACACAAGATAAACTATCCGTCAAGGGTATGAAATTGAATATTAAAAACATGTTTCCCGATTAGGGTCCCGGTTTTAGGGTATGAAAACTACTGATCCTGATAGGGTGATTTAAAGTGATTTTCCCATTTAGGGTAACAAAACTACCGCTCCTGATATCCCGTTTAGGGTGCTTTTCAGAAAGTGATTTTCGCGCATGCTGTAGGCCTACAGGTCTCAATGGGACATGCCCCGGGCACTTCACTCTACTAGTAGGTCAGAGAGCATAATAGCGACCGAGCCGTGAGAATTTCCATTTCTCAACAGGGAAACTACTGAAGAATGGCAAAGATTCAGAGCGCTTTTGACCAAAATTGAAAAATTCAGGGTTTATTCTTCTATTTTACATTGGTAGGCCTATTTTGATTTTCGGGGACGGGGGAGGGGGAGGGCTACTTTGAAAAAAAAAATTGTTTCTCGCTCCTTATGTATTGCTGACACTCAATTATATTTAACAGGGTGTGTGCACAGTAGTTTACTGTATTGTACGTACAGGAAATCATTGGCTTACTATAGTCGCACATCATTAGAGCATTAATGTATTGTAAGTTTAGATATTATTTTGCGAGGAACATGTAACAACTAAGCGAGAAAATTTTCGAATTTGAATCGTTAAAGTTTTCAAGAGCACTTAACGACATATATAGGATTTGTGGTCTTTTTTTTGGGGCTTGAGTCCTCATAGCCCACCCGTAGAACCGCGCCTGCTTCCTCTTGTTCGTCTTGTTCTTTTATTGTTCTTTTTCTTCTTCTCCTCTTCCTCCTCCTCCTCCTTCTTCTTTTATTCTTTCAACATAATCACACTATTTTCCGCTATCTGGACACATCAATTGGCGTACGTACCATGTACCGTCGGTGACGAATTGTGTCCAGCCTGGCGTTCCATAATTTAGCGCCGCATTAAGTTCGCAATGCATGGTGTAAGAAAATTAGTTTAGGGGGATTAGTCAAGGATTTCGTCATCAGTTCTGATCATCTCTTCTTAAGGATGTCGACATGATGAGATCCGGGATCTTGTCATCTGATCATCTATTCTAAAAGATGTCGACATGATGAGATCCAGGATCTTGTCATCTGATCATCTCTTCTACAGGATGTCGACATGATGAGATCCGGGATCTTGTCATCTGATCATCTATTCTAAAAGATGTCGACATGTTGAGATCCAGGATCTTGTCATCTGATCATCTCTTCTACAGGATGTCGACATGATGAGATCCGGGATCTTGTCATCTGATCATCTCTTCTAAAAGATGTCGACATGATGAGATCCGGGATCTTGTCATCTGATCATCTCTTCTACAGGATGTCGACATGATGAGATCCGAGATCTCGTCATCTGATCTTTTCGCTAGCAAGATGTCGACTTCCGAAGATAATTATCTCAACATCTGGGTGGCACTTTTAAGCTTCCATAATTACCTTCCAGTTATCACCGCAGTGTATGCACATTGAAGGCACAAACCCTTGTCCTTCGTTTTGCGTATCAGTGTATGCACTTTGAGACTAGGCTGACAGCATACTGCATAGGCTCTTTACTATTAAAGCTGTCGACACACCTAGTAGGAACTGGGCTAGTCTTCACTCAATACAAACTTGTTGTAATAAATCATTGCAATAGAGTGGTGAAGTGTGACGTCATCAAAAATCTAATTTTGGAATTTCTCAATTTTTTCTTCATTTTCCGAAAGACCACCAAAATAATGACAAATGTCGAAAACCAATTGAATAGGTTAAGTATTGGCTGAGATATGACCATCTGAATAAAAAGATTGCCTATGGGAACTCAGTGTTATATTGCTCTGGTTCATAACATTAGGAGCCAGAGCAATATAACACAGAGTTCCCATAGGCAATCTATTTATTCAGATGGTCATATCTCGGCTAATACTTTACATATTCAATTGGTTTTCGACATTTGGACATTATTTTTTATGCTCTTTCGGAAAATGAAGAAAAAATTGAGAAATTCCAAAAATAGATTTTTATGACGTCACAGCTTCGGTACTCTATAAAGTGTCATATATACGGTAGATCTATACCCTATATTTGACCACTGTGCATGCAGTCTAGTGTGTGACCACACTATACAAAAGCTTGAGTGTACATGTACATGCATGGATACACAACTGCTTTGAGAAATTATGCTGTGTCATCCCCAGCGAATGATGTATGAATAGAGATGCATTCAGCTGACTTGACTCGCTTTTTTATTTCCTATTTGTACAGGTATTAAAACACGTCACTTCAATCTTTCACTTTCATGTAAACACATCACATCCATCTTCCACTTTCATATGTAAAAGGGTAAACAAGTCCTATTCATCTTTCACTTTCAAATTTAATGTGTGCTTTACAATGAAGAGACCATTTCAAAATATTTTTATTTATATACGTGTATATATATATATATATATATATATATATATATACATTTGTATGCATGTGATACTTAAACCATAGTATATGTACATGTACAATGATTACATTACAGAATTCCTTTTTCCCTTTGACTAATGTTTTGCTTTACAATGATGGACCACTTAAAATACTTTCATAATCATGCAATATGATACTTAAATTATATGTACAATGATGACATAATTCATCTTTCCCTTTCCCTTATGTTTTGCTCTAAAATGAAAAGACCACTTTACAAATTATGTATGCCTCTACGACAATGATTACCTGAAGTCAACCCTACAGTATGAGGCCAATCTTGCCAGATGCTAATCAGGTAGGTTATACATGTAGCAAACATTAATGAATACAATCTGCATTCTCACTACATTAATATGATTTCTAGAAAGCAAAGAACCTATTCAAATGTTCAAAAGATAATATTTTATAAGTATTTGGCACTCCTAAGTATTTTAACAATGTCCAAAATCACATTCGGTACAAGTTGATGTTTTAAAGAATATATTAAATATTAATCCATAGTGTCAAAACTCTGCATGGCCTAAGAGAATAATGGAGAAATTAAATGTTTATCAACCTTCATTATTTCTGACAGGCCTTTACATACTCCATGTTAAGCACACACCCACAGTCCAACACACACTTTGTTTTTCTTCATTTGGGGAATGGGTAAAAGAACAAGCTATTATTATACACTGTACACAGCTAGTGCTGTCATCACCAATTTTGTCCGTTGACACATCTATAGAAAACTTTTTAGATATTGACAGCGTATAGACATTCATGTCACTGTGTTGACAAAAATTAAGTAATATCTAGGGTAATTACTTTTCCCTTTTCATTCAACCTGCCTTGGTTAAAGATATCCAATGAGATATAATGTAAGTCTAACTGATGTCTTGTGATGTATTAATTATAATATCAAAGTTTTCAAAAAATGATCCGCTTTGGTTAAAGAATCTCTCACAATATTAGCTTTACAGTAATTTAAGAGAAAAAAAGTGTATTCATTCTAATGTCTTACCATACTATATTCTATTTTTTTCTAATTTGTGCGAGGTTTAATACAGAACATTTACGGTAAGCATAATTCCAAAGTTTTCTGTCATCATAAATGCCAGCAAAATGCTTATTGATGAAGGTACTATAGAGAGAAAAATATTAACTACATCTAGTACACCAATGAGCAATCACCAAAGGAACAATTCTCTGTAGGCCCACTTGTCAATTTGCCCCCCCTCCTATATGCCAATATCTTTATGCACATCTAAGGCCATTAAAAAAAAAAACATGTTTTAAATTAGCGTCCTGCCTTTTTGAAAATTAGGAAGGAGGAGGCCCTTTTTTTTCTTCTTCAAAATGGCCGCTCAGTACATTTTCCCTGATGTCCAGCCAGTCAGGCTATATTTCAAGATGGCCGCCAGCACTTATGTTTCTGTTTGTTTTTTTCATTCAGAAAAAAAAAATCATTTTAGCAGTACGTTTTTTCATTGAAAAAAAAAGAAAAAAAAGCAGGCGGCCCCCAAAAAGGGAGCAGGCAGGGACGCTAAACATTAATATTTTTTTAATGGCCTAAAAGAAAATATTGAAATCTCAGGCAAGCAAATGATTTATCAGAATCCAGGGTTTCACTGTGAGTCAACCCCGAACTTATATTTACACCAACCTACTTCCATCCAACTGTCACATTCCAGAAACGCTGATTTTGTATGATGAAATCCCATTATTCCTATCCCCATTCAAACTGAGCTACAAAAGTAATGGTGGCAATCAATACAAAAGAGACCACATACAGTAAATGTATTACGTGCAGGCCCACAATACCCCTTCTTTTCAACTAACAAATCCTTTCAGAGCTCTCCAGTTTCTAGGCAACAATGAAGTCATCCAATGATTGAAGTCACGCTATCTTTTCAGCTCAAACTCTCGAGCCCAAATGGGTTGAAAAGAGGAGCAAACTTTCTTTGGAATTGCAACAAAAACCATGCCCTTGCTGATTATGTAAATACCGGTAGGTCTAAAATTCCTGGCCATGGAGCACAGCGGAGATATGGATCACAACAGCCACATGTACTGTACATGTAGGTGGTCTCTTCTCTTCTGTCAATTTTTGTGTGTAAACAGGCCATTTACATTGCAATTAAAAAAAACATAAACAACCACATATACTACTGGAAAAACCCATAAAACCTGTTGGTGTTCGCTTATTCTGTTTGTTTGGGCATTCATAAGCTACTTGGTGTTGCTACATGCATCAATAATAAAGTTATCTTCTTTACCAGTAAAAAATAACTGTCTTGTTCTTTTTTCTATATGGTGTAAATTATTCTGCAATATATATTTTTTTAGAAGTGGTAAGAACGACTTTTTAAAAATTATTACTCTAGAGATTTTTTTTCTTTCTTCAACATTTTAGTTGATCATTCCTGGGTAGATATATCTTATGTAACAGATTTTCCTCTTTCAGTTGTTACCCTAGCTTTGTGCTACTCTCTTCCGGATTTCCTCATTCTACAAGTACGACTCTATGTATGTGAGTGTGTGGGTATGTGCATGTGTGGGTGCGGTATATGTGTGTGTGTGTGTGTGTGTGTGTGTGTGTGTGCATTGTACAACTCTACGTTTGTGGGTTGCATGGCAAGATATGGGGAGCTGTAGAAATTTTCAAGAAGGAAAAACTAATTCAATAATCTTTAATAATAAATATTACCTCTATCTAAAGTAAAATGACTTTCCAAGAAGGATTTATTGTAAAACAAAATTATTTAGTTAATCACATTCTCCATCATAATTAAATCAGATGCATCATTTCTTTTCAAAATGTACTGTAGGTTTGTGTAGTGAAAATATAGCCCATATTTGGGTAATATGTACTGTAGATTTTAAAAGAGTTGATATTATGATGGGAGGTCGGGCAACTGGTACATGTAGGCACTGGTACTCAGTAGATGTACAAGATTACAACATAATCTTGACGATATCTGGAAATATAATCCCACTGAAAGATGTACCATCCAGAAAGGTGTATGATCATTTTATCACAGATTTACAACATTCATAAACTTTACAAAATCGTGCAGATATGTGTGCATGAGTGTGCACATTTACAAGGGTAAATAATCTGGAATGCTCTTTGGAAGCACAAAAAGAAATCATATAAGAATGAATGACTACAAATTTAAATACATGCCAAACCTGTTCATTTCTTGCTCAAACATTATAAAAGCCATGATGAAAGAACTCTTCTGTATTTCATGCAAACAGTGACAGTGTATTTGAGGTCATCGTGGTTAGGTCTTTATTTGCCTAGACAATACAAGTATGTAATTCAACTTAACCTGCATTCAGGGCTTTCAGGCTTATTCAGACTACCAGGATTCATTGTATAGCTAAATGAATGTCGCATAGCTATACAAGTCATTTTTGCTAGTCTGAATGTTGTATAACAAAACGCATCAGGGTCCCGCTCTAGCCTGAACATCGTATCGTACAAAAATCGTATAACTGGGCGGGCTTATCATGAGTTCACACTGATGATTGGCCAAGTGTCATATGAACTGACCTCTTCAAAATCAGCTTCTTAGTCCGACGTTTAGAAAGAACTACATGTACATATATATATGATGTTATTTTGTAGTGTGTACGTTCCTTTCGTTATATGATGATTCCTTCTCGTCGTTTCTTTATACGTTTCTTCATACGTTTCTTTATGCGACGTTTCTTTATGCGACCTTTCTTTATGCGACCTTTCTTATTACAACGTTTCTTTATACGACGTTTCTTTATACGAGTTTCTTATACATTTGCTATAGTCTGAACAAGCAATGCATTCCACTATTTTCTTTTGTTGCTGAATTGTTGGAAATGTATGTGTGTACAGGGGTCATAAGGGTGTCCTAATTCGCTTCCAGTTTGTAAAGCACATCTTTTCAAAACCTTTCAAGCATGCCAGCAGTCTTGTGGAGAACTGGTGTTGCAATAGAGTGATGTCAGCCTCCACGTCATAGACAAAGCAAATTTATACAAAAATGAAGACAAAAGATGTGCAGAGTAAATTGACAAGATCGCGCTATCAAGTGTTAATTCATTCATGTTATTTTCTTTTTCTTTTTCACAAATCAACCTCGGTTGAGCAACACATCTTTTCAAAACCTTTTTCTTTTTCAAAACCAAAAGCATGGTACATGTACCGTAGCAGCATTGTGGAGATCTACAGGAGTGTTGCAATAGATAGTGATGTCATCCTCCATGCAACAGACAAAGCAAAAGATGTGCAGAGTAAATTGACAAGATCATAAGTGTTATTTAATTGATATTTAAAAAATAAAAAAAATAAAAAAATTAATCTTTTTCAACAAATCAACCTAAATTTGAGCATGTGGCACTAGTATAGTGCAAATTGAATTGAGACAGGTAAATCTGTTAATGCCTAACGCTTCAAATGTATTTTAAACAGATATAGGAAAATGGTTTTCCTAGGTGTTATTAAAGGTAAAGACCAGTTTTGGAAACGCCCCTCTCTCAAAAAAATGAAATGGAAGCTCTCATTACCAATCATGTGAAAGAATATAATTTTGCTGGGAAAGTCGGGAAACCGCCTACTAATGGATATATTTGCAGGGCTTAAATTAATCCAAGGCCACCAAGGCCATGGCCTTGGATGCCCTTTTGATTGGCCTCAATGCCCCTCTCATTGGCCTTGGAGATTTTTTGTGCCCTTTCCAATTCTTCCTATTTGTGCTGTAATATAGGAATGTGCCCTACAGAAAAGTGGCCTTGCCCTAAAAATATTGAAATTTAAGGCCTGTATTTGGTAAATTATTATATCTATTGGGACCAAATAGATATCACGCACGTGGTCGCGTAGTCCCATATCTTTCTGTGTACAGTGCTTGTAACTTTACCAAGACTGGGCCAATTTTCTTATCATTTTGATGATTCCAGAACCTTGCAGTACACACCAATACTTATATGCTAGATGATCAACCTTTTCTGATCGATTCCACAACGTTTCTTTCACAATTCAATCGCATGACCAGAACTGGTCTTTATCTTTAACAAAATATATAAGGGAAATTATTATAAATTCAGTGAATTATGATTTTTTTTCCATCAATATCATGAATATTTACCCTCTATCGACATGCATCTTCTATCAATTCTCTTTTTGAAATACACCACAAAATAATTTCTTAAATTGCATCATAGTATGAGAATATTTCATGATAAAAAGCACACACAAAAATGTCACAAAAAGGTCTCTTGACACGAATGATTTAGACGTATGATGACATTTATAAAATTGCATCATAGTATGAAAACATCTCATTACAAAAAGCAGTTTGTTTGAAAACCACACAAAAGAATGACACAATAAGGTCTCTTGAAAGGCACGATCAGGATCATCTTTTCAATTCCAACCACAAAGCGTACAATAAATGCCCATCATGCGTTGAAATTGAAAATTCAACCACTGTTCATTTGCATTACAGATTCAGTACCAGGTGACAGCCTATTTCTGGGTCAAGTTCGCACATAGTTCACTGCAGGTAGTACACCTATTATGGCAGGGGGGGGATCTTTTTATTGTCGCATGAAGCGTACTATCAACAAAGCATTTATTCGGGATGGGATTTGGAGCTATTGAAAGAGAAGTATTGCATGATCATAAAGAGACAAAGTTCAGTATAGATAGTGAACTCTGTGGATGTGTTATTGTTTTCTTGAACATACACATTGTATGGATACTATACTTTGAGTTTTGTTAATGCTGTTGTTGTACTCGTACTTTAATAACAGTGCAGCTAAAACCATGGTCTTGATAAAACAATAATGAACTGTATTCCTTTTACGCAAATTAAAGGGAAATCCAACCTTGATAAGAAACTACTCTAGAGGAAAGCAGAAAAATCAGAGAAGCATAATTGGTGAAACTTTGAATGAAATCGGACAGAAAATGAGGAAGTTATCACTGTACAGTACATGTAGGCACATGTATGGGCTCTTCAAATTGGTTGAATCGGTCTCTGTGATGCAGTGGCGGACAACTTTCCCATTAGTTCCAACACATAAAATGACTAAGATTTCATCTCCCCCAAAAAAAAAAATGTATGACTCTCTAGAGGACAATAATTAGTGTACAATCCATACTATGTATTTGAGTAGTGCCCCAACTTCCCCCAAGGGAGAAGGCACTTGGTAGAAAAGCAGAAATTCATGATATTTTTTGTACACGACTAATGGGAGAGTTGTCACTGTCTACGTCACAATCCACAGACGGAATTGCCAATTTGAGCTTTGCATATCTCTAGTGATCTCATATTCCAAACATTCATAACTCTCTTATTATTGATTCGATTAATTTAAAACTTTCACCATTCTGTGTCTCCTACATGTACATGCACCTAACGCTTTCATACAACAAGGGTTGGATTCCCCTTTAAGAGATTCATCTACACATTTGTATTCTATAAGAAGACTGAAGTACATGACATGAAAGTGCCATGTACCATCCCTGCACTAGCTTAAAGCCCAAGTCCACTCCGATTTTCAAAAATTATAACATGTTGTAAATAAATCAAAGGTTAAAACTGCCAAATATCACGGGCGTACTTCAATCAGGTGATTTTTAAGAGCGATTTTTGTTTCGGGTATTTCGAGCAAAACATTTATATTGCTGTACGGATGTGACGTATGCTCCTCACAACGAAAGTGCCAGCGGTATACATTCTGACAATAGGCTATTTTCGTAATGTAACCAAATTTAATGCATACGTTTTTGTGAAGTGCCTCTATACAAACTATTTCATTCACCTGATAAGAATAATAGTGTTTCATTATTCTTATCAGGTGAATGAAATAGTTTGTATCGAGGCACTTCACAAAGACGTATGCATTAAATTTGGTTACATTAATCTGTGTTGTGAGGACCCTACGTCACAACCGACTCGATCATTAACTTGTTTTTTGCTCATTACAAAAAATTATTAAAAATAAATCTGAGCACCATTTTCCAAAACCAAGTTATATTTGGGCTTTTTAGATTTTTGTCTATCTAATCAGCTCAACTTTTCAGTGGATGGGACTTGTACTTTAACTAGTTTAACACCTTCTACAAAGTACTGTATCTCCCCTGAAAACCCAACAGCCATGTACATGTACATGTAACAATTAAAAACATTATTGATTTGTTTGCCATTATCAAATCTTCTGAGACCATAGGTGTGTATACTGTAAGACAGAAAATCTTGTTCACCCTATCAACTATAGTTACTATACTATACATGCACCATATTTATCATCCCCACCCATCCCTTACCACTCCCTTCAATAAAAACATTTTTCTATTCTAATACAAAAATACAAAAACAGACAGCCATGTACTAATTTAAAACATTATTCATTAGCTTTCCCATTATCAAATCTTAAGTAGCTCAAAACTAAGTGTGTACACTCAAAGACATAATTATATGCTAATATTTCCCCCATTTCATCTACATGTACTGTATGTAGTGTACAGTACATGTACCACTACTCTCAAACATAGCCCCTACATCCAACCTCTCTTGTACAAAAAAGACCCAATACATTGTACATATATCTTAAGAACTTTTTTCATTTGTTTCCCTACATGTAGGTGCATGATCAAAGTCCTTAGAAGTTAGAAACCCACATCTGCGTACCATAGATACTCTCTGTAAGCTAAGGCCATTTAAAAAAAAAACATGTTTAGCATCCTGCCTTTTTGAAAAATAGGAAGGAGGAGGCCCTTTTTTTCTTTTTTTCAAAATGACCGCTCCGTACAATTTCCCCAACTGGCTGGACAGCCAGTCGGGCTTTCAAGATGGCCGCCAGCATTTATGTTTTTTTTTTTTTTTAATTCAGAAAAAGAACATTTTAGCAGTATGTTTTTCATGTTTATTCAGTTAAAAAAAAAAAAAACAGGCGGCCCCCAAAAATGAAGCGGGCGGGGACACTTAACATGAATATTTTTTTTCATGGCCTAATATTCATTGTTCATCCTAGCAACTTTAACTGTACCACTCCTTACACCTATAATGCAGCACCCACCCCCTGAAAATCAAACATTCAATGTACTAATTAAAAACATTATTTATTTGTTTTCCCATTATCAAATCTTCAGTAGCTCACAGGTGTGTACACATACTCCAAGACAGCTCTTGTTCACCCTAGCAACTCCCCTTCCTCTATTGTTTAGTGCGACACGTAACTATTTGAACTGACAGAGATCTTATTGATTGGTCTACGAGGTCAGACAGTATTACAAAACCCTCTATTATGCCTGATGCATAGGGTGAGTGGGTCAAGAGAAAGATGTCCTAAATGATGCTAATGGTCAGCGAGGACTAGTTTGCAAACCCTTGTCAGCCGTTGTGCGTAACAGTGTCTGCACTATGAGACTACAAAAGGCTCTGTACTTTTCATGACACAGCCAGAAACTGATAGATCTAGGCTCTGCTCGAGGCTTTAGGAATTGTGGTAAAGTGTGAGTTTGAGCTTACAAACTAAGTGAGGACTTTCAAAAGTGTGCATTGATGATTATGGAAAGCTAATCAAATGTACTACCCATGGCACAGTGATTACTCATTTAATCTGAACTTATTTGATCATGTTTCCTATTACATAACGACCTACCGGTATCAATTATATCTATATAAGGTGTACATTCCATATTAAGTCTGTCTCTGTCTCTCTCTCTCTCTTTCTCTCTTTTCCAAGTTGCATTGAAATAAGACTACCGGTTATAGATTCCAGTCTGGGATGTGGACTATGAGCAAACACAAACATGAATACTAGTGGACTGTCAATAATATTAGCATATGTAGTTACCGTGCCACTCTCTCTCTTTATAGTCACGAGTGAAAGGCCTATTATAGAGAAGGGTTTATTTAAAACTTAACACCACATAAAGGTATTAAAAGGAGAATCCAACCCAGATATTAAAGATACTATCCCTTTTGCAGCCAACATCAAATTCTGTAGAACTTGGCAGGAATTATGAGTATGTCATGTATGTCCCTATCTGTGAAATTTAAACGTTAGCAGTGTCCTAATATTCAAATTATGCAAGGAAACCCGTTTACTTGCTAGACTTCACTGTCAGACACTATTGAGTGACTGACTGGCTTTTTTCATCTTTGGTAATAACATACATAAAATGAGCTGTAAAGGGTACATGAGCATTTGTCTACATCAATAACCCACTTCTTGTAATGGCCAAAATTAAACTGATTGAATCTTTGCGCAGCATAAAACGTACGACCATTCGGTACAATGGTCTGAAAAATCAGACTATTACTTACTGGCTCTATAGCTCCTAAGTCGATTCAACAACTAATAGTCGTTATTTTCCCACTTAAAGACATTTTCAAGCCCCCTTTTTTAGGGAAGTTCTAAATTAGTATTGTCTTTCAAATGCCGTTGGAATTTAACCTTTTCATTTTTTGGCCTGCAAATGGGACATAGTACCTATAAAGGTAATGCAAAGTTTTGGGAAATTTTGAAATTGGATGGATAGTAATTCTTTAAATTGTTGATATATTTGGATGCCCCTGTGGATGTTTTATAAGCACTAAAAATTTAGCCCCTAGAACACTTCTGCTTTTGAGCAAATTGAATAATCAAAATTTACCGGTGCTCCCGGTAAATTTCAAATATTTCAAATAGCGCTTAAGGCCATTCCATGGTAGCTGCGACCATGAAAATCTCAGAATATGCAGTTCTGATATATAATTTCCAAACGGGAATAGCATATCGGTCAATTGTAGTCAAGAAACATTGTTTTAAAGCTTAAGTAATATCAGTCTTGAGAGGCGCTATATAACATAAAGAGTGTATTATTTACAATTTCATCACGTTAGACTCGATTTCAACCGCGACAACGATCATTGAATATTGTAAAATAGGATATGCTTCCAATATGTTCATTTGAACCAAATTCATGACCCATACGAAAACTTTGTAATAGGCCTACCTGTAAGTTATTTAATAAGAGCAGAAAAGAACAGGAAATTGGTCAGTAAAAGTATCTGCTAAGAATAAAAAGTTTTATAAAATCTCTGTACCTAAAACCAGGAAGATGAGACAAATGGAGTGCCCGTCCAAGAGGCCCCTTTGAAGCCTTCCGTTGCACCGCGCGTCTTTTTTCCCCCTACCGTAATCCCCTTAATCCCCAACTCAATGGTACAGTGCAGTGGTAGCACTGAAGTCCTCCCTTTCCACCCACAGCCCAGCCCAGCGAGCACGGCGGCTTATGCGTTGCCGGCCCGTACTCGGAGTGAAAAGTGGTGATGAATTGACAACTTCTAACCCTCATCCAACAAATGCGCACATATATAACACAATTTCATTTAGGTACTTTGGGAGATAAACATTTGGACTACCTTCCTAGCTATGTACAATTTGCGGAAATTGTCAATAATTAGCTGAGAAAATCATGATGATGAGAAACTTCTATTCACTCCAACTCACGATTTCCTTGGTCGATTTCGCTGGTTCGAACGGCTATGTCTTCAGTACAGTTTTCCGAGCACAGCAAAAGCATTTGATAACCAATAGAAGGTTGCATTGTGCCATATGTTGTGGATTCTGTATTTTATATGTTATAGCTATATACATCTTCACTGAGTATGACGTCATTTTCGCGGTGCAACGCATGGCTTCTAAGCCTTTTTTTTTACGACCGAGTGTTTACAGAACTTAGGGAAGCAGTCGGCGTTGCGTAACATTTCATTGCCAGAGGGGATCTGTGGTCTGATAAGGGCAGCTATTGATGGATTTGATGGCTGGAGAGGGTTACATTTCTTGTGAATCCTGAATATCTGTCCCTCAAGAAAATCTTTCGAGACGGGCACTCCATTTGTTCTCATCTTCCTGCTAAAACCTACAATTAAAATAAAACACATAATTTTACACCTTCATGGCTTTATCTACATATGAAACCCTCAAAAGTAGGGATTTAAAAAACATGTTATGATGTATATAATTTACTGTGAGATACGAATAGAGTCACTCACCATGGAAATCACAAGGCTGCTACATTTACATGTAAGTGCCAACTTACATTTACAAGACTTAGACCTACAAAGGCTACATGTATGTCATGATTTCAAACAAATTAAAGATTCATTACTTTCAAATTCTGTAAGTTAAATTTTTCAAGTTTTCACCAACCGATTTCTATGATTTTTGTTTCTGTATTTTTTTTTCATTTACTGATTATTTTTAATTTTGTGTAATGTTGTGCTTCTATTTAATTTGACAAGATTAAGGGGGGCATCATGCCCTTATTAAGGGAATTCCAATCTGATACTACGGACGCGAGCAGTAATTTGCAATGCAGTCGCTATGGTCGGCTTCTGTCTCTAAGTCTAAAGAGAGGAGCCGACCCTACCCAAATCAGAGGCTAACGAACGAAAGAGACAGAAATCTTTGGTCTATTCTAGTAGTACTACTAGTACAGGTAGTACTTCTAGACCTCTAGATCTGTCTGAATTAAAAGTAGAAAAAAAGACAATTATCTGACGTCCAGCTCTAAGTTAAGAGCAGAATATTTTTTTGTTATTAAGGTAAAGCACATAAAAATCCGAATAGATCGAATGAGAGCAGCAGATAGTAGTCTACTATAGTTACTAGTGCAGTAGGCTCCGGAGCTGAGCTCCGTACCCTCGGAATCCACCAGAGGATCGCGATCGCCGGGCCGGAAACGCAAACGTAACGGTACCGTTCAGCCTCGCCTCTGCTCTGGCTGGCAGCCGCGAATGCAGTGACGGTCGACGGTTCACGTTCACTCTCTCTCTCTTTCTTCTCATATTTCCGCTTTTCAAGCTAAAAAAACGACAACATAATTATGAAAACATTCGGGTTGAGATTATGAAAAAGTTAATCAGTAGAGTGTACTTACACCTAGTGAAAAATCACCGAGTGCCTTTCGCTTTCATTGTTCTCACCGTTGCAGCCGTATCTAAGCTGTGCATGCATAACATCTGTAAATGATAATGCGGCAATCCCATCATCAGCATTGCATGCATCACGTCATCGCATCGCATACCGCATCATGCTGCATCATATAATATCACTACGCATGCGCACAACTATCAATTACGCAATCTCGACCATATCTAGAGTAGACGAAGAGTTTGTGCGTTGTCATTTTGGTTGCAATAAAAAACTATTTTTAAAAAGGGGAAAGAGAGAGAGAGAGAGAGAGAGAGGGAGAGAGAAAGAGAGCGTGAAGAAAAAACATAGATGTAAACAGTCACCTATATGTTGTGATTTCTATGGTAGTAAAATGTTGAACTCGAACTGCAGCATGCATACGGATCTAGGGGGGCATGGAAGGGCACCATGCATGGATGGCAGTGGGGTTAGTTATCCTAGCTATTTGGAATTAAAGTAAAATAAGAAAGAAAGAAATGTACACATTTAAATTTTGTGCATATTATGAGTCTTTCGGGAAAATCTGATTTTTTTTTTCTTTCCTTCGTCAGGCTCTCTGTTGTTGCTGCTGTTTTTTGTTTTTGTTTTTTTGTTTTCTCTCGTTTTTTGCTTGTCAGCATTTAACACATGCCCCGGCCAGAGAATCCTATATCTGATACTAAATTGTGCCTATAAATTTGCAATCTCAACTTTCGGCATTTCATTTCAGGATTTCCAGCAGTAAATTCAGCCGCAATTGTGATCATGAAATGCAATTGGCAACAAAATCCCCCGCCCCAAAAAAGAGACCCTAAATAAGCGGCTGCTTATGCATACAACTTTATACTCATCTCAAATCATCTCTCATTGGAGGCTTCTCTTTGAGAATTTTGTTTGGAGGATGGGGGTTGATGTCCGCTTGAAATCAATTATTTTCAGGCATATCACCTTATAAAGAAAGAAAGAGAGTAATCTCAAAATTGGCAATGCAGGATCGGTTTCATTATTACTATCTTGGGAAACCCGCTAGAGAGTAGAAAACTTCCCCCTGACATTATTTTCTTTATTTATTAAAAAACAGATAATAATAAATAAATAAAGAAACCTCAAAGTTTGCAGTGCAGAATCGGTTTTATTCTTACTTTCTTGGGAAAGCCGCTAGAGAGTAGAAAAGTAGAGAAAGAAAAATCCATCGGGGCCCTCGGGAGGAGGGGGTGAGGGTAGGGAGGAAGGGTGAACCCCTTATGATGTTCAAGAAATTTAGCGCTTAGAGACTTCGGTGGAAAGCGCTTTATAAGCACTGTTTTTATTATTGTTATTATTATTTTTTTTAAAGAAATACATTTCGTGAATCACGATCATTACCAGGAACTTATTGTTGAATGAAATTATGAATGAACGCAGTTTATGAAAGCATTTAAAAAGTCGATAAAAAATTAAAGCGAAACACCCCTTCCTATTGATGAAGAGGATTGAAAGAAAATACCCTTTCCGGCTAAAATATATTCCAATTGTGTTTTGCGGCTCTATTGTTATAGCTAAAAGACTTGTTGAGTGCTAGATTTGTGTGCATTGTGCATAGAAATCCTATTGTGGCTGGCCGCCCTCTAGCGGGCCGCGATGTTTGTTGTACTTGGTCATAATAAGTATTATATCCTGCATCAAAAATTTATTGGTTTTTGATTGGTTGAGAGCTCATCACGTGACCAGAAATATTTCAACTATTTTAATGTTGCTCTGAAAAAGTACTTTTTGGGAGTAGAAGTACTATATGAGAGTACTAATTGGGAGTTGATTTTTTTTTTTTCAATTTGAAAATTTTATTTAATTTGTTGACAGTTTTACAAATCTAATAATTTTTTATTTGTTATTCTTTTTTTAATAAAAATTGTAATTTTTCTAATTTTTCAAATTTTGATCAAATTTTTCCCAAAAATTTTGATCAAATTTTTCCCAAAAATTTGTAATTTCTTTTTTTTTTTAAAGATAAATTTTTGATGCAGGATATAAAACAAATATACCTTGCCTTCTTTTCGAGGTACTGGTATAAACTATGGGCCTCGGTGACTCCAAAAGTACCGTTTGCTTCGGGGCTGCGCCCCTCAGCAAATAGTACCATTGGAGTCACCTCTTGTGCATAGTTTTAACCAGAACCTCTCAAGACAGTGTATATTTGTATAATAAATGTGAGCTCGAGTTTCATTGCAGAGAAACATCACAAAGTAAAAGAACAAGGGGGTCGCTTTGGGCGATGTTGTGGAAGAGGATGCAATAATCTTATCATGTTTACGTTGACCCCCCACCCCTCCCGCACTTTCTCTCTTTCTCTTTTCTCTCTCTCTCTCTCTCCCCTCTCTCTCTCTATATATATATTATATCAAAGTCTCTCTCTCTCTCTCTTCCCTCTCTCTCTCTCTTCCCCCTCTCTCTCTCTCTATCTCTCTCTTTCCCTTTCTCTCTCTATATCAAAGTTTCTCTCTCTCTCTCTCTCTCTCTCTCTATTTCTCCGGGGACACGTGCCCCTCTGCACCCTATGTATCTGTATCGGTAACCCGACACATGCTCCGGCGACGATTACTCCGCCGACAGTTGCTCCGCCGACAAATGCTCCGCCGACAAATGCTCCGCCGACAGTTGCTCCGCCGACAATTGCTCCGCCGACAATATTGTCGGCGGAGCAAATGTCGGCGGAGCAAATGTCGTCGGAGCAAATATCGGCGGAGCAATTGTCGGCGGAGCAACTGTCGGCGGAGCATTTGACGTCGGAGCAAATGTCGCGGAGCAATTGTCGCTTTTTGCGGAGCATTTGTCGGTGGAGCAATCGTCGGCGGAACATGTGTCATGGATTCATCTGTATCTTCACCATTGGTCTTTCAATTCGAATGGGAAAGGTGGTGGCAAGGGCGGAGGCAGCAGAAGTTCTGAAACTTAACAACAATCAAAAGGCTCTGGGGTCCAAGAACGGTAGTCTATTGCAGTAACATTTCAGTTTATTGTTTTAATATTTCCTTAAGAAAGGTAGAGAAAGTTCTGTTCTTAACAAAACAAAATACGATACAATGAATCTAAAATATTACATATAGTTTTATTGTACATCATGTACATTAAAGATTTTTATGATCTTGCGTAGGGAATCTGGGGCAGTTCACTTTATATTAGGAATAATCCATGGACCTAGTATACTAGTGAAATATGATCATCCTTGAGCGAAAATGATCACAACGAATACGATTTGGTATTCAGCATTTAGATTGACTTTCCTTAGTATTAATATCAAAAGAAGATAAACAAGTCACTGAAGTCAGCAAGCGGTCAATCCAAGAATTCGGGGAAACAAGTTGGAAAAATTCCATTAGAGCCTTTTCAAATTCCAAATATAAACCAAATTGATAAATTTTACTTTTCAGCTGCCAACCGCGTTTAATATATGAAGTATTCTTGATGACAGCTATAATAATGAAAGTAAAACAAAGCACATTTAAATGTTTACATTGCATTGAAAAAAGGAAAAATCCATCATAAACTAGCTTCATTTATAACCCTGACTAAAGCCAAGCTTTTATACCAAGGCACTCGGCCTGTCAGTGATTTCCTTTACCTACCAGGTTGTCATTACCCTACGCCTGGGTGGAGAGTGGCAAATTTAGATCAATGCCTTCCAAATGACTTTGGCTATAACCCTTAATCAATCGACTGAAAGTCAAATAAATGAATTACCACACCACAGCATAGAAACATAGTCATGATAGGTCTAAAGTTGTCAGCTCTATAACAACCAATTCCTTACCTGCAATACCGGTAATTGGTATTACCAGGTTACCGGATAATAACATAACAGTACAAGAAAATTAATTTTATGCAAGAGCATATTGGATAAATCAGTTTGATTTATAAAAAGACACTGTGAATTTTTTCTCTTCATTGCAATTTTGATGTGAACTTCCATTTTTATTTGTGCTTGCGTGTGTGTGTGTGTGTGTGTTCATGCAGGGGGTGGTTATCAAAATTTTCTCTGATATTGGAAAATCATGAAATGAAGTTATTTTAGTTCATCTCCAAACAACAATCTGCGCAATCAAGTTAAGATAATTATATAACAGTTTGTTTGTTTATTTTTTATCTTATTTATTGACGGTTAAAACAAATACAATAATTGTGCCCGCATTCATCAAATGCTGTTTTTCAGCGAGGCCGTGATTACATAAAATTTGTGAAATAATGAAAATTCAATTAACAAACAAATATGCAAGTTATAATACATAAACATATTTACAGAATTTTAAGTACAAAATCGAATCATGGTGACAAAAGAGAGATAAAAAAAACATACCAACATTTAGTTACATAGGAATTTCAATTCTGATATCATTCTGATATCAAACATTCCGGTTGATTTTAAAGTTTGGCCGATAGGAGTAGATTTGCCATCTTGTTGAGTGCGAGGGTGATTTGGCGGAAGAATAGGTTTGGGTTGGTATCAGCACAGCTCTTGAAGGAACTCACAGTGAACTGGAGCCTGGAGACCAGAAGAGGGGGTAAAATATTTCTATTCCATTGATCGTACGAATCTATTCATTCATCAATTAATCAATCGACCTATTCATTTATTTATCAACTGGTAAAGTCATCATTCTGTCAATCTATCTATACATGAACGAACCCACTTAATCAATTAATTCATCATTTTTGACAAATCAGTCATTCACCGATCTATCAATTAATCCTTCAACAAATCATTCACTTATCAATTATTTTACTTCATCAGTCATTCAATATGATAACAAATCAATTCATCATTCAATAAATGAATAGAACATCCATCACCATCCATCCAATTATCAATCAATCAATCATTTCGTACTTGAAGCTACATTTACTTTTGATCTCAGCGGTCGAAATTAGCTCATCCACATAGAGAGAGAGAGGGGGTGAGAGAGAGAGAGACAGAGAGGCAGAGAGAGAGAGAGAGAGATAGAGATAGAAAGAGAGAGGGGGACAGCAAGAGCGACAGAGAATGGGGAAGAGGAGATAAAAAAGAGTGAGAGAGAGAGAGAGGGGAAGAGAGAAGAGAAGGGATGAAGGGAGACAGATAGAGAGAGAGAGAAACGGAGGGGGGAGGAGTCAGGAGTAACAGACAGAGGCAGAGAAAGATGATTAAATTACTTACTGCTCTTTGCCGATGGTATAGCAGCACATGTACCCATCCTGTCTCATAGGGGACATGGCTGCCACCCCAGGGGTGTAGCCTAATGTACTGGTAGAAAGCGGAAAGTTACCCCCTCCTCCACTGTAAAGAGATAAATGGTTGAAAAATAATAAAACCAAATAGTATTACCAATACACACAAACTTATATCTTCATGACATTGTCTGTGTCTCGGTCTGTCTGTATGCCTGTCTATATCTGCACAATAGGCAACATTTATACCAGTGATAAACAAATATCCAAATGGACAATAACATTCTTAATTTCAACTTTATATTCAATTTCAAGTCTGAGGTAGGCCTTTTGCTATCTTATTTGTCCTAAGCGTTGCCAACTATCAAGGAATACTGAACATAATTAATATAAAAAGTATCTTTATATTTAAAATTAATTTTCTTACTATCCAAGCTGTCATAGGGTTATCAAATTGATACTAACATTAACAAAATACTAAAATCATTGATTGTAGGTGGCAACATTTGGGGGAAAAAATTATTTTAAAATATCAAAGAATTCTGAGTAAAGTTTACCATAACTATTTGGCTTTAAACCTAAACATTATACAAGAAATCAAACCCTGATACACTTTTATCCTTACTCTAAATCCTCATTTATATATCCTTACCTGAGAACGAAAGCTTTATCCATGAACAGCTCTGGTATGGGCAACCCCATTTCTTGAGATAGGATGTAGAGGCCAAGAAGATGGCGGTCAATGCCTTGACCATTGGTTGCTTCGGCCATCAGGGTGAGGTGCTTGTCATGGGCTTTCCGCAATAGAGATAGCTGGTGTATGGGCTAGATGGGATGAACAATGAGACCAAGTATGAACTAAGTGTAAAGTGATGCTCAGAATACATTGGGGCTCTGGAGTACTTTGCCTCTGGAACCAGGGGGCGGATTCAGAATTCGGTAAAAGGAGAGGGGGACATTCTGTTTTAAAGAAAGACAATTTGAATGGGGACAAAAGAAGACAATTAGGGGGTGTTGTATTGAACTTAAGTGTGCCCCATTTTAAAGGGGCACGGACAAGTGTACCTCTTTCCAAAGTCTGGAACTGTCTGAGACTCCTGAGAAAGCCCCAGCGCAAGGCTCCAAATATCCCATAACCATAAATCTGTATGGCTTCCATGTTACAGGATCGCATTGTCTCTGTTCATCCGATTCTGTGTCTGTATAATATCCATAATTATATATTCATCCATCTATCTTCCTATTTGTATATAATTTTTTTAATATATATATGTATATAATTATATGAATAGGATATCATTATAAAATATAATATTATTACATATTCTTATTCTGATATGTATTATGTTTATATATGTATACATATATTTTTTATAACCAATACGTACTTACATCTGCCTGACTATCCAGCATAGCTTTACACCAATCAACAGCTTCCATGGTACAAGATCTCATTGTGTCTGTTCGTCCATGATAGAATTGACGAGTCGTTGCTGTTTCATATGCTGCACCAGGTCTGAAAGAGTAAAACAGGAGAGAGAGAGAGAGAGAGAGAGAGAGAGAGAGAGAGAGGGGGAGTGGAATCAGGGGCGGATCTAAGTGCAGATTTTCTCAAGATTTGGGCCCCCCCCCTTGTCGCCGGCTGGATCCGCCCCTGAGTGGAATCAACCGTCATTCCTCTCCTGAAATATGAACGTTTGACGCTCCATTTTTATTTCCAGAAAAAGAATTATGCAATTATTATTGTTTGAAATTATACAACTTGGCACATACAGGGAGCATTCTGGTTCTGTAAGTAAAATTGAAAAATTCTGTAAAAATATACGTACTGTATTTTCCTTTAAAAAAGAGTCAAACCTTCTCCTTTTAATCTCTTATCTCAAAAAGCCTAACATGTATACACTAGACAATACTGTCTTAAATTAATAATAAGTCTCTATATATTTCTGAATGAATGCCTACTAAATAAGAACTTACTTATCAAATGCCGTATAGTATGCCAGTTGGAGAGCCAGCTGTATTGTTGCATCTGGGTGCATCTTGTGTTCCTTCATTAAGTCTTTGCCAAAAAGTTTGTAAGTACTATACACTACTTCGTAGTTGAAAGCCTAAATGACAATAGGAATTTAGAAATGGTTGGGTAGCGGATAGAAAATCGAAATGCATACATTTCTTGAGTATTGTGTTCTGCTTATATGAAGAAGAAAAAAAGATTAATAATAGATATCAAAATGTTTATTCCTTGATTCCTGATCAATTAGTGCCAATATCTGAACGTGACCACTCTCATGGTAACGCCAAATCAAGGCTATCGGGCACATCTGTCTCCGCCGAAACTTATCGAAAGATTTCTCACAACAGATGTTAGAGTTAATTCAGAATCCACGTTGCCTTTCAGGGAGGGTATTTCTTTTTTGTCCAGTCAAGTTTAACTATTAAGACAGAACTTCTGCCCACAGCAGAGAAGGTGGTATTATTCTGCTCAAGCAAGTTTCAATTATTTTGAACTCTTGAGTTTAATCTCCGACCCATAGTTAGAAGAGGAAGCGGCTCTGGTTCTACATGTGCCTCATTTATCCTTATCCAAGAACCGTGACTGGTGAGAAGGGCGATAAAGCCAACATACCAGTTTGTCATAAGTGTCAGTAGCATGATGTATATCATCCTGAACCATCTGATCAACAGTGAAGATCATTTCTATCGGCATGGGAATGTCAGATCGGACTGAAGACTCACCCTGAGATTAAGAGAGAGATAGGGAGAGAGAGAGAGGGGGAGAGAGAGAGAGAGAGAGGGAGAGAAAGAGAGAGAGAGGGGGAGAGAAAGAGAGAGAGAGAAAGGGAGAGAGACGGGCAGAAAGAGAGACAGACAGACAGACAGAAAAAGAGAGAGAGACAGACAGACAGAGAGAGAGAAAAAGAGAGAAAGAGAGAAAGAGAGAGAGAGAGAGAGAGAGAGAGAGAAAGAAAGAACGAGAGGGGATAGGAGAGGAAGAAAGAGGAGGAGAAAGTTGCGTGTGAACAAACATGGGAAAGGAAAGACAGAAGGGTGAGACCACTAATAATAGAGAAGACAAGATTAAGATCATGAAAAGAAGATAAAATATTGTAATCACATTTAGTGGATAGAGAGTTTCTTGGATGTATTTGTGATTTATTTAAAAGAGATAAGGGGGAAATTACCCCAAGTATTAAGTTAAATAGAAGATGACAGTTTCAAGAAAAATCAAATTCAAAGACATGTTCAATTTCTCAGTCATTCATTTATTGGTTTCTTTTATTTCCTCTTTAAAAAGCAAAAAACAAACAAATGTACCAACAACAATCAAATAAAAATATTAAAAAGATATATCAGAGTTGACTCGCCCTCTTAAATATTTGTACTCACTGGCCAGTCTCCTCCATCCTTGATCATCCGTAAATTGATGAACAAGGACAAGACTACTACTGCCATTCCGTCCATGGGAGCGTGCTGCAAATTTATAAAAAAATATTCATCAGGTTAGTCAATAATATCTCTACAGCGGAATCGAAGCAGAATTTGAGGGGTGTACCCTGTATACCCACTGCTAATGATCGATTTCTTTCTGCATTACAGATCTATTACAAAATATCAGAGAATATTTGTCTTCTTCTTCTTCATGGCACTATGAAATTCCCTAAGGCCCAAGTCTGAAAAAAGCTATGAGAATCCAGCCCCTCCCAAAACTGGGGGGGGGGCAGGGGCGGATCCAGCCGGCGGCAAGGGAGGGGGCCTAAAAAGGGGCCCACTTCGTGCGAAAATTTGAAAATCGTGCCGGTCGATTTTTCGCTCAGTGGGGTAGTGAGCAAAAAAATTTTGGCACCCGAAAATTGTTTTCCTCCGGGAAGGGTAATTTTTCCACCGCCACCCCATTGGGCGCCAGGGTAGTGAGCACAATTTTTTTTGGCACCCGAAATTTTTCCCTACGGGAAGGGTTATTTTTTTCCACGCCACCCCTTGAGCGCCAGGAGGGGCCCAACTTCTTTTTTCAAAAAGGGTGTTTTTACCTGTTTTTTCTAGGGAGGGGCCTGGGCCCCTGGATCCGCCACTGGGGGTCCCACGGTTTCAGACATCCATCCCTTAGGTCTATCACTACTCTTTGTTTTGGAAATGTAATTCTTGATACTTACATCGCAATTATAACAGACGACGCCGTTGGAAGTGACAATGGCGCTGAAGGTTTTGTCAAACCAGCGATTATGAGGCGTGGGACACGCAACACCATGCAAGCAGGTCTGGGATATAATGAAAACAAGCAAAATGATGAGAATGTTAGTAAAGGAGATGAGATGACATTTCAGCAAATTATAATTTGGATTAATAGAAACATTGATTTACATTTCGTCGTGCTATATTCAAGGTAATCAATTAAGTTTCAGTAGCAACTATCAGAATGGACTTAATCTTATTTTTATGAATGTTATAACAAAGCCATAGACAATTTATCTTTGACTGTTCTTAGAAAGAATAAAGCATGACAAATATGATAGTTTTAAGATGAAGACAATATCGAAGAACTGTTGATATTCTTTTTTGGTGATGATGTTGATTATGGCGATGATAATGGGAATGATGACGACGATGATGATAATGATGATTGCTTCGTTGATGATGACAATTAAGATGAATGTATAAGAATAGTGTCACACAGAGCTACGTTAAGATAAGAAAATATTAGAAAGGGAAAATGGATCGAAGATGTAGAAGCAAATAATGTTGATAATGTAAAAGGATATTTATTCAAAATACAGTGAAACCTGTCTATAAAGACCACCCAACGGAGACAAGAAAAGTGGTCTTTATAGACAGGTGGTCTTTATGTACAGGTTCCTTAGTACATGTTTCAATGAGAAACCATTTCAAGGGAAACAAAAAATGTGGTCTTTGTAGACAGGTGGTCTTTCTATACAGGTGGTCACTAAAGCAGGTTTGACTGTACATTCATCATGATAAACACACTACCTCTGCGTAGCTCTTGGGACTTCCATCATCTAGAATCAACCCTATGATACTTGTCTTGATTATCTCGATGTGACTTCGGTTGCATGAATCTAGAGATACCAGACGCTCGAACGCCTGCAAACAGGAATACAATTGACAAGGTTGACATATCTCAAATATAAAAGGACAGTGAAATGAGAGAGAGAGAGAGAGAGAGAGAGCGCGCACCAGTGAGAGATTGTCTTAATGTAGGCTATATTGCAAGAATCCAAAGATACCAGATGATCAAATGTCTGCAGATAAAGATTATTATGATAATTGAGAAATTAAACAATACAGTCGCAGATATCAACTTAAATGCCCCAACGTCAATGTATTGTCTGTATAATTTATAATAATATTATCATTGTTATGTACGCACATTTCAGCAGATCCTATTGGAATTAGCATACGGTGGTGTTTTAAAAGACTTTTCAGACACGTTCAACAGTAATATAAGTATAATTATGTTAGAAAGGAAGGAATTCTTAGTCAAGGGAATGGAAGAGAGAGAGAGAGAGAGTGTGTGTGTGCGCGTGCGTGAGTGTGTGTGTGCGTGCGTGTGCGTGTGTGCGTGTGCGCGCGCGTGTGTGTGTGTGAGAGAGAGAGAGAGAGAGAGAGAGAGAGAGAGAGAGAGAGATGGGGGATAAACTGGGAAATTGGAAAGAGTAAAGGAGGGCAAATAAGGAAAGTATCGAGAAATATAACATACCTGAGCATAACTGACCCTGTCATCTGCAGTCAATGCCCCGATACCTTGTCCTCTTTGACTGCATGATTCTTTGATAAATACCAGCTGTCTGAAACATGGAGAGGATTTAAAGAGAGATAAATACAGATAAAAAATGATCTTTTGCTCGATGACCTTTTCATCTGCCGCTACAAATCACAATGACAGAGAAATGAATTATGAACAACATTTTGTATTCATCTGCTCTCCTCTTAGAGGTATAGGTGTAATATTCATAGCCGTATACGTCATATATTGAAAAGTGTGAACATTACAATGACATATTAGGTAATCCGAAAATGATTTCTAAGGAACATACAATAGGGTATTAAAGTTGCCCGTGATCGAGTTGATTTTTAGAAAATAATTGTGATCGTTTTCTTTAGGAAAGATGTGTTTGAGGCTACCAGTGAAATAAACTGCCTCGCCCCTTCTATATACATGTGCCTTAAAATGTGTTATCGTATTCTAAAGCCCCACTGCACTACTTGTAGCTACTTGCTCCCTCTATATAAAAACAATGCCTAAGCGGTGCCCGCTGGTCCCCCATGATCCTCTTTTTCTTATGCTAATTGAGAGCTGAGTTGATGAGATAACCACCTGTCAGTAACCACGCTGGGAGGTCTAATCCCTCCTGGCCAAACTAGTGCAGACAGGCTTTAACCTCTTTTGTTTTTCTTTTCTTATGGGAATGACCCTTACCTGTGTATCTCTGGAGCGGTCAGAATTTGACCTTCCCGATCAAAGACGGTCATCTTGAAGATATGACCGTTACACATCACATGAATGTGAGTGGGACATGGACCCTCCTGCTCTGTAAAACATTGAGCAATGACAGGGTTCATTATGTTCAAATTAAATGAAATCAGATCAAGCTGTTGACATTGAATCATTCTATACTTTTGGATTATCCTCAAACATACAAGAATATACAGAATTCAAACAAGTGGACATAAATAACCTAATTAGATTACGTGTATATTATGGTGAGGAAAAGTTATCGCAAAAAAGATTTCCTAATCTCGATGTAGTTTTGTTGATAAAAGGAATGTGATGAAATTAGGGCGATTGAAACGAAACCTTTCAGAAATATAATGAGACAGATAGAGTCAATATACAAGAGGAAATAAATAAACATAGAGATATTGGGAAGGAGAGGAGAAGGAGTAAAAGGAGAGAGAGAGAGAGAGAGAGAGAGAGAGGGAGAGGGAGGGAGGGAGAGAGAGAGAGAGAGAGAGAGGGAGAGAGAGGTGGGGTTGGAAAATAAAACAAAATGAAGAGAAAATGGGAAAATATAGAGTAAGAAGCAAAGCGAGAGCAAGGATGAGAAGGAGTCAGAGAAGAGAGAAAAAAGAAAGAGAGAGAGAGAGAGAGAGAGATAGAAAGGAGTTGGGGTTGGGAGGAGGGAAATATCTAAACCTGTCTTGAAGTATCTGTAGAGGGTGTCCTTCTCTAGTCCTGGTTCTCTACATGAATGGAAGAGTCCTCTCATCTGGTCCATAGAGTAGCTTTGGGTTCCTGCCCGGTTCTTGTCTGCGGGAAACATCTCCCTGTAAAAATCGCACATTTCCAAATTAGGCATTTTATGAGTTCTGTTCTATGTATATCCTTCACAATAATCTCAATTTTCAGTTTGGGTAATGATCATCTGACTTGATATGCCTCAGAGTAATACACAGTGTACAGCCTTAGAAATAAAGAATACAATTAATAATGTCCAGTTGCTATTGAGAAAGTTCAATAAAAAAAAAGAATCTTAAACCTCCTTTTACTTATTTACTTTTCAAAACATTTTAATTAATTTATTCAGCTAATAAACAAAATAATTCTTGCGTTTTATACATAACCCTAAAATCCTTAGTAAAGTAGGTCAAAATTTCCAAACATCTTTTAAAGAGATTTGAGATGAAATCAAATCTTTTGTGAGTAAGCATATGCAGAAATAATACAGTAGAGTCATTTCTTTCCAATTGAGTTGGGTTGTCGCCCCCCCCCCCCCTTTTGTAAAACTACTCCGTATTACGAGCGAGTGCAGAAGACTTAACAAACTTTTAAAATATGTCAACATATTTTTGTTGTGCTGTCTTTTTTGTATATAAATCAGTATTTTGTTATTCAAACTTTCACAGCTTACTTTCTGAGAATCTGATAGAAGAAAAGTAGATGCCATAGTAAGATGGCAGCCCTCTCTAACTGGGTCCCTTCTTCAGGGGGCCACACCGAGGTCTGGGTGGGTAGTGGTCCGCATGGATTCTGGAGGACCCCCAAGGAAGGCGTGTTTCCAAGTAGGCCTTGTCCTCCCACCATTGCTCTAGCTATTCAGAGAAAGAGAGAGAGAGAGAGAGAGAGAGAGAGTTGAAACAATATTTAGAAATATATCCTTAAGCAAGTGATGTAGCTTGGGTTCTGCTACTTCGAGGGCACTGTTATGGGGGTGGGGGTACCGGTAGTGTTCCACAGGGTTCTGATTGACCAACAACGGTAGGCGTGTATCCGAGTATATAGGCCTTGTCCTCACACCCTGGCTCTAGCAATTACAAGAGAGACAGAGACAGAGACAGAGAGACAGAGATACAGAGAGACAGAGAGACAGACAGAGACAGACAGAGACAGAGAGAGAGAGACAGACACACAGAGAGAGAGAGAGAGAGAGAGAGAGAGGGGTGGGGGGGGGGTTGTGGCGTTACCGGTCCTTCTATATTTCGATAAAATGCGACTCAACAACGCTACCAATCTTGCCAATGAGGGGAGGGTATGAGATGGGTTTTTTCAAGTTCTTGTACACCTCCCTTTCTCTCTATCCTCTACGATATTCGATCGTGTCCCCATTTGTGTTTAAGGACAATGGCGTAGATCGGAGAGGGGGCACGAGGAGCATTTGTGGCCACTTTCGAATGATTAAAAAATAAATAAAAGGAGAGAAAGAGAAGGAAAAAGGAGGGGGAGAAGAATAGCCCCCTCCAACAACCCAACTCAATCGATAGCAGATTTTTCCACCTAGAAGGCAGGAAGGTGATAAAAAAGAAAACGAAAGTGACACGATCCACCCCCTAATCCATCCCCTATTTATTAAGGGTCGTAATTTCACTCATGTTTTCAAAGTAGCATCTAACATGACCCAAACCTACTTCAGGTTTCGTATGAGAGACGATACAACTTTAGAGTATGCATCTGTTATCTAAAGTAGATGTGTAGTTTTTAAGTACATTGATAGCTTCAAGAGGGAGGTACACGTTTGAACACTTCATGAGTAATCATTATTATGACTTCTCTAGCCCATGACTATCACACCCAGACAACTTTATTCAAGTTCACTTACCCCAGACAACAGTCCCCGGATGACAACTATCTAGGGCAAATACCACTAGGGCAACTGCCCCGGAGACAGCTATCCAGAAGGCAACGTTTCCTGGTCAAGTACTCCTATGACTACAAGTCTTATCCTGGGAACATTAAGTCCAAGACAACTACCCTCGGACAATCAGCTACCTAGAATTACCCTAATTATATCTGGATAAATATCGGGGGAGGGGGGGGGAGGTAAATTAGGGCATGGGGCAGAGAGAGTGAGGGGGGCTAGAGTCGTAATTTAAAGGCAATACACAATGTTGGTCAAAATCATGAGTTTGGTTTATGTGTTTGTGGATCTAGGTGGGCTGACACCAAACTGATAACCTGTGCACTTCAGTTAGCCTTGAACGTTAACATATAGGAAAATAGAAGTTGCGGTCGTCTGTCCGACCGGCCAAAGTCTGTTTTGTCATTTAAACCCCGTTCTCGTTGATAAGAATAGACAGAAGCCTAGATCTACATTTGTATTCAAGTTTAGCAACAATGTCATTATATGAGATACCTGCACAACTTATTTAGTCTCTGTATTAACACGAAATAATTGTCGATGGTACAAGCGTTCCAGAGTGAACTTTGTAATGCTTGAACTCTTCCTGAATATATTCAACTATTAAAAGGTAAATAACGTGAGGAAATGTATTTTTGCAATTCCATTTCGGCTTTTACCAACAGTTTGCATTATCTGGACAATATCATTAAAACAATAAGCTATATCTGAAAATGCATGAATGATGATTTGCGCGATAGAAACTTTTTAATATTTTTGTTTAGCTCACCCAGTTTTTCATCTTCATGGATCTCTCTACAAGTTTGGCATGTAACTCCTTACCGACACCATGACCGAACTCTCCCACAATTCTCTCTGTTTCCTGGTATTCATCTTCCGAAAGAAATGGCTTTACTAAAATAAAGAATAATAATATATATAACGTTTCTATATTTCCCATAAATTGATTATCGATATACAGGTAATCATTGCATCCAACAAACTCCAGCTGCAGTGTACTTTAATGCGAAGCTGGTACTTTTTCAAGATAACCAGTATGAGGCATACGGACACATTTTCTAGAAGGGGGCTGACGACTCCTGCCGAATATTTACCATCCTGTTTCTATATTTGAGAGCAAGCGAAAAAGAAAAGAATGTCTAGAGTTATATTTTATATTCGGGTACCTTGCTGATAGTAAAAAGGATCTCGTTGCCCCAGTTCCAGTTTTTAAATTTTGTGAGCGAGTCAAGTTAAAACAAGTATAGGCCTACACCTTAATCAGTGTAAATACGGTAAAATGTAATTTCGTCATTAAATTACACTAGTCTAGATCAGATGAAAGAATTACATATTGGGGCACATCCTTGGCGAATATAGACATTCGGCCGCCTTGCTGTCTGTTTATAAGTATTTTCGTCCATCTGGCTGCACAAATATGAGACTACTTGGGCAACAACATTTTTTGTATATATAGTGTTATTTCGTAAACAAAGTAAGATAGAGATATTATATATTCGGGCAACTTGCTGCCCGAATATGAGAATATCCAGGTACTTCCCTGCCTAAGTATGATGATATTCGGGAAACTCGCTGCCCGAATACGAGTTGTTGGTTGCCAGAAAATCGGAAATTTAAAAAGACGGGGGACAGTGGTGGAACAGGCAATGAGGGCAGGCTCTCATCATAATTGAAGGTTCGTTGGAGTAAATAAATGAAATCATGACACCCAGTCTGACACTGCAAGAAAGAGTATTCTTACCTGAATCAAGGTATTTTCGGAGAGTTTGTTGCAGTGGTGGAACCGGCAGTGATGGCAGGCTCTCATCATACTTAAAGGTGGGTTCCCACTGAGAGGTTGAGTTGCGATCCATTATTTTCGATGGGAACACGCTTTAGTCTTTGAAGATTTGAAGAGGGCTAAAACATTCATGCATGTGTGTATTTTGAATATAAACGGTGGCGCAGCCTGAGTGATCTATCATTTCTGCCAACCTTAAGCTATTCAGTGTCATTATTAATTCATCGAATCGAATCATTCGAATCATTATTATCATCGTCATCATCTTCATCATCATCCTCATCTGCATTGTCGATATCATGACCATTATTAAAATGTGTATTTTCAATCACCTATCCGTTCTGGTTAATAAATGTGTTAATCTATTTCATGAGTTTTTGTCTGGGGCTGTCGTATTATCAAGCAATCTGCTTACAATGACAGTCCTTCTTCCGCAAATAATTTTATAATGCTTGAGGAAATTTAGTATTCATGACAGTTTATCATTTCGTTTTTGAAAATAACAATTGTTATGTATATTTGCTTATGTATGATTCATTGTCAGAAAAATGCTTATTGTACTTTTTATTATTATTGTTATCGAAAAACTGTGTACTTGCATGAATGCAGAAGAAAATCAAATCAAATCAAATCAAATCAAATTATTAATTCATGACTATAAGTTAAAAGAGGTATGTGGTCTGGAATTTCAACTGCCATGAATTAATTACTGCTACACACTGTTTAAATTTGTGGATTTTTCAAAAAGTGAACATTTAATTAATTATTCATAGTATTATTTTGAAAACGGAATTTCATAAATCTTATTCAAAATAAATTTGATATCTTTTAATCACTATAAACTGTGAAAACCTTGTCTAACTAAATACGAGTTATATAAAGATTTTTATATTATTTTTTAGGTCTAAACGATCAGAAATGTCATTTTTTAAAAGGGTCTACCTTTTAAACTCATTTAATCAACAATGTAATCCACTATATATTTGCTACTATACAAATACAAGTACACAATTACGTACCTCAATATAATGGTTGAGAATGATTCCGTACTTGATAAATTAATTGTAGTAATGCAGGCTGTCTGCCCTTTGTGTTTCTCCTTGTAACTGATAGGATTTGACAAACATCATTTATATAACGATTTGTGTCACAGACTGTACATTGATAACGTAAATACATGGACAATGAACTTCTCTGTTGTTTGGTTTGTAAACGTGTTCATTGGTTGATCCAAGGGCCAAGGGGATTAGAGGGGGGTAGCACGTACCCAGTAAAGCCTTTTCGGGCATACCTTAAATACACATGTGTTAACCCCTTTACAGGCAGCTAGTAGTAATTAATTTGTACTCCAAATGTTCTCGTAAGCTATTTTTTGCACAATGTGATGACCTGCTTTCTCAATTGCTAATTATAAAGAGAACCA
This sequence comes from Mesocentrotus franciscanus, assembly GCA_037976565.1. Classification (NCBI taxonomy): domain Eukaryota; kingdom Metazoa; phylum Echinodermata; class Echinoidea; order Camarodonta; family Strongylocentrotidae; genus Mesocentrotus; species Mesocentrotus franciscanus. The sequence continues at coordinate 15,878,270 of CP137683.1, forward strand.
TGCACTTGTGCCCCCTACCGAAAAGAGAATCCTGGACTCCGCCCCATGATATTGTCTCAATAATCGAAGCCTTCTATACTGAAGTGTTCTTCAAGATATCCAGAGTTCAATTTCGCATCAGTTTCGTCTCTACGTGTCTGATTGTCAAGTTGAATTTTGAACTCTTGTAGGCCTACGTGAGATTTCTTTTTAACCTTAAAAAAGTCTGAACCTTGTTCGCAGGCATAAACCCTTCTTTGTTAGCCGATGTGCGCAACAATGTCTGCACTATGAGACTATGCTGACGGCACAGTGCATATAGGCTCTGTACTTTCATTAGGACAGCCAGAGGCTGGCACTGATGCTAGGCTCTGCTCAAGGCTTTAGGAATTGTGGTAAAGTGTCAAATTAGAATATGTGCCTGTAGACTTACCTGAGCCAGCCCTTACAATTGATAAAGTGTTGATCAGAGTGGCGTAGTCATAAGGGACATGGGGGGGGGGCTTTTCCACCCCAATCAAAAGATAGAGAGTGAAAAAAGACGAGAGAGTGGAAAAGAGAAAGAAGGGGAAGGGAAATGTTGAAAGAAGATGCTACAGCCCACAACCATTTACCTTAAAAATGGCATCAATGATTTGCACCCACTCACCAAGACCAGTGTATACCCCCTCCCACAATACCCCCGCCATGTCTGGGCCGATGCTATGCCACTGGTAAATTGATACCATCAGACAAGTTTATTAATTTATTTTGACTTATTAATGTTTGGACATTTCAAAAGGTGATGCAGAATTCTATTTTAATTGCCTCATGTTGCGTTTTTGGAAGTTTTTGCGACAGTTTTAATTAGAATTTCTAATTTATTTTTAAAATTATATTTGTGTGAGAATTTCTAATTTATTTCTATGCTATCTGTATATGGAAGTATAAACAATCTCTCTCTCTCTCTCTCTCTCTCTCTCTATCATCCAAGTTGCATGTACATCCATTCACTTCACAATACACCATTCGTCAAAAAAAAAACAGAAGTCAGAAAGTCAAGCCAAAGATATGTATACATTGTGCAGATTTTACAATTTCATGTATTTCCATAAAAATCATGTGTAGGCCTATGAATCCAAAAATAAATTTATATCTGATCATAATTATTTACATGAATACATTTTCAAAGGAAGTACTAGAGATGAAATATATAATATATAGCAAGATGATGAAATAGGTGTAATTTGATCATTCAATGATTTTTAGAACTACATGTATATATATATATATATATATATGTCACATGTGACTTGAGTATTATACTGTCCGTCTTAATAAGCATTATAGTATATTCTTCAGTCGACACATGATATAATACATCTAAACTCTGATGTCCTAATTCCTATAATACAGGTTTTTTTAATTTGCATTGTATTATACTGTATATATGTATTAAAAAAAAAAACTCATATATGTATGTATATATTTCATGTATTTACCTACTGGTATGTATGTTTAATATATTTGCTGGAATTGAAATAAACAAATTGAATTGAATACATCTAAACTCTGATGTCCTGTCTGGCAAGAACTGTTGTAATAATCATGTGGTGCAAAAAGTTTTACATTATTTTTTTTCTCCATGCCGAGACTTGCAAAAATTTGGAGAGATTTTTTGATTAGTTGCCTGCACTGATGTACTTTACTCATCGAAATGGGTAAATCGATTCGAAATGTGAGCAAATATTTCTGGATAGTTCACATTTAAACTAGCCAGATGTTAGAGCAAAATTCTGGTGGATAGGACCAACTTTCATTGGTATTATAAACTTTTTAAATTTTCCATTCTTCCCCGCTGCAAGCTGCAAGCAGACCCTCCAACTGACATGCAGATGCAGTTATCTGCCATGGATAGAATATCCTGAAGAACTAAATGGCCTTTTTAAATTATTTTTTTTTTAATCAATATTTTTGTTGGTTGTTGGTGATCTCTGTATATGTGTGACAGCACCAATGGCTTGATATACTCCGTATAAAGGCAGTTCAAAATAACACATCTCAATAAATTACCTAGTATCATTTTTTGTTTTTTCTATATGAAAAAAAAAAAAATCATTATCACCATTTTCCAATTTCTTGATTAACATTCATAATTATACACAGAAATTGTGTGTCCAGACAGGTGATTAAAAAACATTAATATGAAGAAGTTTACATGCAATATTTCATAAGTCTCCCAAGAGTTATGTTAGACAATGTTATAAAGGATGAATATCTCTGATACATTTTGTTAAATCCATAGGCAAAAGTGGTGGTTTTATCTTTGTTAAGTGTGCGGACACACAACCCCCATTATACATTTTGGAGTTATATTGATATACTGATTTTGTCTTGCACTGTTCAAATCTGATTTTAACAAGAAATTACAATAAATTAATTCTAATTCAACTAGGAAGACATTATTTTTCACTTCTGACAATGTTCAATGATATTTATTTAAAGTTGTCTGTCCAGTAGGATGGCACAAATGGATGAAAGGATAACGGATGTACAATTAGAAAATTTCAATACAATAAAATTTTCAACATTTCAGTCTGTCCATTATTGCCTAAAACTGAAATTTGTCAAATAAACCACAATACATGAAATACATGTAGCTGAAAAGACAGTCCAAATTACATAAAAACTTAAAACTTACTTTAAAAGAATATAATTTGAAAGAGGTTAAATATTGCTGCATAGCTTTGCTTCATGAACAAAAACAACGATAAGAGAAAAAGTTAATTTGTTCATGAATACAAAATATATATTCAATGGTAAAATACCTGAGAGTTGTTTTATTAAGTACTGTACAATTAAACATAGGTCACTGGTCATAATATTGAGCATACTTTGTGCTAATCAAAGAAAACATAAAAGGATAGTGAAATTTCTCAAAGGAAAGTCCCATCAAAGCTTACAAAATATAAACAAACATCTATCAAAAATAATAAATCATAACTTTTGTTTGTATTGTATTGAAAATCTGAGGTACATAGTTATTGTAATACTATAGAAAGCTTAGCATGAAATATCATTTTATTTTCCAGAATATGACTAAATAAACATTCAAGTTACAATATACATGACATTGAAAGGCATTTCTATTTCCATGTTTGTTTATGAAATTAAAATACATATCAATGATATTACCCTGATATACACTACAGTATATAAGTAGTTCAAGAAAATGCCTTTCATTCAATTTAAAGTGCATTACAATGGCCTATGGTTCAAAAATCCAGAAGTGTAGTAGAGGCATATCCTCATGTCAAATGAATGGCAATACACCTAGCGGGTTAAAGTTTGACAGAGGTTCATAATCAAAATATAGTCACTAATTTCTCTTTCCTCATCTCCCAATGACCTTAACTTTGGCAGAGAGCAGTTTGTACTTCAGGCAAATACATGGATTATGTGATGATTAAAGACATGACTCGGTCCTACTTACGACGATGTTAAATTTTGGCAGAGAGGAGCAGGTTCCTGATCTTGGTTAATAATAAGAACGAATATGATTTGATGAAAAAGTTAGCCATTGGTCGCCTTTCTCCGCCTCCTTATGGATTAACAGTGGCAGAGAGCAGTTTGTACTTTAGTCGAATACATTAATAATGTGATGAATGAAGACGTAACCGGCGGTCCTAATGCTGATGATATTAGAGTTTGGCAGAAAGGAGTAGGTTTCCGATCTTGTTGAGAGCTAAGGTGATCTCATGAAAGAGTTGGTGGGCGTCGGTCTCTGCACAGTTCTTGAAGGCACTCACAGTGAATTGAAGCCTGGAAATATTTTAAAAAATAGAAAAGAAGGAAGGAAAAAAAATTAAATTTTCACCCCAAAAGATGGCATACATGTACCTAGCCTGCATAAAGCATGTATTCATCACACCCTTTTCCCATTCAATGTACATATGTAGGGGCCTGTTCTGACACGGGGACATAAACTACGGAAACAGGTTCTTCTCCAAAGGTGCCCCTGTTTTCTGGAACTCACTTCCTTTTTATCTGAGGAAGTTAGATTCCATAGAACAATTCAAAACACAGCTGAAAACATATCTGTTAATCTCAAATTTGAATATCACTACCTGTAGATTATCTGGGTTTTTTGTTCATTATTGTCATGCCTTGTTCAAAAGTTTTGGTAAGTGCACGTTATAAATTTATATATTATTATCATTATTATTAAACTGACTATAATTCCCTTGATACATGTATAAACATATGGCCAGAGTCACTTTGCCCTCATCTGCAACACACACCATATGACTCTACTCCGGCACGATAGATACATACATGCATCCCTCACACGGCTAGTCAAATGGACTTGAATAACATCACTGGATTTCATGCAATGCAGTAATTCAATATAATTTTATTTGTATTAAAAGCTGAACTGTTGTTAATAATAAAAGAATGATATATGTTATATATGATAATATGTTATTAGGCATATTAGGTATACATGTAGACCTTTCTATGCCTTCACCGATGTTTTTCCACCATTATTATGTAATATCATGTACCCAACTCTCCAGATGTATACTTATTTTATGTGAATATCAAGTTGTTCTATTGATTGTTTGTGTATCTATTTTATAATTTTTGTGATTTTAATTTGTATTTTTACCCTGTGAGAGATTTTGCAATTCAGCCTGTGGTTGTGATGGAATTATACTAATAAACCATTTCAATGCAATCCAATTAATTCAAGTTTATAGAATTATGAACTGATCAAAAAGGGAGACTCTTGGCAAAGTTCAGAACTTGATGATAAGGTCTTTGATATTACTTACTCCTCTTTGCCGATCCTATAGCAGCACATGTATCCATCGTTTCTCATGGGTGCTATAGACCCTAGGATAGGAGTGTAACCAAGTGTACTGGTAGACAATGGAAAGTTACCTCCACCTCCGCTGTCAAGAAACAAACGGTTGAAACAAGGTGAAGTAAATGCAATAACAACCGATCCTGTAGCAGCACATGTATCCATCGTTTCTCATGGGTGCTATAGACCCTAGGATAGGAGTGTAACCAAGTGTACTGGTAGACAATGGAAAGTTACCTCCACCTCCGCTGTCAAGAAACAAACGGTTGAAACAAGGTGAAGTAAATGCAATAACAACCGATCCTGTAGCAGCACATGTATCCATCGTTTCTCATGGGTGCTATAGACCCTAGGATAGGAGTGTAACCAAGTGTACTGGTAGACAATGGAAAGTTACCTCCTCCTCCGCTGTCAAGAAACAAACGGTTGAAACAAGGTGAAGTAAATGCAATAACAACCTGTACTTTTGCCCGTTGGAACAATTTTTTCTTACCTCTTTACATGAAGTGCTTGTGACAACAGATTTATTCTTGATAGAAAACGTTTATATCTTCAATCTCTGTGACTCTTTAGATTGATCATTGAAGTCCTGATAAGTTATAAACTTTATCTATCAAGACTAAATCATAATGTCACAAGCATCTCATGAAATTAGCTAAGAAAACTTTACCGGTATTCCAAGTTTATAGGTAACAGTGCAAATGTGTCTTTGCGACCCTAACCAAAACAGAATTCAGATATGAAACACAGAGCTAACAATTCCTCACCTGAGGGTATAAGCTTTGTCTGTGAACAGGTCTGGTACCGGCAACCCCATTTCTTGAGAGAGGATGTAGAGGCCAAGAAGATGGCGGTCAATGCCTTGACCGCTAGCTGCTTCGGCCATCAGGGTGTTATGCTTATCATGGGCTCTCCGCAGCAGAGATAGCTGGTGTGAGGGCTGAACAGAGGAAAGCAGAAACAAAGTTGCATTGAATGTCACAATGTGACTGGGATTTCTTTTTTAGACAGAGAATGTAATGGACAGGTGTTAGATGAATAGATGTTGTTGGTAGCAATTTATTAGGTCAACTAACTTGGGTCACTAACTTGGGTCTCTAGTAGAGCAGGTGTCTGTCTTTGTCTGTGTGTGGGGAAAGGATGAGGAGAATGTTAATAGGAAAGTTTTGTATAGAGGATTCAGTAAAAGGAATACAAAGAATGTTAAGGAGGTTACTATTGAGAGAGTCAACGTGGATTAGAGATTTAGGTAGTTTAATCAGATTGCACATGAGATCTCGAGAGGATCAGACCTTTCAGAATTTGGTCTGATTTGGGGAGTAAATGAGGGGTGTTGGCCACGAAGGTAAATGTTACAGCCACAGGCTATAAGCATGCTGTTGCTGGCATAGACTTTCCCTATACTATGGGACCAGGCAAGAACCAGGCAGCACAGGCCGACGTGGTAGAAGCCTCATCAGCCCTCGCCTCAACTTGAATCATCATTTGAACATCTGAACTGGACAAGCTGGGCTCGTAGCCATAACCCTAGGCACCATCAGTGAATGGACATGTGTTCGTAGTCGACACGCTCAGGCAACCTACTCGCGTCAAGTCGTTGAGTCAACGCCCAGTGCTGTCGTACACCGGTCAGGCTTAGCAGGTCATGCATCATATCGCACCGGGTTACTACATACACCAGAGTATTTCGTTCCGCCTATTCAGAAACAGGAAGAGGTGGTATTTACGAACTCTAAATCGGGACTCTCTAACCCACAACAGTATACTTTTTATATAAAGGCCGGGCTAGAGACGGTGGGTGATTAACTGTATGTTATACCTCGAAGGATGACCTGGTCATCAGGTAATCTATTTTCCTTTGGAAATATGGAGAATTATATTGTGATATAATTGAGTACCGATAAGACGACATAAACAGTGATAGGATATACTCCTATCTAAGTTCACAGTGATTCTGAAACATTTTATTTTTGTCAACTATTTGCATGTTTAATTATATTGAGCCGATGGCTCTTAAATAAACTGTTTGTACCCTATATTCTTACTCTTGAAATTGCTTGATTTTCTTGTGATACATACTCATTTCATCAGAACCTAATTTATCGTCAGACCATAATAATTTTCAGTATTTAAATCTGACATTGAATATGAATATTAGATTCACTGTATTGCGCATATTTTGAAATGACAAGTTGCCATATGCAATAACTTGTATTTATGAATATGTAGGTACTTGTAGCTTTCTAAGGGTACATGTATCTGTCTATCTTTTTCTCTATCCATCAATTAATTGATCTGCCCATTTTTCATCAATATCTATATATGTGTTACTCAAGTTATCAATCCATTTTTTTTTGTACATATGCATGACTATACAGCAATCAATGCCTTCCACAGTGCAAAATCTCAGTCTCTGCTCATCTATCTATCTATCTATCTATTGTCTATCTATCTATCTATCTATCTATCTATCTATTTATCATCTATCTATCTATCTATCTATCGTCTATCTATCTATAGAGCTATCTATCGTCTATCTATCTATCTATCTATCTATCAATCAATCTATCTATCAATCTATTTATCTATCAATCTATCTAACTATCTTCTATCTATCTATAGAGCTATCTATCATCTATCAATCTATCTAACTATCGTCTATCTATCTATCACTCTATCGTCTAACTATCTATCTATCTATCTATCTATCTATCTATCATCTATCTATCTATCTATCTATCTATCTAACTATCTATCTATCTATCTATCTATCATCTATCTATCTATCTATCTATCGTCTATCTATCTATAGAGCTATCTATCGTCTATCTATCTATCTATCAATCAATCTATCTATCAATCAATCTATCTATCAATCTATTTATCTATCAATCTATCTAACTATCGTCTATCTATCTATCTATCTATCATCTATCTATCTATCTATCGTCTATCTATCTATAGAGCTATCTATCGTCTATCTATCTATCTATCAATCAATCTATCTATCTATCACTCTATCATCTATCAATCTATCTAACTATCATCTATCTATCTATCATCTATCTATCTATCTATCTATCGTCTATCTATCTATAGAGCTATCTATCGTCTATCTATATCTATCTATCTATCAATCAATCTATCTATCAATCTATTTATCTATCAATCTATCTAACTATCGTCTATCTATCTATCACTCTATCGTCTATCAATCTATCTAACTATCGTCTATCTATCTATCACTCTATCGTCTAACTATCTATCTATCTATCTATCTATCTATCATCTATCTATCTATCTATCTATCTATCTATCTATTTATCTATCTATCTATCAATCTATCAAACTAACTATCTATCTATCTATCAATCTATCTAACTATCTATCTATCTATTGATCTATCTATCTATCTATCTATCTATTGATCTATCTATCTATCTATCTATCTAACTATCTATCTATCAAGCAATCAATCCATCCTTACATCTGCTTGACTATCCAGCATAGCTTTACACCAATCAATAGCTTCCATGGAACAAGATCTCATTGTTTCTGTTCGTCCATGATAGAATTGACGAGTTGTTGCTGTTTCATATGCTGCACCAGGTCTGTATAAAAGTATAATAAATATTTTGTACCTTAAAGGGCAATCAAACCCTTCTAAGTTCATTTGAATGAAAGCATAAAAATCAGAGAAACTGAATGGCGAAAGTTTGAAATATATCGGACCAATATTAAGAAAGTTATGAGTGTTTGAAATATGAGATCACTACAGCTGTGCGAATCTCAAATCGGCAATTTTGTCAGTGGATTGTGACGTAGTGACGGATTACTCTCCTGTTTGTTGCGTACAAAAATATCACTTATTTGTGTTTTTCTTCCAAGTGCCTCCACCCTCGGGGCACTACTCAAAATATATCATGGAGAGCACATTATTACAGGTCTTCTAAAAAGAACAGACCATTCCGAGTCATACATTTATGAAAAGTTGAAATTTCAGTCCTTTTGTGTATTGGAGCAAATGGGAAAAGTTGTCCGCCACTACATCAAATAGACATTATCGATTCAGCTAATTTGAAGAGCCCATACCTATAGTAATTGCAACTTTCAAAAATTTGTAACTTTTTTTTGTCCGTTTTCATTCAAACTTTCATCAGTATGCTTCTCTGATTTTTCTACTTTATTCTAGACAAGTTAGCTATCAAGGTTGGATTTCCCGTTAAGGTTCTAGAGAAATGTTCACAAATAAAGAGGTAAACTATGGCAAGAAAATAATGATAATTTGAAAAAGGGGGTGCACATAATATGTATAGAATGCGCAGAATATCTATAGAAAATATTATTGTCTATTGATGCTTGCAATCTTGTTACCAAAGTAATAACTAGATATATATATATATTTATATATATATACACAGGTTGTTGAAGTATCATTCTGTATGAAGCATGACTACTTCCATTACCATCTGTGGACTAGTGCCCCCCCCCCAATGACTACTCCCTGGAAAACAACCCCCTTAAAAATTACCCCAGTTACCCTAAAACAACTATTCAAGGTATTTAGATTTTTTCCTTCAATAATGAATTATCAAAAAATATAAATTCTGTAGATTTGTGACCATAAATTTGTACGTCCCTTGGGAGACAAATGCCAGTAAATGGTGAGAGCAAACAGTGGCATGAATGGCCTGCTATAGTTAAGTCCAACTTAAAGTCGATCTTAGTCTTGTGAAATACCCCCAGGGGTTATAGTCAAGGGGATCGTTGTCTTTGAATCAAATGTAGCAACCATAATTCATTGTAAAAACTTACTTCCCAGTTGCTGTATAGTAGGCGAGTTGGAGAGCTAGCTGTATGGTCGCATCTGGATGCATCTTGTGTTTCTTCATGAAGTCTTTGCCGTACTGGTAGTACGAACTACATACTATGTCAAAAGTAGAAGCCTGTTTTGGAAAAAAAAAAAAAAAAATTAACAAATCAGAGATGCCAACCTCTTGACACAAAAAAACAGACTGAATATCCTAAAAAATCAGATTTTTGCGAAAAACTCGACACTACCACTGGCCCGTTGGCCCCGGGCCAGTAAAATGTCAGAAAAATGTTTTACTGGTAAAAACCGGCAAGTAAAATGTTTGCTCTTTAATTAACATTTAATGAGAAAATTGTAAAGCTGCCGATTCCGCGTATTTCCCGCCCATGTAGGCTCGTTGTTCAACGTTTTTGTCAGGGGTTTGGGGGATTTACTTGTACATGTTTCTATGCGATTCCGCGGTTTATATTGTTTTTGTTTTTAAGATGAAAAATCGTATTTTCAAGAGGCAATATCGTATTATCGTATTTCACTTGTTTTATCGTACTAAATACGATAAAATCGTACTGGTTGGCATCTCTGACAAAGGCATAGCTGGCTTAAGCGATGCTTGAAACCATCGAAAACTCTAGAACAGCTAAGCAAAAACTTTCCTATAGCTGCCAAACAATGTGCAAATATATATATATGCTGAAAGCTGCATGTTAACACATATATAGGCCATGGTGATCAAGGTGACCAATCAAGTACACAAACATATGTACAACGCTAACTTGTATAGCATACCGTATGCACATGCAAGAAAGCTGAAACATGTACCACGTATTGAAATGAGTCTGCAATTAATACTATCATTCATGAATATCTGGATATATAAAGGAGTGACTGGCCTATACATGTGCATGTATTTGAATATGTTAGTAAATCGGTCTATTGCCGCAGGAGCATGTGTCGTACATCCTGCGTACCAAACACCCTTACCAGTTTGTGATAAGTCTCTGTAGCATGCTGTATGTCATCCCGAACCCTCTGATCAACAGTGAAGATCATTTCTATCGGCATGGGAATGTCAGGTCGGACCGTAGGCTCGCCCTGAAGTTACGAGAGACAGACAGAGAATGAAAGAAGAGCGAGATAGAGAGAGAGAGAGAGAGATAGTGAGATGTCAACCAAAAATATATATATATATAAAGACAGACATAAACACAGAAGCACATATAATTGAGAGAGGTAGAGAAAGGAAGAGAGAGTGGAAGACAAAGAGAGAAAGAGGGAGGGAGAGAGAGTGTGAGAGAAGTGAGATGTAAAAGAAACTAGATGGAACTTCAACTGCGCGCAGTCGAAAATGATGCCTCCGCCATAGAGCAATTTTACAAACCAAAATGGAAGCAATTTTTAAAATTCAAGTTTGATTGTAATCCATCTGTTGGTTCTAATGATAACGCGATCACGAGCTATTTTAGGATACATAATGAGCCCTGTGACCTTTGACCTCGTGACCCCAAATCTAATCAGTTCATTGGCTCTGCAAGATACATACATGACCCAAGTTTGGCGGTAATCCATCAATCGGTTCTTGAGATAACGTGATCACAAGCTATTTTGCATACATAACGAGCCCTGTGACCTTTGACCTTTGACCTCGTGACCCCAAAATCTAATCAGTTCATTAGCTCTGCAAGATACATACATGACCCAAGTTTGGCGGTAATCCATCAATCGGTTCTTGAGATAATGCGATCACGAGCTATTTTTGCATACATAATGAGCCCTGTGACCTTTGACCTTTGACCTCGTGACCCAAAAATCTAATCAGTTCATTAGCTCTGCAAGATACATACATGACCCAAGTTTGGCGGTAATCCATCAATCGGTTCTTGAGATAACGCGATCACGAGCTATTTTTGCATACATAATGAGCCCTGTGACCTTTGACCTCGTGACCCCAAAATCTAATCAGTTCATTAGCTCTGCAAGATACATACATGACCCAAGTTTGGCGGTAATCCATTAATCGGTTCTTGAGATAACGCGATCACGAGCTATTTTTGCATACATAATGAGCCATGTGACCTCGTGACCCCAAAATCTACTCAGTTCATTAGCTCTGCAAGATACATACATGACCCAAGTTTGGCGGTAATCCATCAACCGGTTCTTGAGATAACGCGATCACGAGAACGGGACGTACGTACGGACGGACGGACAACCAGAAAACATAATGCCTCCGGCTACTTTGTAGCGGAGGCATAAAAAAGTAGAGATTCAATTCAAATCAATTCAAAAGAGAGATAGAGATAACAATGGAGATAGAGGAAAAGATAGAAATAGATGCAACCAATACCTAAGGTGGTTCTGTGTTACTGTGTTAATAATTAAAACAAAAGTGTATGTGAGAGTCTAAATACATGAATTAAATGGGACTGCGTTCAAATAATCATTTAATTGGAATCTAGGGGAGACTTGTATAAAAATCATTATAACTCACAGGCATGTCTCCTCCGTCTTTCAACATTTGATGATGAATGTACATTGATAAGGCTACTACCACCATGCCATCAAATGGAGCATGCTGCAGGGAGAGAAAAGGGAGATAATCTTCAAGCTTCTGGCAAATAGTTGAACACTGAAAATACCAAAGGTTTGTTGACATATTACAAACTGACGCAGTTATTTGTAATGAAAACAATGTACCGGTACATGTTTTAAACACAGATAAGCGAGTACTTATAGGACCTTTGCCACGCACAGTTACTGTTTCCATCCCTACATGTCATTTCTTTACATGTAATAAGCCAACAATGGTTGTGGATTTCAATGTCATGTGTGAATGACCTTTCAGTGAGTGTATCATTAAAGGGCAAGTAGATATTGTCCACATTTACTGCTTGTGATTTACATCAAGATGTAGCCATGCCATTGTAATGCTGATGATTCCAAACCACACAATTCCCATTTTTCTCCTATGTTCTACACAACCAGCCATTCAGAATAACTTGCACACAGTTACCTTCTCAATGGAAGTGAATGACCACTACTCAACATTCTCCTTAATTGTTGCAATGCAAACACATGCTAGGTTATTTGTATAGAACATGGTCCTGCAAAATCATACCCAACCCTAAACATAACCCTAAACCAAACCTAAAATCCATTAAGCAATCCTCACCCTAACCCTAAGCCCTTGACGAAATGAAGAAGAGACGAATTGTTGCCAGAGAAATAGAGCAAAAGTCTGATCATCACTCGCCTAATGGTTACTCTCATCTGAGCAGGTGCATGCATTGGCAGTGATGAAACTCGACTGCAACCATAACTCAACAATAATAATAAACCATTGTTATATAGCGCATATCACAAAAATAAATTTAAGTCCCCTAAAAGAAAAGAAGGGATAATAGCAGGGAAGAGAAAGAGTAACTGCTTTGGCATAACATTGTACTATTTTAACAAACAAAGAAATGTGTCTTTAAGAGACTCTTAAAATTTTCTACTGTATCTACCTGCTTAAGATAATTAGGTAATTTATTCCATGAGCAATTGTCATATGATAAATTGTCGGCCAGGAGAAAATCAGATCACAGCTAGGTCACCTAATGGCTACTTAAACATCTAAATTTGAGCAAGCACATCCATTGGCAGTGATGAAACTCGACTGCAACCATAACTCAACAATATATGTTTTGAAAAAATAAAACCATGAGCAATTGTCATATGATAAATTGTCGGCCAGGAGAAAATCAGATCACAGCTAGGTCACCTAATGGCTACTTAAACATCTAAATTTGAGCAAGCACATCCATTGGCAGTGATGAAACTCGACTGCAACCATAACTCAACAATATATGTTTTGAAAAAATAAAACCATGAGCAATTGTCATATGATAAATTGTCGGCCAGGAGAAAATCAGATCACAGCTAGGTCACCTAATGGCTACTTAAACATCTAAATTTGAGCAAGCACATCCATTGGCAGTGATGAAACTCGACTGCAACCATAACTCAACAATATATGTTTTGAAAAAATAAAACCATGAGCAATTGTCATATGATAAATTGTCGGCCAGGAGAAAATCAGATCACAGCTAGGTCACCTAATGGCTACTTAAACATCTAAATTTGAGCAAGCACATCCATTGGCAGTGATGAAACTCCACTGCAAACATAACTCTACACTATATCTTTTGAAAAAAATAAAGCCTGGAGCAATTGTCGCTGGAGAAATCGTCACCTAAGCATCAAATGGTTACTTACATCTAAATTTGAGCAGGCACATCCATTGGCAGTGATAATGGTGGAGTATCCCTTGTCAAACCATCGGTTATGGGGTGATGGCCCTGCTATACCATGCGCACAGGTCTATATGAGGAGGGTGAGGTATAAAACATGATGTTCAAGATGTTATCATCAATTCTTGTTAAATTATAAATAAAAAAAATTAAGAGAATCCAACACAATTAACATCAAATATCTACATTTACATAAAAATATAAATAAAAAAAGTGTGACATATCCCAATTAACTCTGGAAGAATGATTACATCATAATAATTAATGATTCTTACAAATTTTTTCTGGAAATAAAGCTTCACTTTGAGTGCTTAAAATTGGCTTTAACCCTTTAAATACTAGATTGTCCTGGATTGTACTGTTTTATACTGTTTTGTACTGGCTTGTACGTGTTTGTACTGGATTGTACTGGATTGTACTGGATTGTACTGGCTTGTACTGGTTTGTACTGGTCTGTACTGGATTGTACTGGATTGTACTGGATTACAATGGATCGTGTAGGATAACATTACCCCAGCCATTGTCGTTGGATGGCCATCGTCTATGATACAGCCTACGATGCTGCTTTTGATGGTCTCAATGTGGGTTCTGTTGGCAGGGTCTAATGATACTAGATGCTCAAAGGCCTGAGGAAGAATCAATCAAGAGGGTTCCGTTAAGGCCTGGCCAGACCTCAAGGATAATGTAACATAATGTTAGAAAGGCAATAAAGTGGTCGCACCTAAATGATAAGATCGGACGTTGGAGTCCTCCATCTAGAATGATGGACACTACCACATGACTTCTTATGAACTGACGTCACATTATTGGCTCACAGATTTTACTGTTAAAGGCATCTATCTGAGATGCATGGCCCTACGTGTTATCAGTGTCTGTGATATGGTGTAATATTGAAGCCCTAAAAAAATTGCGCTTCAAAATGATCATGAAGTGCCTCAAAAAATAAAAATCTTTGAGTGACTGGTTTTACCATACTCATTTTCCCCAATAGACTGTAGTGTTATAAAAACCATTAGGAAAATGAAAAATGAAATTTCGATTTCCAATCATAAATATCTTGATAACCAGACTTGTAAAAGTCATGGGATTCCTGACTGATCGACCTAAAGGTTTATAATTATGATTGCAGCATGAGCTAAATCCAGAATTTTGTTTCAGAATCTGAGGCAATGTTAACAAGTCATTTTAAGGTTTGTCCTCAGAAAATCAATCACCAAGCAGTCCTAAAGACAAGATAAAATTGTTGGGGGAGCCTCATTACCATACATCATGAAGGCTTGAGCTACTACAATGATTTCCAAATTGCTTTCCATATAAATAAATGTGGAGCAATACAGAAAAGATTCATCGTTATACAGTAGTTATCCCTATGTTTATTAGGAAGGTCTGACTCTGCTTTTACACTAGAGTTGAAACTGCAGGACAGTGAAGTCTAAAACTTGCTTCACACATGACAAGGTAAAATCTGATGGGGGAAAAAACCAACAAAAAACGTGACATACAATAAATATAAATGTTCCCCACACTACGCTTAAAGCCCCTCTAAACTGGGAGCCCCAACAATTTCATGGCAAAATTTTTCTTAAATTGTATAAAGATGTGAAAGAGGATGTCATTTAAAAAACATATCTGCAAGGATTTTCCAAATAAATGTGTTTGAAGACGAATATTGATGAAAGAATACATAATTTGGGTTTTCTGCATACAATACTCAATCTAATTTTTGCATTCTTTCATCAATATTCCTCTTCAAACACATTTATTTGAAAAATCCTTGCAGAAGTGTGTTATATGATATCCTCTTTCACACCATTAGACAATTAAAGTGAAATTTTGCCATAAATTGTTGGGGCTCCCAACACTAGAGGGGCTTTAAGGCTTAAGTTCAGATATGAGATGGTAAACGTCAGCGTTTTTTTTTTAATGATGAAGTTAGTGTAATACGCTACACATTTTTGTATCTTATAACAAAGAGCTTGGTGAATACGAGTAAGAACTTTGTTGCACGGAGTTGCCATTGATTTTAGACGTTACATAAATAACCGCCATGGTTTAGCGCTTCATATCTGAAAGAGACTTTATTGTATCATTTACTGTACACACCAATACTTTCACATACACTGATACAGATGTTTTTGCACATGAGAGGACACAGACATTTTCGCAAGTTGTCATGTACAGGATAATCAACATCAGTTAATCATCTGGTTTGACCCTAATTTACTGAACTAAATAACCAGATATGTACACAGAGTTAGACTAACATAAAAGGAGCAATGAGACTAACATACTTTTGCATACGTGGGCCTGTCGTCACCGGTGAGTGCACCAATACACTGTCCTCTTTCCCTGCTCATATCCTTGATATATGACATCTGCCTGTAAGTAAATAAAGACTGCTGATATCATATGAATACATGTGACTTGCAAACAAGTAAAGATTTGGTAGGGGTGATAGAATTAACCTCTTATATGTACGGTATATTATATATTATTTGATTTTGGTGTAACCTGTATTTGCCAATTACCGAAGACCTAAGCCCAAATTTTACAAGGCTTAGTATCAGCTCAAAACTATTAATACACCCTTTCACGGTTACAGGGGTACGCATGAGCTGACATTAAATTACGAGTAAGCAAAGTTGTTTACTCGTAATTCAAGATGGCGCCCATGTCAATATGATGTGAGCGCACAGCGCAGGCAGTGACGCAACAAGACATGCGCATCTGAAAACATTGACGTCGCAATGTTTATTCGCAAATTAAAATGGCGTCCTTAACCGTGAAAGGGTGTATACCATACCATACTTATATAGCATATATCAGTTGAAGTATCAACAGGATACTGATACATACAAATAATACGAATGTACGTTATTAGGACATTTTTTGCATGAAGTACAACGCTACCGTAGAGAAAAAAATGATTTGCCATGTATACCGCACCTTTCAAAGGCTCCTGTTTGAGTTGCACTGGTTTTCCAGATTGTTGATTTGATTTTGTTATGCCAAGCACGGAAACAAAGACCAAGTGATGTTTTTACTGCCTAGTACATGTACCTTAATAACTGACATGATTGCAAAGTTTTAAAGAAATCTATGGCAAGGCAATTTCAAAAGTTAATTACTCACCTATTGAAATGTGTGGACAATTCAATGACAATAGCTCTAGACAATATAATAACCTAGTGAAATTGACCTTCAGTTGTTTTCTTTGAAGTTTTTGCGATCATCACTTGCATTAAATGCATCTTTTGATAATTATATCAGTTTATTTGCTTGCCTGCCATAGCACTTGAGACTTGTCTTTACCTGTACATCTCTGAAGCAGTCAGGAGCTGACCGTTCCGATCAAAGACGGTCATCTTGAAGATATGACCATTACACATCACATGGACATGTGTTGGACATGGACCCTCTCGTTCTGTGGAATAATAGAATCAATAAGAGTTCAATCAATAAGTGAGGAGACAGACTCATGTAGTCAAGAGGTGGCAGATCACTTAACTTTTCATTTGCCACTAGTGCCGAATGGCATAGGCGCTCATTTGCCACACATGCAAGTTAGCACAAAACTATAGGCACCAATGAATTTTGCCAGTTTGCCACTCTCCACCCAGGTGTTAAATGGGTTCCTGGTTAGGAAGGAGTCATTTACATGTTGTGAGCACCGAAATCAGTAGCCTAGCTAGAAATATTGTAGCACCCGGAGCACCTTGCTCGATCGAAGTGGAGGCTATAAAAATATCCAATATTATTATTACCATTATCATCGTAATATGTGAACATGGCTTACTTATTCCCTTTAAAACCATACCTGTCTTGAAGTATCTGTGGAGGGTGTCCTTCTCTAGTCCTGGTTCTCGGCAACTGTGGAACATGCCTCTGAACTGGTTCATGGAGAATACCTGGGTCCCAGCACGGTTCTTATCCACAGGTATCATTTCTCTGCAGTTTACAAAAAGAAAGATTGCACCTGTATATTCTGAGTAGGCCGTGCCAAATATTTGATTACATCAAATCCAGAATTTTTCGTGTGCACAAGACTTTCGTAAATTTCGCGAGGAGTCCAGGGGGGTGTTTCATAAAGCTGTTCGTAAAGTTACGCATGACTTTACGAATGACTTGAATATGAAAAGCCAAATGGGATGCTCAATCATTTTTAACTGCATCAACTAAAGTTGAACTGTGCAGATGTAGATTAACATTCTTATTATAACAAACATTTTTAATGCAAAGTATATTTTTTGCCATAATATAATTGAGGTTATTGGAAATTTAGTTACACTTTGTTAAAACATCAGGAAAAACTGTGGGCATCCTATCTGGCACTTCATATTCAAGTCGTTCGTAAAGTCATGCGTAACTTTACGAACAGCTTTATGAAACACCCCCCAGATTCATGAAAGTTAAATGCTGTGAAATTTTAGGGTTATATTTTTGTATTCTGTAGAAATACACCATAATCCGATTACGTGTTATCAGAAACAGGATAGTGTACCATTCTCCTGAGGCAGATTTTTCTGGGAGCACTCTATTCTCCATTCTGCACAAATGTTTGTGTTAACATTTCTGTTTAAGTTCACATGAAGCAATGCATTATTGGATGCAGCGGCCATGCAACACCAACTTTCCAGACATTCAGTGTACCCAGTAACTCTGTTAGCTGTATGCAGTGCTTCTGTAGAAACAGACTCTTTATATTTCAATAGGGTTTACTGCTGAATTGTTATTCTGGGTAGGCAATACCATTACTTTCCGGGTCTCCTGTAAGAAACTTAAAACATCAAATCTGACTTTAAGATCTAAATGATAATTGTTCTTGAACCTTAACAGGGCGATAAACAGAACCCTTCTTTCTTACTTTCTGACAAGTTGGTAGAAGCTGAGTAGATGCCAAAGGCAGATAGCCCCCCTCTCTAGCTGGGACCCCTCCCTAGGGGGCCACATGGAATCCTGGGCAGGGATGGGTCCAGAGGGTTCTGTAGCACCCCTAGAGGTAGGCGTGTCTCTAAGTATGCCTTGTCCTCCCACCATTGCTCCAGCTGTAGAGTAAATCAGGAATAAGACATCTTCCAAGAGTCATTTGTGTATCGCCTTTGGATGTTCGTAGGAAATCTCTGACAACTCTCCTTTTCAATCATCGATTACCATAATATCAATTCTTTACCAATATCAATGATGTAGATCGCGGCAAAACAACAGTTCAGTTGCTGAGATCACCATATTATCATTATTCTTATTATTATCATTATTCATCTGGCATCCCAAAGATACAATACTATGAAGACATGACATGTAAACCAATAACAAATGATTCAGCTTCCCCTGCTGCATTTCCAAAGTTGCCTGGAAGGAAAATCGGAATGTGGAATCCTTATGACCATTGGGCTTTCCCTACGGACTCCTGGAAACACACCCAAGAAAAGCCACAGACTTAAAGAAACAAAAAACAATTGAATTGTTTTGTGAATGCAGCCATAATGAATCAATTATGACTTCATCACTGTGAACAAGGGGATGAAGTAAGTGGATTATTAAAGCATATATACAAGGTGATACCAGAGAAACGTCACAGTCTTAAGATACCTTTAATGATAAATGTGTAGTTCTACTTCAAATGTCTCACCCAGTTTTTCATCTTTTCAGACCTCTCCACAAGTTTGGCATGTAACGTCTTGCCAACACCATGAGCAAACTCTCCCACAATACCCTCTGTTTCATGAAGATCATCTTCTGAAAGAAAGGGCTTAACTGTGGAAGAATAGGAATAATTGATAAAATCACTTGTAATAAGTACTTTAAAAATGATTAGGAAAACTTTACTACAATGGAACCACTTTAGGGTTCAGGTTTTACTGAAAACATCATTTTCTGCAATGAAAAATAATCCTGCAAAATAACTAAGGGGGAAAAAACAAAAACAAAAACAGTGTTTCATCAAAGTTCGCAAGTTTCTGATTTATAAGTATTCCCAATTTAACCCATTAGACACCAGGGGGGTGTTTCACAAAGATCCTAAGTCGAACTTAACTCTAAGTTGGACTTAACTATTATGGAGAGCCATTTGTAGCCTTAAAATAAAATATATTCAAAAGCAAAAATTTAAGCATTTTAGACTTTCCATAAATTCCCCATCAAGAACATGAAATCTCCTTGGTAATAGAAAATATGAATGATTTGAATCAACATTTTATGTTTTTTTAAATAACTTTTACAAAATATTTTCAAAGATGCTAACGGCTTTCCATAATTGTTAAGTCCAACTTAGAGATAAGTTCAACTTAGGATCTTTGTGAAACACCCCCCTGTACAGGTATGATTTGATTTTGATAGAAATTTTTCAGACTTCCAATGAAATTAGGATTATAATACAAGAAGGAGAATGACAAGGAGAAGAAGAAGAGGGAAAGGGGGGGGGGGACAATCTAGGGGTTGTGTAGTTTTATGTGTACTTAAGGTTGCCACTTAAGTTTTAGAAGGAGTGGGGAGAGAGCATGCATGGGCCAGATGTCTCCCTAAATTCTTCAGTGGTTAACTGGAAATGATCCTATAAAATGATAGAATTACCTGATTGTAGATATTTATGTAGTGTTTGTTGTAGTGGTGGAACAGGGAGTGGAGGCAGGTCCTCATCATACTGGAATGTGCGTTCTCTTCTAGTACTTGATCTTGAATCCATGACGGATGAGGTGTGTATCAAGCTAGTAGTGAAGCTACAGTGGAACTGTTAAAAAAAGAACATAATTCAATTTCAATTTACTGTTCGTTGAAATGTTTGATGTTTCAACAGTAGAAGGAATTTGAAGACATGTGTATTACATGTATATACCTTGATACAGGTGTTCAAAACAAACTTAAAATATCAGGTAATTAATTTCATATTTCAAAATTGTATGCTTTTATTACAGGTCACATTGACTGATTTTTACTTTCTCTGTTTTAAATTTTGAGATTTAAATTTGCCTATAGGTACATGTAAGTAAGATCAACATGAACTATTTTTAATGAAAGGAAAGTGGTTCATGCATAAAATATTAAACTGGATGAAATACACAAACTGGAAAATTTCAGACATGGAGATTTTTTATCATGTGAAGCAGGGCTGTCAACCCTAGCTCCCACATTTGGAGGGAGTCTCACGCCACCACGCTCATTCTCCCGTCGTCCCACCAGCTCGTAGCGGGAGACTCTCGCCACCACGCCCTCCTCCCGACCTTCCGGTTTATAAAAAAACCTCCCGCCAAACGTGTAAAATAAACCAGCGTACCGTATCGTATGCACATTTTTTTGCTCAAACAGGGGGGGGGGTAGTGAGCACTACAATTTTTTTTCTCAACCCCCCAAGTTGAGCAAAAAAAAATTGCATACGATCTCCCTCCAAGCAGTTCCCCAAAGTTGACAGCCGGCAGCCCTGTGTTAAGAGAATTTACCAATCATCTCCTTGTATGTTTTTAATAAGCAAACATAGTTTGGTCTATATTACTGATATGAAAATGATTATGAAAGAAAAACATAGATGGCCCTACAATTCTCTTGTTCAACAGTTCAAGTTAAACTAACCTAGCTTTGATTTGGAGAGGACTTCGTACTCAAAGCTGAAATGCTGGCCTTTATACTAGTAATACAGAGTAAAGTATCCAACACAGTAGGCCTACAGGCAACTGCTCGAAACAATAACTTAACCTAGTACAACTACAATCATGCATAAAAGGCAAGGGTGGGTGCCTGGGTGGGTTTGGACTTTGGTTGGCACTTGGCAAACAAACAAAATACAAGATTGGGGGACATACACACACACAAAAGGCAGTTCGTCGATATGTTTAAAGGTCAGGTTAACTGGTAAGGAATCTATGACATCAAATGTGGACCTGCACTTATAAATTATATATCGGACACTTCTCATCGCCCCAGCCAAGCCGCAGTCCAGTGGCCATGCTATGCTAGCTGCCCCGAAACTAAGGCAGCAACGAGGTCCTACCGCTCGACGGGAGATAATCAGTCTGTTACTAGTTCGCCAAAGGTCAAACATAATACAGCCTTTTACAGGGCACACATTCTCTTCGATAACACATCTATATGAAAATGAAACCATTGATGGTAAGATATAAAGGATATAACCATATCACCAACAACTTAGTATATATATAGGTCTACTTACATTACACAGACTAGATGTTTGAACAGACAACCGATAAAGTGATCTCCTCATAAAGTCAACAGCAGCGCAGCGCAGTAGATTGTCATGTCTAAAATATATTTATAATGGTTTTCACGTAGAGGGCCTATATGCCTAACTTAACTAGCTATATAGCTCTATGAGCTCACTGCACTAGCAGTATTACAAGTGTGCGTGTGTGGGTTGTGCGTGTGTGCATTGTGTGTGCATTGCGTGTGAGAGAGAGAGAGAGAGACTGAGAGAGAGAGAGAGGAGAGGGAGATAGAAAGAGAGAGGTAGAGAAAGAGTGAGGCCACAGAGTTTATTAATTCATTTTCCTTTCAATTCAAGTTCCTTTTTGAAAATAAATTAAATGAATTTGGTAAATAATAATAATAAGTAGGCCTACATATTCAAAATCTACACTTATTTCTCCCCGTCTTTATAATCCTTTCTTTCTTTTTTTAAATTTCATTTTCTTCCTTTTTTTCGATAGTATTTTGATAGGGTTCACATCACCCTCCCTGAGCTCACAGCCATTCATCCTAGTAATACATAATTGTCGCTTTCCTAATTTTGGCTTCTCTGTTCCAATTTGCATGAACGCATTATGCTGTATACATAGTTTGCACTTTCAAACACTGAGGAATATTTATTTTCATTGTATTGTTTGTCAATAATGCTTTATGTATATATTTGAATATTGCATACACAGTCTCAGTCTACCAACTATACTCTTTATCTCTCTCTCCCTCTCTGTGTTTCTTTAAACTCTCTCTATTTCTCCCTCTCCCTCCTCTCATGCAGTTATCTCCATCTGTACCTTTATCTTTCCTTCCCTATCTCTTTGATATCACGTGTGTACTGAGGCCTATAGGCTCGTGCAATGTATGTTTGTATGTTTCTTTGTATGTTTATTTCATTTTATTAATACTATAAATCTTTTGTATATACTTTATTTATATTTAACATCCATTTGTACAATTATTCTAGTCAACCGACCCCGGCCTTTAGCCTGTTCTGCTAATCAGGTTTTATACACCATTAAATAAATATATGAAATCCATACCGTCTCATGCAATATCAATTAAGATTTTATGACTATAAGTGGGCGCCCATAAAATTATATTGTACTGTCTGGGTAGGTTTCTGAAAACAACATATTGCTAATTCTTCGCTATGACTCTATGAGGATGTGCTTTTAGCGTTTGTCACCCATACTCATATGATATCCAGAGACAGAAACAACCGGGTACATAAATTATAATAATCAACAATTTTTCAATAAGTTTAAGCATCGATCAGCAGTTTCGGTCCTGCATGGACACACATTCTTAGTCATTTAAAAAGGTATTAGACAAGGGCGTGATAACACGGTCAAGTAAAATGGTGAGTTCAAATAATTTGTCTTTCATTTGCACACTGTAATCCCCAACACCTGGACATTTGTTTTGTTGATCATCGGTTTGCCCAAGAAGTAATGTTTTCTTTTCAAATTCTGTGGGTTTGTAAGCGCTATTATCACGGTACTTTTTACCCTTTAGCGCTTCTAAATAATCGACATTATATATTATCATTATTATAGTTACACTGTATTATTATATTTCATTATTGTTCTTATTATCATTATCACTATCATCATTTATTATTGTTATTATCATTTTTTTAATTATTAATTTCTATTATTATTATTAATTATTATTATTGTTGTTATTAACTGCCCATTTTAGCAGGGGTGGCTTACCTCTCTTACACAACTATAAAGTTTTCACTTTCTAACTTGGTCACTCTGTACTAGAGACAAATGTAATTCTGTCATCAAAACATTCCAATAAGAACTAGAAACAAAAACACCACCTCCATGCCCAAGTATGATAAGTAAGAAGTGGGGATTATTGGTGATTCAAAATTCTCGGGGGAGGGAGGGGGGGGGGGTTCTTCGCCCCTCACCTCGCCTTTGATCACAATGGCAAAATACAAAAAAGTGAAATATCTTATACATGTGATCTGGTTCAGAATACTTCAAAATAAGAAACGAAATGAATGAATGATACCGTGAGAGTAATAAAAGTTGTAATACTCGCCCATATATATATATATATATGTATATATATATATATTAAATATTTCACTTTATATGATTTAAATAAATACTTCACTATTTTTCAGGCTGGAATCCATCACATATTGAAGGTGTTATTTTGGATACTGATTGCCGCAGGTATGTATATCTAGAGGCGGCGATTTCTTGACATTATTTTTGTATTTTGAACTACTGAGAAAATATATTTACAGACCCCTCTTGATAAATTAAATGTATTATTTTACGAGGGAACGTAGCTCCCGAGCGAGAAATTCGTGCATTTTCTTCTCATTTCATTTGATTTGAAAGTGTGAATCTTTGTGTGAATTAACCCCTTCCTCTATCAAAAGAGGGTAAAGTATAGATCAGTTGAATAACTCATTTAGGCATAAACATGGAGGTTTACAAAGTAAAGGCCTAAACCAAAAATGTACGTAGTATATATATTGTCTATTATTATAACGCAATGTACTGCTTGAATTTTATCGTTAAATCCATTAAAACCCATTGTCTACTGGAACCAAAATGGTGCATGTATTTATACATATATGCATTGTATGAGAATTGAGTAGTCAATGCTTTAACACATCGTAAAAATATTATTTTTGCCAACCTTTCCTGTCTTTGATGATATTGCAAAACGGCTACTTAACCGCGAATAACACACAACATATGAAAACAATATGGAAGTGTTAGATTTAACACGGTAAACAAAAAGATGTCTAGAAATATTTTCCGCCTTTGGAGACAGTTGTTGCATGTGCCAGCACTTCAAAGCAACGCTTGCACTATTTGCATGAACTATTTTGTACGATTTAATTGGAGCTTCAAAGAGTGGACCAGTCATCGACGCAGTCTTACGTCAGGCTAAAGGGACTTTTAGATTTTACACGACGAGAACGTGGACTGCCACGGTGACATCCTTTTAAGGTAATGTGACGTCCTTTTAAGGCACTGCCGGGCACGGCCCAGTGCCTTAACACAATTCACACGCGGCAGTCCACGTTCTCGTCGTGTAAAATCTAAAAGTCCCTAATGACGCATCGCGTGCAACGGGCTTTACGTAGGACTACGTCAGTAACTGATGAGACCGAATTTGTCTCATTGGCACGCAATGTTAATTTATTTAAAAATTGTTACCAAATCAACAGTGTACCGTTGCGTTACTGTATATATGGGCTCAGTGGCGTAATGAGCAAAAACGTTTGGGGGCTGGCAGACAAAAATCCGCATCACCCCACTCTTACATGCAGGCCCCGCTGAACGTTTTTCAAAGTGGGTGGGGGGAGGCTAAAGTATTTACGATCAGGTAGAGCGTAGTGTAAGCCCTGGCAGGGGTCACGGGGCAGAGTCCCCAGAAGCTCAGGGGGTATGGGCATTTAATTACGGTCAGACATATTTTGATACCATATTATTGATCCTCAGGGGCGGATCTAGCTTTTTGCCAAGGGGGGGTTTGACCAAATTAATGACGATGCAGAGCATCGTCCACGAGCCGCGAAGCGGCGAGGCGATTCTTTTTTGGCTATTTTGAACCCCCGTAAGTGATGTTTTCCTGGCATCTACTAACACAATGATGACCATAAAAAGCAGTGCATGATAACGTCTTTTTAAATCAAGTAAAATTTTAACAGTATCTGTTTGACCCAATGACGATGCGGAGCATCGTCCACGAGCCGCGTAGCGGCGAAGCGATTTTTGGTGCTATTTTGAACCCCCGGTAAGTGATGTTTTCCTGGCAGCTACTAACACAATGGAGACCATAAAAAGCAGTGCATGATAACGTCTTTTAAATCAAGTAACATTTTTAACAGTATCTGTTTGACCCAATGACGATGCGGAGCATCGTCCACGAGCCGCGTAGCGGCGAAGCGATTTTTTTGGTGCTATTTTGAACCCCCGGCCCGTAAGTGATGTTTTCCTGGCATCTACTAACACAATGGAGACCATAAAAAGCAGTGCATGATAACGTCTTTTAAATCAAGTAAAATTTTTAACAGTATCTGTTTGACCCAATGACGATGCGGAGCATCGTCCACGAGCCGCGTAGCGGCGAAGCGATTTTTTTTGGTGCTATTTTGAACCCCCCGGCCCATAAGTGATGTTTTCCTGGCATCTACTAACACAATGGAGACCATAAAAAGCAGTGCATGATAACGTCTTTTTAAATCAAGTAACAGTTTAATACACAGTTATATCCAGAGTTATAATGTGTTTGGTTAAGTTACCAGATGAGTTGAATATCTTCCCACAATATTTGCACTTTTTGTTTTGTTTTGGCGGTCCAAGGGGGTTAAACCCAACCCCCGTAGATCCGCGTCTGACACTGGCCGGTCACTAATTGGCGTGGGGTCCAGGGGGCTGAGCCCCAGAAGCTCAGGGTTTTAGACATTTAATTACGGTCAGATGAGCATATTTTGATACCCTATTTGTGACACTGGCAGGTCACTAATTGGCGTGGGGTCCAGGGGGCGGAGCCCCCGGAAGCTCAGGGTTTTAGGCAATAAATTACTGTCAGATGAGTATCCACGGGCCTGACTTAGGGCCATTGGTTGGGTCCAGGGCAGAGCCCCTGACGTCTTTAAATCAAGTAACAGTTTAATACTAGGCGTTTAAGGTCAGATGAGCATATTTTGATACCTTATTTGTGACACTGGCGACACGAATTGGCGTTGGGTCGAGGGGGGGGGTCCAGGGGGCGGAGCCCAGGGGGTGGAGCCCAAGAAGCTCAGGGTTTTAGGCATTTTATAACGGTCAGATAAGCATTCAGGCCCGCCTTAGGGCCGTTTGTGGGGTCGAGGGGCAGAGCCACCGGAAGTTCAGAGGTTCTAGGCATTAAATTACCGTCAGATGAGCATCTATGGGCCCGTTTTAGGGCCCTAGGTTGGGTCCAGAGGGCAGAGCCCTGGAAGCTCAGGGGTTTTAGGCATTTAATCACGGTCAGTTGAGCATATTTTGATAACCTATTTGTGAAACTGGCATGTCACTAATTGGCGTGGGGTCCAGGGAGCGTAGCCCCCGGAAGCTCAGGGGTTTTAGGCATTAAATTACCGTTAGATGAGCATCCAGGGGCCCGCCTTAGGGCCCTAGGTGGAATCCAGGGGGCAGAGCCCCCGGAAGATCAGGAGTTTTAGGCATTTAATCACGGTCAGATGAGCATATTTTGATACCTCATTATTTTGTGACACTGGCAGGTCACTATTCTTTCTTTCTATTTCTCTTTAGTATACTTTTTCCAAAAAGTGGGGGGCGGAGCTCGAGGCCCCGGAGCCCCGTCGTTCTGAGGGCCCTGCCATGTAGGCCTCTAAGTAAGCATATTTCTTGCCTGGCTGTAAATTAAGAAGTTTGTAATTTTCCAACAAACGCATAAAAAGTATAATTTACTAAAAAGTGAGGAAAATCTCGGAAAATTATGTCATTTCAGCATTTGTAAATCACCGGTATCGAATTAGAAATGAACGTTTGAATTTTATTGTGACACTGGCAGGACACTAATTGCCTCCCCATCAGTACGCCAGTGCCCCCGATCTACACCTCTGCGGGAAAATCGCAACTGATCTCCTTACCTATCTTCTTTCTCTCTTTCTTTCCTTACCTTTCCCTCCCCCTTCCCTTTCCCTTCCCTTCCTTCTCTCTTTTTTAGGTTTGCTAGGGGAGGCAAGGGCCTTTCGCCCCCCCGATCCACATGTTGTTGGCGGGATTAATCGCATCGATCTCCCCTTCTTTTTCACCCTTTTCTTTTCTTCTTCCTCTTTGTGTTACCTTTTAGCTATCCTCTTTCCCTTTCCTTTCTCTTTTGGCGGGGCGGGGAGAGGCAAGGGCCTTGTGGCCTCCCTGATCCACAACTTGTTGGCGGGAAAATTGCAACTGATATCCGCCCCTTCTTTTCTTTTCTTCTTCCTTTTTTTCCTTCCCTTTATCTCTCTCTTTTCCTTTTTCTTTCCCTTTCCTTCCTTCTCTTTATTTTTTTGATGGGGCAACAGCCTGGGAGGCAAGGCCCTTTCGCCCCGATCTCCTTCTCCCCCCCCATCTTCTTTTCTTCTTCCTCTTCTTTCTTTCCCTTTCCCTTCTTTCCTTCTCTCTCTCTCTTTTCTTTCTTTTCTTTGCGGGGAGGCCCGCTCGCCCCCCCGGGATCCGCGCCTGTGGAACATTCCCTCCGGAAATGACCCTCCTCGCCACATCCAAAACAAACCCTGGGCGCAGGCGACTGCGCATTCCCCCGCGTACCGCCTATAGAGTTGCCGCGATCTTCTCTAAGCTCTCCTCTAGGCCGGACAATCATACGGGTATCCAGACTTTTCGCTAAACTGGATATACGGTTATCTACTAGTGTTACTGTTAGTGGCCACTAAGGCCCATTAGTGACTATAAAACATATGATCTTCCTGGCTATTTGGGAATGTGTCAGTTTGCAACAGAAATGGAGAAACGCGCATTTTGTTGAAAATCATGTGATATCACGAACATTTATAAATCACTTGTATGGAATTGAAAATTAGTCATGGTTTAATTTTATTTGGGGCTGGCGCCCCCCAAGCCCCCCCACCAGTACGCCAGTGTATGGGCTAATTGTCTTCACAAAAAATGATTAGCCCAGATGATAACGCAGTCCAAATAACGCCTCGTGTAGGCCTACAACGGGCATGATCGAGTATATAGTAACCATATTCATTTTAGTTATCTATTCTTGCAGATTCTGCTGTCGCCATTAGCGCAACAAATCATGCATCTGCTTCAATCCGTGACAAAATGACGCCTGCCTGTAGTGATGACAATGGAGATAATTTGCTAATGCCAAAATACCTGGATGACCCGAAACGGGCATTTCGAGGCCACGGCTTTGCCAAGAAGCTTTATTGTATGGCTCCATGTAAGCATAGTATGTCACTGATGTTGGTTACCCGGCTACGCTATTTCAAGGTTACGGCGTTACGTCATACTATAATGACGTATTTCGTGAAGTTGGACGGCACCAATGACTGGTTCAGTCGTGGATGCGTCATGTATTGATGTGTGTGTGTGTGGGGCGTCGTGTATGTGTTTATATACGAGAAGACAGGAAAAGGGTCCGAATGAAACCATTCTCATCGGTGTGTGCGTGTGTGTGTGTGTGCGTGTGTGTGCGTGTGTGAATGCGTATGAGTATATAAATGTAAATGCGTCGTGCATGTGTACACATGTTCCTCAATTGTTTCTAAGACGCAGGCTAGGTTACAGTGGAAACACTCCGTCACTCGGATAGGACGTTACAGAGAGAGGAATATCACCAAGGTTGCGCACGCTAAAAACCCACTGCGCTATTCGAATAGGAGCTGTCGGGGGTGGGGGGGGGGACCCGTGTAGCGGTCAAACTGCACATTCTAATCAGTAGGGGGAGACCAGCCCCAGACCCGAGGGTAACGAATATTCAATTCGCGTTTCCTCGCTCAGGCACATGTGACGCAAAGTATTTAATAATGAAACAATTATTTCTTACTTGGTGCGTCTTATAGGCTACGTTATAACGACTCTTCCTGAACAATTGATGTTCATGGTGAGGGTATAAAGAAGGCACAGTGGAATTCGATTTGATTAGAGGAATATATCTGTGACGTATAGATGTGCCATAAAACTATTCGAGTTGCACAATGAATTTGATCTTTTAAAAAGATATCGAGATTATATTGAATTTTGTAAGAAAAATGTAGAAAATACATATTGCATTTGGTAAAAAAAAGCTATCTAAAGTGCACAATTAGGTTGGTAAGTAGGCTAAGTATCATATTAAGTCCTCCAAACATAAAAAAACCCGTTTTGGGTCTTTGTACTTTTATAACTCCATGATGATGCTATAACAGTTGACAGTTTTTTATGTTGCAATTGGTGGGAGGTTTGTCTCGTCAACCAATAATCTCTGTATCGTTGCCTACCAACCGCATCCGTTAGGGTTCATATTGAAACCTTTCAAATCTTTTCATATTGTTTATTTTCAAAGGAAGAAAATAGAATTGAAAACCAACGACAACAAATACATATATAGAACATAGAAAATACCACACACACAGAGGCACAGAGAGAAAGATGGAAAGAGAGGAATGGAGAGAGATAGAGAGAGGGAGAGAGATGGAAATGTCTTCTATGCAGATCTTTTATGCATAGAAAAATATACAAGACGGTATTAAGCGTGAGCAAGATACACGCCAAATAATTAGATATATTTTGTTATATTTTTTGTTGAGTCTCTTTTAAAATCTCCTCCGTCGCAGAAGATTATCTTCTCGTACATATACTTTATGTGTGTGTGTGTGTGTGTGTGCATGTGTGTGTGCGCGTGTATATGTATATTGCAGATTGTAGTGGTTTGTTTGGGGTCGGGTAGTAAGGGCAGTGGCGGATCCAAGGGGGAGGGGGCCCGGGGCCTAGCAAAAAAAAAAAACACAGGTAAAAACACCCTTTTTGTAAAAGAAGAAGATGGGCCCCTCCTGGCGCTCAAGGGGGTGGAGGTTGAAAAATAGCACCCCCGTTGAGCAAAAAAACACTTGAGCGAAAAATCGGCCGGCACGATTTTCAAATTTTCGCACAAAGTGGACCCTTTAGCCCTCTCTTGCCGCCAGCTGGATCCGCCCCTGAGTAAGAGAGGGGTTATAATTTGTTTTATATTATAATTGATTTCATTCAAATGTTTTCCTTTTCAAAACGCACACGCCTTTAATTAGAGAGAGAGAGAGAGAGAGACATGTGTCAGCTGATGACAAAAGGACAAGTGAACAATAATTTATAAACACATGAATATACAACTACAGTCAGATATAGAAGATACATGAATATAATATTGTGTGTGTGGGTGTGTGTGTAAGATAGGCAAATATAGGAATGATACAAAAGGACGCAGTTCAGACTCGGATTAAATTATCGGCCATGTCTTTCTACAGAATGTATTTTTATGTCAACAACAACAATATAAACAATTTGGAAATAAATCCCATACGTCAATTTATTCTTGTTAATTTAGGTTTATTTTTGTTTGATTGTTTATACTTTCAATATGCTGTATTTAGTTATTATTTATCTGCTTATATTGTTTTTCCTGATTTTCCAAATAGCTGTGGAGGAAAATAGTTTCCTTCGTTTTGGCCTAACTTTAGGCCTACATGCTTATAGGTAATAACAGTGAATGTCTTGAATCCATTTATGTTGTCTCCTCGAGAGTATATTCATGTGCATGAAAGATACAAGTGCTCCCAAGAAACTTCCTATGAGGGACTACACTGGTGATTGGCCGTGCTATATACTACGGCTTTAAACACGCTTGGATTGCAACCCCCACCCCCCTCTCTCTCTCTCATTCTCTCTGAGATTCTGGGTCACTCTATAAAATCACCAAGGTATGCATGGCTCAGGTATAGTGTTCTCTCAATATTGGCTTCTTAATTTATATCAAAATCAACTGTTTCGTAATTTCATGAAATTTATATATTTATCATCGTAACTTTTTTTTTTTAAATTTGCTTCTCTCTATCATTAGATTGCATTTCATCTCCATGCCAGCCTTCCGAGGAGTGTACGGAGACCAAGTCAGGTTTCGTCTGCAGAAAGGGTAATGGCAACAAAATAAAATTTAGAAAAGCACATATTGATACCGGCCTTGTTGTTTTTATCACTGCCCATAATATACATGAAAGCTGAGATGTTGTATTACTTAAACTTTTTATAACTTACGATCAAATGTTATGGTTACATGTAGTTTGTACAAAGGATTATCATTCCGCCAAGGTTCGCAATTCCGATGGTTCATAATTCGGAAAAATAGAACCCTATTAGCATACGTACCTTTGTTATCACGAACCTTATTTCATTTTCGGAATTACGACAATTATTTCATTTTTTGACATTACTCGGTCAGACATGACGCGGATGATGACGTAAAGTGTACTACGCTTTGTTTATCTTATAACACACAGCTCAGTGAATACACACAGGACCTTTGTTGCTCGCAGTTTACATTCATTTACACATTTAACAAACAAAAAACAACAAAAAACGCGACGTTTTTTTTTTTTTGCGGCGGTTTACCGCGTCATATTTGAATGAGCCTATAGAGTATAGATATACCAAGGATGATTACGGCAGAATCAGCAAAGGTGGTTTTTCTCAACTGCAGATTACCCTAAAATATATCCTTTATAATATAGGAAGTTGGAATTTGGTATCGCTTACTAATTAGATAGATAGATAGATAGCGAGATAGATACATGAATTCATACATAAAAATGGTTTTAATGATAAAAATTAAACATCACTGCGCCGAAGTCGAATTGTGATGATTTTTTTTTAATGTTCGCTTCATTCATCTCTCCTTGTACAGTATACACTGGCTGATTTTGGTCTAAGTACATGGAGTCCATACAGACTCCTAATTCCATTGCAGTATTATGTAACGTTTGCAAAAGACAAACAAACAAGTATACAAAACACGGAGCAAGCAGGAATCTACACTAAACCTCTGCATAAAATTATCCTCGATGACACATGAAGACAGCAGTGTTTCTTTAAGAAGAAAAAAAGGGAGGGGGACAAAAATCATTTTTTATTAACATATAGTTTTTCACACAGATTCTTTGGACAAGAATTGAAGCAGTACAAAACCATTGTTTTTTGTTTTGTTTTCTCCCCTTTCTATTGTTAACTAAATAGTAGTAGGAACTGTTGCACCAAGTACAGAAGGACAACCCAAAGATGTGCGCATTACCGGTGGACTCTCAACGCGGGAAGGCCGCGTGGAGATTCGTCGCGAGGGTGTTTGGCGCCTGGTAAGCAGACGATATTGGGACATCTACGGCGCCGCGGTCGTCTGCCGATCTCTTGGGTTTCCCGCCGCTGTTAGCGCCTACAACAAAGTTGCTGCCGTCGCATCCACGGCGAAGGGATTGCCGCCATATTTGATGATGCGCCTGAACTGCGAGGGAGACGAGACCGACGTCCGTGGATGTCAGACAATGTTGGTCGAATCTTATGAGCAAAGAACTGCCAGCGTTGTGTGTGGTAAGCAAATTGTATTGCTGTACCTACGATCGAGAAGTAATATTGGCAACGTCTGATTTTAACGTTTCACTCATTCTTTTATCAGAGATTTAACACTGTCCCTGATTTTACCATGTTTACTATTTTGTCATTTTCACTTCTAACCGATTTTCTTAGCGTGAAGGGTTATTTAATTTGAATACATTCAAGAAATATTTTCCACAAAATATGATCCCGTTTTGCTTCAAAACAGGTAGGAGTCTACCAAAAAAAGAAATGGTTTTAATGATTACTTTGTCTTGTTCTTTCTCGAATACACATTGTTGCTTTTACATTGTGATCCGATATTATGACCGAACGGAAGTCTTTGCTTCTTGTAATACTCGTTGCACGCTAAGCGTCATTTTAATGACGTAAACATGCGTTAGCGATTGACGCAGTCTTTGACGCGCTATATGAGGATGACATCTTGCAAGAAAGCGAATGCGATATTGACAGTTTAGACATTGCGTTGAATTGACGCATGCACGAATTGCCCCATATAGCCTTGATTACCGTTGAAAATGACGGAATCGAAATGGCACCTCGTGCGCAATTAAGTGGCACAGATGAGCGGCAGTTGCTTACTGTATATATGCCTCAATCCCGCCCCCACTCCGGGAACGGAGGGACCGCATTCATGTTCCCAAAATCTCCGATAAAGGGGTACTTTTCACGCAACAAAGTCTGACTCGTTGTACACAAACAAATCGGCCCGTATTGACTTTACCCACACGGACTTAAGGGGGTGCTTTCAAAGGGAGGGAACATGCATACGCGTACCCTATATAACACTGAGTGGGGGCGGGGGGCGGGGCCTCAATATAATATATGACTCGGGGAAAATTGTTCCTGTGAAGCGTCAGGCGCTGATGCAAGGTGCAACGGGCATTTTATCCCTTTATTGCTACCATAAAAGCGCTTCTAAATGTGATCTTTCCTCCGTCATATCTTACGACCAATCCAGATGATTTATGCGCCACCAGTCCCTGTGAAAACGGTGGCTCCTACTTATCGCTTCACTCGGCCCGCTCCAAACCATGCGCCTGCAGAACCGGTTTCACGGGAGCTCTGTGCGAGTGGGCGACATCTTGTAAAGCTCTCTACGATGCTGGTAACAACAGGACCGATATCTACACCATTAAACCAGAAGACAGTGAGCCCTTCAGAATCAAGTGTGACATGGAAACAGATGGGGGAGGCTGGACGGTCATACTGGTACTCTCTTAGAAAAAGAAAAGTTGCAAATTAGAACTTTAAAGTGTACTAATCACCCAAACCTGTTTGCCTTTTAAATATAAGGGGTTCCATTTGGCTAAACTGTATTCAAAACATGAGCGTCAAGTATTACTTCTACAAAGAAATACTGTAGTTTACCATACACTATCAGTAAACGTGAAAGTGGCTGGTTGGTTAGACTAGTCTACGCACGAGTACGCGCTCGCATAGAGTAGGTCGCGCACCGAACCAAGTCGGAATTGGGTTCCGTGCGCTGGGTTTTTATATTATCCTTTATTTTCGTCATACTCCCAAACCGTTAATCTATAAAATGCCAGGTAGGCCTAAAGGAATTTTTAAGGTTGATTTTTAAAAATTCATTCGGGCTAAGCTTTTTTCTTCAGGTGATTGGTTTATGCACTTTAGAGGTTCTAAACTATGTCCAATACTTATTTAGAATCCCCTGTGAATTCTGAA
The DNA here is from genome assembly GCA_037976565.1 of Mesocentrotus franciscanus. NCBI lineage: Eukaryota > Metazoa > Echinodermata > Echinoidea > Camarodonta > Strongylocentrotidae > Mesocentrotus > Mesocentrotus franciscanus. Next base: position 15,913,172 of record CP137683.1, read on the forward strand.
GGGCAAAAGTCTTTTTAATCGTATTTCGACTACACCCCAGCCTGTATCATGTTTTGACAATATCCACCCAATCCCGCCTCTCCACCAAATGCCCCTTCCTCCAGGAAAAGTAGTGTTCTTGGGAAAACCTCCCCACCCCTTGATACCTGATATCGCCATGGACACGCCCAGTAAAGGGGGGGGGGGGTCACATTAAGGGAATTATAAAAAATAACTTGAAGAAATTAAATCTGAATTTTACAATTTGGCTTAGAACAAAATTAATTATGAGGGATTTTGCTTATCCGGCAATCATGAAGAATAGGGGTCCAAATTCCACATCAGCCTAGTTAACTCCGTATAACTTTAATCATTATTTTGCATTTTCACTACTCAGAAAACCCGAATTTTACTTTAATTCATACATTTGGGTTAGGGTAGAATTGGGGTAAGTACAACTCTGAATGGTTTTAAGCGTGAATTAATGTTGTTCCACTCACATGCTCAATCACCCAGACCTTGATAATTTTACCTATTCCTGACTCGGGATTTGTTATGCTCTGTATCGGGGGACTTTCGCAGTCCTTTCATACAACTACCATTTTGTAGAGTTCAAGCATTTATGTGTGTTGTACCTTCTTTATATCCTTTAATTTAGTAACTAATTATAAGTCATGTTTGATATTTATGTATATGCTTTCTCGGACCCCATGGAAGACCAGTAGTGTCGTGCCTGGCACAACTGAATATGGGTTATCCAGCCGTTTCATTCATACTTATGTATATACTTGTATTGTATGTTTGTTTTTAATCAAACGGAAAATAAATACTATTACTACTACTACTACAGAGCCAAAAATACTAAAATATAAGTTACTATATCTTCGACATTATTTAGCATTCTATCAAAAATGCATTTCTGCCATGATTTGTTCCCTTCCTCCTGTATATAGCATAGCTCATCATATAATGGGATATATAGATTTCAGCCGACTATAGAGCACTACCGCGAAGGTTTCCTTCCTCCATCGGGGGACCACTGGCTGGGTCTGGACAGAATCTTAGAGCTGGGTCCGTTCCCGTCAGACTGCGCATAGACCTCGGTTTATCAATATCAGATAGCTGGACGGCGGACACTCAACGAGCCTATGCTTCATACAACTTCGCTTTGGCAGATGCGCGTCAAGGGTGAGAGAAGCGGCGCAGCGTGGGTCCAGATATGGGGGGCACCGGCATAATCGGAAGGGGGATGGGCAAACGTCATTATTTGGTGGATGAAATGCAATATAACAAGTTCATTGATTATAGGGAGAGGATTTAGACATGGTTGTATAGCGGGTTCTTTTTATGTTTCCGTTCCCCCATCTTCATCTAAAAGGCCAGTTTATCGTGGTGCTCTCTCAGCAGAGAGAGAGAGAGAGGGGGGGTCGGATTCTACCCCGCCCCTTGGATCTCGACCATGGAGTGACGAAAACTTCTGAAACTTATAGCATATACCGATATATAGAGTATTTCATAAAGCAGCGTTTTTCAACCTTTTGTTAGTCACGGCACCCTTTTAAGAAATAAAAAGTTTCGCGTCACCCCAATCCCAAATTCATCACAGAATGTTCATTTTGCACTCGTCAAGTGCCATGTACATAGGTATGGGCACAGTTGTTTCTAAATATTTCGAGCGAGCGAGCCAAAAAGGGAAACATTTAAAAAATGTTATTTTGTTTTCAACATACTAGAAAGATATAAAGTACTGTATGCGGGCACCTCGCCGCCGAAAGTACATGAATAAAAAGTCATATATTTGGTCATGACCTCGATACACGAATATACACAAAATACACAGCTTATCTCGATTTACATTTGATTTTTTTTTACTTATCTGTTTGTGTTTTTACTATTATGTCTCCGCCGTGTAGATATCGAGCAAACTTTACATCGTTCAACGGAACTACAGCCGATGCACTGCAATCTCCACAGTGCTTACAGTCTGGCCGCCCCTTCCGCGTTATAATGCATCATGGATGGTGGTTCGAGAAATTACTGAGGGACCGCTGTGTTAATTTCGGGTTGACTAACTGCATGTCGGCAGATTGCTCCGGGTATTCTTCCATGTGGACGACCTCGGACGGAGAAGCAGTTAAAGTGAAAGAAGCCGAAATGAAGATCAGGCACCTCCCAGGTCGAAATTCCAGTTGATACCAGTTGAAACCAGTAAGGATTTCCAACTGGAATCTACTGGTTTGAACTGGTCTCAACTGGTCTCAACTGGTACCAGTTAATACCAGTTGATACAATTTGGAAACCAGTAGAAATACCAGTTGACATCTGAGACCAGTTGATATTACCAGTTGATTTACCAGTTGAAAACCAGTAGATGATTACCAGTTGATTTACCAGTTGAAAACCAGTAGAAATACCAGTTGACATCTGAGACCAGTTGATATTACCAGTTGATTTACCAGTTGAAAACCAGTAGATGATTACCAGTTGATTTACCAGTTGAAAACCAGTAGAAATACCAGTTGACATCTGATACCAGTTGATATTACCAGTTGATTTACCAGCTGAAAACCAGTAGATGATTACCAGTTGATTTACCAGTTGAAAACCAGTAGAAATACCAGTTGACATCTGATACCAGTTGATATTACCAGTTGATTTACCAGCTGAAAACCAGTAGATGATTACCAGTTGATTTACCAGTTGAAAACCAGTAGATGATTACCAGTTGATTTACCAGTTGAAAACCAGTAGAAATACCAGTTGATTTACCAGTTGAAAACCAGTAGATGATTACCAGTTGATTTAACAGTTGACCAGTAGAATACCAGTTGCTTTACCAGTTCAAAAACCAGTTCATTGTATCTTGTGCATATTCATGATTAATTTGCATATTTTCACAGAAAATATAATTATTATGATCTGTCAAGCAAATGTGACAATGCACATCAATTTTGTGAATTATATTTTCTTAGTCAATTATTGACAAATATATTATATATGTTTGATCATGTTTTTCATCTAATTTAAGACGTAAAAATATATTGATACATGTAATTACTAACCAGGAAACAAAATGTATAATTTTGTATACATCTATGTACGAGCTCCAAATTTTTAAATGAGAATGATATTTACCTGTAATCCACCTCAAATGATCTTTGTGATGGGGTAATTGCAAGAGTTTTTATATTATGGTCCTGTTGGTGGCCAGATGCCAATATTGATTATTGATTATCACAATATCAGTTGATTACTGGTCTCAACTGGTAAATCAACTGGAAATATCAACTGGTATACCAACTGGTAAATCAACTGGTTTTCAACTGGTAAATCAACTGGAAATATCAACTGGTATATCAACTGGTAAATCTACTGGTTTTTCAACTGGTTTGTCAACTAGTCCCAGAGCGTTGTCTCAATTTCCATATTAAAAACCAGTTGAATATACTGGTTTGAACTGGTACCAGTTGACTACTGGTTTTAACTGGTACCAGTTGACCAGTTGCCTACTGGTTTCAACTGGTTTTTCGACCTGGGCTTTAAGATCGAGTAGCTAGTAATGGAAGTTGATAAATATTAAGGTGAAGTTCGGTAATGTAAGACAGGCGCGGTTCTGGATGTTTTTTTTTTGGGGGTCATGAGTTGATATTGGGGCTTACATGGTGTGGCTTTGGGGTTCTTGCATTAATTTTCTACATGTGCCTCGCTTAGGTTCATTTATAATCCAGAAAACCTTTTGGGGTGGAGCTTAATGAAGAAGGGGTTGGTGGTACATGTTGAGCTCCCATGGCGCCCCAGCCCTTTAGAACCACAAATGTACGTAGTAAGGCACGTGATGCTCCGGCTACGATTCTCCGCGGTCGACATTCTACACAAAGCGAATTCTTAACTGTAACCATGCAGGCCTGGAACCAGAGGCGGATATATGTACAAGGACCAGGAACAGGAGCCCCCAGCCCACCTATAGCTCCCCCCGTCGAATTAGTATTAAAACAAATGAAAAAGAAAGGAAAAGCTATTTCAAAAAAAAGAGAAGGGGAAAAGGATTATTTTCTACCCTTTGGGGGACAATAGCGACTAAACGTAGCGACTAAACGGAGAAGATCAAATTTTGCATTCTGCCTACGCACTTTGATAAATTACCTTTCGTTTTGCAAGGGCCGGAGCGCGGCGACCGATCAAGATAATAATATGTACTCAGCAGTAGTCAGAACGCGTTTGAGCACACACGCATATTGTACCGTTATCTCAGTGAGGTTAGGCAAGCTTTAAATCGTTAAATAAGATATTTTTGGCGACTTCTAAATTTCGGAGGGGAGGGAGACTACCCCTTTTACCGATTTTTACAGGGAGGAATATGCCTCATTCCCTTTGAATCGTCGATCCTCTGTGCGGCACTATTGGAAACAAAACTATTAATATTTTCACAATATTAAAATTTTTGTATCTTATACTAGAAAGAAATAATTATTCAATACTTAAATGCGAGAGATCGTGACGACGAAGGAAAACGATCTTATATCTTGAACACTAAACCCTTACATAAGAATATTACAAATCGTAATTTGCGCAATTATCTCAATGGTTACATCATTTTAGTCTTACCTTTACGTGTTTATTCTCATCTTTTTCTCAATCTCTCCGGGATGACGTTCTCACTGCAAATTTCACTTAAAAATGTCGTTCTATATAGCACCAGTAATTTGAACCATTGAACCAGTATGTATTTGTACTTTGTAGTGCGGCACAACCATAGAGCGTTAGTATATATATCTCTATGGGCACAACCTATTGACATCTATATTTTACACATGTCAATCAAGACTGTGCCTGTGTATATTGATTATACTCTACATGAGGAATCACAAGACTTATAATGCAGTGCTTTACATGTTGTTGTAATGTGCGAGGGAGCACAGCGATCGAGCACGAATTTTTTCTTCAATTTTAGAATATTGATAATATGCAGTCTAGGGCATCCTATACAGCCAAATTATAATAGGCCTAACTTTGTATAAAATGTGGTATGCAGTGAAATAGTGTGTCTGTGTGTGCTGCAATGCATTGCCAAACACCACTGAAATATATCGATCTGGAGGGAATAAAACGGCCAGTAAAGCCCACTATATACGATCTGACTACGATCCGATTTTAGAAGAATTTGCAATAGCATTTGATATGAACATTCAAACATGTAAAATCTTAAAGACCGAGGATCTAAATAGTCATATTGGTGATTAGATCTCATTTTCAAGGAATTTCAAGCGACCTCTGAGAAGAAAAAAAACTAGTCGGCTCAGAATCGTAGTGACGTCACACCATTCGTGCGATTGTCTACGATTTGAAGCCGATTCGGCTTTTATTCTCACTATAGAAGAGTCAAATGCACTGACATTCCGGTTGTTGTTATCCTTATCATTATTTAGAACCTAATATATCAGAAGATGATGTTTGTTTAGATATCCATATCTTCGAAAATCGGATCGCAGGAGAATCTTATGCCTATATGTTTTCTTTGTATTATTGCAATTTATGTTTAATCCAAAATATCAATCTACAATGTATCCAGTTTTGTTAAGAATGATTTGTACAATATGTATTAGATTTGAGAGAAAATAATAACAAATATCTTTAAAAACAAAAAAATCTTATAGAGTGCGATGGTCTTAAGAGGTCTGGATTTCCCATTCATGAAAAAGTTTGTTATGCAGATCAAATCTCCAAAGGAGCCTGCATAATCCTGGATTTCAATCTTTACCAACTGACTTAACCCTAATAAGGCCGGGCTATTTGAGTTCTTGATACGGCCGGGGGGGGGGCCAAGATCTCGACCGTGAAACGGCCGATCGCCGCGAAAATTTGCATGCATGTCAAGTGAAGTGTATAAAATACTATAGCAATTTCAATTCTTTAAAAAAATTACTCATTTGCATATTTATGGTAAATTATGCAAATAAGGTCCAAAAAAAAAATCATATTTTTACCCATAAATCATATCTTCTTCATATTTAAGCTTTCTTTTCCACTACATATATTTGTTAGACCATTTGGAATAATAATACGAAAACAAATTTTGGAAAGCTAGGTTATTCCTTATGTTATCTCTTGTTTTGATAATATCTTATGTATTTCATTGTTTGTTTTAACTTATGTATTTATTGTTTTTGTTGTTTATTTCATTTCTAACTATAATTTAAGGATGTACTGTAATTAGTGTTATTTCTATATCTTTAAATGAAGAAATAATTAATACTGATTTAATTTGCAGATCTCAATGTTAATAAGCTTTTTAGCTTTCATGGGTCATTCTGTCAAGTTATTATTATTATTATCATCTTTATTTTCATTATATAATATCCTTTTATCTTGCATTTATGTTACATTTAATTTGACTGATAAATCAAATCAAATAAAATTTATTAAAAAAAATGAAATGAAAATTAGCATGATAAGGAAAGGGCATTTCAATTATTAACAACATGCTATACCGATACATTTTTGTAATGTGGTTTTTGATAAGTTTACTTTTGTCTCATATGTGATTTGTTTATATATACACGATTTAATTATTTATTTCCGTCTAATGTTATGATATCATCTACCCGGAGTCGTATTTCACAGTTTCTATCACTGACACAGCAAACAATAAAGTTCACTCGCAACAACCTCGCTTTTTTAGTATAGCCTTTCATTCGGTTCATTTTTAATCATGCAAACCTGATACACATATGTATATTTTGTATATATTTTGTTTATGGTAAATAATTGTAGTTTTTCAACTGATATGAAATGAACATTGCACACACTCGTGTCTCTTCTAACTTTGTGGTTCTCAAAACGGAATACAAATAATACATTATACAATCTGACACAATCATAATTGTCTATAGCATACTCGATCTTATTGTTTCAGAATGGACTCTACCGTTTCATGAATTAAACATGGGATGTAGTGGAAGTGAAAAATGAAATGGAAGAATTATACAATGTGTATCAAGGAAAAGCTTATGATAGATTGCAATAATATATATATGCTATTTTAGTGCCTTTCAGAGGCAGGCCCGTAGCCACGGGGGGGGGGGCACGTGCCCCAAAATTTCCAAGATCATACACCCTCCTCATAGACCCCTCCCAAGACGTCGATCAATTACATGTATGTGCCCCTCAAACATCAAACTCTGGCTACGGCCCTGGTCTGAGGAGTAAAAGCTCTCTGAAAACTCGAAATCTAAATTATGAAAAGCGGGAATTGTCGACCTAAAACGCAAGGGAAACAGAGAAGGAGAGAAAATGGGATATCGAGGGCGGGAGATCGAGATCGAGAGAGAGAGAGAATCAGGCAGACACGCAGGCAGACAAAGAAAGAATAAGGAAAGGAGTTGTGAGCGGGAAAACTGTTACATGCAGCGCCGTAGCCAGAGTTTGATGTTGGGGGCACATACATGTAATTGATCGACGTCCTGGGGAGGGGTCTATGAGGAAGTGTGTATGATCTTGGAAAATTTTTGGGGGGCACGTGCCCCCCTGGCTACGTGCCTGGTTACATGAGAGATTTTTGTTTAGATGTGTCATTAATTTCCAAGTAAATGTGCTAGTCAGAAATAACGGTTTGCACTTGACACTGTTAGTGAAAACGACTCTGCTCGAGTTATTAGATTTATGATGTAAATCCACCTCTACGTAAACAGGGGCTATTATATTAAATGAATATCTTAAATTCCGTAAATTTATGTTTCTGTGCCCCCTATACCACCTCTCTTTCTGTCTCTCTCCCGCTCTCTATGTGATGTCCATCTCTTTCAAAAATCTCTCCCTCTCTCTTTCTCTCTCCCTCTCTCATCTCCCTCCCTCAGCTCTTTCTCTCTTACCCTCTCTCATCTTTAGACTCAAGCTCCACAATGAGAATATTAAGTCGAGGGGTGTGGGCGGGAAGGGGGTGGGAGAGGTTTGGGCATTTCATTATACAGTATTTCTACGTACCGGGAGTGTGTGGGAAGGAGCCATGATCTCAAATCAGGCTGGATTTTTTTTTTAATGGGGTCCTAATTAAGCTGGTCCTGTAAGCTACGTCGGCCCCGACAACGTATACGTAGCGGTATACCCGATTGCGTTTGCGCCCAATTCCTAAATATTTTAATGCATTATTTTATGCATATCCTATTGGTTTGGAAAGCGGTATTATTTCAATTCAATTTCCTAGCATTATTTTGAAATGTCTTGAAGTTATTTTCCTCCCTTAAATGACTATATACAGCCCCAGCCTATCATTGTCCTGTAGGGATGGGGTAAATATATTAATTTCCAATTTCCTCGATCATTATTACAAACTTTTATCTGATGGCCTCTATAGCTATCTTTTTTCTATTCCTCCCTCTCCCCAGGCCCTCTGTCTCGCTATTTACTCTCTCTCTCTCTCTCTCTCTCTCTCTCTCTCTCTCTCTCTCTCTCTCTCCTCCCTTTCTCCCTCTATCTTAATCCTTCAGTCTATTTCACTCCTGTGGATTGTGAGGGCTATACATTCCCACCTCCTCAACAAATTGAAAGATAATCATTCTGAAACTGTACGTCAAGCAAAAAATGATCCAGCTAAGACTGCGTGTACATATACGTATCATCATCTGATATCATAAATATTTTAATACAAAACACATACGGAAATAATATTCACAAACCATTATGCAGGAATGTTACCAACTTGAGATTTGTAGACTGATGTATATTCAATAAGAAATATATCTACATGTATCTTTCCTACAGTACTGTAAGCACATATAGAGGAAAAGACACAATAATATTTTACAAATTACACAACTTTTACATAAAAGCCTTGATAGGGCCTATATGAGAAACACAAAATATTTCTATGGACCATTTCTGATTGCTCAGTCATCATGATCACATTATATACTGGTAGTTGAATCAGGCAGGTGGTTTCTACTTTCTAGCACCCTATATCACAAGGGGTGGGTGTTTGGCTGGAATGGTTATTAGTTAATGATCACAGACTGCTAGAGCATGGGCACAAACTATCCTCGCAAGGAGATGTCAAGGCTTTACACGCCAAAGGTGAGGGAAGTTAGTATATAGCCCTAGAGATAATCACAAGAAGAATAGTTTATAACATCAACTGCTCAAGGAATGTGATTTTTTGCTTTATATCATATAGGTCGAATCTCCTGACCAAATACCACAGGGTAGCCAAAACAATTATTGGCATACATGCCTTGATTGCCTTCACAGCATTAATGCCCCTACCAAATTATCTGACTTGGTTTGCCACAATTCCAAAAATATTGAGGAGATATCTTTTCTGGTATTTATCCCATAGCTCCAGTTCAGGAAGCTAAATCATTTGGTACTTTCTAATCAGGCCATCCACCGTGACCAAAAACTATGAGAACATTCTTTAAATCCTGAGAGTCTACAACCATCTATTGACATATATGTAATATCCTCGACAGTACCCTTGTGAGGCGGCCTGCACAAAGTTCGTAATTGCTATGCATTGTCAATGGCAACTACAGCCTTCTTGCCGGCTGTCAATGATTTTGAGCACCAAGTAAGTTATGTATTGGTTCTGGGAACCCCCTTGCAAAAATCTTAAATTTGAATAAAGTAACCAAGCCAGAGTCCTTTATTTCAGATTAAATTAAAAGGTTGATTTGCCTTGAAAGTTTTGTGGTGCTAACATGACATGACCTCTTATTCTGGAGAAGACTCAACCTCATATTTGGTCTCAGTGCCCTGAATGCTTTGGTGGCGCAGAAACGACATCATGCATCTTTGAAGAGACTACACTTCATGTCAGGTCTTTGTGCCCTGAGTGGTTTGGTGGTACCGAAAAGACATTATTTGGTGGTTGTGCTGACATGACATCATTTATCCTTGAAGAGACTAAACTTCATATCAGATGTTGGTGCCCTGAGTGCTTTGGTGGTGCAGATACGATAGCATACATCTTTGAAGAGACTAGACTTCATATCAGGTCTTGGTGCCCTGGCATTTTGGTGGTACCGAAAAGACATTGTTTGGCGGTGGTGCTGATATGACATCATTTATCCTTGAAAAGACATAACTTCATATCAGATCTCATTGCCCTGCAGGGTTTGATGGGGCCGAAATGACATTATTTGGTGTTGCTGATATGACATCATTTATCCTTGAAGAGAGTAGACTTCATATCTGGTCTTGGTGCCTTTAGAGGTTTCGTGGCACTGATCATATGCCTTGCGTAGGGATTCGCATGAAGACCTGCCTTCCTCAAGGCCTGTTCTAGAACCAGCCGTGGATCAGACATCACCTGTGGGTTGATTGAAATTGAGATAAGTGCCTTAATTAGCCTTATTACTCTGTTATTTCTAAGAATTAATTTTACCATGAAGAGTTAGGGGTGTTTGCTAACCTTTAAAGAATGATACAGAAATTATAGTACCGGTACTAAATGTGCCTGTTTACTTGCATGGAGACAGATATTTCAGATTTAGCTTCAATATCAATTTTAATTCTGATTTTGATTTTGATTTTGATTTTGATTTCCATATCAATTTCAATATGTACTGTCCAGAAAATCCTTCTTATTTACATGCAATGGCATATGTTTGGCGCCCCCTCCCCCCTCCCATGACATCAGTGCCACATTCCATGGCTGGAGCCACAATATGCATCTGATTAAAAATGTAAGCATGCAAGAACATGTTGCTTGACTTACCTTATCTGAGCTGAAAGTATTCATCTCAAACAAAGGTTGCTGGATGTTAACATCTTGTTCTACTCCGATCCCCAAATGAGCTTTGGAAGCCTGAGAGAAAGTGAACATAGATTCAATGACTTACTTCAAATTTAAATCAAACATGATGATGATGATGATGATGATTACTTGGAAGCTAACAGTCATGGTGGTGATGACAACAGTGATACAGCAAAGATTAGCAAGTTTGATCAAATGGCAGAAACAACGACAATGAAATACCTTTTAAAGAAAAATTTAAATTGATAAAGTTTGTCAAAATTACAATTTCACAAACTTACCATTGTAGCTTGCATCATGCGGACTGGATCACTCTCAACATGTACTGCAACCTGGAAAAAAAATAGATATGTAAATGCAAAGTATGGCAGCATTTGTATTTGCAAAAATGAGGGTGAAATCTGTGTCAATAAGCTGCTTTTACAGTTAGGAAAATGCACTTGCATGTAGCTGGCTTCAATGAGCTACTCCAATAATAACACAGGATAATATCTATTCAAAGAACAGCTTTATAGAATGCCATGATAGGCAAGGGTCAACAGTTCCAGGAAATATTCAAATGGCTATAAAACATCAACAACAACAACAACAGCAAAATGTTACGACTTGCCCAATCAGGCAAGTATATAGTCAGCTGCGTGGTCAGCAAATTCACTTGTCTTTTAAGAAACTAAATCTGGTAACAAGGTGTATACTGAAATAAATTAGATTTTACGAGTACCAACTTTCTGTTGGTTGATGGTTTTGCATGTTAACTCTTTATATGCCACACGGATAATCTCTCTGTGCCACATTGTATTTTTCATGGGATAGGTATATCAAATTTAAGGCTTCACGATTATTTCTCTGATTATCCAGTGCAAGATCAATACACTGGTGTTAAAGCCCCACTGCACTACTTGTAGCTACTTGCTCCCTCTATATAGAAAACAATGCCTAAGCGGTGCCCATTGGTCCCCCATGATCCTCTTTTTCTTATGTTAATTGAGAGCCGAGTTGATGAGATAACCACCCGTCAGTGACCAGCAGGGTGGTCTAATCCCTCCTGGCCAAACTAGTGCAGACAGGCTTTAAAAGGATTGTCATGGAGATAATCAAGACCAGAAATTGGCAATGTTGCAAAGCCATTGTGTTGCACAAAGCGATTATTCCCTCGATTGGTGCCTATTGTTTTGTGCAAATTTGCATACGTGCCAAATGAGTGACTGTGCATAGAGGCAAAGAAAGCAACTGAATTATTTTGTAACAGGCTTATAGGGATCGAGTTACCCCAAGTAAGCATGTACTCCTCAAATATTAATATCCATATGGAAACTTTTTATGTACAGGGACGTCAGGCAACTGGGTTTGGTACCTGTTCTCTTAAGGCTTCCAGTCTCCGTTCCCTCTCTAATTCCTCTTCTTGTAACCTCAACTGTTCCTCTCTCATCCTTTCTTCCTTCAGCTCTTGCAAGTATTGACGGTAAACAACTCTGAATGAGAGATATTAGGAGGATTGCGGAAAGTGCATATATTCATTAGACCTACATGTACTACACTTGAAATTTACATTTTAAAAGTTCCACACGATTGCAGAAAGCTAACAATCATAACTGAAGTAATTTTATAATTGTCATTTGAATAATTACACATCCATGATTCAATCATTCTTTTGTTGCTTCTTAAAGAGAAAGACCAGTTCTGGTCATGCGATTGCATTGTGAAAGAAACGTTGTGGAATCGATCAGAAAAGGTTGATCATCTAGCATATAAGTATTGGTGTGTACTGCAAGGTTCTGGAATCATCAAAATGATAAGAAATTTGGCCCAGTCTTGGTAAAGTTACAAGCACTGTACACAGAAAGATGTATATGGGACTACGCGACCACGTGCAATATCTATTTGGTCCCAATAGATATAATAATTTACCAAATATATCAATTGTAGGCGGTTTCCGACTTTCCGGCAAAATTTGTATCATCACGTATTAGTCAAAACATATTCTTTCACATGATTGGTAATGAGAGCTTCCATTTCATTTTTTTGAGAGAGGGGCGTTTCCAAAACTGGTCTTTACCTTTAAATCACATGTATAAAAGTGACAATCAAATTATTTTTCAAAGATTTTTCAAAGATAGTTGAATTCGAAATGAAAGTTTGGGTAGAGAAAATCCACAGGAGTGGACGAAAGCTTACCTACTAAACTTAAAGGTTGGTAGAATCCCAAATTACATGTTATACTGATCACCCAACCCAATTGAAGTTGCTTTTGTCTTATAAAGATATTCATTCTCTCTCAATTACATTTACATTTAAAATTAACCCCTCAGAAGACACGTTCACTGTATGAATATAGCATGAATATTCATGATTATTGTACATGTAGCAGGTTGTATGCATGCACAATTGCCCTTGGCAACCATGTTTTATGTGAATACAGGAGTTCAGAGATTGGTAGTTAGCACAATCCACAACGTAGTCCGGCCATCTCTAGTCTTTTGAGTGATATTTGAACATATTTCACCATTTACATAGAACCGCTCGATGAGAACTCACAGCTACTGAAACATTGACTATAAATAAACTGAGCAGGGCTGTTCATCTGGATATTTATATTTACCAGTGCAGTAAAAAAAATTTTTTTTGTTCATTTCTGTTGCATGTTGTTTTAACACAGACAACAGATTAAATTCAAATTAATGTACTCTCAAGAAGAATGAAGATCAACGAACAAATATTCATTTGTAACAAAACAAAAAAGCTGATGAGATGGAATTAACTGATAGACAATTCTCGCTACTGCAACTACGGTATTTGGCCAAAGAGGGCACCACAGGCCATGGGTATATTTGGCAAAGGCACTTCCGGTTCCCAAACAAATATGATGGGTCAGAAACAGGAAAGTTCAATAGAAATGATTGTTTCGGAGCAAATAAAATATAAGCAACAGGTTATGATGGTGCCTACAAAGATCTTATGAAATCATCGGGGAGTTCATTAAACATGAATAATAGTTTGCGGTACATTCTCTATGGAAGTCGAAAGAAACCTTGTCTTATCATCTTCCCTAGTATCGTATCTGCGCATGTGCTGACCTGCCCAGTGCGAGAGGAAGGTCGCCATCTCCTGTTGAACATCGTATTTGCGGTAGGATCAATTGGTAATAACAAGATATACACTTGCCTCTCTTTGTCATGCTCTGCCTGAACTTCCATTTCCTTCCGGAGCTCAGCCAGCCTCTCTCGCTTCTTGGCTTCCTCTTTTCCTGCTCCTTCTGTACTTGCTCCTTGTATACCTGGATCTGTTTGGGAGAAAATTGTTGTGAAATCTGATTTGAAGGAGCTGAAAGGAGAGTGTTCAGTTCAAGAACACGTGCTACAACAACAGTTGCTCCACGGTTAACTTCCTAAACTAACCGAAGCCATAACTTGGTGTTGTGGTCGAGTGGATACGTCACCGGACTGTCGATCACAAGGTCCGCGGTTCGAGTCCCGCCGCAGCACTAATGTCCTTTGGCAAGACATTGATCTACATTTGCCACACTCAACCCAGGTGAGGTAAATGGGTACCTGGTAGGATTATTCCTTGAAATGCACTGTGCGCTGTTAACGGCTGCCGGAGCTAAAGCTAGGGTAATAATTTCCAAAGCTCTTTGGAAGCGCATAGAGATGTTATTTCATAACGTATTATGCGCTATACAAGAACTGAACTATTATTATTATTATTATGGATGTGAATTAACTTCTGAGTGCTCTGAATTTTATGCATGTGCACTGACTTGTCTATTCACAAGTTATTTTACCATTCTTTAGAGTCCAACTTATCATTGAAAATAGCAACATTGGTATCTTTTTTCACAGAAGATATTTAAAACTGAACATTTTAATGAATGATAAACTAACATGGACTGCAAAATACGCAAAGTAGAACAGTTTAGGTGATTGTTTCTCTGAAATATTGTGTTTTCTGGTTTTGAGAGGTTTACAAGTTAAACATCAAACATGCAAAGCATACCTTCTGTTTCTCTGCTGATCTCTTCTTTTCTTCCTTCTGTTTCTCCAATTCCATCTCCTTCTGTACATTCTCAAGTCTTTGTGATTCAAGTTCTTCTTCTATCCGCATCGCCTCTAGTTTTTGTTCTCTCCATAGCTCAATCTGATGAACAAAAAAAAACAAAAGCATATGTCCAGGGGGTGTTTCACAAAGCCATTTTTCAGTGACAAATGACAAAAATTAGTGACAAATCTGCTGATAACCAATCAGAAGCAAGGATTTCAGTAGCTTATAACAAAAACTGTCATTTGTCACTGATGACAAGTTTTGTGAAATGGGACCCTGAACTCTCAATAAGGGTTGGCCTTATGATCAAATTCATTTGGCATCATGTGTTTTCAGGCAGACTTATTTCTGCATTTGCCCTGTTCAAAATTTTTGTTGTCATTCTTGCTGAGATTTTTGCATTGACTAAAAAGAATTTACTATTTACAATTGATATCAGCATTTGGGCTAAAGGAAAACTAAGTGACTTGCACTCACTTTGATTAGGTAGGAATTAAATATTTTGGAATATGTTGACATTAAATATTGTTTATGTGTGTATGTATTGATATTAATGATAGTTAATACATGAACAATGCTTGTTCCACTTTATCACATCAGTGTTCAAGCAAACTTGAGGATCAATTATGACATTCACCACAAAAATTTTATTGCATACTAATCATTGATCTACCTTCGCACGAAGCTGATGGTTGATCATCTCCTGTCGTTGTTCGTTGATTGCTGCGATGGACTCCAGCTCCGCAGCAAGACATACATCCGCAAAGATGGCCGCAGCTTTCTCGTACAGCTCCTGCTTGTCCTTGGCCCAGCAGTTGACCAGGGTGTTTCTTAGGCGTGTGTGGTATCGATGGGTAATCATCCAATCTTCATGTTCAACCTTCAAGATGCCAGAACAGAGAAGGACAAGTGTTAAGTTCACTTAAAGCCTGTCTGCACTAGTTTGGCCAGGAGGGATTAGACCTCCCAGCATGGTCACTGACAGGTGGTTATCTCAACAACTCAGCTCTCAATTAACATAAGAAAAAGAGAATCATGGGGAACCAACGGGCACCGCTTGGGCATTGTTTTCTATATAGAGGGAGTAAGTACAGTGTAGCTACAAGTAGTGCAGTAGGGCTTTAAAGGGTTTGTGAGTGAATTTGTATGATGGCTCTTTTTCACAAAAGCTGTGTGAAAGGAAGTACTGAAAAACAGTCTAGTGACATTACAAGCATCATGGACATCCTACAAGGACCCATGATTTAGACCTTGCTACAACAGGACCAGGACTTCTCACCAGCTGTGCTCTGGTTTTCTTTGGGAACTGTTTTCTGAACTTAGTCTAAGCTGACAACCTACACTGACCCACAATGTAGACATTATTAGAGTAGGACCTGGACTTCTTACCAGCTGTCCTCTAGTTCTCCTTGGGAACTGTTTTCTGAGTCTGTCAATGTAAAGCGTACGTCTGTTTTGCATGTCTCTAGGGTACATTTCAACAATGCTCTCAAAGAATAAATGATCATCTCTACTCCAACCACCAAAAGAGTTCCTGCAGAAGAAATGTGATGGATAAAAGAATGGAGCAATCTCATTAAGCAAACTCAAATGCCATGTAGCATTTAAATCTAACATTTAAAGAATAGACTTGTAGCATGTTATCGATTGAAAATATCAAATTACAAAATAGAAGTACAACTCATAGCTGCTAGGCTGCAAACAAAGACTCTGTTTTTTTTACATATTCATGGAGACTGCAGAAAAGCCAAACCTTCACTACATGGTTTACATGTATCTTTATGGAGTTTTCAGCTAGGATAATCAAGACCCTATATTTTGCATGACTTATGACTGACTACAAATGAGATGGTAACAATACTTCTTTTCAGTTGTGCAAGGCTGCTGACTGGAGCAGTTCAGGATATTCAAGTCTTGAGTTTTAAAGTGCCCGTAAATTTTCCGGACAGCATGCAGATGTAGCTATGCCATACTCACACTAATGTACTTGAGTGCCTTTTATCAAGATCTCTCAGTCTCTCCTTGTACTTTTCATCAAGGGTAAGAAATTCCTGAAGGACCGCATCCCTTATTTCCAGATCTGGGCATTCCAGTACCTCCGCTTCCATCGGTATCCCTTCCATCACGCCTTTCTCTGTACCTGCAACATCAAGTCACGTGCAAAATAGCAGGATGTCCTAATATCATTCTATCTAATTTTTTTTGGAAAAGGGTCATCCAAATATCCACCAAGGCTCATTGTCATAAGCTGCAATAAACTGTGACCTTTTGATTAATGAATGGCAAATGGAGGTGAGAAAAAGTATTTGCACAAAACAAAGGTCTAATACCTACTAACTTATTTGAGTGTTTGAATGTTAGGCTTCCTAGGAGAAGTTTCAACTGTTGTAAAGGAATTTTATTATTATTTTTGTTTGGCTGGCACCCAGTAGATTATAGATAGAGATCTTGTGCTCGATCGTGTCATTGAAAATAAGTCAGAAAAAAATCCTGGAACCAGCAGGATTTGAACCTGTTAAGGAAGACACATCTTTGGTATTCAATTGTAATTACCAAATTCTAAACCACACAATTTTTTTCTAACTTCCTTTCCAACATTATCAGTATCTCTTGTTTTTGAAATAGTTGATCACAAATACAGAGGTCTATATATATTTTCTACCACATCTAACAGTGATATATACATGTATATTTAAAACTTTACAAGCACAGAAACCTAGATAATGATGGATTCTTGTATAACCCAGTATCTGCCTTTGCTGTGCACTCATGGTGCATCCTCTAAAACTATCTCACTAACTAAACGTTCTTTCTCAATGTTTCAATCAAGAAAATACCATTTGAGTACAAATATTTTGACACATTTGAAGTTCAAATTGTTATCCTCTATCAATACGTCATGTACAGTAAATTAGTATTTACTTCCGTCATTAAATGTGCTATACAAGACCTAATTATTAAATATTATTCATCATTATCATTAATACTTTCTTTTACCTAGACTTAGACCTTGTAGGAATCCCGAATCTAGCTCACTCTCTAGCGCCCATTGCTCATGTTCAAGCTGTTTCATCACCGCTTCCTGCTGGCTCTTCACGCTCTCGATGACATCACACACCTCAGCATGCTCATCATCGAGATCATCGTCTCCTCCATGCTGTAGCTTTACCTTGTTCCTTGATAACCAGATCTTCAGATCATCCTGAGTGAGAGATAATCATTGTTGTTAATATCATCATATTCTAACATCTCCATTATGTTGCTGATGATGATGATCATCACTACCATCATCGTTATTACCATCAACATCACCATTACCATTATCATAATAAAACATTATCAATCATCAATTATTTGTTAGTATAAGAGTATAAATATAAGAATGAGCACAATCACTTTGATGCTCTGGACCCTCCTCCAGGCATAATTTTTTGGGCTGTGCAATTGTACCAACAAACCAGGGTTTCTTCTTACTCTTTGTGAAGTGTTTTTTCTTCTTTTTCATGGCTCTCCTACCTATCCGAGGGATGGATAGTTGCCTCATTTGCACCTACGGAACAGGTGAGGGGAACATTAACTAAAAATGCAGGGTTCATTCATCTGCTTTTGCTGAATTTGAACCAACTATCTTTGATTAAACAGGCAGATGCCATATTAACTGCTAACTCGACTCCTGATATACAAATAATATTACCTTGAGTGACCAGACAGGTTCGGCTGTAGCCTTCCTGAACTTCTCCAGTTCCTCCGCCAGCTGCATCTTGTAATCCTCCCCCTCCAGCATGAACATGGTGATAGAGGACCCTTCCGACGTCCCCTGCAGGATCAGTCGCTCCTGCTCCCTCTCCAGTCGATGCCTGATGCCATCCAGCTTCCCCAGCTCCCTCTGCCAGACCGTCCTGTGCTGCTTGAGCAGGGTGTTCTCCTTGCTGGCCTTGGAGAAGCTCTTGAGTTTGTTCATCTTGAGGAGGGAGCGGTTGCCAGAGATCTTCCGCTCCAGGGCAGCGGCCTTCAGCTGGTCATAATCCTGCTTGGTGTAGCGGGTGCTACCAAGGCCTGCCTTCATGCGTATCAGGAGCTTATCTGAAATGTGAGTGAATGCACGGCACAGAAATGACATACATTGTAAAATCTACATAGTTCATACACATAACATGTAATGTACATGTACAATTAAAAATTAATTGGGAGATTGCTGGCCAAAAACTTGGGTGTAGGGAGTGCTACTAAGGCTTTCCTTCACACGTGCATGTATAAGGAGTTTATCTAAAAATGTGCAAATACATATATGATAGCCACAGGAACGATTTACATTGTATAGTCTGCATGCCAGACTCGACATTTATTAATTATTTAGTATTTGTTTGGAAGGTTTTCAGGTGACCAGAAAAATTGGTATATATACATGTATGTATATCTTACACTTTGCACAAAAGTACCTGGATGACCATGTAATTTTTAATTTAGAACACACGTTCATTTTTAAAGTCATATCCAGCTAAGTATTGAACAGCTTAATTTTTTACATAAAGGATGTTAGCACCATGTTAAGGATTTTAATGCATTCCAATAGATATACAGTCAAACCTGCTTTAGTGACAAGTAGGCTGTCTACAAAGACCAAATTTTTTGTTTCCCTTAAAAATGGTTTCTTATTGAAACATGTACTTTAGGCACCTGTACACAAAGACCACCTGTCTATAAAGACCACTTTTCTTGTCTACCTTGGGTGGTCTTTATAGACAGGTTTCACTGTACATTCATTTTTACACTAAACTTTGACAACTTTATTTACCTGCTTTTGCAAAGCCTTCATTTAAAACAGATACATGTAACTTCATATCTACAGTAGATCATTCATAATTAGAAACATTTTGAATGATTCTTTTTCGCCATTGCAGTGAAAACCTGTCTATAGAGACCACCCAAGGGAGACAAGAAAAGTGGTCTTTATAGGCAGGTGGTCTTTATGTACAGGTCCCTTTAGTACATGTTTCAATTTCAATGAGAAACCATTTTCTAGGGAAAAAAAATAATGTGGTCTTTGTAGACAGGTGGTTGCTAAAGCAGGTTTGACTGTATATAGAACATGTACATGTATAGTAATATTTAAAGTGTACCACTCATCAAAACTTGTTTTGTTCTTCATGTAAGAGGTTCCATGTGGCTATACCGATAATGTATTTAACATATGAGCTTCAAATATTACTACTACAAAGAGATATTGCAATTTATAAGATGATGAAGTGGATCCTAATCAAATGAATGGTTGAGAGCATACACGAGACCTGGCATTTATGTTGCCTAACACGTAATTTTACTAATGACCGGTCATTAGTAAAATCATGTTATATAATTTTATAAAACAAATAAAACATCATCTTATAAAACAAATAATACACATCATTTTGTTTGGGCATTAGTAAAATTACCCACACTCGATACCTTCGAAACAGTCCAAACACCCTCGGCTATTGCCTCGGGCCTGTTAGACTGTTCCAAAGGTACCTAATTGTGTGGGTTATTCCTTACTAATGCCCCCACTGCTGTGTATTATTGTATATTAAATACATTCTCTGTGAAGAGTAAAAGATCTTGTTGAGTAGACATGTTAACACACTCACATAGAAAGTGGCGAAAACGTAACCCAAGTCGGACTTGGGTTTTTAGCAAGCTATACATGGGGTAATAGGCTTATTCCGAGAGGTCGGGTAGTGCGCGGTGGGTCGCGTTAACTTGAGCGAACATTCGTCAAAGACCCCGGTTTGGCGAAAGGGTGCGTTGAGAACTGAGTACCACCTTAACGCACCCTTTCGGGATAAGCGGGGGTTTCTCGAAAGGGTGCGTTGACTAGTCTTCCACATCAGTCGTTTACAATGGAATTTAAGGAATAGAAATTTAAGTCGTTTTAAATTGAAATAATCAAAATTGAAACAAATAAAAATTAAATAAAGCAAGTTTTTACGTAGTCTTGCAGATCAGGCGTTTATAAGAATTAAATAAATAAATAACGGAGTACATAGAAAGAAATAGATTTATTTTTTGTATTTTAATAAATAAACGACTGACATGCAAGACTAGGTAAACACCTTTATTAGACATTTTAAAAATATTTTAGTAAATTATTTGATTGTGTATCTTGTTATTTATTTATTAGAAAGGGTGCGTTAAGGCGGTACTCCGTTCTCAACTCACCCTTTCGGCCAAACCGGGGAGGCTTTGGACGAATGGTCGCGTTCAAGTTAACGCAACGCACCGCGATGCTACCCGACCATTCGGAATAAGCCGGGGTAATGTTATCCTTTATTTTCTTCATAGTCCTTAACCATTTACCTATAGAATGCCATCGTAAGTTTTCTTAGATTGATTTTATACATTCTAGCTACTTCTGCTCAATAACAAAATAATTTCTCTAATTGCTTCACAGATGTTTAATTAACTCGGTTTCCAGATTTACTCCCAGTTTCCCACACACAGTGACAATGTATACACCATCTCCAATCCATATCCAGTATTTTTACTATATGGTCATCATGACGGCACATGATACTTACGATAACAGTGGCTTTTACCATCCTAATGGGTCTCCATTTCTCTCCAGGGTATGGAGTGGCAAAAGCACAATAATGTCTTGCTAAAGGACATTGACATCATTTTAGGGCTCAACCCCACTACATTGTACCTTCTCCATGCAGTCACATGTTCAAACCACTTATCTATCACACCTCTCCAAGAAACACCCACCTGCTTCATCAGGTCGCCCAGTTTCCCTTGCACCAGTCCTGTGCGTAGTCAGAAAGCCTCTGTAATCCCTCCCTGTCATTTTTCTGCTCGAGATGTCTCTTGATATTGCACAAATCTCATACACTGTAGATGCTATCTAATAAAAATGACAAATGATAAAAGTAATAATCAAAACAAGTCAATGCAAAGCTTAGCATCCTCGCAGGGTGCGAATGGCCTATATACGTCAGAACAAGTTACCTCCATTAGACTATACTATTATATTACTAGGCAAGGAAGTAAACCACATTTTCACATATAATTAGGTGTTTTTGCATATTTAATGAGCTATGACTTTTCACCTTTGACCTACATACTCGGAAATCAAACTTAGGCTGTATTTTGATACCATGTACCTTCATATTAAATTTTATTAAAATTCATCAAACATTACTAGTTATCGAATGGAAACCAGATTCGCATATTTAATGAGCTATAACCTTTGACCTGCATACTCCGAAATCGAACTTAGGCTGTGTTTTGATACCACGTACCTTCATATCAAATTTCATTAAAACCTGTCAAACATTACTAAATTTATCGATTGGAAACCAGATTCGCATATTTAATGAGCTATGACCTTTGACCTACACACTCCGAAATCGAACTTAGGCTGTGTTTTGATACCATGTACCTTCATATCAAATTTGATTAAAATCTGTCAAACATTATTGAAGTTTCGAAAATAATATCGCTAGTGATATTCGTTTATCTCGCAATGTGGTCAATAAGGAATCTAAAAGATCTCAACGTTTCGTGCGCCGCTGCAACACTTCGTCAGGTGATAAAAACTAATGTGAGCAAGGGTGTTTTATACTCTACGGAGGACCGCGACGGTCAAAAATTTGATTGATAATTGGAAACAATAACGCACAAGGCCTATTGGCCGACGCACACGGTGCTCGACCAATCAGCAAGCCTCTGGTTTGGCTAATTATGCACAAGGCCTAATGGTCGACGCACACGGTGCTCGACCAATCAGCAGGCCGCTGGTTTGGCTCGCCTGCTGGGCGGAAGCAATAGCGAGCTCAACCAATCAACGGGCCGCTGGATCGGCCCGTCTGCTGATTGGAATCGACCGGTGCTGGCCGGCTGGACGGGGAGTGCCTTGCTTACATTAGTTTTTATCACCTGACGGCAGCGGCGCACCAAACGTCAAGATCTTTTAGATTCCTTATTGACCACATTGCGAGACAAACGAATATCACTAGCGATATTATTTTCGATACCACATCCGCAATGAGTAATATATTTAGCATTATTGAAGTTATCGAACTGAAACCAGATTCGCATATTTAATGAGCTATGACCTTTGACCTACATACTCCGAAATCAAACTTAGACTGTGTTTTGATACCATGTACCTTCATATCATATTTCATTAAAATCTGTCAAACATTACTAAAGTTTCAAAAAAAATATCGCTAGTGATATTCGTTTGTCTCGCAATGTGGTCAATAAGGGATCTAAAAGATCGACGTTTATGCCGCTGCAACACTTCGTCAGGTCCTCCCGTAGAGTATAAAACATGCTTGCTTACATTAGTTTTAATCACCTGACGAAGTGTTGCAGCGGCGCACGAAACGTCATGATCTTTTAGATCCCCCATTGATCACATTGCGAGACAAACGTATATAACTAGCGATATTATTTTCGATACCACATCTGCAATGAGTAATATATTTAGCATTATTACTAAAGTTATCAATCTGAAACCAGATGTGTATTTTTTCGCATATTTAATGAGCTATGACCTTTGACCTACATACTCCAAGATCGAACTTAGCCTGTATTTTGATACCATGTACCTTCATATCAAACTTCATTAAAGTCTGTCAAACGTTACTGAAGTTATCGATCGGAAACCAAATTTGTTACGAACGGACGGACGCACTTAAGGACAGCAGCGTTTCTATATTCCCTCCGACTTCGTCGGCGAGGGGATAATAACAGACATTATGTATCCACATTAACACATTTTTTATGCCACATATGAAGGATGGATGTGCAAGCCGAGTACCTAATGTTTCCAGCACCATGAAAAGAAAGAAGACAAAAATAGAAAACAAAAAGAAGGAAAAATAGATGAAGAATAAAATGGAATTGGAATCACACTAAAAGGGACAAAAAGAAGAGAAAGGTGGAAAAAATGTTTGGGAAGAATAAAAAGAAAATGAGAAATGAAATGTAGGAAAATATTTCAATAAGTTAGAGGAATAAGTGAAAAGAGAATATAAAAGACAAGAAAATGATTATAAAGAAATAAAACTATGAAGAGAGAGAGAGAGAGAGAGAGAGAATGAAAGAAGTGAAGAAAAATCAGACAGAGAAAGAAAAGAAGATTAAATAGAGAAAAATCACAAGAAAAAAAGTTAAAAGAGAAAAAAATGAGGGAAAGGTCAAAAGGAATAATAAAAACAAAAAAAGAAAGATGAATCAGAACTTCTGATCTAGAAACAGAACTGAAAAAAAAGAAAAGTAAAAATGATTTTTAAAAATCTTAATAGTTTAACAGGAAAATAAAATTTGAAAAGAACTTACAATAAAAATAAAATACTGTTTACTATATGAAGCAAAGCATGAAGAGGAAGATCAAGAGATAGAGAAACGAGCAAATGCCAAGAATCTAGTATTAGTATTACTAGATCTAGATCTAGACTAATTAACTTCAATTTCATTAAGCAAACATCAACAAGTTATCATAGACCCTAGACCTAGGCTATAATTGATAGTACTAGATCTATAATTATAAACAAATAAAATAAAAAAAGGTGCTATTTTCATAAAGATATATTAATAGATCGGCGCTAGTGTAGTTCCGTATCCATTTTTTGACCCGTAACTCCGGCGTGGAGATATCCTACTAAAACATACAAAAAAATCAACTAAATCTTTATCAATTGTTCAAAAATTGGTCATGATTTAAAAGTCGTTATGTTTCTTACCCCTTTCGTGTCAATTTTCTTATCTTTTTTGGAGTATTTTTCCTAAAAACGAAGACTTATAATATACACTTTCTCACGGAATTCACCGTTTTTCACGACAGACTGCTGCACAATACAATTGCATACCCAGTACCGTATACCGTACGTATACACGTACCGCGATACGTCTTGTTTTTAGGAAAAATACTCCAAAAAAGATAAGAAAATTGACACGAAAGGGGTAAGAAACATAACGACTTTTAAATCATGAACATTACTTGAACAATTGATGAAGATTTAGTTGATTTTTAGGTATGTTTTAGTAGGATATCTCCACGCCGGAGTTACGGGTCAAATGGATACGGAACTACACTAGCGCTAGCGCCAATAGATCTACTGTATAAGAAATCTGAGAAAAGTGCACTAATTTAGACAAGCTAAGCCTAACCAAGCTTGTATGTTGTAATATAATTGTCTAGTCTGAATCTTATCTACATGCGCATGCTACATTAATAATATTAATACATGTACGTAGTAGACTCTAGGCCTAGGCCTACATGAAGTTGGCCGTTGGGAGGTCAGTTTTCCCCCATACTCCATAGCCAACACGTGGGACTGTGCTGATCTAAATCAGGATCCGGGCTAATTCGGACCACGGGACGATTCGGCCCAGCTGGAAATACTGGGCCGAATTGTCCCGACATGATTAATCGATCGAGAGATACCAATGTGTATATGTTTGTGCTCATTGTGACTTAATAATGCCCTTTCCAACCACAATCTTTAATGGAATTGTGTCAAATGATACTATTGAAGACAATCTATAACTTTTATTTAGGTAAAATGACAAAAAAATGACATTTCGGACAATTTACTCACAGCTCGCAATCCGCATTGCCGCACGTACATTAAATGTGCGTTGTATCGACTCGGACCACTGAAATTCGAGCAGTGTTTTTGTCAGTAAATCACTGCAAAAATATCACTTTTATCTTGTATGAAGGTCTTTTCTTGATTCCTGACACAAATTTCGTTATTCAGAAGTCGAATGTAGTACATTTCAGACGAGATGGTTGATGTTTGTTCACATTCTTTCGTCCTGGCCGTAAATTAGCAGACTACTGCTAGTGCTACCGCAGCAGCTCAGCTCAGTGTCCAGCTAGCAGTACAGCGCCGCCGGCCGGGTCGGCGGGGAATTCACTGACTCGGCGCCCGTACCGGGCCGCTGCACTGCATTGCATGATTGTACTGCCCAATTTGATCGAGTGACGTGAGTATAACTAATCAAACTAGATCTATATCTACTGTATTATCATAAGTCATTCAGAGTAGAATATCCAATTTGATTTAGTGAGTAAACTAGACCTAGACTACTAATACTAGATTAGTCATTCAGAGTAGAATATCCGATTATTGAGATTAATGAAGGAATGGAATTTTTCTTTTTTCATAATCAGATAATCATATTTTAATTACTCTTAAAAGTTAAAGACTTAATAAATAGCTATATCTAACGTTAGGGCCTAGCCTAGTACTGTAAGCAGAGAAGTGAACTGACGAATCGCCTTCTTTTTTTTGGAGGGCTGCCTCAAAAAAATTGTACTAAAAGAAGGTGTTGGTTTCAAGTTTTTGTATAAATAATGCAGCCCCACCACCTCCCCCAAAAAAAAAATATTTTCTCCTTTTTGTTCCCTTTTTCTGGGAATCAAAGAGATACAAAGCAAAGCAATTCAGACATGATATTGCAATGACGTGCCGGTTCATGGGCAGGCATGGGGATCTTCAGTCTCCCGGACCTTTGGTAAACATAACCGTTCTTCAAATTTCTATGAAGACTTCGTTGAAAAAAAATTGCGGTGTAATTTTAATTTTTTGTATATAACGCAGCTGCCCCCCCTCCTCCCATCCATCTCGGGTATGTAATCAGCAACAGAGGCAAAGATCTATGAGCAAAATCTATTTATTTTTAAAATTTTTTTTTGGGGGTGGGGCGGGTTAACAGATTTATATCTGATTGTGTACCTGTATAAATATGTATACTATAAATAAATAATAAATAAATAAAAAAATTGCCTATCACAGCGTGTCATAATACACGATTACACCTGTTTATCATTTGTTATTATGAGCCTGCTTGACGTCATATTGTTGGAATTTGTAATAATAATGATAATAATAATAGGCATTTGTATAGCGCTGTCTATCTAGACAATGCTGTTCCGAGGCGCACAAGAAAAATAGAAAGAATGAGAAAGTTTGGACGAGAAAGTTTGGATGAGTGTCATAATGCCAAGTACAGGTATTGTTAAAAAAGATAAGATTTCTGCTTGGATTTAAAGGTCTCTAAGGAAGTTATGATTCTCAAATTAAATGGTAAATTATTCCAAAGACAAGGTGCTGCAGATGAAAATGCCCTTTCACCACAGGCTACTCGTGTCTTTGGGATCTTAAGAAGATGCTGGTGTGATGATCTTAGACTACGGGAGTACGGGCTGGTGTATAAGGCATAACAAGGTTTTGTAAATAGTTTGGTGCTACTCCGTGTACAGCCTTCCATGTGAGGAGAAGGATTTTGAATTCTATTGTATCTTGGAGTCATAAACAAATAATATGTTTATTGCTATTATGTGTGTTTTTTCAAACATGTCCTCATTTTTATTTATTTGTTTTAACTTTGTTTATTAATGCAGGTTTTTTTTGCCTTGTAACTTGCATATGAAATAAAACGTACCCGTACCACAACACAAGGAATGGTGTGGCGTGTCATCTGTACCGGTTTCTGCATGTTACAATGTCAACATCATCTCCATCCCTCCCATCTTCTCCATCCTTCCCATCATCAACAGCGTCTTCATCCCTCTCATCATCTCCATCCCTCTTATTATCAACAGCGTCTTCATCCCTCTCATCACCTCCATCCCTTACATCATCAACAGCGTCTTCATCCCTCTCATCATCTCCATCCCTCCCATCGTCTCCATTCCTCTCATCATCTCCATCCCTCTTATCATCAACAGCGTCTTCATCCCTCTCATCACCTCCATCCCTTACATCATCAACAGCGTCTTCATCCCTCTCATCATCTCCATCCCTCTTATCATCAACAGCGTCTTCATCCCTCTCATCATCTCCATCCCTCTTATCATCAACAGCGTCTTCATCCCTCTCATCATCTCCATCCCTTACATCATCAACAGTGTCTTCATCCCTCTCATCATCTCCATCCCTCTTATCATCAAAGCGTCTTCATCCCTCTCATCTTCTCCATCCCTTACATCATAAACATCGTCTCCATCCCTCTCATCATCTCCATCCCTCTCATCATAAACATCGTCTCCATCCCTCTCATCATCTCCATCCCTCTCATCATCAACAGCATCTCCATCCCTCTCATCATCTCCATCCCTCTCATCATAAACATCGTCTCCATCCCTCATCATCTCCATCCCTCTCATCATCAACAGCATCTTCATCCCTCTCATCATCATCCCTTACATCATAAACATCGTCTCCATCCCTCTCATCTTCAGGGATGGAGATGATTAGAGGGTGTGAAGGATGGAGATGATGAGAGGGATGGAGACAATGTGAGGGATGGAGATGATGAGAAAGATTGGTGAGGGATGGAGATGATGTGAGGGATAGAGATGGTGAGAGGGATGGAGACAATGTTGATGATGTAAGGGATGGAGATGAGAGGGATGAAGACGCTGTTGATGAGAGGGATGGAGACGGTGTGAGGGATGGAGACAATGTGAGGGATGGAGATGATAAGAGGAATTGGTGAGGGATGGAGATGATGAGAGGGTGTGAGATGGAAATGATGAGAGCGATGGAGACAATGTGAGGATGGAGATGATGAGAGGGATTGGTAGGATGGAGATGATGAGAGGGATGGAGACAATGTGAGGGATGAGAGGGATGGAGATGATAAGAGGGATTGGTGACGGATGATATTGATGATGAGAGGGATGGAGCGTCTCCATCCCTCCAGTCTCCATCCCTCCCATCGTCTCCATTCCTCTCATCATCTCCATCCCTCTTATCATCAACAGCGTCTTCATCCCTCTCATCACCTCCATCCCTTACATCATCAACAGCGTCTTCATCCCTCTCATCATTATCATCAACAGCGTCTTCATCCCTCTCATCATCTCCATCCCTTACATCATAAACATCGTCTCCATCCAGAGGGTGGGAAGGATGGAGATGATGAGAGGGATGGAGACAATGTGAGGGATGGAGATGATGAGAGGGATGGAGACAATGTGAGGGATGTAAGGGATGGAGATGATGAGAGGGATGGAGATGATAAGAGGGATTGGTGAGGGATGGAAATGATGAGAGGGAAGGAGATGATGTAAGGGATGAAGACGATATTGATGATGAGAGAGATGGAGACGTCTCCATCCCTCCAGTCTCCATCCCTCCCATCGTCTCCATTCCTCTTATCATCTCCATCCCTCTTATCATCAACAGCGTCTTCATCCCTCTCATCACCTCCATCCCTTACATCATCAACAGTGTCTTCATCCCTCTCATCATCTCCATCCCTCTTATCATCAACAGTGTCTTCATCCCTCTCATCATCTCCATCCCTTACATCATAAACATCGTCTCCATCCCTCTCATCATCTCCATCCCTCTCATCATCAACAGCATCTTCATTCCTCTCATCATCTCCATCCCTTACATCATAAACATCGTCTCCATCCCTCTCATCATCAGGGATGGAGATGATGAGAGGGTGTGAAGGATGGAGATGATGAGAGGGATGGAGACAATGTTGATGATGTAAGGGATGGAGATGAGAGGGATGAAGACGCTGTTGATGAGAGGGATGGAGATGATGAGAGGGATTGGTGAGGGATGGAGACGGTGTAAGGGATGAAGATGATGGGAGGGATGGAGATGATTGGAGGGATGGAGATGATGAGAGGGATGGAGATGGTGAGAGGGATGGAGATGATGTTTATGATGTAAGGGATGAAGATGATGAGAGGGATGGAGACAATGTGAGGGATGGAGATGATAAGAGGAAGAAAGAAAAAAAACGCCATTAGGCATTATGAGTCGGACCCCATCCAATCTGTCTCGATACTCCTCCTCAATTACCATGCCTGTTATATTCATTCTCATACTCATACTATTCATAGATGTAGGCCCTAGCCCTAGGCCTAATGCCGATGTTTTGCCAGGGGTGGTGCTGCCGGCCGGGACTGACATTTCTTGCCGGATCATAAGGATCAGCGTTCCGCTCAAATCATTGTGACGAATTGATATTGCCCAGGGGCGGACCCCTCCCAGACCCACCCCGCTTGGTTGCTCCGCTCCCTCGCCGACGCCTGCTCCATCGTTTTCATATATTTCACCCCATGCAATTTTGTGCCCCGGTAAGAATTTCCTGGATCCGCCACTGTTGCCTATTGGTCAAAATTCTCAGTGCCAGGACTGCAAATAAAGAGTCTCAAGCCAGGTTCAATTCAAATTTCAATTCAATTCAGTCTTTACTTCCAATTCATTCAAACAGTAACAAAGTAATAAAAGGATATGAACAAAAACAAAAAAACTTAACGTAAGACATTAGATAAACGGTCATAAATACGGATTTAAAATACTGATAGTACAAGAATATAAAGTAGGGGTAGAATAGATTTTCTATTTTATAAGATAAATGATTGGAAAAAGGTATGTGTATGGAAAGCTCAATGTAGGATTGTAAAATTACACATACCGTAGATATTCTAATAATAAATATTGTATTTAAGAAAGAATAATTAGTACCATTGCTGTAATATTTATATATATTAAAGACATTCAAGAACAAAACAAAAATATATAGACTTTACAACTACAACAAAAAGAAAAAGAAGTAAAATCATAAGTGGAAAACTAGATTCTCTATATAAATGTATATAAAATAAAACTAAACTAACACTTTTATGTTCTAATGTCTTTTAAAATATTGTTAAACTGAATATTAAAACCGCTCAATTTCAGCGAAAATATTGTTAAACTAAATATTAAAATCACTCAATTTCAAAATATTCCATAATTCTGGGCCTGTATGGCCACGCAATGACTGCTTTGCTCTATTGTTCAAATAAATCCATCGATGAAACTTGTTGGATAATCTGGTATTTTTATATCACAAATGGGCAATCCATGATAAGGTGGACATGACCATCACATTTTCAAAATGTTTGGACCTTCACAAATTTGGTATTAAAAGTTGGGAAAGTTGAGTTCTTGTTTAAGACCACAAATGCCTTCAAAGTGCATGGTTATTGCTCTTATTCTTATTTATGACATTTTTAGTGCTTTTAGGACCTAAAACTGCTATGAAGGTAATTTTATACCCCAAAATGTGTGAAATTTAGCCATAGTTAATTAATTAATTAATAATAACAATACACAGGCCAGCTGTTTGTGCGTATTATAACCAACACGAAAAAGCCAACATCGCCATCGAACAAGTGCCCTTTCAACTTTGTAAGAAGTGTCTCTTTGTATATAGGAAAAGGTTTCCCTTTACTTTGACGAGTGCCCCTATTAATTTGTAAAAGTGCCCCTTCCCCTTTTATGTCATGATCATCATTACTTTGGCTTTCCATTTTGGGCTTTCCTTTTTTTTGTAAATTACCCTTTACAACATTGCATTGAGCTACATGTATGGAGATCGAGCTACAGTCAAGACTTAATAGCACACTTCCTGTCACATACAAAAGAAGCTTACTCTGAACGTGGCCTGCCATTGACCCTAGCTACAGGCAGAGATCTTTACATAATACCTATTGTTCAGGGGGCCCCCTTGAACATAGGATCCCTGAACAATAGGATCCCTGAACAAAAGGTATTACATAAGGATCTAAGACACTGGCTACAGAGTACAGGCAGCAGTAGCAAGCCGAGAATGATATAGAATAAGTGATGATGAGAGTGATGGAGATGATGAGAGCGATGGAGACAATGTGAGGGATAGAGATGATGAGAGGGATTGGTAATAGGGATGGAGATGATGAGAGAGGTGGAGATGATGAGAGGGATGAAGATGGTGTGAGGGATGGAGATGATGAGAGGGATGAAGATGGTGTGAGGGATGGAGATGATGAGAGTGATGTTAATGATGAGCAGGCCCGTAGCAAAGGCGGGGGCACGGGGGCACGTGCTCCCCCAAAACAAATTTCCAAGATCATACACCCCTCCCCAGGACATCGATCAATTACATGTATGTGCCCCCAAACATCAAACTCTGGCTACGGCCTTGATGATGAGATGGATCAGTGGAGACGATGTTGATTATGTAAGGGATGAATGGGGGGACAGGGCTTTTGCTAACATTGCACCAAAATTATGGAACAATTTACCATTACAAATAAGAAAATCACAATCAATTGAAATATTTATGAAGAAACTTAAGCACCATTTGTTTATGTTGTAGTTTTAATATTGTATAATTATGTCGTAGATTTAATATTATATAATTATATCGTAGATTTAATAATTATGGCGTAATTTTAATATTTTATAAACTATAATTATTTTGATACTGTACAGAGCGCCTTGAGCAGTCTTTTAGAATCGATATGTGCACTTTATAAGTTACATTATTATTATTATGTAAATATGTATATAATGTAAATATCTATATTGTAAACATGCATTCGAAAATAAACTAGTATTGGTGTGCGATTTAAAAGCAGTATGCTGCCCCTTGAACTTATTAGAGTGGTGTAAGAGAGAGAGCGAGAGAGAGCTGAGAGAAAGAAGTGAGAAACCGGTAGAGAGAATGAGATAAGGAGAAAGGAAGATGGGGGGACATTGGCATTAGTTTTCCACTTATGATTTTACATTTTTTCTTTTTGTTGTAGTTTTCCACTTATGATTTTACTTTTTTCTTTTTGTTGTAGTTGTAAAGTCTTTATATAGTTTTTGTTTTGTTCTTGAATGTCTTTAATATATATAAATATTACAGCAATGGTACTAATTATTCTTTCTTAAATACAATATTTATTATTAGAATATCTATGGTATGTGTAATTTTACAATCCTACATTGAGCTTTCCATACACATACCTTTTTCCAATCATTTATCTTATAAAATAGAAAATCTATTCTACCCCTACTTTATATTCTTGTACTATCAGTATTTTAAATCCGTATTTATGACCGTTTATCTTATGTCTTACGTTAATTTTTTTTTTTTTTGTTGTTAATATCCTTTTATTACTTTGTTTTGTTACTGTTTGAATGAA
Organism: Mesocentrotus franciscanus; assembly: GCA_037976565.1. Lineage (NCBI taxonomy): Eukaryota > Metazoa > Echinodermata > Echinoidea > Camarodonta > Strongylocentrotidae > Mesocentrotus > Mesocentrotus franciscanus. The sequence goes on from CP137683.1 coordinate 15,945,898, forward strand.
TTGGAAATAAAGACTGAATTGAATTGAAATTTGAATTGAACCTGGCTTGAGACTCTTTATTTGCAGTCCTGGCCCTGAGAATTTTGACCAATAGGCAACAGTGGTGGATCCAGGAAATTCTTACCGGGGCACAAAATTGCATGGGGTGAAATATATGAAAACGATGGAGCAGGCGTCGGCGGCGAGGAGCGACCAAGCGGGGTGGGTCTGGGAGGGGGTCCGCCCCTGGGCAATATCAATTCGTCACAATGATTTGAACGGAACGCTGATCCTTATGATCCGGCAAGAGATGTCAGTCCCCGGCGGCAGCACCACCCCTGGCAAAACATTGCCATTAGGCCTAGGGCTATGCTAACCAGGGCCTACATCTATAAATAGTATGAGTATGATTATGACAGGCATAGTAATTGAGGAGGAGTATCGAGACAGATTGGATGGGGTCCGACTCGTAATGCCTAATGGCGTTTTTTTTCCTTTTTTCCTCTTATCATCTCCATCCCTTACATTGTCTCCATCCCTCTCACCATCTCCATCTCTCTCACCATCTCCATCCCTCTCATCATCAACATTGTCTCAATCCCTCTCATCATCTCCATCCCTCACCAATCCTTCTCATCATCTCCATCCCTCACATTGTCTCCATCCCTCTCATCATCTCCATCCTTCACACCCTCTCATCATCTCCATCCCTCTCATCATCTCCATCCCTCACCAATCCTTCTCATCATCTCCATCCCTCACAATCCTTCTCATCATCTCCATCCCTCATTGTCTCCATCCCTCATCATCTCCATCCCTCTAATCATCTCCATCCCTGATGATGAGAGGGATGGAGACGATGTTTATGATGTAAGGGACGGAGATGATGAGAGGATGAAGATGCTGTTGATGATGAGAGGGATGGAGATGATGAGAGGGATGGAGACGATGTTTATGATGTAAGGGATGGAGATGATGAGAGGGATGAAGACGCTGTTGATGATGTGAGGGATGGAGATGATGAGAGGGATGAAGACGCTGTTGATGATGAGGATGGAGATGATGAGAGGGATGGAGATGATGAGAGGATGAAGACGCTGTTGATGATGGGAAGGATGGAGAAGATGGGAGGGATGGAGATGATGTTGACATTGTAACATGCAGAAACCGGTACAGATGACACGCCACACCATTCCTTGTGTTGTGGTACGGGTACGTTTTATTTCATATGCAAGTTACAAGGCAAAAAAAACCTGCATTAATAAACAAAGTTAAAACAAATAAATAAAAATGAGGACATGTTTGAAAAAACACACATAATAGCAATAAACATATATGTTTATGACTCCAAGATACAAATTCCAACAATATGACGTCAAGCAGGCTCATAATAACAAATGATAAACAGGTGTAATCGTGTATTATGACACGCTGTGGTAATGCAATTTTGTTTTTTTTATTTATTATTTATTTATACTTTAGTAGACCATACATATTTATACAGGTACACAATCAGATATAAATCTGTTAACCCCCGACCCTCTGTTGCTGATTACATACCCCGAGATGGATGGGAGGAGGGAGGGGTGGGGGGGGGCAGCTGCGTTATATACAAAAATTGAAAATTACACCGCAATTTTTTCTTTCAACGAAGTCTTCATAGAAATTTGAGGAACGGTTAATGACCAGTTGACCAAAGGTCCGGGAGACTGAAGGCTTGCGAGACTGAAGGCTTGCGAGACTGAAGATCCCCATGCCCGCCCATGCCCGCCCATGCACCGGCACGTCATTGCAATATCATGTCTGAATTGCTTTGCTTTGTATCTCTTTGATTCCCAGAAAAAGGGAAAAGGAGAAAATATTTGGGGGGGGGGAGGTGGTGGGGGCTGCATTATTTATACAAAAACTGGAAACCAACACCTTCTTTTAGTATAATTTTTTTTTGAGGCAGCCCCCTCCGAAAAAAAAAGAAGGCGATTCGTCAGTTCACTTCTCTGCTTACAATACTAGGCTAGGCCCTAACGTTAGATATAGCTATTTATTAAGTCTTTAACTTTTAAGAGTAATTAAAATATGATTATCTGATTATGAAAAAAGAAAAATTCCATTCCTTCATTAATCTCATTAATCGGATATTCTACTCTGAATGACTAATCTAGTATTAGTAGGTCTAGTTTACTCACTAAATCAAATTGGATATTCTACTCTGAATGACTTATGATAATACAGTAGATATAGATCTAGTTTGATTAGTTATACTCACGTCACTCGATCAAATTGGGCAGTACAATCATGCAATGCAGTGCAGCGGCCCGGTACGGGCGCCGAGTCAGTGAATTCCCCGCCGACCCGGCCGGCGGCGCTGTACTGCTAGCTGGACACTGAGCTGAGCTGCTGCGGTAGCACTAGCAGTAGTCTGCTAATTTACGGCCAGGACGAAAGAATGTGAACAAACATCAACCATCTCGTCTGAAATGTACTACATTCGACTTCTCAATAACGAAATTTGTGTCAGGAATCAAGAATAGACCTTCATACAAGATAAAAGTGATATTTTTGCAGTGATTTACTGACAAAAACACTGCTCGAATTTCAGTGGTCCGAGTCGATACAACGCACATTTAATGTACGTGCGGCAATGCGGATTGCGAGCTGTGAGTAAATTGTCCGAAATGTCATTTTTTGTCATTTTACCTAAATAAAAGTTATAGATTGTCTTCAATAGTATCATTTGACACAATTCCATTAAAGATTGTGGTTGGAAAGGGCATTATTAAGTCACAATGAGCACAAACATATACACATTGGTATCTCTCGATCGATTAATCATGTCGGGACAATTCGGCCCAGTTTTTCCAGCTGGGCCGAATTGTCCCGTGGTCCGAATTAGCCCGACTCCTCTAAATTTAGTCTGCTAACAACATTTCTGAAGGGTAAAAAAGACAGATGCACTTCATGATAATAAAGAAGAAATGTCTACATTGACTCATTTCATAAATTTTATCCATTTATATGTCACTGGAAAAAACACACAGAATAAAACATATCTGACACTGAATTTAGTAAAGTCAATTTCACAACTTACGTTTTGTATGCAGCGTATCCATTGGTATCTCACACATAGTTCATTGACCTTCCTCGGATATGATCTTGCCATTGCCAATGCATGTAATGCAAACGCGAAGCTAGCGGCGTTGACTTTTTACTATCCCATCATGCATTACTAGGACACTGCGCATGCGCATTGAGTGGCGCAAGCACAAAATAAGAAAAAATTAGGATTCAAAGCCGTAAGAAAGAGTCTTATTATGGGCTTAATAGGGCTCCTAGGATAGCCCGACCATTCTGGTCTGTACGTTGAAACTCAACTTTATTAGCAGAAGAAAATGAAGGAGATGGTTGGTGGCTGCTGCGTATGCGGCGACGAACGAGGATGGACGGAAAACCCGTTAGTTTACTGCGATGGTCACGGTTGTAATGTAGCCGTGCACCAAGGTACGTCGGTTTCCTATTGAAAACTGCACGAAACTGTGTTGTGTGAATGTAGACTGAGCTGAGCTGAGCTGTGTTTGCAAATAAATAAATGATTGGGCGGGACTGATGTTCATTAAACTAGTCTATTATCAGTATTAATTAGAGTTTGATATTGCTAAGTCTATTAAGTGTGTTCATGTTTGGTTCAGCTTACAAATGCCATGGTTAATATTAACACAAAATGATAAAAAAAAATTTTAGTTGAAAGAATATGAAAAAATTGAAGATTAGTCTAGTTCTTGAAAAAATTGAAAATTAGTTCTTGAGAGTTGAGTTATCGGTTGACTCGTTGTTGACACAAGTTGAGTGGAGATTCTCTTTGGACTTCTGGGGCCCGTTTCTCGAAACCGTCATAACAGACATAAGTCTAACTTCTTGACTAAACCAGCATTAGTAAGCTACTTAGTCTTAGTAGGTCTACTTGTCAGCTACGTGTTTCACGAAGCCCTCTTTGCTAAGATCAAAGACAACATCCTGACTAAGTAGTTATGATGCTTCCAACCCCGTCATATCTCTGTCATAACTTATTAGTTGATGGGCAGCGCCATCACATGTCATTTATTGGGTAGACTATGGCCTGCAAAAAAGGACAAGAAATCCTCCAGCTATTGACTATTCACTATTGTATTATCTTTCTACACATTCACTTAAACAGGGAGTTATTGTTTTTTATACAACTCACTCCCAGATCCTAATCAAATGATTGGTCATGCGCGGTCACGTGTGATTCATTTACTGAGCCTATTGCACGCTTTTTCATGAAAAAGCGTGCAATATTTTCCAGTACTATCCAACGTTTTTTCAGTGCCGCGCAGTAGTGTGCGTAGAGGTTAGAGCGCTTAATACTGCGTGTACACATGGGCCTATTCTTGCGCAGCACTATGCGTAAATGGGTTTAGATAGAGGTGCGCTTGCTATATCTATACTTATGTGTGCGCACGAAATTGAGACTTATTAAAACTTGAGATTTATTTGTCAGCCATAAACTGTCACGAAACAATCTTGAATTAATTATTTGTACATCAAATAACAAGGATCTAGGAGTTTCGTTGTATAAAACAAATGATGCATGTTTTCATTCGTTCATAATACGATCTATCCGCCCTCGTTGATGCTGACGTGTGTATCTATCGCACTCAGCCTGACGGCTTCGTGCAATAGATACACACAGCCTCAACTCGAGTGCGGATAAATCGTATAATGAACTCATGCGCATGCATCATTTGTACGCCTATATTATATTTGAAAATCTTATGAAATATGCCATGTTTGTATCTAAGCTTTTTCCACTTAACTAAACCGATTATACGCGTTTATTTCCACATTGTAAAATCCTCGAAGGATTGGTGATCTGCCACGGCAGGCAAGCCATAGATAGAAGTGTATTCTCTAGTTTTCAGACCCATATTAATTTCGACATATATGCTATCTTCAATGTGTAAACTGAAAAGTTTAAAACATGTGTTTTAACGTTTGGAATGTTGAAGTATCATCATTTTTATATTATGCTGTAACCTAAAACATTGGACAAAGCTTTCATAACATCGTATTTTTACTAAGAATAATATAAGGGTGTATTTTTATAAACTATTCAATGAAAATATCCTGGGGGTACCCATCTCAAAAACAAAACAGATTCACCAGTCATGAAATGAAATACTCACAATTATATTTTACAAGTAATTATATGGTATATTCTACTCAAATTTTGAAGTATATTGCATCTCTTATTCCCTGGTACCATTTCCAATCTTTTTAGTCCCAATTCATTTAAATAATTGCAGTTTTCCTAAAATTACTTTTTTTTAATCCGTGGAATTGCGACTAAGGCTATGTCTTGCTCCTCTTTTCGCCGATAGTATCGATTTCACGAGATGTCTAGCTAGTATTAGCTCTTTGTGAAACAGTTTAGGAAGATCAGAGACATCTCCGTAGTTGGCGGATAAAGTTATGACTGTCTTGTCGTTGGTTTCTCGAAACTGTCATAAGTCTAACTTCTTTACTAAATCAGCGTTAGTAAGCTTCTTGTCCGCTACGTGTTACACGAAGCCCTCTTTGCCAAGATCAAGGACAACATCGGACATCCTGACTAAGTAGTTATGACGCTCCGACCCCGTCATATCTCTGTCATAACTTTTTAGTCGATGGGCAGCGCCATCACATGTCATTTGTTGGGTAGACTACGGCTGGCAAAAAAGGACAATAAATCCTCCAGCTATGATCTTTCTAGTACACATTCACATAAACAGGGAGTTATCGTTTTTTATATTTGAAAATCTTGTGAAAATATGCTATGTTTATATCTAGATCTAAGGGTTTTTCCACTTAACCAAACTGATTATACGCGTTTATTTCCACATTGTAAAATTCTTGAAGGGATGGGTAATCTGCCATGGCAGGCAAGGCATAGTCAGAAGTGTATTCTGTAGTTATCAGACCCATATAATTTCAAAATAAATTTTATCTTCAAATGTGTAAACTGAATAGTTTAAAACATGTGTTTTAACATTTGGAATGTTGAAGTTTTGTCATTTTAAATTTGTGCTGAAGCCTAAAACATTGGACAAAACTTTCATAACATCGTATTTTTACTTAGGATAATATAAGGGTGTATTTTTATAAACTATCAAATGAAAATATCCGGGGGTACCAATCTCAAAAACAAAACTGATTCACCGGTCATGAAATGAAATACAATTATATTTTACAAGTAATTATATGGTATAATATATGGTTGTAATGTACACAAAAGCTGTTTATCCACCTATCAACATTTGAATTCTCTCTCCCCACCAACTGGTTTAAACTAAGACCAAGTTTCTGTTCAGATGTATGATGAGGGAGATTCATGTTTTTTAATATCTGATATTTTTTCTAAACATAGAAATGCTATTACATGTACTTGGTACTTGGTGACCTACATTTACAAACAATGTACGGTAGGTCAATTTCAACACTTTTTAAAAGTTTATTTTCATTTGAACACTGCCTACATGTACATGTGCATGTAACTATAATCACATCTTTTGTACCAACAGAAAAATACAAAGTAAACAAATAACAGGTAGTGGCAGAAACCTTGAAAGAATAGTGTTCAATGACTCTTCTCTTTGGCACTTGTGTATGTTTCATTCCTAAAAAGACATTTAGAAGTAAGTACACATGGACATGGTTGACATAGAGAAGAATTAACTGCTCAAAGAAAGAAAATTTTATTTCTCTTCCCTTTCTACAAAGTACCATATTTCATCAAGGTTAACCTCTCTATACTACGTTTTCTTTTACCCCTCAACTTGTCTTTTTCTTCTTTGTTTTATAGTTACTTTTCAACTTCTGCATGTTTATTTCCCTTTTCATATCTATTTTGCTTTAAGTAAAATAAATAAAAAAGATGTAGAATTATAAAATAAAGCCGGAACATTGGTTGATATTAATTCAAGCTACAAGATAGAAGACACTTCCGGTCACAGAATATATGGAACAGAGTGGTATAATGCTGGCCTATTGATGTATTCATGAACTTATTATGACCGTGTTTTGTTGAATGTACAATAGTCTTGAAAACTGCATGTCTTCTTTTCCTTGTCATATGAGCATTGTTAAATGACTCATAAAAATAATGCTATGAAAATCATTTGGTTTTTACAACTGAACTACCGGGTATGTGATTTTCATTTACACAAAATGTATTGCCATATCTTCCTTCATTCTCGTATATTCATCATTGCAATTATTTCTTTCCATTCCTTTCAGCGTGTTATGGCATTGTGGCTGTACCGACTGGGCCTTGGTTCTGTCGGAAATGTGAATCTCAGGAACGAGCAGCCCGTGTGGTAAGTCCTAAACTGACGTTTTCACTACTTCTTCACCTCCATGCAAGCCTTGAAATAAGCGACCAGGAACCAGGGGCAATTTATTTTTTAAAGTTGCCCCTGGTTCACAGGGATTTAACCAGAACCAGGGGCAATTTTCCAAAAGACAGATAATGACAGCCAATTTAATTACACAAATAAAATACATGTAAGTTCAAACATACAATGTTATTTTCATAATGCGATTATGATAAATTTTTAATAACTTCATAATCTTAACAAGATCAACAGGAAAGATTGTCATTGCGATTAAGAACATCAACTTACACATTAAACAGTATTTTAATGTAACTAAAAATACTGATGAGCAAATAAATAAATAAATCGTCAATTTCACGAACATCGGAAGTCAGAAGGACTTGGCAAGTCTATCCCAAACCGAAATCGCACCTCGCACACAAACCTTCCGCCACACTCTCAGCGTAACACAAACGGTCTGTGGTGGGAAGCTAGCAGGCTGGCAGTTTGCCGGCGAGGCTACTGCGCAAGCGGCAGACCCGGGACTCGAAAGGTTAGATGTGGGAAGCTGGCCGGCTAGCTTTTTGGCAAAACAATGCTAGATCGGCTCCTGGCAAAATGAAAGTAACTACGATCAAGAACATTGTTCTTAACTTGTCAATGAGACAATTCTAAATTCTATTTGAGATGATATAATAAATTAGACTAACAAACAAACCTCGATAGATCTCTAATGACTATACCAATGTTTGTTTATTTTTTCCATTTGACAATTCTTTTTATTGATCCTTCGAGTCATTTGGTCTTGCGCGAGTCAATGCAATCTATGTATGACCTAACTTTCAACACGCAAGGAATGGGGACATTCGTTGGTCTTGTATCAAATTCGCGCGCAAAAAAAAAAATCAAGGTTGATTTTGAAGCAGTGAAGAAAATTTGCGCTGCGATTCGCAGCTATAAACTTGAAAGAAACTTATGTAATTCAAATCGTATTATTATCACTGGTAGTAGTGGGACGTATTTTATACTCAAGTATCAAAATTTTTTCAGTTTGGTGGTACTTTCTAGGCTAATATTTAGAAAGTTTTATTGTTATTTTCTCTTCTTACACACGCATATTATATTTTACTTACATCAAACATAGGATGGTTAGGGGTAAGACCGGATAACTTTATAAAAAAGATATATTCTTCCACCTTGCCACATCCAAGCTGTCGGCTGTTTAGTGCTGACTCACCGCAAAAAGGGCATTCAGATATCTGTACGTTCGCAACAGCACCATCTAGTGCCGCATGAACGTGCCTAGCATGTACCAACAGGCGCATTTTCACGGCAAACACTTGCGCCTGGCCGTCTAATTTTAGATGACTTACACACATGTACAGGCGCAATACAGTGTAGGTGGCTCTTCGAGCGCAAATTTGCGCCCTGCACCCGCTTATTTTAAGGCTTGCATTCATGTATAGAATACCTTTTCATCAATCTGTTCTACAACTGTACCAATCCTAATAAGCAGCATTGTTCCAGGTTTTGCTACACTGTGACATGAAGTTACAGGAATCAATTACTCTTCTCCGTCAGAATCTAACAAGTGCCTGTAAGTAAATTCATTCAGTAAGCATATTTTGCCTTTCAGTTTGTATGAAAATGGATGTTCTCAGCAAACAATGTTGTATATATAACTGCTATATGACTGCAGACACATTTTGATATTGTCAATTTATATGTGATTAAGTTGTAGTACTGAAGAGAAATTATATATATATATTTTATTTTCTATATTTTCCTCTAACAGAGATGTGAGTTATGCCCTCAAAGAGAAGGAGCATTAAAAAGAACTGACAATGGAAGTAAGTACAGTGAAAATGTAACCCATAAACTTTCACAAATGTGCCATTTGTAAATACTGGAAAAGTAAACAAAATTGACTGCATTGGCTATAAAGTTGGCATACATGGAAATACTTGATATTTTGTATATCATTGTCTATTTACTATTCCTATATATTAAACAAAACTCTTTGTTGTGTGTAGGACAAAACTGATATTAATCTTGGACTTCAGATTATGGTTCCAGAGTATTAGGAGTCAAGTAATCTTGTGAAAAATGTTGTTGTATTAATTTTTTTCTCAAGTATGTGAATAGAATTGAATAGAGGCCAACGATTTTATGGCTGCAATCACTGCCTAGGTACAAAAACTACAGATGTACTTGAACATCTTTAAATGGTATATGTTTGTTTCATCAATCATTTGCAAGCACTTGCAGAATTTTATATTGTCGGTGCTAACTTTGATAAATTCTCAAAATGTTGTTTTCAGTTGCATAGAAATATCAAAAGAACTATTTCCCTCATTGATATAAAATTATTCTAAAATCCCTCTCACATTTATGACATTGCAAAATACTACACTACACATGACTAAAGCATGAACGTAAGTCTAAACGCATAAGAAAAAGGGGGCACAGGTTATGTGGCTACGTCTCTGTTGGACAATATGTATTCTTGTTTATAATAATAGTAATGTTGTTGACCCAGAGAAGCCTCATCAGCTCCAATTCTCTTCTTCCTGAGTGCCCTGTAATTGTTATTACCCCAGCAATTAAAAGGTGCCCATTTACATGTACACCTGGGTGGAGAGTGGCAAATGTGGATGAATGTCTTACCAAAGGATGTTACTGTCTGGCTGAGATTGGAACCCTCAACCCTTGCATCGAGAGTCAAGTGAATGAACCACTACACCATGTTGTTTATTATTGTTTCATGATTATAAAATGATGCAGATCATGTGAAGCCAAGTTGACTCTATGTGGAAGCATCACGTTATATTCCGATTTTAAAATTGCCCTGTGCATACTGTATGCAGGACCTGATATGTCCTTTGACTAAGAAAATCTACTACAAGTGTCACTCTCCATCCTGCAGTTGAATGGGTACCTGGCAGGATTTATTCCTGGAAATACATTGAACACTGTGTGCTGGTATTTGTAGCTGCTGGAATTTTTATGCGCAGTATGCACATTTGTTATTATCTCTATTATGTGTCACTTGTCAGGTTGGGCACATGTTGTATGTGCTCTGTATATTCCTGAGGTGTGCTTTGGTAATGTGTCAACCATGGAACCAATCCTACTGGCAATGATACCACATGAGAGATATAACAAGGTACGATTGACATTACTTTTTATTCTTCTTCATGAGAGCTATTTTATGTTTGCAATGGAAATGTAAGATTTTCTCACCTATTTCTATGTTTTCTGGTGTATTTCCACCAGAGCTCTCTTTGAGTTTACCAGAGTTTCCATAGTTGAATTGCTCTCCACTCAGTGTATGTTTTCTCTCACTGAAATGGCTTTGATAATTTGTTGTTGGTAAATAGGCATATCCATAAAAAAACTCTGAATGTATTGTCTTTTAGTTTTTACAATTTACATCATTTGCATAGCCAGTTTGAGAAAATGTTTAGGTAGTATATATTTTGTTTGTTTTTTTCTCTTTTCCAGAAAAATACAAGCATCACAAATTTCCCTGTACAAACTTTTAATGGGATATCTTATTCGTCACAAACTTTTTCATCTGTGAACATTCTATTGAAGTTATGTACAGGGTGATTTTGAAAGTACATAGAACTACATGTGTATTAAGTTCTTAGAACAGTTATCTCTGTGGGCTTGAATTTAAGGATTATTCCTATCATTGCATTTCTTGTTTTAATGTTCTTTTTGTGGGGGGGGGGGTAAAGGTAGGATGTACAGTATTTTGGTAAAGGTCTGATGTACAGGAATGAAGCAATAAGGCCTGCACATGTTTTTTAATTTTTAATATAATACATCCCACAAATCTGTCCGACAGTGGGAAAATGTCAGAGTGGATACCTCTGTTGATATGGAAGTGAAACTAGTCAGTGAATAAAGCCTAACGACCAATTTTATGTTCTTTGTAACAGTCGTGTTTCTTGTGTGAGACGAAGGGCAGGGAATCCAAGGCAACTTCTGGATGTTGTATGACGTGCAATCGAAATGGCTGTAGGCAATCCTTTCATGTTACGTGGTAAGTCATTTTGGTCTACTCTATGGTACAGGAGACGTTTTCTACCCGCACCAACCCCTGCCCCCTTCTCCTTTTCCTTTGACCCGGCTTATACATACATTTTTAACGAATTTTTGTCATTGATCAGTTCATTTTTTAAATAGTTTTCTGTTCCCTGTAAAAGTGTGACTGTCACAGAAATTATTTTTAGGTTTTATAAATTTATCTCAACCCCCTCCCCGGCCCTGTTTCCAGTCTTTCAGAGCTCTTTTGAACTTTCCAGAGCCAAGTATGTCAGAGTTTTTTTCTTACTGAATGAATTTCTTATCACATACCAAAAATGCCTTTCAATTCATAATTGAATATTCGAAGAGGGGAAGACAATGAAATGTGCGATAATAATGCTTCACAGCATTCATTTATATGATGTCATAAATCTGTTTCCACTTCTCTTTTGCAGTGCACAACAAGAGGGTTTGTTGTGTGAGGAAGCAGGGCACAACAATGACAATGTCAAGTACACTGGCTACTGCAACTATCATTACCAAAAATTAGTAAGTATACTTCCAAACTACCATTACCCGCATTCAAGGTACTTTCAAAGAGAAAATGCAAGAGAATTGTACAGAATTATAGATCTACAGATATGTGATTTTCTTTAGAAATTTGTTATTCTTTGGTCCAATTGATATTAAGTTAGTATTGGGCATTGTTTTTAATTCAATCATGAATCTCTATGATCGCATAATGTTGCTTTCCAATTAAATTTAATTAAAGTTCTTTCATGGCCATTAAAATAAAAGTAAATGAAATATGTTTCACCTAACCAGGCCTGTAGATAAAGGGAATGTAATATTTACATTAATTATTTTTAACAGTGCTCTTTCAAAACAGGTATTCAAGAGAGGTTTGTCTCCATCATGAGGCTAATCCAATTTGATTAACAAAGGAAACCCTTTTTTATTGGGAGGTACACAATTGGCAGGCGCAGTTTTGACCTACCGTAAATCTCCGTGTATAAGGCGCACTTTTTTGCCGCCGAAAAAATTTGAAAGTCGGGGGGTGCGTCTTATACACGGGTACAAAAAAAAAAGCTCAGTAATCGGTGTGTTGACTCACCACTGAAACTAGAACACTCAAATTTGTCTGTCATCTTGGTTTGAAAGTAATCTTTCTAATAGATGTCAATATGTAGTTTATAATAATTCTTCCAATTTTTCTTCTATTACACATGGCATACCACAAGGTCCTATCCTAGGTCCTCTACAGTTTTTTTATTTACATTAATGATCTTACACATTCTTCTAAAAACGACATTGTTCCTATTATTTGTGACAAGTTCACAAGCACAAATCGGTGCCTTCAACTGCACCTCGCAGTTAAATGAAAGACCTTCCCCGCGTGGGTTTTTTAACACAGACCAGGGGGGGGGAAAAAAAAAAAAAACAAACTTTTAATCTTAAAAAAGGGGTGCGCCTTATACACGGGTGCGCCTTATACACGGAGATTTACGGTATGAAATTACAGTTCACTTTGCTTAGTCGAACAAGTCAAAGCTTTCCTAAATAAAATACATTTTTTGACCAAACTATGCAAAATGTGTTATTCACACTTCCTAAGTCGAATTCTGTAAAAGTTAAACTATTTTGTTGGTCCCAACAGATTCTGCTTATGCATAGTTAACTGTATTTCTAAGCATTGGCTTGTCATCATCTGTTATGGATAGACCTTTTCAATTTTAAATCCAAAGGTGAAATTTCTTTTACATGGCAATACATCGAAATAAGGGTTAACATAATTTTGTTCACGATGTTGGTCACACATGTGACTAGGAGTTGCCTCAAAGAGGCATTGTTTAAATGTCAAATCGAGGACATGTTTCTGATGCAATCTACCTTTGTTACAGAAGAAAGACAAAGATATCAAGACGATACCACCTTTCAGACCTTTTGGAACCAACTACACCCCTGAAAAAGAGAAGCCTCTGAATGACAGACCTTCGGATAAGACAAAGGCAGACCTCAAAGAGAGGCATCGCCCCAAAACAGAAAAGAGAGCCAGAACATTTGAAGTGTGCTCCGTGTATAATGCCAAAGACAATAATGACAGTAGCTCAAACTCGGCTGGTGGGAACTCGACAGGCCACAGTGCAAAGTTCACCAATGCAAATTTCACTGAGACGACGATCGTCCCTTCAACGTCAATATCAGAGGTGGAAACGACAAGCACTCCAAGTGGGGGTGATAGCTCACTCATCCTCAAGTTTAGAAGGAATACAGTAACTTCTGGAAATGGACAGAAGAGTAAGAAGGAAGGCAAGGGTAAAGGAAGTGGTACTGACTCTGGGCAGGGGGGAACCACTGCGGAGGAACCAAGTGGTGAAGCAGGAGAGGTGAACTCAGTGACTGAGGAGCGGACTCAATCCCCGGATCTCTCGGTCGAAAGTGCACCCGTAAATAGCAAAAGCTCCAAAAGTCGGAAATCAGCTTCGCGTGAAGCTTCGCGTGAAGCTTCGCGCACCCCAACTCCATCATCAGTTTCAACTACGCCTTTGGTGATAACTGAAACAGTGATGGTCAAAGACTTGCCTCCCGCTGTTGAGCCGGAAACAGCAGTTGTTGATACTGATAGTGTGACACCCATCAGTAGCAGCTCAACATCCTGCGCACCTGGTAGCACCAGCACCTTGGTGGATGTGGAGAAAGTGAGTTCTCCGTCAACATCTCCAGCTCCTGACGTGAAAACCATTGACGTCAAGAAGCCAATCATTGAGGAGGATCGCAAGGACAAGCAGACAATCCTTGGAAGTGGGAGTGAGAAGCATGAGAAGAAGAAGCACAGGAGACAGAGCAAGGAATCAAAGAGCTCCAGAAGTCACAGGGAACATCCTGGAGAGGATGACTATGGCAGCAAAAAGCGCAGGAGAACAAGTGGCTCGGCCGTAGGGAATCCTATGTCTAGAGACATGGGTGTCTACTCGTTTGGGCAGAGAGGTGTCCTTTCACAGGGCTTGTCACAGATGGGAGATGGGTCTCCAGGCACGAAGAGTGCCACGCCCAATCCTGGTGAGTTAATGATCTCATTCCAATTTTTAGTCATTCAAGATATTTGACAAGTATGCTGTCTTAATCTTACTCCCATCGTAATGATTCTAGAAGTGTTCATGTGACTTCAACATCTAATTGCAACTTTGTTCCTGTAACTGTAACTTTGACTCCCAGAAGTCTGTCATTTTGTTGCGAATTTATTCAAAGGCAATTGTTGTAAAACAGAGAGACATTCCCCATAGCAGAGTTTCTATGGGCACCCCATTGTGGAAAAGTCACTTCTTGAATTGTTGGTCATATGAAACGTTAGACATGTCAAAATTATACATTATTGTGTTTTTACTTTAGATGAACTGGCCATACATGATGTGTTTAGTACTGCTAACCAGAGCGGACTTCTGATTGGTCCACCCAGACCAGGATCTGGGAGACAAAGCCAACACAATTCAACTGGGTAAGTAAGCTGCAGTAGAATATACTGAGAAGGGCCTAGTGAGAGAGGGGAGGATTGGGAAGTCCTGAAAAAGACTGTCGGTAATCTTTCTTTCTTGCGTGTGTGTGTAGTCCTGAAAAGGACTGTTGGCAATCCTCCCCCCTCTCTCACATGGTGCAACTGTAAGCCTACTGTATATCTACATCGCCATGCAAGCTGATACTTATAAGCAGCATCTAAGGGCTTAGTGTTATGAGCAGTTGCACTCGATTTAAATTAATCTCAACTTGGTTTCAGTTGCAACTCTGTACTAAAGAATCAGGAGTTTGTAAGATTTCAGTTGTATAGAGGACTTGTGATTAGTCGGGATTAATTGAAACTCTTTGTATTAAAGTAAGGGCCCAAATTTTCACCAGGTACTTGCTAGGATATTCAGATAGCAATGGTAATGGGCATATTCGACTTGGAGCTGGCATAAATTACCATTAACATTTGTTTTAAAAAAGCACCGCAAACAACTCCACTACAATCTTTTCTCATTGCCCAATGTTTTATTATGACAGTTTAAAACTACTAATGACACTCATTCTACACTGGCTGTAAATGTTCTAACTTTCTTGCAGTTATACAATGACCATTTTATGTTTTGTGTGTAGAGTTTTCAGTATATTTCTTGTATAGAAATGCATGACCATTCCCATTTCATTATCTCGTTTCAGACCTGCAATGCCAGCCACCATGGAGCAGCTGCTGGAGAGGCAGTGGGATCAGAGCTCAGAATTCTTAATGCAGCAGTCATCACATCTAGACAGTGAGTAATCAAAGATCTTTGATAATGATGCACAGGTTCTTCAATTAGACTTAACAGAAATAGTGAATTGGTGTAACTGCAGCAAAATGCAGCTTAATTTAAAAATGTCTTACAATTACACCTCAAAAGTTCAGGAGCCACCCTACACAATTGAAGATGTAACTGTAAAACAAGTCTCCTCAATTAAATATTTAGGAGTTGTTCTGAATAGTAATCTAACCTGGGATGACCATGTGCAGTACGTTGTTTCTAAAGCTAACCACATATTAGGACTCATGTCAGGCCTGTCTGCTGGAGTATCTTGTATGGCACTCTTGTGTCTGTTCAAATCAGTCGTGTTGCCCATCCTTGAATATGGAGTACCAGAGTGGCTGGTCAATTCCAGAAAGTATATTGATGCCTTGGAACAGGTACAAAGGAGGGCAACACGAGTGATACTAAGACAACGAAGGCAAGAAATGCCATATGATGAGTGCTTGCAGCGATTGATGTGTCATACTCTGGAGACCAAAAGAACTAATCTATTAGTGTAATTTTTACCAAAGTATTATATAGACTAATTGACCTTGAGTCAGTGTAAAGCTACATTATCCTCCGAAAATGCCACAAAGATCACAATGTCAAATTTGAATTCTTAAAGGCCAGGACTGAGCGCCTGCGCCAGACAGCTACCCACAGATTCCCTGTTATCTGGGAGAGACTCCCAGCTGAAATCTGTGTAGAGGCAGTGTCAGGAAACTTGCCGCATTTGTTATGAGCACTAAAAACTGAACTTTTAAGGGTAATTTAATGTTTTCTGTTATACATGTAATACCGGTATATATATTTTTATTTTCTTCAATATAATTCATGTATTCTGGTTCAAATTATTTGAACAGGCTGGACCCGATATATTAAAGTAGGTGAAATTGTTTGAATTATTTGAATGATAGTAGGTGAAATAAATATTAACTCATTAATTTTTTGAAAATTGTTCCTCATAGCTTTAAGATTTTAAAATATCTTACTAGGCATTAATCCATACCCTCTTTTAGGTATTGAATCTGGTATATCTAATTAGATGTATTAGAAATTCATAATAACTTGATTCCATAAGTTAAATCACACATGCATATATATTTTTGTATTTCAACTAAAAATTCCAGTCATATCATGTCAACCTTCAATATATCGCCCTACCCCTTTCCAATCTGACACACTTTTATAAACTTATATTTTGCTGTCTATCCCTTCTGATTTTATGTACAGATTTGGATAGAGTTGATGGGGTGTGGGACAGAAAACCCGAGGGTCATGGTAATTCAGTTCACCTTTTCTTGTCCCAGGCAGCCCCGTCTGCTTTGTCAAAATCTTTTCCCCTGTCTATTGTTTTGTTATTTATTTTATTGTTGTATGTACTTTTTTCTTCTGAAATGCCGAATAAATAATAATAATAAAAATGATAATGTTAGTCCTTCTCACAAGAGAAGATGACCATTTTCATCATTCGGTCAATCAAATTTGTGGTTTCGGGGGTGTCTATAGAGACCAATCTGAGCAAGGATTTTTCTTTGGTAGTGAGGGCAAGACTACCGTGCCACAGGGTCTTGTGTTGGGAGTTTGTTCCTTGCCTGAGCTTTGTGTAATGTCCGCTTGGTCTCTGCAACTAGAACAAAAAAGCAATGAGAATTAGAGAGCAAAAGAGACGTCAGAAATGGGTTACATAAATTTGAAACAGGGAAGAGGGAAAAAAATTCATATTTGTTAAAATGAGGAAAAAATGAGACATATTCTAAAATGTGATCAATATCTCAATGTTTCATTTTTTTTGTAAAATTTGTATTTTGTCTAATACAAGATCACTTGAGCAAGGCTACACACTAACTTTTTGGAAGGGGGTCTGGATTTAACTTTTTAGGGTGTGTATCCATGATCTTTATGTAAAAAAAATTCTCTGTTCCAGACTTAGAGTTTAGAGGCCATGTGTCCTGTGCGCCTCTTGGTGTCAAGCCCTGATTCAGGGTATGACTATGATAATAATAATAATTGACCAATACCAATATCTCTGTTTTTTCTCCAGTTGCATCGTTACTCTCTTGCCTGCACCAGCTACGGCAAGAGAACCTCCGCCTGGAGCAGCACATCAGCACGCTGGTCCAGCGTCGGGACCACCTGCTTGCCGTCAACGCCCGTCTCTCCCTGCCTCTCACCCAGGGGGGCGCCATTGCAAATGCCATGGGGCTTGGGCTGGGGGTGGGGGCAGGAGGGGACAACAGCCCAGGGTCTGCTGGCAGTGGATCCAACTCCAGGAGCCCTAGGTTCAACAATGTCCTGCACAACGCCCAGGGGCAGGTCAGTGCTAATATGTTCCTTCATCTAGGACAATGAATTGCTTTACTGATCCCCTTTGTATGTATCCCATCATTAATGTAGTCAGTGCTGCTGTAATTATTCCTTTGGTAACATTGAATCGCTTATATCAGGGCTCGACACTAACAGGCGCCCGGGACTCATAGGAGCATGAAATCTAAGTCCCCCAATTTCAAACGTTTACACAGGGCTCATGCATACACACTGTAACAAATTTAATCAAGACCCCCTACCAGAAAAGTTAGTGTGGAGCCCTGCTTATACACCCTGTACTTTATGATTTAGTCAGTGCCGAGTGATGTCATTCTTTCAGAATTGCAACGCTAATAAACACTGTACCTTATACATGATTTATCAATGGCATGATGTTTGTTACAGGCAATTCATTTTCTACTGTTCTTGATGTTATTTTCAAATTTCAGTTATCAGAAGCAAATTCAAATTCAGGCTCCTCAATTGACTTTTTGTCTCTAGAGCTATCAAATAAGTGAAGTATTAGAATTAATGTTTTTTAGTCTTTGTGTTGTGTTGCAAGTGTGATTTCCTTTCACTTGGACGCATTTTATGATTTTATTTTAACCTCTTATTGATTAACATTTTGTTATTGTCACATTATTCTTCAATGCAGGATTTAATAAGTAGCTACGGCAGCAGTCACAGCTTAAATCAATCCCTCAACCAATCATCCATCAGCCTGGGTGGTAGCCCCGCCCATGCCCAGTCCCTCAGCCAATCCCCCAGCTCCTCTCTCAACCAGTCCCACCCACACTCATCCCTAACCAATCACATCAGCCAGCTGACCTCCACCCCGGTCAGCCTGAACCACTCTGCTGGAGGGGTGTCCCTGTCTCTCACACCCACCACGACGGCGACCGCAACCACCACTTGCAGTAGCGCGCCGCTTGGAACCGGTCACGGCAGTGCACTCATATCCGGTGCCAGGTTGCCGACGGGGCTACCACCAGGCCATCCGATGGGTCCGGAAGCTAACGTGATGTCTACAGGGGGTCAGCATCTACACGGG
This sequence comes from Mesocentrotus franciscanus, assembly GCA_037976565.1. Classification (NCBI taxonomy): domain Eukaryota; kingdom Metazoa; phylum Echinodermata; class Echinoidea; order Camarodonta; family Strongylocentrotidae; genus Mesocentrotus; species Mesocentrotus franciscanus. The sequence goes on from CP137683.1 coordinate 15,964,935, forward strand.
GTCCGATCCTCCCCCAGCAGTCATCTGATGAGTGTAAATCATAGCAGATCAAGTCCAGTTCCAGGTAGGATGGCTTCACTTATCTCAGTCATATTTATAATGATAATAATAATGATAGTTATAATAATAATATTAATAATGGAAAGTGCTTATATAGCGCATAATAATTTGTATAATTTTCTATGCACTATAAATTTTTTTAAAACAAAAATACATTAACATACATTTTATCAGAACATAGAATGCATTTACATGTATATATATATATATTTATGAGAGCAATTCCACCAGAAATAATAGAAAAAATGATATAAATAATAATGATAATAATAATAATAATCATAATAATAATAATCATAATAATATTTCTATCTTGTACTTTGTCATATTAGTTTCAAGTATGGCTTGACTTATTTTAATCATGAATATAAGTGTTCCATTATTATCCTAGTTCTTTCTTTTACCCTGACTTGCACGTTTTAAAATAGTTTTTGTATAAAGATTTTAAGTTTTCTCGAAATAATTAAACTTTAGTTCTTGCCGTGAAAATTCAGAAAATCTCTCTAGAAGTCCTTCTTAATGTTTGAATATGTAGGGATTGGGAATTCACTATTGTTAATTAGGATGTTTGGACCAGCTGACAAGCCAAATTAAAAAAAACAGGGATGAGGCAAACAGTTTTTTTACCCAACAGCCAATAGATAAGATCAAAAGATCAGACATTCATGAGGCAAATCAGCAATCATGGTTATTTGCAAAAGCTTGCAGTAATCCCCCTCCCCATTATAGCATTTTTCATTGCTGTAGGTTGTTTCAATATCCATAATTCTGTATACATTTAGTATTAAAAATAATTGCAGTTCATAAGGTCGGCAATGGAAAAGTGATCTATGAAACGACTCATCAATTCTCAGTTTGAATACATTTATGTAAACTTGATGGCACTGCAAGGGTTAACATTGTCTTGGCATTGTCTCTTGGTGCAGTGAGGACAACACCCAGTAGAGGGCAGAACCATGGAGGAGGAGGAGGAGTGGGAAGATCAAAAGCCACTGGAGGAAGGGTAGGATCCGCATCTGGGACCAGGTCATCACCGGGAACAGGGGGAAGCATCTCGGCGGGGACGCCTATCTCTAGACCTTCAGACGGGTAAGCAGAGCTAGGAAGCAATCTTGATCTTCTGTATTCCCTACAGAATTGTGAAGAGAATGTCCCACCGCACAAGTAACGCTAACCCTGACACCAACTTTAAACCTTGCCTAACCTTAAACCTAAACCTAAGCCTAACCCTGATCCTAATCCAATAAAACCTAACCAGATTCCTAACGATCCAAACCCTAACCCTGGTTCTAGCCCTAACCCTAATACGTACCGATTTATGGTGGGGTGTTCTGCAGTTGAGCCGAATATCGATGCCACTCACCCACTGTTACGATGTTAACACAGAGTAAAGCATCAGTATGGACCAAATTATAACATTAACTAGCAAAGGTAATATTGCCAAACTGCACAATTTAGGAATGGTATTTTGCTAAGAGACAAGAGAATATGAGGACAATGTAAGACATCTCTTTTTTTCAATTTTACATTGAAGATTCACTTTTCTGTTGTTTAACAGGTTTTATTAGTACATGTTTCTGTATGCAGTTCATGCTATTTGAATTTTGTTTCAATCTCCTGTGAAGCTGTTATCATGACAAGTTCTGTGAATGTTGGTTCTCTCCCTAGATCTAGTGACACAGGCAGTATCATCAGGGAGAAGCAGGGATCAGCAGGGGGCAAGGATAGTGGGTCATCCTTGTCTTCATCGTCAGCAGCAGGGCACGGGATGGGTATGTACCATCCCCACCAAGTCCAGCAGCAGCAGCAGCAGCAGCAGCAACAGCTGCATCATATGGGGGTCAACCACGGCAGGCATCTTACACCAGTGAGTAGACCATTCAAATCCATCAAACTTGATGGTTTATGTTATAGATATCTGTGACCCTAGGGCGATATTAGATTTTTGCGGCATTACCACTGTCTAATACAATCACTCCCAGGTCATTGTCAGAAGGGTGATTGGGAATAGTTATCCACAATAGGGAGGTATTGGGAGGAGGCACGTAGATCTCGAGGATGGTTGGCAATGGGGTAGTGGACTGGGTACATTCCGGGCCACTAGAATTAAGTCCTTTTGAAGGACTAAGGTTGGGACTTCTTTCAATCTGACTCTACATTTTTTTGGATGCAGCTCAAAAAAAGATGTCAAATGTCTTTATTAGGGATTTCCGCCATGTTTGTCCTATTTTAGCACTATGCCCCAAATGTACAGTGTGAGGTTTTGGACAGGAATGATTCATAGCAAAATCATTACAAAAGATGGTTTGCGTGAAAAGTTGGAAAATTGATCCCAAGTGACCTTTCACCTTTGTAACAAAAAAATGTATTAATCTAATAATATATAATGATGCTTGAAGGTAGCAAGTTTGAAGTTCATGCCAAAAGTTTTTTTTTTTTTTAATTCACATGACAATTAGAAGAAGCCTACAATTATGTAAATTGACCTGTGTGTGACCTTTGAACTCTGTGAGTATAAAAGACGATGCATTGTGTGTTTAACAGGAGCAGCAGCATCTTGTCTATCAGATGATGCATTCCTCCTCCTCCAAGTCTCAGCAGCATCATCACCACCACCACTCGGGAGGAGGAGGAGGCGGCGGCGGGGCTTCTCAGCGCCACCAGGGCACCTTCTTCCGCCCCTCCTCCTCCGGCCAGCTCCGCTCCCTCGACCTGTCCCCCTAATGGGGACGTGGCTAGGGGTCACGCCCCGACCCCGTCTAAGGTTAGCTGGCTGGGAATGCCTTGCTCGATTATCGGTTCATGTCATCCTGTGTATGCCAATGCATGGTCACAATCTGTATTACCCATCCATGTTTTAGTTTGAATGTTTGTCATAAGTGGTTTGTGTACCTCTGTATGCGACTGCATTGTGGTCACATTGTGGTCGCAGCATTGTGGTAGAGTTAGGTAAGGATAACAAAATTGGAATGTAGGCCCTGTGATTAGAGATTAAGTATTCTTCATTCATCTTTCTCAACCCTGGTCTTGTAAGTGAGGCCTCTTAGGAAGAAGTTCTGTAAACGATTGTAGCTACATTATGGCATTTTAGATTCAATTCAATTCAATTCAAAGTTTATTCAACACTCTTCATAAAAACATTTAAAACATACAAATACAGAATGGAATGATAAAAAAAACAAAATAGTGAAAACAAATAACAAATGGCAATTTATGAGAGTAAGATAAGTGGGTGATAGTATGAAAAGACTCTTCAATTTGAAATGAGATGCTACATTAAGAATGCTTGATAAGATGGAACTTATAATATGCTAAAGCAAAGTTGATTTTATGAAAACAAGTCATATTAATCAAACATATTATAAACCTGCCCTGCCTAATGAAATGTCCTTATTTCTTGTGCAGGCTGCTTTTCTTTGTGCTTAAAGTGCTGAAAGTTTCTGTTACTGAATTGAAATTCCTGTACTAATGTACAACAGCCAGATTGATTGTACATGTAGCTTTCAAGTCTTTTATTTTTATAACTCAATGAAATCCATTGAAAATATATGATGAATGTAAATAATCTCTAATGGGTAAAGAAAGTTGGGGACAGGATGCCCCCTCCCCCCCCCAAAAAAAGAAGTTTTTGTTGATGTGGTACAGTCACACGAGTGTTCATTTCCTCTCATTGTTGTGGTGCATTTATCATTGCCTTGCAGTTTTAATTTATTGGTGTTTTATATTCACCTTGTACCTATTGTATCAAGAAGCATGTGTATGAAGTTCTAGATTGTTACATGTATTTTGTAGAAGGCATGTTTCTTTAGGGACTGATATAGTATGGCTGATGTTTGTATTGCATTTTACATGAATGTTCTTGCATCTCTACATTGCAACTTATAACATGTTATGAAGGTTTGCACATGTGCTTTCTTCTTCAGTGTGCTAAACAAAAAAACAAAACAAAAACAACAACTAAATGAGAATATAAAAAATAAAAAATAAATTAATGTACAGGGTGCTACAAAAATAAGTGTACTCTTACATGTTTGCTTGCCTACTATAGCCAGTTGGATCTTTTGTAGGATCCGGGCTAACTCGGACTCGGGGACAACTTGGCCCCGCTGCAAAAACGATCAGTTTTTTGTCATTTTACCCTAACTCTAACCCTAACCCTCACCCTAACCCTAAACCTAACCCTAAACCTAAACCTAAACCTAAACCTAAACCTAAACCTAAACCTAACCCTAAACCTGCAAAAACTGACCATTTTTGCAGCGGGGCCCGAGTTGTCCCCGGGTCCGACTTAGCCCGACTCCCTTTTGTAGCATTTGCTTCAGTATGCACATTTACTCATGGTGCAAAAAGTGCTTCACAAATTCATGAAACTTCTTTCTACCTCTTAAAGTGCGTATAAGTCATTTTCTTTTTTAAAGTCTGCTGTGATTCAAGTCTGTTGTTAGATGATTGATCTTTCTCGTATATAACACTGTCAAGAAGACTAAATAAACAATGCATTGGCCATGCAGATAAAATATACAATTAACAACTAAATTATTCATAGTCTTACCAAGTTTGTATTTTTTTAAGTATGTAAAAAATTGATTTGTCCCGATTTTTCCTTCTTCTTGAGAATGACATATCTTAAAGCATTCAACAAAGGCCCTATAATTCAACCAATCCCCCTTTCATTCTTGAGTTACGAAAAGCAAATTTATAATGGGTATGAATAATTTCTTTGTTTACTGTACATGTAAAACGATGTGAATAGTACTTGCTGTAACAATCTTCAAATTTGATTTTTCTCACAGAAATGTGTCACTTGACTTGTTGTTTGTTTCCTGGATTTTGTACTTCCTGTGTGGCTATGTTAATTCTTATTTCTTTTCATGTGGGCTCTTATACAAGTATGGCAAAGTTTTTCTTAAAGGTGGATAAAATATGCCTTATCAAATCATATATGAGCTGCATGCAAGGTGATTGGGGGAATCACCCTATGCCTATCATTCTTCACCTTTTCCAGTATGTAATTTAAAAAAAATAATAGGAATGTCATTGACATGTGAAATGCAGATTCATGACCATAGATTTTTGAAGCTCTATCTACTGTAATCTTGGTAGAAGAGAAGCTCCTGTCTCCTATTGAAAATATATTCATGTAGAAATATCTGGTCTATCCCCCCCTCTCTCTCTCCCTTGCTCTCTCCAGGGCTCCACACCAACAGGTGCCCAGGACACATGGGTGCCCAAAATCTAAGTCTAGACCCAATTTTTTACAAGTGTTTACATAGGGCTCATGCATACAGATTGTATAACACTCAGGCCAGACCCCCTTCCAAAAAAGTTGGTGTGGGACCCTGCTACCCCCCTCCTTCTCTCTCTTTTTCTATAAAGTGCAGGGCCCCGTTGCACAAAACTTACAATTGATGGTAACGTTGCCGTCAATGGTAACTACCATGGAAACCGTGATTTTGATTGGCTGTTGAGCCTTGTTTCTATGGTAGTTGCCATTGATGGCAAAGTTACCATCAATGGTAAGTTTTATGCAACGGGCCCAGGACTTTTATAAACTATTAGAGGTAATAAAGTTGGTTAGAAAGTTAGATTTAGGTTATTCTCCTAATTTCATATTGCTGTCATCACTTTCTAAAAGCTCATAGGGATGGCATCTGTGATGATATGTGCTATAGAAACAGAGTGTAATATCATTCATTTTCATGATGTATTATTATTTTGATCTATAAATCGGGCTCTAAAATATAGGTAATCTAATTGTTTGAATGACAATACATGGACCTGCATCATTCTTTCCCATACTCCTCCCCTGCAAAAAGTTGCCATCAAAACGTGATAATCCACGGCTAGTAGTGATGCACGGATAAGATGCACATATGCGTATCTGTGGCATGTACAAAATGGAAGTTTCAAATGGCAAGAACAACGATGCCCAATGATATGAGTGTTGTACTATTGGGCTGCACTTAAAATATATCATTCAATAAAGCAAATGGTGGCCTCCATCACTGTGTGATACTTGGCATTTTGATTGGGTTTGTTGCATATTTCTTGACCATATATTCATATTTCCGACCCATTTTATGAAAAAAAATAATACATGTTTTGAAGCTAGTGCATTAGTTATGTTCTCTGCACTCAGTTAAGTCACTATTAGCCAGATTGTGAACTCGAAAATTCTTGTTCATTATCTGATCGTGACTTCACCTGCGTTCAGTGGATATTCACTAATGCACTCGAAAACAATTTGTATACTGTTCATTCTCACTCAAACTTACCTTCTTTTTTATGTACAGGCATCTACTGCAGGGAGATCAGACAGGAGACCAGGGAGTAACAACTCAAAGGATAAGACCTAGCTGTCAGGAAGTTCACCCTATCAAATCACCTTGGTCCTGTACCCCCCTCCCCTCCCCTTCATCCTCCCAATCAGCATCACCACCAGCACCACCTCTTGCTCCCTGCCATAGCCTATTGAAAGGGACAGTTATGACATGCACACACGCAGTCATAGGTTAAATCATGGAGCTCTGAATAGTTCCCTCCCATGTACAATGTCTAGGGAGGGAACTATTTGAAGCTCCATGAAACGATTGACCAATCAGGAGCAGCTTCCGCTGACGTAACTATCTCTCTCAGCTAGCTATGGCCCCTGCCAGCCGGCCGGCCCCTCACTCCATCATCCTTCAGAGCCCTGGCAGAAGCAGCAACCCCAGGCCAAGACTGGTAACATATCATATCTTCCTGACTTCTCTGTCTGTGTTTGTGTAACCACCAGCCAGTATTAGTAAAGATGCAACTAGAACAGTCTGGAGTGTCTTGGCAGCCTCTGCAGAGCCAACTAGATCCCAGTAAATGATGTTGACTGTTTTTATAAAATTTGATAAAATTAAAATAATTTTAATGAGAATGGATTGATGATATTTTTTGTTTGTTGTTTAAAAACCAAAAATTGAACCAGAAATTGAAAAGACTTGACAATCTTGTAAATGTATTTCATGACACTGAACAATGAACTGTGTAATGATCATTAATATTACACATTATCAAGAAACGTGTTAAAGGGTGTGATCCTTATCCGTATTCCAGTTTAAAAGAATCACAGTAGATCCATTAATTCAGAGCATCTGTTCTTGCAAGATGTGAATTTTCAGAAAGATAAATTGCCAGGTAATTGCTCTTCTTAAATTTGCAATACAGTGACAAGTTCATAATACCGGTATGTAAATTGTGATTTTTTAATTTTTTTTTTTGTAAGACAAAATAACTTCTATGGCTGTCCTTGGCACCAAGGGGACACCATTATACTGCATGCCCCAATTTATTAAATTTGATTAACTTTTCAAAAAACCTTCTACATCTATGTACGAAACATCTGCAGTAATAGTACAAGTCACTCTTTTAAATCTAAAACAAGTAATGAGATTGATGTAGTATTATGATCTTGGGCCTGTCAGACACTTTATACAAAGATTCCATACTTACATGTAGCTCTCTGGCTGAAAAGGTGCAAAGCAGGGAGCTATGGCGGTCTGCCTTAATCCTGTGGCAAGCCAGTAAAGTCTGACGCTTTGAAGGTTAATCCTTTAATGATGAAATCTTTGAAGGTGGTTCCCTTGAAATTCAATATTTTGAAGGTTGTTCCTATGAAGCTGAAAGCCTTGAAAATCAAACATTTGAAGATCAAACTTTGAAGGTCAATTCTACAAGGTCAGTCCCAAGGAGGTATAACCCTTGAAAGTCAAACATTTGAAGGTCATTCCTTTCAAGGTGAAACCGTGTGATAGCTAATCATAAAATAAAAGGTCATGGATGAGTTTCTTTAAGAATCCTGAAGAATTGATACATAAATTGAATGCTACGATGTTTATACCTTGTCATGCCAAAGAAAAATTAATATTGAAAGCTAGAAAAGTTTCTTATACATGCTGTTTTCCTTTTTTACTTCTGAATCGCTAAAACTAGAGCATGCCATATCAGCCCATTTACTTTCAATAGAGCTATTTGCCGTGGCCAATTCAATGCAGTCTTGCGAATTCTTTAGATTAAAAAATATGATTTCATTTCAAGTGAAAGTTGGAGAACATGATGCTCTAAGTTTTGTGATATACAATTATTGAAAGTCTTTATAAAATGGGCCTGGGAAATTCTCTTTTTTTTAACTACATGTACATCAGTAAATACTTTAGTAGCATAAGCATGCTTGCAACAGTTTATCATATACATATGAGTGTGTACATTTGGGGAAAGATTTTGCAACTGATTATGTTTTAAATGAGAAATATCTAGGCTTTGCATTGTTCTTTATTCCCCCCATTTTGCCATGTACATACTGTTTTATATTGAATGTTGAAATAGTATTGAACTTTTATACTATTACCTCATAAAACATGTGCATATTGTACAGTATTGAATATTACCGTGTTATATGAATGTCTTTAATGTAAAGTTAATGTAATCAAATCTACTGCAATGTGTACAATTATTGTTTAAGAATTCAAATCGGGTGTTAGCATTTTTGTGGTGCGCTTTGAAAACAAATGTAATTCAAATGATATCAAATAGTTGACCAATGTTTTTATACTTTTCTACTGAGCATTGTCAAATTGCTTTATGCAAGTTACAATTCTAATTTGATTGAATATGTGTAGTGTGTATAGCAATAGTTAAGTGTAAGTAACAGTGAACAAATTTTGCTTCAATACTGAAATCAGGTATACTGTTACATTAATATAACATTTTAAAAACAAAAGAAAAGAAAGTCAGCGATTATGATCCACAAATTCCTGTATGTTTTGAACTTTAAATAATCTGATGATATCTAGATTTATTTTAATACAACAGGCAAATTAACTCCAAATTCCAGCATTCATTATGTTAACAGATTTATTTGCATTTGAAAAATAACAATGTCTAAACTGATTTGATGAAATACAAGGGGCAAATTAACTCCAAATTCCAGCAATTATTCTGTTCATAGATTTGTTTCGCATTCACCAAAACTTTGACTACATGCAGTTTTGCTCAAATCTTCAACAGATTACATAGGAAAAATATTTGTGAAAGCTTCAAGTATCTGAAGTGGTGTAACATTTTGGTGAAAATTTGGAAAAAAATGAAACAAACAGAGCACAGCCGATGTGTTACTCTCACAGCACAGCCTCTCACCTGGTTCTATTAACCTACGCGAGACAATAATGCCTGGGACTACATCATAGCCTACTTGTATGAATTAATAATAATAATAATAATCATAATAATATTAGGTTCTTGTATAGTGCATATCACATTATAACGTCTCTATGCGCTTCCAAAGAGCTTTGGAAATTATTATTCTTATTCTTATTAATATTATTATTATTCGTGACTGTTTGCTACTAATTCAGTTTGAAAGCCGAAGGCCAATATGATTGCCTAGAAGCCATTTTTTAGCCCCCATATGCTGATTAAAGTATTTTTTAAATATTTATAGGTGTTTCCTTCTAATTTAGACAGTAATGTATTTTAGATTTGCTTACAGTATACAATATTTGTCAACTAGAAGTTACCGTGGGACCCTGTAACTCTGATTTTTTTGATTTTTATATCACAGTGTGGGGTTACAGTTACATAGGTATAAAGAAATTCTTTACTTTTTTAAATGTATTATTCCCCGGGAAGCATGAATCAAATCAGAATATTCTAGGAAAATGGGTACAGTTAAGTCATAATTCATTTCAATGGACCCCCTTCCCCTCTTTTTAGACTAAAAAAAAACTTTGTTGAATTTTTAAAACTAATTGGAAATTCTGGGGAAGAGATATTTCTTGTAAATGGTGCTACATCCATTGGGGGAATGGAAATCCAATTTTGGTGCTGTATTAAAAAGCACTCCTTTTGTTAGCTACATAATCCACTTCTTTTGTTAGCTACATCATATTTTATCCTTAACACATCTCACGATGACTTATGTGAACAAAATGGTGAAATGGTAGAAGAATAATTTATCAAACTTGTATGAAAAGAAAAATGTCTCGTTAAAGATTCCTTGAACAAAAATTGTGGTCTTTTTAGGCTGGTTACTTGTCTCACTGGTTTGACTGTATAATTTTTAACTAGGGCAGGAAAATTGTCTGAGAAAGAACTTTGGCATTAACCTATTTTATTTATTTATTATTATTATTTTTGTTAACGCTCAGAAATTCATAGGTATAGTGGGTTACATGAAACTGTCACAAAAGCTTCTCTTTATTTGTTTACTGTTAAGAGTTTTACATGCATTTACCAAATGGAGATGGAGTACACAATTCATAAAGTTTGCCATAATTATTCACACACTTTTTTGTTGGGGAGAAACTGCATTTATACATCGTCAGTTATTTGTTTGGTAACTTGCAAATGCTTCATATATATGGCTTTTGTCTTGGTCATCCCACTATCGACTCATGTGTCTGGGTAATTTCATTTTGATTGATTTTGCATCATTTCTTTTTTAATGTTATATAGTACCTATACTGTTACAGCATGCAACAAAGCAGAAGGATTAAGTGTGTTTGCTCTTGCAGGTTTCATTAGATTGTATTTATTTCAGATTATGTATAATTTGTTCTTATTTTTGAGAGTATGTTTATTTTTGTACCTAGACAGTGCCATGCTTGATTGGAACTCTTTTCTATTTCTCCATCATTTTTTTGTCATCATTTCTATATCGTAACAAAATTTAGCATTCCATGATTTCTGAATGAAAAGGGTACTTGTGCGTGTTCAAAGCTGTAGTTTAATGCACTGCTTAGTTGTTATATTACTAGAAGTTTTTTTCGTTTTTTTCATTTTGGTAGCCTATATGTGCATGTTCATGTTTAAAGATAAAGACCAGTTCTGGTCATGCCATTGCATTGTGAAAGAAACGTTGTGGAATCGATCAGAAAAGGTTGATCATCTAGCATATACAGTATTGGTGTGTACTGCAAGGTTCTGGAATCATCAAAATGATAAGAAATTTGGCCCAGTCTTGGTAAAGTTACAAGCACTGTACACAGAAAGATGTATGGGACTACCCGACACGTGCATGCACGTGCGCGATATCTATTTGGTCCCAATAGATATAATAATTTACCAAATACAGTATATCAATTAGTAGGCGGTTTCCCGGCAAAATTTGTATCATCACGTATTAGTCAAAACATATTCTTTCACATGATTGGTAATGAGAGCTTCCATTTCATTTTTTGAGAGGGGCGTTTCCAATACTGGTCTTTACCTTTAATCTGTAATTCCATTTGTTTGATAAAATGATTGACTTTCAATAGACCAATTTCATTATTTGTAATCAAATTTAATGCGTAAATCTGTGTCAAGTGCCATGTTACAAATTATATCATTCACCTACTACAAATAATTGTATTACAAAAGTCAGAATGCGAATGGCATACATTAATTGTTGCTAGGTAGGACAAATATTGTGGCTTGTCCAACCCAACAACACAGACTGTATGTAACTTGTATTCCGACTATTGAAATACAATTATTTGTAACAGGTGAATGAAATGATTTGTAAGGAGACACTTAACAAAGATTTGTGCTTTAAATTCGATTACATTACAAAAATGGCCTATTGTTGTTTATCATTTCTATGTTCACATCACCGTCTGTGATGTAGTTTTTGTTTTTCTCCTCGGATAATTGCAAGCACTTAAGTGATGAGAAAAAGGAGTTAATTGTTTGGGTATCGATAGCTTCCATATGGATGTTTATCTGTAAGTTGTAAATTTCCACTATCCCATGAGAAATTTGACCATAATTCTTCCTCTGATGAATAAAAGTTATTTCTATGATTATTATCCTAGTTATTATTATTATTATCTTGGTTATTAATATTATTATCTTAGTTATTATTATTTGTTGGTATCGCACTCAAGAATTTGGGTACATTCACTGGATTCCTGTACCATTGAAGTTTGATGTGTATACTTTTAAGTAACTGAAGAACTACTTTGATGCTGCATTTTATTTTATTTTATTTAATGCAATGCCCTTCTGGCTCCAAACATATGAAATATTTGATCATGTATTGCTTCCCGTAAACCAATACTTCGCTACTCAATTTTTTAATTCATACTTATCCTGCTAATTATGCACCATTGTAAAACATTTAGAGGAAAAAAAAATTCAATTTAAAGTCATTATTAAGACCCTCATAATTATAATATCATACCATATTTGACATCTGTAGCATGTATAAAGCATTGAAGCAGGTTGTGGTTTTTTAGTATTGCTTATGCGAGTTTGACCGTTTGTTATTGTTTGTTTTGCTTCCAGAATGAAAAAAAAACAAAAAAACATTGCTTCCAGAGGTGAACAAACTGTTTGCGTATGTTGTAAAACTCCATAGGTATATGTTGCTGTAGCCATGTAGACAAAAGCGTTTCATCATTAGAAAATATTATGTGATGTCCACTAAGGCAGGCTGTTGGTTATAATGCTTGAATGCAATGATAAGTAATGGGATAGAGAAAGTATATTAACTCAATTGTAAAAGTAGGTCTTTAAAGGGATCGGGTAACTTTGTCTCAGATTCTGAAACAAAATCCTGGATTTAGCTCATGCTGCAATGATAATTATAAACCTTTAGGTCAGTCAGGAACCCCATGACTTTTACAAGCCGATCGCCCGTCTGATTATCAAGATATTTATGATTGTAAATCAAAAATTTCGTTTTGCGTTTCCTAATGGTTTTGATAACACTACAGTCTATTGGGGAAAATAAGTATGGTAAAACCGGTCACTCAAAGGTTTTTACTTTTTTGAGGCACTTCATGATCATTTTGAAGCGCAATTATTTTAGGGCTTCAATATTACACATCACAGACACTGATAACACGTAGAGCCGTGCATCTCAGATTTAACATTGTTAAACAATGCCTTTAAAAAAAAGGTAGGATGTACATGTATTTGTTGGCTTTGGCAGAGGCAACCGTTTTTGTTGGGTTCATCATGTCATTTAAATGCAATAGAGTTTCTAAATTTCAAGTGTGACAAATTGTTGACAGATGTAGATATTGACTTAGGTCGAATTTTTCCTAAGGTGTACTTAACATTGCAGCAAACAATGCATTAAGTATCATATCTTTTCTTACAGTATGTGAGCTTTTATGAACATGCCAAATTCAGATGGATAAATATTTTCTTGCTGTCATTTTAAAATACAGATGTATTTCTTGCATTCTTTGTCTCTTGTGTTTTCTAATTGCAATACTAAGTACACATCATCATTGGGTCCACATAATTAAAACACACTGAAATAATTGATAACTGAATGATAATTTCAGTTTCATAGACGTTCAGTCTTGGGCTTTAGTCATTGGTCAGTTAGGCTAATTTATAATCCTATTGCATATGATATCTGCTTGTTTGCACGCCGCCTGTATTGTTAAAAAATATTGTATCGTTTGGCCAAATGTATTATGTCTTTGTTTCGGAGAGCGTTTTACCGTTACGTAAGAGTGACATAGTTCTTACTCATGGATGTCTTTAATGTATGCTGTAAATATTTATGTATGTACAACTTGTATGTTTGTATCTTTCCATTTGTTGATTGTTGAAAATACTTGTACATTGAAATGGGTATTCAAGTGTAATTGGGTACGCTTGTATAGGTTCCAAGATGTTTTTGGAATGTGTGATTTTTTTGTTAGCACCCTGAAAAGAGAAAATGTTACGGTTTTATACATTTAACTGGGAATAAATTATGGATCAAAATTGTATACTTCAATTTATATCGTCTGTCGTATCATGTGTTCATGGTTTCTCAATTGTAAAGCAGTAACAAAAATTCATCTTTTCCACTTCCCCTCTCTCTCTCCTCTCACACTCTCCCACTCTCTATCTCTCCCCCTCGCTCACTCTCAATCTCTCCACCTCGCTTTCTTTCATCATACATCTGTACTAGTAAGTTGGAAGGGTGAAACTTACAACACAAATAGAGGAAACTCACATAGAATAGTATTAGTAACATGTTCAAGTATGAAAATACAGTCTTCTTTATTTGTTTTACCATCTCTGAAATCTTTGTTACTTATGAAATAAATGAGATAAATAGGTTCTGGCAAGACTTGAAGAAAACTGAACGAGATACATGTAGAAGCAAAGAAAATAAGATAATAAGATTAAGAGCAAATACTAGGAGGTATTGTAAAGAAGTTGAATTAAAACGGACAAAAACTTGAAGGGCTTTTTGATCTAATTTTATTCCCCCCAGTAATGATGAAGACCCATGCCATATGACTTTAAAAAATAATTACTCCAAAAGAAAGGAATTATGTATGTAAGACATTGCAGGGTTAACAGCATGTCAAAAAAAATATTGTGAAAGAAAAAATGGGTAATACGAAATTTATGCATAGGGAATTCAACACTTTAATTTGCTAAGATATAATTTAAAGACTTCTAAATGATCCTGTGTAATAATCCTTTAATATTTCTGGAATACCCATGCACATTTATATATTTCCTTTAATTTGTTCTTTTGTACTCAAATTTGTTACATCTCAAATTTCCCCTTCTTGATGTAATTTGCCACATATCTTTGATACAAGATTTAATTTTAAGATCATTTAAGTTACGTTTCATTAATATTTATTAAATTATGCTTGGGCAATATAACAATATGAATGAATTTGAAATTTAATTTTGAAATATATATTTTGAATATGTTTTCATTTGCTCTGTAAGAATAATCCGACTCATGACAAATTATTAATATGATAATATCATTTTTTGATGATCGTTAATCAAATTCTAATTTTGTGTCTATGTTTTTATGTCTTATGTTTATGTTCGGCACCAGCCAGTGAGGAGAGCCTCTCGACAGGATTCCCAATCCTTTTAGGCAATCCGCAGGCACTGGCTGGTATCCATTATCTTTTTCTCTGTATTGTTTATACTGATGTCTGTGTTACACTGCCTTCTCCTAGATATTAAATAAATAAATAAATAAATTGTCCCTAGTCTGGTAATAATTATAATATGTACCACTTATATAGCGCGATTCCTGTCCTAAGACATATCAGTGCGCTTTACATAAATTAAATAATTATTACCTTAGCTTTAGCTCCGTACTGCCCTAAGGGTATCCCTATCTATCCAGTTTTATGTGTATAGGTATGTTCCTTTAGAAGAGAATTTTGATTAATTTTCATCTTTTTCTGGCTTACCTAAAAAACAAACGCCTGTCTGGTAGACTTTAAAGGCACTTTTAAATGACATTTGTAAGGTACAAAGCACTTGTGTTTTTCCTATACAGTGACAGAGACATTTCTGAATGACCTGATACAGACCTTTTCATTTGCATTAGTCAAACATAAACCATCTAGTCTTACGCACTTGGAGCAGTGCATGAATTTGTCTATGAGCTAGTCAGGGTGCTTTTCTGATTGCTTGCTATTTGCATCGGTACTCATTGTGTAGTAGCTGTTTAGTAATTTCTCCAAGATTATTTAATTGCAGCCCCTTCAGCCCTCCCTCTTCCTCCATGATCCCCCTGACTTTTGTCTCTATGTTGGTGATACAGAATACAGGAACTACTTGCTAGATTGTTATTCGCTGCAAAAAAACCCCAAAAC
>CP137683.1:15981090-16012114 GCA_037976565.1 Mesocentrotus franciscanus
TTGTTATTCGTTGCAAAAAAAACCCCAAAACCCAAAAGATAGTAAAACAAATACAAAACAGAAAATAAAATGTATAGTAAATGTGATTTGCCATGCACCAAAGCACCATCATCATCTTTCGGCTGAAGGTGTTTGTTTTTTTCTCCTTTTCACAACCTCCACAAGTTCCTTGTAGCGGATTATACACTCCTCCTGTGGTTTGAAACGGGTAAAGATGCAAAGGAAGATACAAATTCATGACGAAATATTGCTGGCTAGCATATTGTCAATTATGGCTGCCCCATTTGACTGATAACAACATAAACATTTATAACTATAAATATTTCCATATATTTTGGTCTCCTTTAAAGGTACTATGTCCCATTTGCAGGCCAAAAAAATGAAAAGGTTAAATTCCAACGGCATTTGAAAGACAATACTAATTTTAAACTTTTCACAAAAAAAAAGGGGCTTGAAAATGTCTTTAAGTGGGAAAATAACGACTATTAGTTGTCAAATCGGACCATTGTACTGAATGGTCGTACGTACGTTTTATGCTGCACACAGATTCAATCAGTTTAATTTTGGCCATTACAAGAAGTGGGTTATTGATGTAGACAAATGCTCATGTACCCTTTACAGCTCATTTTATGTTTATTATTACCAAAGATGAAAAAGCCAGTCAGTCACTCAATAGTGTCTGACAGTGAAGTCTAGCAAGTAAACGGGTTTCCTTGCATAATTTGAATATTAGGACACTGCTAATGTTTAAATTTCACAGATAGGACATACATGACATATTCATAATTCCTGCAAAGTTCTACAGAATTTGATGTTGGCTGCAAAAGGGACATACTATCTTTAAGTGAAAAGAGTAATGCATATGCTACTGATCTAAGGAAAACTGATGCTGAAGCCTTAACCCTATTCTAACTGGGCTATTTCAGACCAGGTTTTTACTGAGGGGGTCAATTTGACCCCCCCCCCTAAGATCTCGGCCGTTTCACAGCCGATCGCTACGGAAATTTGCATGCATGTCAAGTGAAGTGTATAGAATACTATGGTAATTTCAATTTTTTGAAAAATTCACTCATTTGCATATTTATGGTAATTTATGCAAATAAGGTCATAACATTCACATTGTTACCCATAAATCATATACTATTCATATTTAAGCATTCTTTTTCACTACATATATTCGTTAGACCATTTGGAATAATAATACGACAACAAAATTGAAAGAGCCAGGTTATTTCTAAGGTTATCTCTTGTTTTGATAATTTCTTATGTATTTCATTGTTTTTTCAACTTATGTATTTCATTGTTTTTGTTGTTTTATTTCATTCCTAACTACAATTCATCTATTTTGACCCCAAAACAAACACCTAAAATTTGAACAAGACCAAATAACCAATGTTTTATCTCTTTTTAGCATAAATTTTCCATAAATTATGTTTTGTACACAAATCACAAAAATGAGCGATTTTCGGGCTGACATGCAAAGACAAAAGGTCACGTGACTTTGTAACTGTAAGTCCGATTTTCAAAAAAATTGTTTTAAAAGATGCGTAAGACTCGAAAGAAAAAAAGTCATGAAAGAAAAAAAGTCATGAAAGGAAAATTTATATCTGCCACGGTTCCGGAGTCGTCGCTAAATTACTACAGGGGTCAAATTGACCCCCAGTTAACATAGGGTTAAGGCTCATTGGTTTAGATTGATGAGATGGGACATGCAGCACCAATATTCAATACCTTTAGTATATAAACTTCAGGGGACCAATTTGGATATATAATTTATTTAAAACAAAACATATATAAAGTTATCATTATCTGTCAAATGGACTTGGGCCATTTCAGTCCCATCTGATCTCATTCTATATATTGATGATATGCATAATCATGATAAATATTCTTTCATTAGTGACTTGATAATTTCCAATAATGTACAGACTGATCTCTTTCTATGAAATCTTTGTCCATTGTCTTGCTGAAATACATACTACATACTAACCCCTTGGACAATAACCCTCCTTCACAAGTACCATCTCAGCAAGTGCCCTATTGGGACAATTAATTGGGACAACCCCCCCCCCCTCCGAACAATTAACCTCTTGTTGTCCCACAAGTAGTTGTCCAGAGGGGAAGTTGTCCGAGCCTCTCCTTGACGTACTAACCTTTGTTCTGCCATGTACACTATCTGCTATCTTGTCCTATCTATCTACCTAGGGCTTTTACTAAGATCTTCTGCTGGACATCTTCCGAGAACAGATCTCATGCCTAATTTCCTGATGCATGTCTGGCCGCTTGGACAATAACCTACCAGAAAACTACCTTCTTGACAACTGTCCCTTAAGCCAATGACCTCCTGGACAACTACCCCCTCGGGATGACTACCCTGTATGATAATTATCTCATTGTTGACCTGCAGGTAGTTGTCTTGAGATGGGAGTCTATGGCCTTGTTTCATAAATCCTATTATCAATATCAACTGCCACAGGTCTATGATGAAGCCGGCCATACCCAATCAATGATTTCAGTAGCCCATATCAATTCTTGTAACTTGATATCAATAACAAGTTATATAGAATAAGTCCCTGTAGGTCAGTTGGGCTAGAATCTCATTGGTTTTAATACTAACCTTTGTTTTGCCCGGTACACTGTCTGCAATCTTGTCCCATCTATCGTCCACACTTCTGGGGTAGACCTGCATGGCTTTCTCTAAGATCTTCTGTTGGCGCTGAGTCCATGCACAGCTCTCCACACCAGAATGGACAAGCTCATCTGAGCATAGAAATGGAGATAATGAAAATAGTGATGATGAAATACAGATGATGGCGGTAATGATGGTAACATTGGCGATGAGGAGGAGACCAATAATGATGATGGTAATGTTCAGGATGACAATGATGGTGATGATAATGATGGTAACATTGACGATGAGGAAGAGACCAATAATGATGATGGTAATGTTCATGACAATGATGGTAATGTTGAGGAGGAGGAGGAGGAGGACAATGATGATAGGGGTAATGGTTCACTTGATCACAATGGTAGTTATAGTGATGATAAAACAAAATAGTAAATTGATGGGTAAAAAATCTTCTTCATCTCATCAATAATAATATCAATTAAAAGTTTATAAGAAAAAAAATCATCCAAAACGTATGTGTAAATGATCTGGTGTCATAACCAAATGCCAATCGTTATTTTGGGAGTATTTAAACTGTTAGTTTTTGTTGATAGGAAGAAAGAAAAAGAGATGGGGAGAATAGGAGACAAATATAGACAAAGTGTATTTAATACCAGGATTCAGTCTACTCACCCACTTCTCTGTTTTGTAAGACTCGATTACTGACAGTTGTATCATTTTGAAGATTTCCTCTTTGGTCACTACTTTCTGCTTCAGAGGCAATCATAAGAGTTCTATCTTTTGATCTGACAGGCTTGGTCAATCTGTTCTTTTTAGATCCAACCTCTGATGAATATTTAGGAGACTCGTCCCAATCCACCTCATCAATTGAATTGGTGATGACGTCATCCGTCATTCCTAAACCAGTTCTTTTGCTCGATACCGTGTGTTGAATACCCCCTGTGATGCCTGCAAAAAATCACAAATTTGACAAATAGGTTTTGAGGGTTGAGTGTAAGAGAATACATTCTCTTGTAATACATACAAAGAAGTACATGAAGCTAACAATGAAAGTTCTGCAATATGATATTGTACAAAATGTATAAGTAGCTAATCAATCAGTAATCATTATATATTAAAGATGGTTTGTCCCTTTTGCAGACCTAAAAATCTGAAGTTCCATGAATCCAGTGGTATATTGAAAAGGTTCATTATTAGGAACCTCCCACCAAATGAAAAAAATTAACAAAGAAGTTTCAGAACCTATGACTGTAATTTCACACACGATATCTAAAGGATATATTTATTAAAACACTCGCCAAGTTTTATGGAATTTGCACAAGTCTGCAAAAGGAACTTACTGCCTTTAAAAATAAAAGAGAGAAATCAAGTTAATTGTTCTGTCGAAACAATGTGCATAGTATCACATGCAATGGTAACATTTGTGATTTTAAGCATGTGTTTGTCAGTTTGAATATAATTGCAAGACCTAAACTACTATCTCCATCCTGGTAAATTCAGAGTTACTTTCAGCAAGTTTCTCTTGAATGCAATGCTATTATCAGAACTCAAGATGAGCTCAAGCTGTATGTGGATCAAGTTGATAATTCAAAGTACTTCCCACTAGGTACCTACTGTCTACAAATGGTTTAAATGAAGCAATTACATTAAGATCTAAACAGTATGTTACCTTGTGCAGCTACAGCAACATTTGTTGCAAATTTTTGACTTTTCAACTGCTTTGCTTTCTTGGTCACCTGCAAGAAAAGAAGGTTTGAACTAAAATGAAAATCCCTTAATTCAGGCATCACACCTTTGACTTGTAAAGGAAACAAGTTATTCCACATACCATTGATTTTCTTTGTTTTGAAACCAAAATGGGAAAGGACGAATGTAAATTAAATATAAACAATGAGATCTGGTTAGGGACAAGATATTACAGACCATGTCGGAATTGAAAAATGACATAGATGAATTATATATCAACAGAAAGCTTATAAGGCATAGATTATAATATCAATTATATACTATTTTAGTGACTGTCAGAGGAGTAACAGCTCTCTGAAAACTCGAAATTTAAAGCTTTGATGACTTGATAACATTGTTCTTATGTAGAGCACGCATATTCACAGTGAAAGTATTTGTTATTCCTTTGTATTTGTATTCTACGTTCAATCGGCTTTCCATTCAAATAAAAATGTACTTTCATCGGATAGGGACTTTAAAGATCAAGACTTTCTTGAACTTGAAAAATATAGGAGAGGTACCAGTAGAACTATGAAGATAACAATATACTGCATATGCAGATTCCTCAATTTCCTTTCTAAAATAGAGAAAAATCTGAAGGAAGCAGAGATACGAGGATAGATGGATGAAGATGACAAACAACAAGGTTTCTGATTATATGCCAGATAGAAGGGCAAAGTTTACTGCTTACCACATCAACTGGTTTCTTGATTTCCTCTGCTATTCTGGTCCACCTATCAGTTGTTCCTCCAGGATATTTAGACATAATTTTCACTAGACTGGACACTTCTGAAGCTGACCATTCAAAGCTTGTCTATGAAAACAAAAGATATGTCAATTTTCTAAATGCAATAGGTTTTAGTAAAAGTAATACTCAGGAAGAAATACTACCAATTTTGACCATGTTTTGGAGTTTGTAAAGCTTTTCAGGGATACTACTTGGTTTTAATCATTGAGTCCAACACATGCTGGATTCCCATTCATTCTATAAAGCCTGATTACAGCGTGGAAAGAGAGAAGAAACAAGGCTTGAAATCAGGCAACACAAAAAGAAAACTGGTACCATTGGCATTTAAAGAGGTATTTGAACAAGCAAAGGCGATGTAGACAAACAAGGGAAACGCTCTCGGCGGTCTCGCCTGCATTGCGCAATTCGATAAGATGAAAAATTGAGGTTGGGACATTATTTATGGGCAGGGTGGCCCATTAGCAGGCGCCTAAAAATGAAATCATCTGAATATAATCAGCATTTTGAAGTGAATATTGACTAAGAATCATCAGAAGAATGATTAATTGTGAAAAACATAATCCAAGTCTACTGACCTAAAATGACCTTTAACCTTGACTTTGTGACCTGGAATTTGTGTCATTTGATTTGTGATAATTGATAACCCTTGAGTATACATTGTAAGTTTCATGGAATTTGAACAAACACTTTTGAAATTATGCTGAAAATTCAAAATCTTGATGTTGATGCCACAACAAAGTCTAAGCTTGCAGACCTGAAATGACATTTGACCTTGACTTTGACACCTAAAAGACTAATCACATGATTGGTGATACTCGATAACCCTTATGTTCAAGTTTCATGGAATAGGAATGTATACTTTCCAAATTATATTAAAAATTCCAAAACTTAACCTCAGGTTAAGTTTTTGATGATGATGCCACAACATAGTCTAAGTTTGTTGACCTGAAATGACCTTTGACCTTGACTTTGCAAACTGAAATTCTCCTCACATGATTGGTGATACTTGATAACCCTATAGTCTAAGTTTCATTGAATAATAACTTATACTTTCAAAATTATATTAAAAATTCCAAAACTTAACCTCAGGTTAAGTTTTTGATGATGATGCCACAACATAGTCTAAGTTTGTTGACCTGAAATGACCTTTGACCTTGACTTAGTGACCTGAAATTCTACTCTCATGAGGGGGATACTTGATAACTCTTTAGTCTAAGTTTCATTGAATAATAACTTATACTTTCCAAATTATATTAAAAATTCCAAAACTTAACCTCAGGTTAAGTTTTTGATGATGATGCTACAACATAGTCTAAGTTTGTTGACCTGAAATGACCTTTGACCTTGACTTTGCAACCTGAAATTCTCCTCACATGATTGGTGATACTTGATAACCCTATAGTCTAAGTTTCATTGAATAAGGACTTATACTTTCAAAATTATATTAAAAATTCAAAAACTTAACTTTAGGTTAAGTTTTTGATGTTGACGCCGCCGCCGCCACCGCCGCCGTCACTGGAAAAGCAGCGCCTATGTCTCGCTTTTTGCTACGCAGGGGAGGCAAAAACACACCCAAACTGTCAAGCTGTTTACTTGATTTATTACCATGTCCCGTCGTGGACTAGAGTATAACTTACTTTAGTTTTATCCGAGTTCCCTGCACCACTTGCTCCAGGACCTCCATTTATCCTGGCTGCCTCTCCTCCAGTCGTCATTGTCACAGAGGCACTGGCCGAGCGATCGTAATCAAGCATTGTCGGATCCAACCTCTGTTTCTCCCTGGGACCTTGCTCCTTCCTCCTGCTACTCTCCTCTCCCTCTTCGCCTCCTTCATCAAGCTCCTCCTCCTCCTTTGCTTTCCTCCTGGCTCTCCAGTGCTCCAGGATGCTCCTGTAGGTTGCTGGAAGGCTACGGATGATTCCTATGGTCAGACAGGCCAGCCTCCAGGGGAGGATGTCAGCAAGGGCAGGCTTCTGGATCATGTAGGGATCCTGTAGGAGAGCCTGTGTGATCTGTTCGGTAGTGGGCTGGTTGGCAGCTTGTTTGTTGGCCTTCTTGCCCTTCTTCTCTCTCTTGGGCTTGATCAATGCTTCCTGGAGAAATAATTTCCAATCTATGTTAACCCTTACTGCACTGGGCTATTTTGAGCTCCCCATTACTGGAGGGGGCCTGCAGGCCCCCCCTATGATCTCAGCCGTCGAATATCCAGTGAACACAAAAATTTGTAAGTTTGTAGATATTCACGTAAGGAACAAGATGGTATAATTAGTTTTTTCCTAATATGCAAATTTTTGTCATTATAGCCTAATTAATTATGCAAAATGCTAATTTTATGCATTTTACAGAAAACTCTACATATTATCTGTAGACTTGTGAAGAATCTTGGAAAATGTATTGAATAAATGTTTCCTTCATTTAAAATTCATGAAGTTTCATTATTTTGATGACATTTGAAAATGCATAGGTTAATTTGCATAAATGATGAATATGCAAATTATATGATTTTTGTTTTTGTTTTTTTGAAAGTATGTTTAGCACTGAGAGCAAAGCCAAAACACAATCATTTCACCAACTTTCTCACTGTAGAATAATATTTTTCCACTCCTCATCTACATATCACTGCTCATATCCGAAAAAAAAGTTTGAATTTCAGGTATTTTATTGTTTTTTATTTCTCATTTTATCTATTGTTTTATTTCTAATGCATTCTTTTGTTCTGGAATACATCAAGTTAATTTGAGAAACATATCAAAGTAATTTGATATCAATTCATATCTCCCACTTATGAAGAAATACATCTAAACCTGTATTCACATTTCTGCTTGTACATGAATATCTGCAATTATAGCACTTTCTTGATGACATGCGCATACTAATTGTTATGTAACACCTTACAGGTATATTTGATTTCAACAAAAATGGTATCAAAATGTGCATAAGACTTGAAGGAAAAAAGTCATGAACAACAATTTAAAATTCCAAGTGGTTGCGGCGCAATCTCCGAAAATGTCCCCCAGTGGAGTAAGGGTTAAGGACAAAACTCTCTCTTAATCCCTTGATTACCATGTGATTTTGGGATAACATGCATTTGATACACAGAATCCAGTCCAATATCTGTATTCTGTATCTCAGACTAAGTATTCATGAGGTTATAAATCATACAAGATTTGCAAAGTTTGTACACTTGTAGTGCTTCTAGCATGATGAGTGGTGGGAGTTGAAACTGGTTTAGGCTAAATTGTTCAGATTGCAATATCATAATGTGAAATATGACTGAAGATTAGAAGGCACACTTCTTCTGGAAACTAGATGGAACTTCAACTGCGCGCAGTCGAAAATGATGCCTCCGCCATAGAGCAATTTTACAAACCAAAATGGAAGCAATTTTTAAAATTCAAGTTTGATTGTAATCCATCTGTTGGTTCTAATGATAACGCGATCACAAGCTATTTTGAGATACATAATGAGCCCTGTGACCTTTGACCTCGTGACCCCAAATCTAATCAGTTCATTGACTCTGCAAGATACATACATGACCCAAGTTTGGCGGTAATCCATCAATCGGTTCTTGAGATAACGTGATCACAAGCTATTTTGCATACATAATGAGCCCTGTGACCTTTGACCTTTGACCTCGTGACCCCAAAATCTAATCAGTTCATTAGCTCTGCAAGATACATACATGACCCAAGTTTGGCGGTAATCCATCAATCGGTTCTTGAGATAAAGTGATCACGAGCTATTTTTGCATACATAATGAGCCCTGTGACCTTTGACCTCGTGACCCCAAAATCTAATCAGTTCATTAGCTCTGCAAGATACATACATGACCCAAGTTTGGCGGTAATCCATCAATCGGTTCTTGAGATAACGCGATCACGAGCTATTTTTGCATACATAATGAGCCCTGTGACCTTTGACCTTTGACCTCGTGACCCCAAAATCTAATCAGTTCATTAGCTCTGCAAGATACATACATGACCCAAGTTTGGCGGTAATCCATCAATCGGTTCTTGAGATAACGCGATCACAAGCTATTTTGCATACATAATGAGCCCTGTGACCTTTGACCTTTGACCTCGTGACCCCAAAATCTAATCAGTTCATTTACTCTGCAAGATACATACATGACCCAAGTTTGGCGGTAATCCATCAATCGGTTCTTGAGATAACGCGATCACGAGCTATTTTTGCATACATAATGGGCCCTGTGACCTGTGACCTTTGACCTTGGACCTCGTGACCCCAAAATCTAATCACTTCATTAGCTCTGCAAGATACATACATGACCCGAGTTTGGCGGTAATCCATCAATTGGTTCTTGAGATAACGCGATCACGAGAACGGGACGTACGTACGTACGGACGGACGGACGGACAACCAGAAAACATAATGCCTCCGGCTACGTTGTAGCGGAGGCATAAAAAGGGTATTTGTTTGGAGCAATTAAACAAATTATTTCATCTTGTCATGTTTTTCAAAGTTCACTGAGAGCTTTCCAAAGCTGTCCTTTCTCCATTACTTTTTTTCCCTGCTGAAAGCAACTATTTTTCCCCTACAATATATGTAAAAGAAACTCACTATTTCCAGCATCCTTTCAAAGTACATTGACCAGATGACCAGGTAATGGCCCACAGTCAGGATGGCAGAGAGTAAAAGGCCAAGTTCAAGGAGTCCCATCTTACGGACTCTTCTGTAGTAGAACACTGGCTGTCTCCAGTCGGGTAGGCCATGCTCCAGGATCTCATCATACCTACACATGTCAAGGACACCATCAGAACACAGATAATGTATGGGTTTCTGTTCATTTAAATACTCAAAACTGTAATTACTCAATAAAACCATTGTTCAATGATGATATCATCTGGGGGTGTTTCACAAAGACTAAGATCGACTTCAAGTTGGACTTAACTATGGCAGGCCGTTCATGCCACTAATTCCTCTAACCATTCCTGGCATTGGTTTCTCAAGGGACGAATAAATCGTGGTCACAAATCTACAGAATTTACATCTTTTGAAAGTTCATTATTGAAGGAAAAAATAT
This sequence comes from Mesocentrotus franciscanus, assembly GCA_037976565.1. Taxonomy (NCBI): domain Eukaryota; kingdom Metazoa; phylum Echinodermata; class Echinoidea; order Camarodonta; family Strongylocentrotidae; genus Mesocentrotus; species Mesocentrotus franciscanus. The sequence goes on from CP137683.1 coordinate 15,991,237, forward strand.
ATCTAAAGATCATAATTGAGAGACCAATAGTGAGAGCAACCAGTGGCATGAATAGCCTGCCATAGTTAAGTCCAACTTAAAGTTGATCTTAGTCTTTGTGAAACACCCCCAGTTTGGAGCGAGAAGGGTTATAACTCACATGCTTTATATAGAGTTAAGACCCTTCTGGCTCTGAACAGACAACATCAATCTCTTACCTGCCCAAAATTAATAAGCTCTGAAGGTAAAACTAGGAATTCAGTATATTTGACATGCTTCTACACAGAATATGTGAGAAAAAGAGGAAAATAAGGTCCATAACATTAATTTAACTTCCATAACATTAGTGTAAGGGCTAAAAAATAAGAAAGATTCAGGACCATCTGTGCTATAAAAAGTATAAGTGATTGTGACCCTATGGCATATACTCCTGGTATAACTGGTTGGGGTATCAAAGTAGCAGCCAGTCTAGAAAAATAACTAAGTGGCTTCTTTGAAGGAAAATAGTATGTTATGTAACATTCCAACAGTTACATAAAACCAGGGCTGTCAACCCTACCGCATTTGGAGGGAGTCTCACGCCACCACGCTTATTCTCCCGCCGTCCCACCAGCTCGAAGCGGGAGAAGCCACCACGCCACCACGCCTCCTGCTCTCCCCCGGTTTATGAAAAAAACTCCCGCCAAACGTGTAAAATGAACTAGCGTACCGTATCGTATGCAATTTTTTTTGGGGGGTGGGGGGTAGCGAGCACTTCACATAAAATCCTTTTTTTTTCTCAACACCCCCCCACCCCACATTGAGCCCAAAAAATATGATCTCCCTCGAAGCAGTTCCCCCAAAGTTGACAGCCCTGATAAAACATTGTTATGATACTCACCGCTTTCTGTTGTCTTCATCTTTGAGAATTTCCGCTACTGCCACTAACTACAAAAATTAAGAAAAGACAAACATGTACAAGACATTTAAAAATAGTGTTGACTATGTTGATACATTGACTCTCCTGATGGGTTTAGCTTAGCAGCCTTAGCAGCATTAAAACCTTTAATTTTTTCTTTACCAGGTGGCCAATTATAATACACTTGAATCAAGAGAGGCAGCTTGAGATGAACTGCCTTGTCTAAGAGCATTAAGAACCACGGTACGATTTTAAAACTCTGGAGCTTGTTGTTGAAAGATGATTGAATGAAAAACTTTATGTATTATGGTGCAAAGATGTTGTTGTAGACAGCACTTTAAACTAGTCAACTATTTGGAAGTCATCGAGTTCTAAAGAATCATTCAAAATTTGAACAGAAGTACTGTAAGTAAATTGAAATTCATGGCATAATACAAGTTATATACCTCACTTAAGAAATCCAGCCATCTGATTGGTCGAAATTGCAGTCGTTGTTTTAACTATTCCCGAAAAATGCCAAAGCCATGTAATAGTTCGAGGTAAAATTCGGCAAAATTCCAGTTACCGGAAATTAGTTCAGTCTTGCTGAAATACCCATTGGTTTACGTGTTAAAAACTGGTCTGTGTGAGCACGGACACCATAAGTGTGCGAAGAATCGGTCGCTAGCTTTATTACCAATTTCACGTTAATACAGCGCAGCGCAGACGACCGTAGGCCTAGGCTACGGCAATCTCGATCGTACTGAATTCCAAACAAGGCAAAAATGGCTGAAGAAACTCTCCCAAGATTTCAACTTCTTGATGATGATCAAATGCAAGACTTGATTAATTCTGCTGACAGCAAGAACACCAAAAATTCCGTGAAATTCTCCATCAAAATATTCGAAGACTTTCTGCAAGTGCTCAACACAGACCTCAATAGCGTAAATAAACTTTCAAATTCTGAGCTGGACAATGTACTCCAAAAGTTTTACACTGGTGCTAGACGGAAGAACGGATCTTATTACATGAAGAAGTCAATGTTAGCTATTAGATTCGGACTTCAGCGTCATTTCCTCAATTGTAACAAGGTAGATATCATCAAGCATGAAGATTTTTCCAACTCGACGAGAGTTTTTAAGTGTTTTTCAGCAATGCTTAAACAGGAAGGAAAGGGAGTTGTAACTCACAAAGCAGCTATCTCAGCAGAAGACATGGACAAAATCCAAGGTTCGCTTGATTTGGATGATCCTGTGGGTCTTCAGGACAAGGTATTTATGGATGTAATGTTGTACTTTTGCAATCGGGGTAGAGAGAATTTGCGTGAAATGACACTTGACAGCTTTGACATTTGTGATGAAGGGGGAAAATGCTCCATAACTCTGAAAGATACACTCACAAAAACAACCGTGCAGATAAACTAGAGAAAAGCCAAGGTGGTGTCATGATTCCAACTAATGGTCCACGATGTCCTGTTGCCTCCTTCTTACGCTACAAAGATAAATTGAATCCACAATGTAAGAGTTTTTGGCAGAGACCGGCAAATGCAAAGGCCAAGCGTGAGTTGAAATTCAATCCATCTTCTTCTGATCAATGGTACTGTAATGCACCCCTAGGGAAAAACAGCATCGGAGACAAGATGAAAACAATTTCATCTCGTGCAGGTACCAAGGCTTACACCAACCATTGCCTAAGGGCAACCAGCATCAGTACCCTACAAAATGCTGGGTTCCGAGACAGAGAGATCATGAGTGTCTCCGGACACAAGGCGGAGAGCAGTCTCAAGCACTATGCTATGACCAGCAGTACAGCAAAAGAAAACATGAGTCATGCTATCGCGGCAGCTGTTGACCCGAAATCAGTACCATCGTCATCGACATCCACTGGTGGTCAACGTAGTGAAAGCCAGGAACTGATCACAAATAACCTACGCACATGCAACATCACTACAAGTAGCCAACAGTTGCAAGCCCCTACATACAACTTTAGCAATTGTACAGTCAATATCTTTAACAAATAGATAAGTTACTGAGTTTTTACAGAGTTTACGGAGTTTATGGATTTTTTACGGAGTTACGGAGTTTATACGGAGTTACGGAGTTTATACGGAGAGTTTTACGGATTACAGAGTTTTTACGGAGTTACGGAGTTTTTACGGAGTTACTATTTCTGCTCTTCCTGTTCTACCAGTTAATTGGTAAGTTGACTCTTTTTTTCGGCATATAAAAGTATTAATGACTGCTTTAATATTCGAGAAATAGTTGCTATTGCCCTCGGCACGCCTCGGGCAATAGCACAATTGTAACCTTCCCTTGAGCGTATAAAAACAACTATTTCTCTCAAAGCAGTCATTAATACTATACTAAAATGACTTTGAATGAAATGACTTTAAGCTAACAGATAAGCACCCTATATGTGAAATAGTCCATTTTTGATGGGAATGATAGTAAAAAAATAACTACCTGTCTGAATTTTTCTTCCGCATCTTCTTCTTTGTTTTTATCAGGATGCAGTTGGAGACTGAGCCGTCTGTAAGCTCTGAACGTCCGACTGACTAGCACTCTGAAAAAGAAAAGAAAAAAAGAAGCAATAATGATTTTCAATCCTTATCATGCCGTTAAGTTTACAAACATAATTAGGCGCCAATGTACTTTCACACCGGGCATGCTTCATTCCGTCACAGCTCACAATCTAGTTATGTGTAGTCTGGAGTGGGAATAAGGAAATTGATGTGTGTGTGTTATGGAATAAAGCACCCCAAGACGCAGTGCGAAAGTACACTAGCGCCACATAGTTATCTAAAATAAAAATTTACTGAGTCTAGTTCACAATTTTAAAGTAGTTTGTTTGAAAGAAGAGAGACACTATATCGAGGTTTGGCTGCCCCTTTCTATTGAAGACCAGCTTTGCATCAAAAACCTTTCAGAGTTCAGAAGGACTCTCATATCTCCCAGTTTGCCCTTTGGATAGGGAACCTGGCCCTGGGCTAGGCCTTATTATATAATTACCATCCTTTTTTACCTTAACCATCAAAATAAAACAGGCACCACAAAGTCAAGATCAGAGCACCACTAAGGTCTATAACTTTATAAAGAATCTATGCCTGTAAACCGTCAGGGACTCAGGGCATTATTTCATAAGATTATTTCATAAGATTAAGTACAAGTTCAATGACATTGACTCTTGAGATAAGGAACTGTCCGCAAATTAAGGTCATGCAGTAACTATGGTCACACCACCATAATTTGAATACATAAATTCCCATGGGTGTCACTTTGTCAGCAAACTTGTATTTACAACAGCTTTATGAAACGATGCTCTGCCGGCTTCCAACTCAGTTGTTTTGCATTTGACTTAACATTTCACACGACACATGCATGATTGACCATAGATAGCTATCTCGATATCATCCCCATCTCTTTCACTTTCTGCCCCTCCATAGATTTCTTCTTCTACTACCGTTTTTTTACCCCCGCCCTCTAATGATAATATGTAACTTATTTACTTAAACTTAATACTAATCATGCTAATAGAGTCTCACAACTCTTCCTTCAGCATGTTCAGAAACAGAGTCCCTGACCTTCCTTCCTCTCTTTCTTCATTCCTCCACTTTTTTTACTTTAGACTTAAGAGTTTAGTTCTAACTTCTAGTTCTACCTTTCTCCTTCCCATTTCCCCCTCCCAAGCCTCTCTTTTCTCCTTGTTTCTCTTTCAACTTCAACTTAGCCAATGGCCAAGTCGCATCATGGACCTACTTCGTGGCACACATAGCTGCATCGCTATCCTGGCTGTGTATTAAAACCTGTTTGATTAATCTCAACATTTCAAACACCACTGTGTGACTGTACAAAACTAAACTGATTTCACTAAAAATCGGTACTTTAGTGACAATTGATGACACCTAAATAGCAGTAAAATACAATTTTTTTCAACTCACTGATGTTAGAAAGTATAATTTAAAAATTAAAATCGTGAGTCCACTGTCAAACTTGCTTACAGTTTTATCGGCATGATTGTGTGCATTTGTGTGTTATAAGTGTATTGACTATTCACGTGTGAAATTGCTGCCTAGTAGTAGTAGGGTGTCTGGACGATTTTTCAATTTTCCCTTTGGGATTGTTTTTCACCATTATGGTTGACTAATTGAAAAAATTATTCACTCAGAATAATACATTTCAAATTTCAAGACTCACCGATGTTTCTATCAAAAGTTACAGCCCCTTCAATTCCCTACAATATTCATCCTCTTTTTTGTCAGAATCGACAAAAAGGCGTACGCAGAGTTATGTTGTTTTGCTAAATATAGCAACACAACTGAATTGCATATCTGCGTGCAAGCGTCGCGTGTTGTAAACTGGATGCGCAACTCAAGGCGATCGGTAATCCATTGTCTTCAATGGGCACCCACTTCGGGTCTGTATACACGCGGTCCGATGCATATTCATGTGCAGATTTTACGCGCTATCACCATGGGTTCGGCCGGCGCGGAGCTCCGCCTCCCTACTTAGCTGATCCGAAAAATGTGGGGAAGGGTATTTTCAAACTGTAATCGCTTGTGATCTCTTGGGGCCAGCGAAAAATAAGTGCTGGGATATTTTCCTTACGTCTAGCCCTACATAAGCCTGGGGGCTCAGTTCAGGAAAGTGGCAAAGATCGAGCTATGATGGAAACGATGTTTAAATCGCTGTTTTGATCAAGATATTTTTAGAATTCGAATTGAGCCCCTTTGGGAATATGGAGAAAAACCTGCTCTTTCATATGACACCTCATTTATTGAGTTTCACCTTCAGGATCACGAGCGATTTAGGTTTGAATTTCGATTTGGTGATAAAAACATTGACCAATTTTGCATGATCGCGCGATGTACGTAGACTGCATAGGGCTGCGTGCAATCTCTATGGGAAGGATTTTAGCACACAACATCGGGTCGCGATCAGACACCCTAGTAGTAGGCCTAGTATTTTATTAGCACATGGTTGGTACAGCGCTAGAGGTCCATACGCAGTATCGACTCTCTATGACCGCGTATGAGTCTATGCTTTGCTGGAGTGCTTCGTAGTAGGTCCATGGTTGCATTGAGGCAATTCCCATCCCTGGCCCTATTCCGATTCCCATCCAAACATGAGGCTCATGCTCAGCTCAGCTCAGTTGCTGCGAACAGCACAGTGCAGAGTAGACCGAAGATTTCTGTCTCTTTCATTCGTTAGCCTCTGATTTGGGTAGGGTCGGCTCCTCTCTTTAGAGACAGAAGCCGACCATAGCGACTGCATTGCAAACTACTGCCCGCGTCCGAGCATCAAACTTACGCCCAAAATACTACATTTTACCCGATGCATATCCGATGCATTTATTATTATAAATTAGGCCTAGGCTAAACTACATCGGTTCCACTTACCAGATTGACTGTATGATGCGTTTAAGACTTTAAGGGTCTTTTTTCCAGATTTTCATCGCCGAAAATGAGCTCCGTGATGAAATTCTTGCAGCCGTATTTTAAACTGTTACTGTCAATGACAATGGATGACATCATCTTCCTTCATGCGCAGTTTCGGCAATGAAAATCCGGAAAGAGGACCCTTAAACGCATTATACAGTCAATCTGGTAAGTGGAACCGATGTAGTTTAGCCTAGGCCTAATTTACAATAATAAATGCATAGGATATGCATCGGGTAAAATGTAGTAGACTCTAGTAGTAGACTAGTATAGTCTAGACCCATTTTGATTTTTGGGCATAAGTTTGATGCTCGGACGCAGGCAGTAGTTTGCAATGCAGTCGCTATGGTCGGCTTCTGTCTCTAAAGAGAGGCCGACCTTACCCAAATCAGAGGCTAACGAACGAAAGAGACAGAAATCTTCGGTCTAAGTGCAGAGGCGAACAGCTGCATAGCTAGCTAGTGAGAAGTCCAGCTTCCAGCGTGTCTACGGCAGCGGATATAGGCCGTCCGCTGCAAGTCTTGCCGTCTAGACTGTGGGATGTGTCATGTCATGGACTCATGATAATTGATATTGACAACAGCTGAACTCACCTGATCAATCTCCAAGACTTCGTAGAAATTCTGCTGTATCTCCTCTACCAAATCAAATAGTTCTAGGTCTGTTTGATCCCAAGCATCAGACGAGGAAGAAAATGCCAACAGAAACAAAGTATACCAAACAATCATTGCTGAAAATTCGGAAAAGTTCAAACAGTGGAGACATCGTCTGCTCCTCGCCATCTTGGCAAATGATTTGTGTCATAGCGCCCGCTGCGACAAGGGGCCTAGACAGTATATAGTACAGAAAGTGGAAAATGCACGTGAAGGATCTTTGAATATTAAATCAAGAACAGGGACAATTTACTATGGATGCCATGGAAATTCCAATCGTCTGCAAAAGATATCCGGGCAGCGTTTCATGAAACCGTCATAAGTACAAGTTCACCGACATCCCATTGAAACGCGTGTTAAAGTTAATACACGCAATTCAATGGGATGTCGGTGAACTTGTATTTAATATGACGGTTTCGTGAGACGCTGCCCCGACCTCATCTCGTTTGAAATCACTCGTTTGGCTTTAATTTTGTGCATAATTATGTGCATTCCCCGAAGAGATTCGATCACACATATAGTATTCCCTGTGTACCACGCCCTTTTCTCTCTACGATGACGAAAATACGCGCGTATATGCATTTGCGTATATGGCGCGCCGTTTGACCAATAAATCAGATAAACACTGTTTATCGTCGAAAAACACTGTTTATCGAGCGATAAACAGTGATAAACAGTGTTTATCGAGCAATAAACAGTGTTTATCGAGAGAAACTATGTTTATCGACTGATAAACACAGTTCGTCCCTTATTTCACGAAGTGACGGTAATGAGGAAAATCGCATATAATTTCAGTTTTTTTTTTGTTGCATTTTTGGACATCATTCACTATAACATCTTAAACCTCACAAAATTTCGAACCACAATAATATCTAATTATGTCACTGTGACGACGACGTAAACAAGAAAATACCTAGTAAAAGGATTTCCTGTTTTCACGAAGTGACGGCTTATAAGTACGCGCTGCGCTTACAGTCGGCCGTCACTTCGTGAAATTCTCGTCCGCTCTTTTCTGCTTTTATTTGTTTCACGAAGTGACGGGAGTGAAAATTTCGCAATTTGGAACAGTCACAGACCATGAAAAGGTGAGTTTGTTATAGTTTTTTTAGGTAAAGTAATGTGATACACTCTTTTGAGTTATTCTGATTCTTTGTAAGCCATAATTAATATATGTCCATGAGCGCAGAAATGTATACAAAATGCACCGCCGTTCCACACATCGCTCCATATACTTATTTTCATGTAAGTGAATAAAGGAGTGAAGTATGTGATGCAAAACTAAAACGACCAAATCATGTCTGAACAAACATACATCTAGACTAAATACCTTAAGTGGAGGGTCTTTCATATCTCATTTCATATCAAATATTGATTTAATAAGGTTTTTTTTTTTTTTTTTTTTACATCTGCTTAAGGAATTAAGAACGAAGTTTTACGTTTAACGAAAGTTAGACTTAGAGTTTAGACCTTATACTTTTGTTTTAGTTTTAGTTTTACTTGTACTTTTAGTATTAGTAGTTTAGCTAATTATACATTTTATTTAGAGTCTATAACTCTAGATTATCATTTCATAATTAGGCCTATCAATTTATGTCAGCCACTATAATCTAGAGGTGAGTAGATCAGGATCTCAAATCTTAAATTTTAAATCCGCTATTCTTTTACTGTTATAATTGTTTAATTTGTATTGCGTCTTAATTTGAATTGTATATATTTTGTATGTGATTTTTATTATGTATGCACGGACTTGCAGAAGAACAGCCATTGGCTGAAGCAAGTGATCCGTGTTGAAATAAAATAAAATGAAATGAATGAAATGATCTAGACTGTAGACAAAACTGAGTCACTGTGACTTTACTTGTAAAGTTGTGCTTGGGGTGTAAGCAGCTTCAGGGCTCCAAGCCCAAGGCCAACATGGACAAGGGCAAGGGGGGTTATGAAAATTATCATCATGCTGAGCTGAGATGGCATGGGATATTTAGACCCTCCTGTTTAACTGATAGGGAATTCACTGAGTTGCCTTTCAAGCAAAAAGGGACATGAATGAACAGTTATTTAAAAATGAAAATCAAATAGTCTACGGTCCTATCCTGAAAATGACTAAATGGCACCATCCGGAAATGGGATACTTTTGTTTGGAGACTGAAGTAATCTCATGAGTAGTCTACCAGTTGGGGAACAATGTCCACACGTTTAGCTTATTTTCTTCCATTGTCTGTACTCAAGGTGTGTTTTAAAGGCAGCACTTTAGTATCCTTGGTCCCTCACCCTATAAAATCACTAAAGCACTAGGACTGGTACATCTACTTTTCAACAATGCCACAGGCCAGATACAAATCCAGGGGAGAATAGTTTTCATGGTCTGTGCAAGAAAATCACACATTAGCAGCATATAGAGAGTTATGATTAATCATGACCGGTCTGTATAATGCCATCCATTGATTTGCGCTCACTACCGAACTTGCGATCGATAAAAATCTTTGGAATACACTGCTATTATATATGATGGCTACATAAGCAATTAAATATTAACAGGAAAATATAGATATGGAATATGTAATGCACTTAGCAGACATAGTACAAAGCTGGACAGGAACGCGTTTCTAATTTTGGCGAAGGCTATATATGTACATGACCATTGGTATATAATATTTTCAGCTAAAACTTCTATGAACCAAAATTAGAATATTTGTTGTAAATAGAGTGTATAGAGTCAAGTCTTGATCATCTTGTATGACAAGTACCAAGCACACTCACTGCATATGTGCATTGGGGTGGTAGTTGTTTGGTAGGGGCAATTGAAAACGTCTGATTGGGGTCAGTTATGCCTAGTAATTAATTTGATGTACAAAAGATAATATTAGATTTATTTCTTTACCTCTGCTTGCAAAAAAAGAAGGAAAATAACTTGTACTGTAATTATTTATTTTATTCTACAAAATTAGATTGGATACAGGGACCGACATGCTGGTTAGATGGGTCCTTGATAATTCACTGAACACAGAGCTGCAGATATGACTTGGCATGGTGACCTCAAAGTGGGAGCGGTATGGAATTGTTGAAGCAATTCACTGAATACAGTCAGAGCTGCAGATGTGACTTGGCATGGTGACATCAAAGTAGTTCAGATGGCTTCGATGGCGATTCTGATGATGAGCCACTGTCTATGCTTGTGAACAAGTCAAAGGTATCTTCTTCCCTTCTCGTTTCCCAATAGTTGAAATTTGATATATTCCTAAAGAATTGTTTTTAATGTTTAGGTCTGAATGAGTGGTCCTATCGAGGTCAGCATCTAAGTTTTTTAAATCCTTAACAAAAATTGCTAATACTAAGGTTATACCAATAAAAGTATCTAATTTAAGAGCCTCTCTAAAAGTTGGTACCAAAACTACGCAAAATAATTTCACCTAATCATAAATATAATGCACTGTAAAGTTTCCCTTTCATAATTGACATTCTGATAATGATTTTCTATTGATTTTGACTTTGATTTTTTTTATTATGATTTTTCTTTCTCTTATTTCAAGAATCTTCGCTGCTTCAACCACTATCGCTTGGATGACATACGTGTGAAGAAACTTGAAGAACTTTTGTTGAAGAGCATGCTTAAGAAACTAGAATCAATCATATTGATCGCTGTGGCAATGCTTCAATGTTTCAATACCTCAATCTCTCTTTTATACTGTTTAATTGTAAACATTTTGAATATCATAAATATAGAAAACTCCACTCATAATTTTAATTGTGTGTAGAATTCAGTAATCGCAATGAAATGGATTGATTATAAAATCAATGAATTGATTTAAAGTGAACTGGTAACATTGTCCATGATTTCTGAAACAATGAACTGAATGGTCGTACCTGTGTCAGTTTTCTGTTTAATACAGTATTTTAATAAACTCCTGCAAACATAAATCTTTGATATTCAAATGTATAGCTCAGAACAGCTATTTATCAGGTATACCTACCTCATTTTTAGAAATCAGTAATGCATATTAGAGTTTTGGATTTCAGTTCCATGAATTCTCATATCGTATCTTTGTATTGAAGAATTTGTTTATTTCTGTTAAATGTTTCTATTTACAGGGGTTGATGCCTTTATTAGAACATGAATATAACTTACATCAGTGGCGGATCCAGGGGCCCGGGGGCCCCTCTAGAAAAAAACAAGTAAAAACACCCTTTTTTGAAAAAAGAAGATGGGCCCCTCCTGGCGCCCAAGGGGTGGCAGTGAAAAAAATCACCCTTCAAAAAAAAATTTCGGGTGCCAAATTTTTTTTTTTCACCTACCCCCCCCCACTGAGCGAAAAAAAATTTTGTCGGGTGCCAAATTTTTTTTGTTTTTTGCTCACTACCATTTGATTTTTGATTGAAATACCCTACAAAGAGATTGTGTAAACTGACTTGCTTCTAATACTCTTCTCACAAAACATTTATGAAAAACAGTGATGAACAAAAAAATAACGTTGATGATTATATTAGTCATATTTCCCATTGAAAAACTCCACCATCTTTTTTCTCAAGAACTGCCTTGTTTCGTTACGATCAACATATAAACCTTTCAGCTAGAACATGATAACCATGGCGTGCAAGAAAGAGACTATACCACACAGTACTGTTTTGAAGAACCTCTTTTGTCTTCAGGTAAACAATCTATGCAGATGATGATGCAAAAGATAAAGACATTTTAGCATATTTACAAGTACTGTATAATGTTTGAAATAACCTTCGTATTCCGTGGATGTATACCTGATGAGTCTTTTCCACAAAACCCTAAATGTACGTTTCAAAATGCAATACAATATTGATGATAATTGATGATGATATGTTTGGTATGAATTATTTGATATTTTAAATTTATGTTTACCCATTTTTGTTTATTGTTGTAAAGAACTTATTGGCATGCACCCAGTAGATTTTCATCATGTGTTTGATCTTGTTATTGAAAACAAGATCAAACACATCATCATAATCTACAGAGTGCAACCAAAATTTCTTAACAACAATTGAAATTTCTTTCAAGAAGCCTAACGATAAAAGCTGTGTATGATTCAAAGAGCATCGTAGAGACGATGAACAAAATAATAAGAATAATAATACAACGTCGTTAAGCGTGAGACCGTTCACTTCTATCTCTCCCCGCCAAATAATCCGAACAAAAGAGTCAACCGAGGGTAATCAACTGTTAACCGAATTTTTCATGAGTCCTTGAAAAATTAATGAATACTGCTTGTCATAGTGCTAACGCGATTGTCGCTACAATTCAGAAATCGTTGCTTGGATTGCTTTTCTCTCAAAATTACCGTGAGATATCAAGCTACATAGAACTATGATCGACAAAAAAGATATTGTCTTGAAAACAGTCAGAAACATTAGAACTTGAATGAATAAAACATAATGCAAATGAATAAGACTAGAACGAATAGGACACAAGTTCATTTTTACCATTTATATCATCCAGTACCAAATACCTAAGCAAAATTCGAACCAGATGCATTTAATGGTAAGCTTAAAGACAATAATTCATGACAATTGTCATGAGTTTATCGTCTATACGTATTGCAAAAGATAATCAGGATAATAAGGATCAGAATGATACCTATACTACTAGGCCTACTTCTACATGTATTATACTACACTACTGCCATTGTAGATTATGCTGATAATACAGATGATAATAATGATATGCTAACAATTATAATAATAATACTTATATTAACCGTCATCATAATCATCATGTTCATATTCATCATAATGATAATAATAATGATAAAAATGACAATAATAATAATAATAATATTAACGATAATAATCATAAGGATAATAACTAAAATAACAATTATAATAATTACAAAAATAACATTACTAACACCACCAACCATAACAATAGTTATAATAATAATTGTTGTCATTATTATTGTCTTACTGCTGATAATACTACTCCTACTACATGTACTAGGAAGAAGGAGGGAAGAGGAAGAATCTTATTGTTTATTTTCTGTATTATCGAGGCATACAAATGCACAGGGAGGTAAGAGAGGGAAAGTAAGGCGATAAAGAGGGAGAGAGAACGAGAGGGGGTAGCCTATGGCCCGGGTTCAAATTCAGCTCTCTTTAATTTATTTGACCCAGTACTGATGATCATAATTTTATCTACCATGCATGTGATTGCCATGTGTACGCCACACCAAATAGCACCTCACATTTGTTTATTGTTGTAAAGAACTTATTGGCATGCACCCAGTAGATTTTCATCATGTGTTTGATCTTGTTATTGAAAACAAGATCAAACACATCATCATAATCTACAGAGTGCAACCAAAAATTTCTTAACAATTGAAATTTCTTTCAGGAAGCCTAAAAATAAAAGCTGTTTTTGATTCAAGGAGCATCGCAGAGACGATGAACAATTAAGAATAATAATACAACGTCGTTCAGCGTGAGACCGTTCACTTCTATCTCTCTCCCGCCAAATAATCCGAACAAAAGAGTCAACCGAGGGTAATCAACTGTTAAACGAATGTATCATGAGTCCTGATTTATTGGTCAAACGGCGCGCCATACGCGTATCCATCCCAGGGCATTCTTCAAGGCGTCTACACAGTACGTGCATGGACTGCCACGGTGACATCCTTTTAAGGTAATGTGACGTCCTTTTAAGGCACTGCCGGGCACGGGCCAGTGCCTTGAAAGAATGGTACACGTGGCATTCCACTACGTCGACGTGCAAATCTAAAAGTCCATATTACCATGGCTTTGGCCCAGCTATACCCTATACCTAAGGCGCTAAAAGCACTTGAGTGGAGAGAGACATTATGTAGATTAATTTCTTGCCAAATGACAACTGATTTAGTGCTGCGGCGGGACTCTAGCTCTCTTCCCCTCTCTATCCCTCTTTCTCCCTTTCTCTCATTACAAAAAAGGGAAGAAAGAAAGGGGGGAGGAAAAAAAAGGAAAAATAGCTGGTCAGTCTACTAGTAAACGAGTTACCCCCCCCCCAAAAAAAAAATAATAATAAAAAATAGTTGCCTGAACAGCATTGTGCATACAAGTACAATACACTACTATTGGAGTGTAATTGGGGCGTGGTGAAAAGTGGCGCCTCTACCACGTATATAGGCCATTGTTAATTTTTTTTGAAAAAAATGGCACATTCCATTTGTTTGTAGAGTTTCTACATCTTTTTTTTTTATAGCCATAAAACATGAAAATCCGAATGCGTTTTTTCGATTCAGCAAAATAATGATACGTCTCAAAACTATCGTGGTCTATATTGTGACGTCATAATAGACATACGCGTGAGAAAATCTTTTGTTTATTTCCGGTGTTTCTGATGACAGCACAATCAGTACGCACTTGAGTAGGTCAATGCGCGTGTGCCTTCGCGCGTCTAGATTCTGCACACGCTCGCGTGCATGCTGACTTACCATAGAAACAAATGCGCAAAATAAATAATGACAACAAAAGGATTTGAAATCGCACAACAGGTTCTAGACGATCGAATATGAGAAGCCAGAAAATACGCTGCAGTGAAAAGGACAGACGAATCTTTCAGCTACATTTCTTCATGTGACACACTCGATTTCGAAGATTAGCAGTTGTTTCTTTCACTCTTGCACATTTTTATTACAAGGTCAGTATGATGATGATGATGGTCATGACGTCGTTGTTGTTGATGGTGATGGTGATGCTGATGATGATGATTGATAATGATTAGTCTAGAAAAAAAATCTATTTATGGTAATGAGGGTTGATGAGGATGATGATTCATGCCACTAATGAATATGATGATGATAATGACTCCATGGTGTTGACAGACTCAGTCCAGAACATTTTTTCAAGAGACCAGAGTACCAATTCACTCGTGGACGTCCGCTTAAACTTTTCAACACTCACCGCAAGCTTAATGTCAGAGGCTGTTTCTTCAGTAAACTTTTCATCGAGTTATGGAATAAACTGCCAGAATCTCTCGTCAATGCTCGTAACATAATTATTTTAAAGACTTGTTTAGACAGACACTGACATCCACGCAATTATCACTCTGTTTAAGTCGCAAACTGTCAATTGAACTATAGGCCTAGATCTATTTTGGATTTAATTGGAAGACGACCGTGAGATCTACAGGATTACCTCACTCCCGTATATCGATGATGAGGATGATGATGATGACGACGCGAAGACGACGAAGACGATTAATTGTGATACTGATAGTGATAATGGATTGGTAGTGGAGGTGATGAGGATGATTTTTATAATGCGCCATAGATCTTAGTCTATATCAATATGATATGATATGATGAACACGACGCGATGACGACGACAACGATAATGATCGATGTTTTCTAGACCTATGATGACGAAGACGACGACGAAAAATTGCATTACTATTGATGATGATGATAATCTTTGTTTTTGTTTTTATAGATCTACATTTCAGCATCATGGGTTTCCATCAAATTTCAGTCATTATAGTTGTCCTCGCTTTAGCCTCTGCCAGAGCCGCAGATGAGTTCCCATCCCACACCGACACCCCTACTGACTGCCCCGAAGCAGATCACGGGTGCTGGTGTCACGGCTCCTTCGCTCAATGCTGGAGAACGTATGAAGATTCACGAATGACAGAAGAAATTGGAAACAGAATTACCCAGCTGTAAGTTTAAATTGGCCCCTTTTACATGGGATGAATTAGTAACAAACAATATGAAAAAGATCATCACATCATTTGAAAATTGGGTGTAGGCCTACAGAAGAATGATGAGAATATCAGATATGAAAACTAACAGAGAAATACTGTATATGGCAGAGCTTAACAAAATATCCTGGAAGGTAAAAGAATGAAAAGCAAACTACTTTGGCCACATTAAAAGACATCAGATTCTCTAGCTTGAAAGATTTATTGGAAGGAAAAGCAGAAGGTACCCAGACCAAGACGGGAAATCAAGAACTAACTGGGAAGGGGTGGAGTGGAATGCCACTGCATAGTTTGCAAGAGTATACTAGGGTGGCAGAAAACAGAGATGTGTCGAAAAAAATTAATGATAGAATGATAGATATAATACATAGATTCAACATAAAAATAGGGGCAAATTTAATGATGTGGTCCCTTTTTCATGATGATGAATTCCTTCGTCATGCATGGGAGGAATTCATTAAGAAGAAGAAGAAGATGATGATTATCACGATCATACCAAGAAGAAAGAAGCCATGGAAGGTAGAAAAAGAAGTGATGACAAAACAGGAGACACAGAGGGAGCGGGGGCAGAGAGAAAGAAAAAGAGGGAGAGAAAGAGGAGGTGGGGGCACTAAGATTTAAAAAAAAACATGTAAACAGAATATAATAAAGATCAAAGGCGTAGATCAAAATCGAGTAGCTAGAGAAGATGGAGCCAAACGAAGAAGAGAGTCTTGAGAAAGTTTATTTTTAAATGCTGTCCAGAATGTTGACGAAATCAATATATACGTCTTTCAATACAAACAAAAATGGAAATGGAATTGCTGAAACTAATTCGACTTTCTTTCTAACTGAAAATCTTTCTCTTTTTTTAATGAAACAGAGAATTGTTGTATCAGCCAAGTGAAGAGGTTGTGACGTACATAAGACGTATAAGCGCCTTGAGGGAATTGAGGTAAGTTACCCGGAAATCTATAATTTATGCCATACCGTCTAAACTCCATGATCTACCAAAATTGCAATAAAACATTTTTAGTTGCTTCAGGTATGATGGGGGTTGTATATCCGGACGCTTAACAAAATTAAAGCCGTCACTTTTGCCCTCGGATTAAAAACTATGCATCAAATAGCACTAGCACTGTCATAAAACGTTCGTAATATATAATATTCTCTAAAGTAAGTCTTAACAGATTTATGAAAGTAATGCATGTAATATTTCTTCAAATTGCTGGATTTAATCACTGTCCGGATACACAACCTACCCGGACCAAAATGTGTGGGTATAAATATGACAACCTTTTATTTCATGTCTTACAGAATATCAGAAGATGGCATGAGCTTAGATTGTTCTTGCGACGTCATCTACGCCCTTGATGACAAGCAGGTAACACTCGTCAACCAGGCCGAGCTGACGTTCGGTAACTGCCGGGAGAGGGGATGGCCTCGTGAAAGAATGGCTGCCAGACCCTTCGTTCATCGCTGCCGTAAGTAGACCTTAAAGTAACTCATTGGTCGCCCCCAAAAAAAAAAAAAAAAAAAAATCCACTCGCTTTTTAAAAAACTAGTTCGTTAATGCATTTTCAAGATTTTTTTTTAAAGAGGCAACGATACAAAAAATAAAGACTAGAATCTATTTTTAAAAACTTTCATCGAGCCGAAGTAAGATTTCAAGATTTTAGAATACAATAATTAAAAACGCATTGTCTCCGTTCCAGAATCCTATAATCAACTTACTCTGGTAGGGCATAGCCAGTGGCGGACTTGTAATTGTCATAAATACCAAAAGAAATGAGCCCCGCTTGGCCTGCGGGTCAGTTGCATGTTCAAAAATAGTAGAATGAGTGGGTCGCCTAGAAATTCCTGCGCCGAGACCTTAGTCCCAGCTCGCCTTTGACATAGCCATTAATGTCAAACATTTAATATGAAAACAATTCCATTTTCAAAAGATAAAGTTTTGAATTTGGATATCAAAACAGATGTTCTTCGCATGCAAGATGGCGAGACACGCAAGCGGAGAGGAGCTGATGATAACGACGGCGATGATGTCAGCAAAAGGGCAAGTCCTCGTAAGGGGGACGAACCAGCTGGTCACAAGCTTAAGGACCTCGCCCCCCAAAACACCCATCATCTGGTTAACATCCATGATGCCGACAAACATCCGGCCTCCGAGTTCGTCAACTTCATCTCGGGGCATCGTCGGAGTCGACGTTCGACAGACGACGACGCCGCAGTTTCTGACGATTCGGAAAGAGGAGCGCGTAAGAAGCGTTATGGCAACCAGGGGAATTACCCCCAAGCAATGAATCCGCAAAGTAGAGGTGTTAACTACGGACAACCAGCGCAGCAGGGTTACGGCGCCCAAGGGATGGGTGGAGCATTTGGAGGTGGTCAAGGAATGGGTGGAGCAGTCAGAGGTGGTCAAGGGATGGGTGGAGCAGTCGGAGGTGGTCAATTTGGAGCGTTCTCTCCGGGGGAGGCAGAAGCTGATAATGCGGATTATGATGAATACAGCGACAGCCTCGACGAAGGTGATACAACAATCAGCGCCGCAGGTAGGCCTATATTTCTTGACCATCGTGTGTATCTCATATTTTTAAATTGGTTGTTTCGTTTTTGTTCAAAGGCATACTATAAT
Source organism: Mesocentrotus franciscanus (assembly GCA_037976565.1). Lineage (NCBI taxonomy): Eukaryota > Metazoa > Echinodermata > Echinoidea > Camarodonta > Strongylocentrotidae > Mesocentrotus > Mesocentrotus franciscanus. The sequence continues at coordinate 16,009,486 of CP137683.1, forward strand.
GGACCATGTAAGAAACTGCGAAAACTTTGACTATAACCAATTTATGATATCTAATTCGGCTAGCATCATATACCTGTTAATTAAATTATGTTCAATGAAGCAGTCTGGTATGACCGAGGACCGACCACTAACATTGGTCGTCATGCCGCAGTCACACCAACTAGATCGACTGATAACAACCCAAAAATGTTTATTATACACAGTGGGCAGGTATCGGTCGGTTGGAAGTCGGCGTGACTGCGATATCCAAAAGAAGTGACTCGGGTCTGAATAAGAGTCGGTTTAAAGAAAGACCGACTCGCATAATTATATTCCCTAGTTAGAACAATTGACTTTCTCATCTCTCGAGTATATCAGGGATGATCAATAGTGTAATAATAAGGTTCGCCTTGTGACATAACGTTTTGGAGCTATTAAGCCTCGTTCGGATATGCCACAGTAAACCGCGGCATGTCTCCACAAGCAGTTAAATGGTGCACATTGTGCTGGCTTATGCCGAAAGGGTGGGTAGGGTCGCGTCGCGTTGACTTGACCGCGACCATTCGTACAAAGCATTTTTGCCACTGGCATTTTTACCGCTGGCATTTTTTTCCTCTGGCATTTTTCCCACTGGCATTTTTTCCACTGGCATTTTTATCTCTGGCATTATTTCCTCTGGCATTTCTATTTTATTTTTGTTAACACATCCTTTTGGCAAAACCGGGGAGGGAGGGGGCTTTGGACGAATGGTCGCGCGCGTTCCAGTCAACGCGACGCGACACTCCCAACGCACCCTTTTGGCAAAACCGGAGGGGGCTTTGGACGAATGGTCGGGTGCAAGTCAACGCGACGCGACACTACCCAGCCTTTCGGCATAAGCCCATTGTGCTTGCCGAATTATTTACATCAGTTTTCTTAGTAACTTTTGCCGTTGCCACGGTTATGCCTGAATGAATTTCTTCTTAGGTAAATAAAGTCCTTGATAAGAAACCTTTTGCGTCCACGCAGTCTCCAGGTACATCATTGCACATTTCGTGAAGGGAGATATATATTTACCAGAGAATGGTATTGACTAAGCACTCTTATTAAGTTTACCACGTTACACATTGTGCTTACGACTACTTCTTGATACCCCATGATCAGTTCTTACTTTACTTCAGTGCTTAGTTTTATCCTGCACGATCAACCATTACTAGCTATTGTGATTAAAATTATGATTCATCTATTTTCCCGCGATGGCAAAGTCTTTTTGGGCTTCATAACCAGTTCGTACTTTTATCATTCCAGTTATGGACGACATCAAGGCGGTGCTCGGTGCAACGAAGATTGACCTACCAGTAGACATCAACGACCCATACGACCTTGGACTCTTGCTACGCCACCTCAGGCATCACTCCAACCTTCTAGCGAACATCGGTGACCCTGCGGTTCGGGAACAGGTCCTCAGTGCGATGCAGGAGGAGGAAGAAGAGGAGGAAGAAGACGCGGCCAACGGCGTCCGGCAAAACGTCTTGAACAACATAAACGCGAACGCACCAGGCAACGCAGGCTACGGTGGTCAAGGGGGTATGGGTGCGTTCGGAGGTGGAGGAGGGGGCATGGGTGCGATCGGAGGTGGAGGAGGAGCCATGATGGGTCAACAAGGGATGGGCGGGGTTCCTCAAAGAATGGGTGGACAACCTCAAGGGAATGCGTACAATCAGGGTTATCGACAGGGGTAGATCTAACTAGATATATAGACGCTAATTGGTTGTACCGTGTGAGTCAACAAAAAGTTTACACCTAGAAAATTGCTAATTACTTTAAATATCATCTATGAACATTAAATTATTATACATCTTATGAAAGAGTGTTTTATCCCAAATCATTTGGTATCATTTTTGTGTGGTATGTATTCACGCTTGGATGAACAGGAGGCATTTTTTGCGAGAGTGCAAAAATCGACTTGCGCCAAAGTGATGCCTACAGCATGTATTATGTTGGGATTAGTGAAGTGAGAGAATAAATTGAATGTATCAAATGAAATGCATTGCATATGCTGTTTGCAGAAGCAAAGTCACACACGCACACAAACACGCGCACAGATGTTCTTTGATATTTGATATTCGATATTTGATATGTGTGGCATGATTAATTTTGTTAGAGATGTTATTTGGACCTGCAAAAACCGATTTAATACCCAAATCCCAATTGTTTTATTTAAACATCAGATAAGCAACTTTGGCGCAAGTCGATTTTTGCACTCTCGCAAACAATGCCTCCTGTTCATCCAAGCGTGAACACATACCACACAAAAATGATACTAAATGATTTGGGATAAAACACTCTTTCATAAGATGTATGATAATTTACTGTTCATAGATGATTTTTTAAATAATTAGCAATTTTCTAGGTGTAAACTTTTTTTTGACTCACACGGTATATTGAGGAAAGGGGGTGATCTCGAGACGTTTGCAAAACATATTCTGCGAATGGATTTCTTCCTTGACAGCACGAGTATTTGAATTGACATTTCAATTTTCACGTTCGGCGAGGTGCAAAATCATTATGGATATTTAGTATTAAAAAAAACACCAACACACGATTCTATTTGGCAAATTTGATACACGTACTCATTGTAAAAAAAACACCGACAAGATACATAAGTGAC
>CP137683.1:16012614-16291463 GCA_037976565.1 Mesocentrotus franciscanus
ACATAAGTGACAATTAAGAGAGAGAAAGAGGTGGAGCAGGGGGGTGGACCTTAAGATGGGTAGCAAGCGGGAATCGTATAGAGCGCAACTGGTTGCCATCATTATTCGTTGCAGTGAATTAGATACAATAGATAAAGGGAGGGGTAGGAGATATTCCGCTATGGAACGGATGCATTTCTATATCAAGGTTGTTTCTTGATTATAATCATTTTATGATATAGTTTTGGAAGTATGATCATTGCACGATATTGGAGATTTTTTTTTTCTATGGTATATTTGTGTTATCCGTAATAAACTTTGACGCACTATTTCACTTACAAATGAGTATTTGTTTTTATCCTATAAAAGTTCTTTTCGTCCATAATATACCTTGGGCTACGAGCATAGAATGAAGCCATTTTTACCCTCGTTTGAAGACCTCGAGCCCTCTTATGGGAAAGAGATGGATAGAAAATTTAGTTAATAGTAGAAAGGAAAGGCAGATAGCTCGAAGAAAAGGAAAAGACCAAGAAGAATTATTTATCGGTTCAGATGCAAGTCGCCGATCCCAACAAAACTACATAATTAACGGATAAAATACGGAGCTATTTCTTCAATTACAACTAATGATGGGGATGATAATGATGTTGGTGATGATATTAATGAGATCGATGATGATGGTGATGTCGACGATGACCGTGGTGGTGATGATGGTAAAGAAGATTATGATGCTGCTGCTGTTGATAATGTTAATGAGAGTGATTATGATGACGGTGATCGCGGTGGTTGTGGTGATGATGATGTTAATGAGAATGGTGATGACGATGACGACGAGGATGGTGGTGATGGTGGTGATGATGCTGCTGCTGCTATTGATGATGTTAATGAGAGATGATGATGATGGTTAAAATGATGGTGGTCAGGCGCGGATCCAGGATTTCTTAGACGGGGGGGGGGGCACAAAGGGGGGCACAATTATTTTTTTTTTTGCACCCGAAAATTGAAAAAATTGGAAAATCGCGCCGGCCGAAGATTCGTTCAGTGGGGGGCACGTGCCCCTGGCCCCCGGATCCGCCACTGGTGGTGGTTGTGATGGTGTTAATGCCTGTTATGATGACGTAAGTGGTAATTCTGCTAATAGTGGTCATGACAGTGGTGTTCATCATTAAGATGACAATCATCGACATGAATGCTTCGATTGTAGCAAACATAATAATATTTTTTTTTTTTAACTTAGAAAGAAATAAGATGAGATTAAAAGCAGTGACATTGTTGACTGACCTCTTCCTTGGCCTCAGACGACACTAGTTATGATCAGAGTCTGAAATATACAAAGTAGATACATGTACATCATACATGGGCCAGTGGACCAAGCCGGTCATCCTTGATTGTCTTTTCAATCATGTTAATGTTTTGTTATTTCATGTGGGTTTTTTTCTGCATTTAATTGATCAAAAAGCAAGATACATAAAAGAAAACACATGCTTACTATTGTGTGTTTTTTTTTGAGAGGGGGGGGGGCGGGGTGGGGTGCTTAAGCCCTAACGGCCTCTTGGAACTGCGCTTGTAGTGGCGCAGCTACAAGGGGGCATGGAATACCTCCCGCACCCCTCCCCCTCAGGAGCTTTGTAAATTCAGATTTCATTTTCCGAATAAGACAGGTGTTCAACGGCCTCACGGTGCCAGTGCCCTCTAAGTGGGCCGACTCAGATCCCGCTACGCCACTGCGCGGCTGTGTAACAAATTTGACTCTCTCTCTCTCTCTCTCTCTCTTTCTTTCTTTTTAAATAGTGGTCATTCAGGAACACTTGCTGGGTTTCAAAGGTTATATTGAAGAAAGGGAGGGAGGGCACATACACCCGTGTCCCCTGTAGCTACGTCACTGAATATGACCTTTCTTTAAACTACACACCCAACTCTTTTACAACACTTCCAGGCTCATTGTCCTAAGTTTGACTATATAATGTGAATTTATTGCGACACGTATCGCTTTTAAACTGTCTGTTTTGGCAATGCTTACGTGAGTGCATTGATGACTGTCACGGTAAGATCATCTCACGCCTGTTAAAATTGAATTTACGATTCATTTTCCAAAGACAAGGTAAACCTTTAATCTTTTAACCTATTCTTCATCTTTTAATATATAACACATGTTTTGAATACGGTCAATCTCAACGCCAAGTTTATTTTAAATTAGTAAATCATTTTTAAATGATTCGGATCGGGGAGGAGCGTTGAACACCCCCCCTTTTACATCCCTTTGCAGGCTCAAGGAAAACAAAATGTACATTGCTATTGGAATATTTCAGTCAACGTACATTTGATTCGCTCAACCCTTCCCCGGAATAACATTTGATTGTATGTTTTTATTAATATATTATATTTTACCTTCTGAACTATTTGATCGTTGTATTTCTTTGTTTCCATTCTTGACCCAGGAGAGAAGGTTCATGCTTTAAATCCAAAAGTTTTTATTAATTCACGAATTCTCGACGTATATTACGTTTTTATCAAGTGGATTTGACAACACTTAACTTAATCCTTACCCTGCTTATAGCGTTTCCAAGGCAATGCGCAAAAACAAGAAAATAAACAAGGCGCATTACCTTGGAAAAGCTTTACAGCTCAAAGAAATATCTTGGTCAAAAGTTTATTCACGTCACAGATACGTCACAATTCAGTAGAGAAATTGCGCCTAATGAAAATGATGAAAAGCTCCTACAAGGTAACCAGACACATAGTCTAGGTACGCTACAAATGATTATATTAATTATATATGGATTATTTAATTATATACACGTACACTATATATATAGATCATCTAAACTGTTTTGATCAGAATGTGAACTAAAATAGTTTGACATGTATCATTAAAAAAAGGGTTTTTCTATGAATGCTATTTTTTCTTGAAACGAAAACTATATTTCGTTCTTTTCATCATTTCAGTTATGAATCCTTTATTTATTCGTCGTCCATTCATCTCCTCCATTTCCACTCCTTGGTTATTCTGCATATCATGTGGAGAAAACAAAATTTCAAAATTCCGATCGTTGGTATTCTTTCATCATTCAGAAACTACATTGGGAAGATGATGTTTATTTCAATTTCCAGGGGGGTGTTTCACAAAGATCCTAAGTTGAACTTATCTCTAAGTTGGACTTAAATATTATGGAGAGCCATTTGTAGCCTTAAAATAAAATATATTCAAAAGCAAAAACTCAGTATTTTAGACTTTTTATAAATTCCACATCAAGAACTTGGAATATCCTTGATAATCGAAAATATGAATGATTTGAATCAACATTTTATGCCTTTTAAAATAACTTTTACAAAATATTTTCATAGATGCTGACGGCTTTCCATAATTTTTAAGTCCAACTTAGAGTTAAGTTCAACTTAGGATCTTTGTGAAACACCCCCCATATCTGATTATCTAATGTAATTTCCATTTCTTCGAAAATCGGATCACAGGAGGATCGTGTAGTGCGCGCTAGGCATTACTTGAAATGAACGGCACATCATCGTCGCCTTATCGTCGGGCAGTTTGATAGTACTTTGAAAGGTGGAGGCGGTAGTTCCCACGGATAATGCAATAATGCAAAGTGAAAGCATTTCGGATGTGAAAGTGAACATTTTTGGTCAGTGATGTAGAGTTGATCCAGACATAAATGGGGCACGGGCATCGGGTTAGGGGGCACACTGGCCTTTTCTCGCTTGATGGAATACACAAATAAGCCCTTAAACTTGGGGTCGTGTAGCCTCTTCTTTTCACGCTCCTTCCCACTCTTCATTTTCAATTTGTCCTCTGTTTCACTATATATTTAGGGAGCACGCGTCCTCCCTATCCCCATAGTTTCACCATGATCTATTTTTTAATGAAATAGAGGTACACTCTGCCCCCTTCCGTAGCCAACAAAGTCACATTTCAACTCATAAAACTCCACAATAAAGAAAAATAATGACCTTTGTGCCTCACGTTCCTTTTTATTTATTGGGACTAAAACGATACGAGGGTGAATTAAGTTTGTGTTTTAGTCTCGTCATTGCAGTCATTCATATACGGCAAATTAAACCAAAAACTATAGGTTGGGCACTTCTACTGGCGGTAAGTTAATCTTTTGGAATGTATTACTATTTTCATTTTTTGTTCATGTGCTATTATAATTTGAATCAAATCCTTAGCGCTCACTAGGCTTCAAGCTTGGAGATCCAGTTCTGTTTGAAACAAGTTTTTGCTTTCCTCATACGTATATGTATAGCTATTCCTCATTTCAGAACTGAGTAAATGAAATGAAATCAATTGTAGATTCAAATTTCTTTCTCATTTCTCAATAACTTCATGGATATGGTGGTGTTATTTTCAAAAGTTTATCAACTCTACCATTATCTACTCTACCCATCACGTATCGACTGAGCATGTAAATGTCAATTTTTTTGTAATTTTTCAGTGGGAATTTAGTTAAGTGGAAATACATGCCTTTTGAATAATTGAAACAAAAAACCTTTTAAGTATCATAGTTATATATTTTCAGTTGATAATATTTGGATTCACACTATTACTGAACAATATCTATATTGAAACATACATCAATGGTAATATTGAAGCACGTTGAAAGTTCGAGGTGTCAGTTCAAGGAGACCTCGCCAATGATATTATCAAAATTACCTTAGAATTTTGACTTTTTTTTTTCTTCGTTTATTTTACTTGTTTCCAATCTTTTTTGGTTGTTTTGATTATTTTTTTTCTTACACAAATATAATCAACATAATTACCTAGTAATATAATTGGGTTACATTACAAAGTAGCTATCATCATATGCACTGTTGCTTTCAAGCATATTTGTGACACATAGACATTTAAACTGATAAATATGGCCCACTACATTGAATTTACTCAAGCAAAGTCGAATAGATAAAGGGCACTGGCGGATCCAGGATTTTCCAAAGGGGGCGTGAAATGTTCGAAATTGCGAGTGCGAAGCCTTTACGGCGTGGGGTCCGGAAAATGTTGAACCTTAAAATGCTTTATGGTACATTCTGAGGCATTTCTGAATGCGTAAACTGAACATTTATGTGAGTATTTCTTAGCTTTTTTCCTGCAATTTTGTTTCTTAAGGAAAAGGGTGTGCCCCGCCCACGTACCACTGGAACAGCCCCTGAATGTAGAGTTGTACTTATATAGAATTTGGCTGCATTTTAGTTGAGACGAAATGAAATTAATGTGTTTTCGCGTTTTATTTAATTAATCTACCCAGTAAAAAGCAGATATCAACCCATCATGGATGATACAAGCAGTGGCCACCATTTTGGCGTATGGGACTACGTCGTCTTCGCCATCATGCTCCTCCTCTCGGCAGCGATCGGCATCTATTCGGCCCTCTCCGGAGGGCGTCAACAAACGGCCGAAGAGTTTTTCCTCGGGGATCGCAAAATGGGCATCGTGCCCGTGGCGATGTCGGTCGTTGTCAGTTTCATCTCGGCGATATCCGTCATCGGAACGCCTGGCGAGATCTACATGTTCGACACCATGTTTGTGTGGTCATTGTTGTCATACGCCGTCGGCAACTTCCTCGTCGTTCGTCTCTTCATTCCGATCTTCTTTCGGTTACGCATCACGAGTGTTTACGAGGTGAACTATTCCAAAATAGGCGTCTGGTATAATTGACGTTTAATTATCAAACTAGTTTTGCAAGCAACGCTCGGAATGTATCTGCCGAAACTATCTTTATACCCATCCTACCCCGTTGCCTCTTCGTCTCTCTCTCTCTCTCTCTCTGTCTGTCTGTCTGTCTCTCTATCCTCTCCCTCTGTCTCTCTTTCTCTCTCTCTGTCTCCTCTTCCGGTCTCGCTCTGTCTTTCTTGTATTCTTTCTCTATTGTTCCTTTCTTCTTTTCAATCCATAATAAGTCGTAAGCTCCAAAATAAATCTCCTTTTCAACATTTAAACAAATAGGGCCTAAATTCTTTGAACCTTTGTTTTACTTACATTTTTTAAAGGGTATTATTCAAAGCTTTTAATTTCTTAATTCCAATACGATGATAATATTGGGTGGTATTCTCTTAAGTTAAGCCGGGACTAAGTCCAGACTAAACAAGAATTTTAGTTCACACTTCTATGGAATGCTAGGTTTCATCTTCCTCCTTCAATATTCGTGACAAAGATAATCTACCAAAGACTTTATTGAAATTCAGTTCATACTCATATTATCTTTTCTTCCCATTTCATTGCAAAATTAATTTTTTGGACACTTTTCATTGTAGGATTAAAATAATCTGTACAGGGAAAATGAGTTGGCAACAGGCACTCCATAAAAGTGTGAACTAGTTAAGCCGAGCTTAACTTAGTTCGAGCTATCGGAATACCACCCAATATGTTTAAGTAGGTTGTGTCAGACAGTGGCGTAGCGTGAATGCAACCATGGTGGTGGTGGGGGGCTGAACAGTGGGGTTTCTTTACTATATAGGCGGATGAAGTGTAGATAGATTAACAAGGTCATTGATTTATAGGTAACTGTTTCCTATCATTTTTTATCACGTTCACCCCTCACCCCTCTCCCCCTCTCTCTCTCTCTCTCGCTCTTCCTCATCTCTCTGTCCCTCTCTCTCTCCCTCTCTCTCTCTCTCTCTCTCTCGCTCTTCCTCATCTCTCTCTGTCTGTCTCTCTGTCTCTCACTCTCTCTTTCTCTCCCTCCTCTCCCCCCCCCTCTCTCTCTCTCTCGCACTCTTCTTCTTTCCGCCGTTCGATAGGGGAGGCACCTACCACCACGTAAGCTGAGCCCCTATGTGATATAGAGTATTATATACCTCATACATAGATTGTCATTCACTGATTGGTCAAAACTATATCACATGACAAGGAGCATTTCGATCTATCATTGCGTCAGAGGGTTTGATAGTACTATCAAACCCTGTGATAGGACTCCTTACCCCTCCGCGACTTTTGCACACACAAATGCCTCCAGCGCGCAACTTGCGCGGTGTCAGTTAAGTTAGCTAGGGCGCTCACGCATTGCAATTTACGCAAAGCCGCAGTGACTGTACTGCAGTACGTACGTGTATATGAGCGCGGCGCCAGCTAAACATATTATTTACATCCTTCCATGTTTCATTTGGTCTACTTGTTCTATAAATTCCCCACACAGATATTAAAATTAAACTGTTGTGGATGAATGAAACATTGAATGATGTAAATATGACCTACAGCTATACCTTTTCATGAATCAATGAAAAGGATGAGGTATATAAAACAAATATGGACTGCTCTGTAATCAGATGGTGGTTGAAATTATCACTCCCTCGGTGGTGTTCATACCGGCCCTTCTATCACCCCCGAGGCGAAGCCGAGGGGGTGATAGAAGGGCAGGTATGAACAGCACCTGTCCTTGGGAGTGATAATTTCAACCATCATCCTCATGAGCAGTCAATATTTGTATAATATTAGGTGCATAAAGTCCGATAGAGACATATACATAGTTGTAGAACCCCTTCCAAAAACGTTTCGTTAAAATTTACATGCAAGATCTTAACTCTGGATGGCTGCCAATATTTCCTTCTTAATCTGTAGTAAAGTAGTAAAGTTTATGAAATACGAACAGATTTGATGATTTGGAGTTTATTGTACACGTAAAAAGACACTGCTTTGATGTCAATGTCACGTACATGTATGTAGACTTAAGATGAGGTCAATTTAGGTAAAGTCCATCGCGAAAATGAAATTCTCTGGTTCCAAACCCTCTGTATTTGTATTTACTTTGAGTCTATTTCCTCTACAAGACAGTAACGAAAATACTTTTTTTTTCAGATTTCGTGATGTAAGCTCATAAAAGTAAGATCATAGATTTACGCCTTACGGGGGGGGGGTGCATTTCTCGATAATTTTTGAATTACTATTATATGGGCTACTGCAAATTCATATCCCAGCGGTGAGGTTATGATGGACTTTACTTAAATTGACCTCATCTTAAATCTTCATACATGTACGTGACATTGACCTCCAAACGGTGTCCTTTTTATGTGTGCAGTAAACTCCAAATCATCACGTCTCTTTGGCCAAGTATCTAGAATTTGGCAAACAAATTAATTGCAAGGTTTATTTCCCTTCGAAAGGGCATAATGATATACGTTATAAGACAAGTGCGTGGTTTATTGATTTAAACAATCTTGGCAGTCATAAAAACTGAAGTGTAATATTTGTCCTCCTTTTTTTAAACAATAACTCAGATCGGAAAAAAAGTACACATATAAAAAGTAAATGCAAATGAATAGAATAATGATAATTTGTCGACCTTATTTTGAACTGATTTAGTTTACGGTAGATATTTAAAGCACGATGAGTGTCTTCGGTTGAATTATTAAAGGCTACGGGTATTCCTGTGAGAACTGTCATCACTTCTTTTGATAGTTTTGATAAACGCACTGATAATATTATATGAATTGTATTTCATCTCCATGCAGTACCTTGAGATGCGGTTCAACCGAAAAGTTAGAACTATCTGCACTATCATATTTTCATTCCAAACGGTAAGTCCGCCGATAGCATGGGCTTGCTGGGGGACATGGGCAGATGAAAGTTGGTATGGGACTATGGGGTAAGGGTTAACTGGTTAGTGCCCCCTTTTGAAATCAATGTGGCATACATAAAATATCCACAAGCAAAGTGTGCCCCTTTCTAAACTTTCAACCAAAAGGGCATTCTGAAATTTCCCTCAGGAGAAGTCAACTATCTCCTTCAAATTCTGATAGCTCTATTCCCTTGCTTATCAGAAAGACTTTTAATTTTCAAAAGCATCCTTATTTTTGCTAATACGAAACTAATCAAATGTTTTGTTAAAAAAATTATCTTCATAATTATCCAGAATTACTTTTTTTCCCACAATAACTCTTACACCAAGAATTGTTTTCACTTTACTTAAATAGGAAAGATAAATCAAGTTTAATCACAATCGTCTTTTAACGATTTGAATGACTGATTACAGCCCCCAAAAGAATGAGAGTAAGGCATTCGGAAGTGAATGAAATGCAACGTAGTAAGTAAATTTTTATTGAAAGAAAATAAAGATAAGGTTCACTCTTTTTTTTTAGTTCAGTATTTGCAATGAATTACTCATTTTATGGGACTAAGGTCAATACAATGCGTCTTTTAAAAAGTTTACGGTTGAAATATTCGATCCAAGTAAACAGTATAGATATATCGACTGCTATGAGAGGCCTGGCTGTTTTTATAGGCTCAAGGGGATGTTGCATCCTGCCATGACCCCGAGGCGCGCCTGGGCCCCGAAGGCCAGTACAGAAACAGCCAGGCCTCGAATATTAAAGCAGTCGTTGTATCTTTTATATACCGAATTCACAAAAAAATCTGCCTAGAATTCTTACCTTATCCTGTCTTGAGTAAAGACTTAATTAAAACATCACAGAAAATCTGAGACACTGTCTGTTAATCTTCGCTGTTCGTACACACTGAGTGATTTCAAGTACGGTGTTCGGTGTTGGTGTTGGTGTTGAGAGCGTGGAAAGGCTGTAAACCGAGCTCCAACACCGACGGTCAGTTTAGAAGGACGATACCGATCACGTTATCGATGGCTCAACACCAGCCTCAACGCCGAGTGACGTCACTCTACAGGCGAAAAATCTTGCGATAAAAGCATAATCCTTTCAGAAATTCCAATGAATTACATCATATCGAATATCAAATGTAAAGTCATATTAAAAAATGAATAGAGAAAATATCATTTCTCTTGAAAAACGTATATAGCTCCCATGATTTACAGTTGTTTTGACGGGAAAATGGATTTTACCATGGCTTGATCGTGAGATTCTTGACAGATGCACGCATAGTTACCTGCGGTATACTGCAACACCAACACCAACACCAAACTTGAAATCATGAATTTCCCAATCCCTAGGGGCTGGTGTTGGTGAATGGGAAAATTACACGTAAATCGTCAACACCAACCGCGATACTCGGTTCAGCAGACGACATTCAACACCAGCCATCAACACAGACTGCCGGAAATGCGTCATATTTTCCGAGGTCAACCTCAACACCAGCATGATTTCAAGTTTGGTGTTGTAGCTGGTGTTGGTGTTCTCACAACACCAACACCAGCTTTCAACACCGTACTTGAAATCACTCACTGTATTTGTTTTGGCAATGACTTTATTTACAGATACTCTACATGGGGATTGCAATGTATACACCAGCACTGGCTATAAATGCAGGTCAGTAAAACGAAGCCGAATACAGGTGAATCACAAGATTTTAATTTTTCAATGGGGAGGGATAAATGGAACGAGCTTACTAAAATGAAATGAATAAAAGAAGAGTAATTTTTTTCTCGCTTATCATTTCATCGCACAAATGTTCCGAAATAATAACAGTTTGTATTTTCTAAAAACTTCACGGGTTTTGGTTGAAAAAAGCAGCTGTGTTGACATTGTCAGCTCCAGTATAAAAATTAAACCCGAGTGTATATTAACAGATTTTGTCCTGTTGGGATTGTTTGTATTTTGTAACAAACGTTTCTAATATAAAACAATTGTGAAAGCGGACAAAAGGATGAAAAGTGGTCTAAAGCAAAAGCTATAGAATTTAAGCAAAAGTTGGTAACTGCAATGGAAGATGAGTATTATCATTGGCCGAACCCAGGGGGGTTTATTTGAAGAAAAGAAAATTTTCTCTCTTCACAGGTCTTTCGGGAATAACGGTTAGTGCCCCCTAGGAAACCTGGCCAACTAAACAAGATTTTAATCAATCCAGTATATATTATATTTCGCTGGGCTCTTGAAAATCAGACTTTGCTTCATTGACTGTAAATATATATCTTATCAATCATTGTATAACTTTATTAGTTCAACATCCTGTGGATTAAATGGGGAAAACAAATCTTCTTGTTTAGTTTCATTTTAAACGAGACGTTGAGTTCGAAGCAAGATGAAAATCTATATGCGAGCTTTCTCATTCTTCGAATGCCAGTTTATAAGAATACCTCAATAAAAATGTTCCCTTGAAAGTGATTGGTCTTCATACAATGCCCTCATATTTGAATACGACGAGAAATGGCTAAAAAACTTTGGACCAAATCGTCATGCCACATGTATGTGTGGCCTCGTAACTATACCCAATTCTGTGTGGAATGCATGTTTTCAGGGAGACTGAGTAAATTTCTTATTATTTTGATGATTCCAAAACCTCAAAGTATACACCAGGTTTATGATTGCATAAGTTTTTCCAACTGTTTCCAGATCACATGACCAGAAATCAATGTTAATAATAAAAACATTGTGTTTTTCATCTTGCCCAAAACACCATATATATTGTACCATTTAACCAGATGCGTTCATTTCCTGTCCACAAGCCCTTCCCCTCTCATTCCATTTGTTATATTTACATTATAACAAATAAAGTAATCGGGATACAATAATAATTATCAAAACACAATAGTTTTTAGTTTAACCAGCAAGGCAAGCCTCATCATCATCAATGCTGTTCTTCCTGGGGACCCCGCAATCGTTACTACCTCGAGTATTGTCAGGTACAATTTAACACGTTGGTGGAGAGTGGCAAATAGGGATTAATGTCTTGCCAAAGGACGTTAGTGCCGAACCCTCGAACCTAGGATTGAAAGTCAAGTGGATGAACCACTACTCTTTTCGAAATCCCCCTCCCCTAAAAAGGACTGTTGTAAATATCTGCTTGTGTTTCACACTCGGAGAGGGGTTTTCTTCTTCGTATTCGTCTTCTTCTTCTTCCTCCTCTTCTTCCTCTTCCTCTTCTTCTTCTTTATCTTCTTCTTCTTCTTTCTTTTCCAATGAATTAAACTTTTTAACATTTCAATGTATTTCCTTTTTTGCATAATTTAGTAACCGGGATGGACCTGTGGGCTTGTGTTATTTCTACGGGCTTGGTCTGCATATTCTATACAACAGTGGTAGGTTTTCGAGTCTTACACAGAGACGTTACTGTGTTCTAAAGATACATATTCAATTATCCCATTGGTTTCTTCACCTTCTCTGTTCTCTGTTGATAGTTTTGTTACTATCCTGCATGCACTATAATAGATAAAGATTGTAAAAGTCTTACGAATTCTATTATGTGAATGAAACCATTATAATAAAACAACTTATAATAAAACAACAAAAGTTATATCAGAAGTGCGATTTGCTTTAATTTCCTCGTACGATATGGAATTTAAAACGATTGAACTCCTTCTAATTGATCTATCAATTCAATGGTAATGAGAATTATCCTTTTTTTATAATTATTATCACTATTATCAAGATATTGCTAACAGTAATATAAATCTTGGTAACAAATGAGAGTAAGCGAGGAACATGTAAAAATTTAACTTAAAAAATGAAGCCCCCCCCCCACACACACACACACACACACACACATAAGAAATAATAATAAGATATAAATAAATGAATAAATAAATAAAATGGAAAAGTAAATAAATAAAATAAAATAAAAGATCCGCGCCTGATCATCATCATCATCATCATCATCATTAATAATATTATTGTTATTATTATTATCATTATTATTATCATTAATATAAACTAGGGCGGGATGAGAGCGGTGTTGTGGACAGATACTCTACAGGCCATTATCATCCTGCTCGGAGTAGCTGCAGTCGTCATCAAGGGCACCATTGACGTCGGCGGCCTCGGCGAGGTTTTTAGGATTGGTCGTCAAGGTGGGAGGATCAAAATTGACGAGTGGGTATATCAAGCCATTCAGTGGCGTTGCTAGAAGGGTAGGCGGGCGGGGGCATGCCGCCCCCGCTCTTTGAAAATAAAGAGAGCGAGAGAGAGAGAGAGAGTGGGAGAGACATGGGGAAGACAATATGACAAACGGGTAGTACGACGCAATCTCCTCGGCAATTGTTCCGTGGTCAATTCCACACAGTATCTAAATTCTTAACATTAACCCTAGACCTAGTATTATACCCATTCCTAACCCTACACCTTTAACCCTAAATCTAACCTAAAACTCAATTGCTAAGATAATCCTATTACCTTGAGAAAACGAAGTCCGGCACAATTGTCGCCGGAGCAATTGTTGGATCACCGAAAAAGATGATACTACTCACTCCCAAACCCTCCCTGGGCTGGATGAACTTATCCTCTCGCATTTCATCCACCAAGTAAAACCGGCGCCCCTAGATTTTCTTTTCCACAGCTGAACATGGATCAACTTTTTCCTATTCGAAGTAAGCAAAAGAGAAGATGTGTTCCCCAAGGAAGTCTGTTGGGACCATTCCTCTTTATATTATACACGTAAATGAGTTACCTACCGAAACCGACCGACCGTAATATTGCATGCGAAACTTGCGTTTCCAATTACAGAGTAAAGAAAGAGACAGGTATCAACCCTACAGAGGGTGCTCACGCCGCTTCTAACTGTCTGAATGAATATGCTGATGGGTAAAGACTTTTTATTATGAGTGTTTTCACTTTTTCTTAAAATTGTCACCAGTTGCAGAAGATGTGTTAAGGAGAGGAGAACTTAAAAGCTCGTGAAGTGATGAGAGAGACTTTTAACGAGGTATTGGTTAGATTGGCAATTGATGGGTCTGATGAACCACTATTTTGAATTGTTTTTGTAGTTGATGAATCCAGACCCATGTTTAGTAGAGATTCGCGAGTCCGCTACTACTTCATATAATAATATCATTATCATCAACATCATCATTAACATTATAACCCAGGTTTAGTGTAGATCCGCGAGTCCGCTATTCTGTATGGAGCATAATGCTGGGAATGTTAACAGTGAACATTGGAACTGGAATCAACCAAACTGTCATCCAGAGACTGTTTTCATGCGGATCAAGAAAAAGAGCTACACAGTGAGTTGTTACCCCATTCCAACCGCTAAAGAGACCCCTATAAAGCCTTGTTGAAATATGGCGCGGTAAACCGCCGCTAAAACGCCCACAGCTTTTTTTTAAACAGTTTTTTGTTAGCGTGTGAATGAAGGGCAACTGCTTGCAACAAAGGACTTGAGCGTTACCATTGACCTCTGCGTTATAAGATATTGAAATGTGAAGCTATTACATTTTACGGCATCATAAAAAACATCTGAACGAGTCTTAAGTCTTCTTCAGGTATAACGCGGTAAAACGCGGCGGTTTTTGTTTTGTTTTCTTTGTTGCTCGTAGTTGCCATTCATTTACACGTTGTCGAACAAAATTATTTAAAAAAAACCTGCCGCGGTTTACTGCTTTATAATTGAGAGAGCCGTAAAATATAGAATTGTGTTCTTATTTCGATAATATTTTGAAAGACACTGCCTTGAAGCCATTTCGAAAGATAGTATATATAGTACATAGGAATTAGTGTATATTTAGAGGTTTCGAAATCATCAAATTGATGAAATATTGATTCGATCTTGATTAAAGCATGTGCACTTCACCCAGAATATCTATATGGGACTACACACACAAACATGGGTCTAAACTCTCCAGCCATTTCTTGTCATATGTTCAATATGAGGACATTTGAAGAGCAACCAATTTCAAGGTATTTTTTCTATTCTGAACGTTTCCCCATATTTCAATGATTCAATGATCCGACCAAATAATCGATCGACTCTTCTGTGAAAAATTTAAAATTGAAATTGAAAAAAAAAAAAAATTCTTGCAGTTGAAATTGAGTACTGAGGGTTTGTCCTGAAATGAATGCTACGAATTGTACGCTTTGAAATAATAGAAGTTTGATAGTGTTGAATTTTTCTACGTGCAGGGCTATTGTGCTAGCTACTGTCATCAAATTTTTTACGGTGGGACTATGCATCTTCTCGGGCGTAGTAATGTACGTCTACTATGTAGACTGTGACCCTTATACACAAGGAGTCGTCAAGTCCAAGGATCAGGTAATTATTACTCAGCCTGTGTACAACGGCCAAATATGTACAATTAATACCAGAAATTACGGTTATGTGTTATGAAAGGATTAAGAAAAGAAATGCAATGTGTCAATAAGAATTTCAAAACTTATTTTGAATTTTCTGAATAAAGATTCGGAGAAAGAACTCCGTCTTAATCTGTGATAGTCTTTCTTTTTTCTCATTTTGAGAGAGGGGGTGCAGCGTTTGTGGACCATTTCCTACAATGCATGTTTGAAAAACTCTGAAGGTGTACAGACAGAACCATTATCGAATTCCAATATCACCAAAATGGCGTTTTTCTGCTATTGTCAGAGCATTGCCGACAGGGTCGCACCTTACGCCATCACGTGATGAATAAACAGTGAAAAATACATATTTCGTGAATGAATTATACTATAGATAAACTATATTTGGGCGATTCCCTGTAGGTCTACTTATGTAGCTATTATATTGCCAACATTTATGTTCATCTATTCATTATAATTTTTATATTGATGCGTAAAAATTGACCAGAAGCACAGGCTGTTAGAGTCGCTTAGTCAAGAGGGACTTATTCCATTGCTACAACACGTATAAAGTGTATGCGCCGCCATCGAGCGATATCACGCAATAGCGATAATTAGCCACCACTTTAGGTGATAGTGGAAAAGCACTATTTGTCCCAACTATGTCAAAGTCCATGTGACAACTTTCTCTGTGTCATTTTATCTTTCTAGATTATGCCCTTGATGGTGATGGATTTGTTTGGGGATATGCCCGGTCTACCGGGTCTCTTCCTGTCTGCTGTAGTCAGTGCTTCTATCAGGTACTCTAAAGAATTGTTCACATTGCGGAAGCACGTGGACATAGCCAGTAGAGTGTGGGTAGTTCCGTCACCGGAAGTTGTGCTGTTGGTAGACCAAACACATAGAGCTTTTAATGTTACCAGAATATCAGTTTATCAGCTTGAACATGGAAAATGGCACATTTACATTTTAATATCCTTTCTTGGTAGATTGTAGATTAATTTTTGTAATTGCGTCATCAACCTATTAGATAACATATACAAAGAGACTACATGTACTTCGCTGAAGCCTATATATAGTTTAACAATTCCCGGATCTGCCTTTTTTTTGTCAGAGAGAAAAAATAAAATTGAGCACTATTTGCGATTAGCCGAAACCCTGTAAGAATGCCTTTTTTTTCTTTGACAAATCTAAACATCATCATCCTGATTCAATTTGAATTTTAAATTTAATTTTCACAGCACACTGTCGTCTGGGGTGAACTCGCTAGCAGCTCTATCAGGAGAGGATGGCGTGAAGGTGCTGTGGCCAGACATCAGCCCAAGGAAATACACCAGGGTCATCAAGTTGCTCGGTAAAACCAGTTATTCTGTAATGCCCGGCACACGAGGCGTCATTTCGCTGGAGCTTTCTCCCTCTCTCTAACTATCTCTCTCGCACTCCATCCGTCTCTCTCTCTCTCTCTCTCCCTCTCTCCGTCAGTCTCTTTTTCTCTCGCTCTATCTCTCTCCTCCTCAATGCTATGTTCTTCCATTATTCAGGTCCGGTCTATATCCAACTAAGAAGGCCGATTTTCTTTTTTTTTAAGTTTCTGATTAAAGCTTCCAAACAAAATTGTTTTAACATGATGAAACATTATCTGAGAATAACGTGTGTTTTCTACATCACATAATAAATCATTTCATTTGCAGCTGTGATGTACGGTTTACTTAGCATCGCTTTTGCCTTTATTGCTAGTCAACTGGGACAAGGAGTTTTACAGGTGAGCAAAGTATAGTATAAAAAGTAATTTATGGTTGTTTGTCCAGAGTCCGATTGTTTACATGTTCAAATACAGATTTGTATGTTTATTAACGTTAGGTATATTTACTGTATTTACTAGGAGTCGACTTTAGATATAATTGAAATTAGGATGAAAACCCTGATCTTAATTTAAGTCCGCGTAATTTTAAGCCCCTCTAAAGTGTTGGGAGCCCCAAATTCGCCAAAAATTGTATGGCGAAATTTAACCTAAATTGTATCATAATACAATAAAAGATGATATCATTTATGACACCCTTCTGCAAAGATTTCCCTCCAAAAAATGTGTTTGAAGACAAATATTGATAAAAGAATACATAATTTGGGTTTTCTGTTGTACACAGAAAACCTAAATTTTGTATTCTTTCGTCAATATTCGACTTTACACACATTTGTTTGAAAATCCCTGCAGAAATGTGTTTTAAAAGACATCCTCTTTCAAATTATGATACAGTTTAAGTGAAATTTTGCCATCACATTTTTGGGGCTCCCAACACTTAAGAGGGGCTTGAAATTAAGCAGACTTAAATTGTATCGCAAAATTTCACTTAAACTGTATCATAATTTGAAATTTCCTACAAGGATTTTTAAAACAAATGTGTTTAAAGTCGAATATTGATGAAAGAATACAAAATTTAGGTTTTCTGCGTACAACAAAAAACCCAAATTATGTATTCTTTTATCAATATTTGTCTTCAAACACATTTTTTGGAAGGAAATCTTTGCAGAAGGGTGTCTTAAATGATATCCTCTTTCATATTATGATACAATTTATGTGAAATTTCGTCATACAATTTTTGGCGAATTTGGGGCTTCCAACACTTTAGAGAGGCTTTAACTTTTTTTTTTCCATTTCACATATAGGCCAACAAGTTTATGTGCCTACTTATTGTTCTCGAATAAAGGTTAAGTTTTAGATAATAATATTTTGATAATTGCTGAAGGTATTTCTAGGCATTTTATTATATTAACTGCATTTTATTATTCAATTCTATTTCTTTTCTTCATAGCTGTGTCTTTCAATTATCGGAATAACGTATGGTGGCATTATTGGTGTATTCCTTCTTGGCATATTTATTCATCGATGCAACTCAAAGGTAAGAAACAGTTTCTAGTGCTTTTATTTTCTTTCAGAAAGTTAGTAAAATTCACATTCCGTCCTGAATGGATTCTTTAACAAAATAGATCAGTTGCATGAACATTGCAGAAATGGCAAGGTAGCGGTAGTAAGAATGTTTTTAAGAAGAATCTAATAATTTGTTTTCTATTTCATTACATTTTATTTCATTTCATTTCCAAACATAAGATAAAACAATATGACATCTTGACATATTCAGGGCTTGGTTGATAATCAGTTTAAACAAACTGACAATAAAGAAATGTACAACATGACTTGGATCATAAAGAACTGGGAATTAAGTAAATCATTCCATAATGTACTTAAAATTGCATAGTTCGATTTTTTTTTTTTAATTACCAAACACCTCGACAAAACATGACAAGAACAAAAAAACGTTTTGAAATGCAGAGGCCGCCATGGAAGCCAAATGCTTGTGAATTGAAGGCCCCTTGGCAAAAGAACAAAACTCCCCCAAGCGCACACACACACGCAAGTTTAACCAAACACACGTCCACAAGAGCTAGCACAAAATGCAAACGCACGGTATGATACGGTAACATAAAAGAACAGAGGAAACGCGGGGGTAGACTGGCATGCCTTGCTCATCCTGGTCGATCCTCACAAAAGGGAAGGGAGGGGTACGATAGAAGAACCCAAAATCAAGAAACAGTCGTATACAGAAAACGAAAAGGCCGAGCTGAGATTTACACTAGGCCATTTAATAGGCTGAGAAGCCTGATGAGATAACATTACGTATGATTAAGAAGCTTTCTTTAGCTTGCGTTTAAAGGAATAAATACTTTTCAGTTGATTTAGATTAAGGGAAGGGAATTCTATAGTTTCGGTCCGGTAAAAGTGAAATATGATTTGCAAAATGTGTTCTGGACTACTGGCCCTGGTAAATAAAATGAGCCAGGTTGCCCTACAGGGTGATTGTTAACATGTTGGAATCAAGCAAATATTTTAAAAAGTTAAAAATACGTGGTATTGACTTCCCAGTTAACGATTTTCGACTAATATTTGGATCTAAGCCACTTTTGTGACTTCAACAAAGTGAAAAAGCCTTTATGAAGCTTAAAAGATCCTTAAAAATACAAAAATGTTGAAGAGGGTTTCAATCCTTCATATTTATTATTATTGTTACTATTATTATCATCTTCATCATTATTATCATATTAATTGTTGTTATTATGATAATTTCGTAACCTATAGTCGTTACCTTCCCTCTCCTGTTTAAAGGGAGCCATCGCGGGCTTGGTGACTAGCGTCCTCTTCGTCGGCTCGATGAAAATTGGCTCCATGATTTACCCCTCGTCCAGAGGAAAGAACTCCCTATCCGTCGCAGGCTGCCCAGTCCCCAACACCACCGAGTCAATGCTGACCGATGAAGCAGTATGGTTAGAGACGACCATGTTATCACCTTACACAGACATCTCCTCTCTCCCAGAGGGTAAACCAGTGTCCAAGTAAGCTACCCCATCCCCCGCCCTGGCCGGCTTATATAACCTGAACATTCAAACTTTATCCCTCCCCCAAACAAAAACAACAACAACAACAAACAAACAGACAAACGAACAAACAAACACAAACAAATAAATAAATGAATGAATAAATATATGAAAATAAAAATATAACATGAGGGGTATTTTGGGGTTTTCGTATGTCCCTAAACATGTTAGACATTATCATAGAATTAGAATTATCCGTCAGTGAGTTTTAAAACAGTGTCAACACTCAACAAAGTAGGAAGATTAATATATGTCAAGTTAAGTATACCCAAAACTAAAAAGATGAGTTTCTTTAATGTAACTTTTTAAAATGATGTACTGCTTTAAAAAAAAGGTCTTAAAGCAACGATAAAGTAGTCATTTTGTGATATTAGTTACGAGATATTTATTTCATGAAAATAATGTATATGACGTAAAGCATTTTAAGAGTAGCATACAAGGTACTTTGAATGAATGCAAACAAAATAAAAAAAAGAACAAAACAAGGCCCATCATTAAAAGCCCATCGTTGAAAGCCTAAAGAAGTTTGACACGTTTTGTTCCCAAGAATAGGCAATTAAAAACAAAATTATTTCTTCAGAAGAGAAAAAGTAAACTTTAAACAAAGTTGCTGGGAATCAAGTACATCATTTAAAACAACTGATGAATCGTGAAAAACTATTTGATTTGATTTGATTTTATTTGATTTTCTTCTGCATTCATGTAAGTACACAGTTTTTCGATAACAACAATAATATAAAGTACAATAAGTATTTTACTGACAATGAATCATAAATAAGCAAATATATATAACAATTGTTATTTTCCAAAACGAAATGATAAACTGTCATACATACTAAATTTTCTCAAACATTATAAAATTATTTTGAATCATAAATAAGCAAATATATATAACAATTGTTATTTTCCAAAACGAAATGATAAACTGTCATAAATACTAAATTTTCTCAAACATTATAAAATTATTTGCGGAAGAAGGACTGATATTGTAAGCAGATTGCTTGATAATATGACAGCCCCAGACAAAACTCATGAAATAGATTAACACATTAATTAAGCGGAACGGATAGTTAATTGAAAATACAAATTTTAATGATGGTGATATTGACAATGCAGATGAGGATGATGGTGAAGATGATGATGAAGATGATGATGATGATGACGATGATAATGATTCTAATGAAAGAAGAGATGACATTATGATAAAGACTGAAGAGTTAACACAGAAATTTTACCTTGAATATTCTGATAATAACATCGTTTTAACTTTACGGGTAGGGTAAGAGTGAATGGCTTTATTTATAGTGTAAAAGTTTGAAATGAAAGAGGGAGCATATTATTTAAATACTTAACATGATCAGTAATCTTTGAAGCGAATTTATGTCGAATACTGTTAGGGTTTTCAGTTTGTAAAATATTGGACTGTCTTGTGTGAGATAAATATGGTGAACCAGTACATATACAAAGGGCTTTCTTTTGCAATAAATAAATAGAGTTTATTTTGGTTTTGGCGCTGGTGGCCCAAACTAAATTACAATATGTTATATACGGTAATATCAATGAATTATAAAGCATAACAAGCATATAACATAGGATTAATTTCTTCATTTTATATAATAAACCAACATTCCTAGAAATAGAAGTAGTGATATGACGTATATGTTCATTCCAATTTAGATTTTCATCGATAATGACACCCAAAATTGTTTGTTGTTTTCTTTCTTTCGAGAGGGACATTATCTATAATTATGTCGTAAGGAAAGTCAATGACATGAGAAATTGCGTGCTTGAAATACATGAATTTGTTTTATCTATATTAGGGGATAACTTATTGCATTGAAACCATAGAGATAATTTTGGAAACTCATTATTAAGTGTATTTACTAAAGTGTTTAAATAATGTGAACAGCAGATGTTCGTGTCATCAACAAATAGCACAAATGATAATAAAGGTGTTGTATTGGTTAAATCATCAATATATAATAGGAAAAGCAAAGGGCCTAATATTGACCCTTGTGGAACTCCACATTTGGTAAAAATTTGGAAAAAACATAATTATACACTACATATTGTTTTCTGTTAGATAAATAGCTCTCAAACCATGACAGTGCAATTCCACGAATTCCATAACAGTAAATTTTTTCAGTAAAATTTGGTGGTCAAGCGTATCAAAGGCCTTTGATAAGTCCATAAATACTCATATTACATGTTCTTTATTGGCCATAGCATTCGTTATTTTATCATATAATTGTACTAAAGCTTGGTCGGTTGAATGTCCTTTTCTGAAACCATATTGATTTAGATTTAGGAAATGAAAAGTATCTATAAACTTATAAAGCCTATTGTAAATAATCTTTTCTAGGATTTTGGATATGCTGGGAAGAATAGAAATAGGCCTGTAATTACTTATTTCATGAGGATTGTCTTTAAAAAAAAAACAGGATTTACCTTAGCAATTTTCAAGGACTCGGGACATTTCCAGGTATTAATTGATAGATTAAAAATGTGAGTTAAAGGAGAAGCGATAAAGTGTATGATGTGTTTAAGAAGGAAAGCACTAATTCCATCGTGATCCTGTGATTTACTTCATTTTAGATTTGTTGTTATTTCGGTTATTTCATTAGGATCAGTGGGATTAAAAACAGTAATGAATTTGAAGGTTCAGGAAGAAATGTAGTAACATGTTCGTTCGGTGTATTCAGTTTATTTGCTAAATTAGGTCCTATGTTAACAAAATAGGAATTAAACGTATCGGCTACATCTTCAGACTTTATAACTGATAAGAAGATGATAAGAATAGTTTGAGCTTTCTCTCAAATGAATTAAGAAATATGATTTCTCATAAAACACGATCGTAACTACTTTTGAAATATATACTCAATGGCAATTCCAATACCCTATTCTATGTCCATCGAAATCATGTTTGGATTTACGTCCTTATAATATTCGCAGATTTCAGAAGGTGACGTAAAAGGCTATCGAATTGCTTCAGGTTGATTTTTCGAAAGCAATTGCGACCGTGTTTTCACGACTTTCCCTTTAAATTTGATTCTTCTTTTGTAGCTCCGGCATAGCTGATTTCTACGGCATATCTTTCCTGTACTACTCCTTAATCGGTGTCATCATCTGTATAACCGTCGGGGTTATTGTTAGCAAGATCACAGGTAATTTTTTTTAAAAATTATAATTAACCTTTCCTTTGCCACAAGTGACAATGCGATCAATTCCTCGTATGCCACGAGTGCCGATTAGCACTAGACAATATGCATCAACTTACAGCATTGTTTTGTGCAACACAAAATCTCAGCTCCTCTCTCTTTACCATTCCCTTTTATAATTTGATTTCTTCTGTGTCAGGTTACACCGACCCAGACACCATCAAACCAGAACTGAAGAACAACTTGACAGACGCCCTCTTCTGTTGCTTTCCAGAGACTCTTAAGAGAAGGATGCGATGTGGAATGGACAAGGGGAAAGATAATGTAAGCAAAATGCCATTAGATCCTTTTTTTGGTGTCAAAATAGATTATGTGCCTGCAGAGTGCAGACTACTGGTTCAGTATGCATATTACTTTTGAAATTCCCATAATACAATTGCATAAGTCCATCTAATCTTGATTTGATTTTCATTCCATTGTAAATATTTGAAGACCTTTTTTGTGAGAAAAACAAAAACTTGTCGCAAAATCCATTTAGTGGCTTCTTCCCTTGTAACCTACATCGAGATTGGTTTATAAATGCATTTTAAAAAATATTTTAAATGCAGGACTGACATCTGCATTTGGCAGACCAGCAAACAGCATCCTCTTCCCACCCCCCCCTTTTTGTTGGTGTTGAAAATCTAGGAAAAAATACAAGAAGCAGTGAGAATATGGCACCGAAACTTTTCACCTATACTCTCCACCCACATTTGGCCCCCTGTTTATACATTTTTGGATACGCCCCTG
Organism: Mesocentrotus franciscanus; assembly: GCA_037976565.1. Classification (NCBI taxonomy): domain Eukaryota; kingdom Metazoa; phylum Echinodermata; class Echinoidea; order Camarodonta; family Strongylocentrotidae; genus Mesocentrotus; species Mesocentrotus franciscanus. Next base: position 16,035,861 of record CP137683.1, read on the forward strand.
TCTTTGGATCCTTTATTATTGTAGTTGTTGTGTTTGTGTTGTTTTGATTGTCTCAGGGCGATGACGAGGTCGATGACGTAAAGGATATGAAGTACTTCAATGGTGTGAAGGAGAACATGAAGGAGATCAACGGCGAGGAGAAGAAAAAGATGATCGAGTCTTATAATGACAAACACCCCCAGAAGTTCAGTACAACGGTTTGACTTGATAGACAAAAATACGGGGTGGACTGATTATATTTCTAGCTCTGGTCATATATGGTTGTACTCTCTAAAAGGAATCAATTTTTTTCTTTCTATTATTCTTTATATTCATCATACTTTTAATTATCTTGTTTTATCTTTCTTCCTATCATAATTTTCATTACAGTATTGACTTCATTTTCGTTCACGATTGCTGATGGTGATTTTTTTTGTAATGATTTTGGTACCAGCACCAAGACGTGACATTGTAATACAATCTCTCTTGTTATCCTGTTCTGAGTAGATAAATAGATAAATTAACAAATTGCTAACATCAGTCCGACGATTTTGATGCCATTTTCACGAACAGGTTTTTGCTCGACCTACCCTGTGACCACAAATCGCCCAGCCTTAAAGCCAAATACCGACCTGTCGACAGGGAAAATCTCCTTTTTTGTTATCATTGAACGCGGAAAGTGTCTCAGCGGGTATAATGTATATTGAACAGAAATTACAAAAGTACTTTTCCTTAATGAATACATTCATCTTTCATATTCACTGCCATAATAAGTGAACTTTACTTCAATCGAAAAGAAAAGAATGGGGTATCATATTTGTCACTAAACATATTTTGTCTACAAATACGAAAGTGCAAAATACAGGAAAACCAAAGCTAGTTTATCATTGCTCACATACACTGCCATATCTGTATAATCAGAGGCGGCCCTCCCGGGGGCAGAGGAGGGGGGGGGGGCACAGTGCCCTCCAACTTTTTCAAGCACCCAAAAAGTGCCCCTTTTTACATAGAAAAAAGTGCCCCTTTAACTTTGTAAGAAGTGCCCCTTTTTACATAGGAATAGTGCCCCTTTCACATTCACAAGTGCCCTTATTAATTTGGACACGTGCCCCTTTTACTTCCCATTTTCCTTGCAATAAGTGTCCATTTTCCATTCTCATAAGTGCCCTTTTTAATCTCTAGTAAGTGCCGCTTTTCAGGTACGAGAATTGCCTCTTTTCACTTTTGATAAGTGCCCCTTCACCTTTGATAATTGCCCTATTCAAATCTGAGAGGTGCCTCTTTTACTTTGACAAGTGCCCCTTTTCCTTTGTAAGAAGTGCCCCTTTCCCTTTTAATAACTACCCCCATTTTAACTCTGATAAGCGCATCTTATATTTTCACATGTGCCCCCTCTATTTCCTAATAAGTGCCCCTTTTCCTAATGATAAGTGCCCCATTAAAAAAAGAGTCCCTTCCCCTTCTCATAAGTGCCCCTTCTCTTGTAAATAACCCTTTTCAAGTACGAGCAAATACTCCTTTTCACTTCAGATAAGTGCCCCTTCACCCCCGATAAATGCCCCCTTTAAAATCTGATCGATGCCCATTTTCTTTCAACTAAATCACATTTTCCTTTATCATAACTGCCCCTTTTGATATTAAGTGCCCCTTTCTATATCTGGTCATTGCCCCTTTTCAGGTGCCATAAGTGCCTCTTTTCACCTCTGATAATTTCCCTTTAACAATGATACGTGCCCTTTTCCTTTCTAATAAGGGACCTATCCCCTTTCATAAATGCCCCTTTTCACCTCTTTAATTTAAATGCCCCTATCAAAATCTGATGGGGGCCCCTTTTCCGTCGACAAATGCCCATTTTCTATTCTCATGACTGACTTTTTCCATCCCTGGTGAGTGCCTGTTTTTGAGGGTGTAAGAAGTGCCCCATTTTCACCTCTGATAATTACTCTTTGTACTTTGACACATACTCCTTTTCTTTTCTGATAAGTGTCCGCTTTTCCTCTCATCATTAAACGCGCCCCTAATTTCAAGCGACTAAGAGCAATTTCCCCCAACGCTCGCACGCATCTATAGATGATATACTTATGTTACTTATCAAAGGTCTTTTCAGTCTTTCTTGAGAATGTGCTTATAACCCCATCAGGATTGGGTTTTTTCCTCTTTATAAGATGTAATTTTTCGCACTGCGACCTCACAAATCTTAAAAATTTTCCTCGCTCGCTTCGCTCGCTCGCAAATAATTTTTAAGACCATCACACCAAATTGCAAAGTATGATGCTTAAGCAATATCTTGTATGGTGTATAAAGTGAAACAAATATTGAAATCATCCCTGATAATGTAATCACAATGTAGGGTATATATCAATGTCTAAAAAATTGTATATTTTCGCTTTGAGATTTCCCTTTGTAGGTGCCCTTTTTTTTCCAGAAAGTGCCCCACTTTGGAAGTCGCTCGGCCGCCCCTGTGTATAATGTGATCTTTACTTAGTTATAGTCTATATCAGATTGTCGTGAATATTACATACATTAGTTGCTAGGAATGTCATTTATAAACAAATGGAAGTGAGAAAGATGGACATAACGAATTTTGTACATACGTGACATTTCATTAAAAGGCAAGGAAGTGTAAATTCAATGTGTAAATTTAATGTGTAAATAAAGTAAAGTTTCATCCAATACATTTGGAACTTAATTCTTAGACATTTCATAACTTCGATAAAAAGATGTTATAACAAACTGCTAGCAATTTTATAAAGGTGTATATGTAACAAGCAATATAATATTGATTTGGATTTTATATATAGTTTATTTCAATTAACAATGAGGATTTATTTAATACTTTAAATTGAATAACAAATATCATCAATGCTGCAATGTACAGGGAGATTCCGTGTTTCAAGTCAAATAATAGAGTGGATATTATACCAAATAATACCTTTTCATCAACAAAATTTGAAATATGATCATATATAGCTTTAATTCAAATAGTAACAATCACAATGGAACTGTATAATATATAACATTGATTATTTTTAATACAAAAAGTACGATAATAAATGCCGCAGTAATACCAACATATTTTTTACATACAGTCAAATTTGGTTGTGACGAAGTTCTACAACTTTGTCGGTGCGTATATTTCATGAATCTTTAAGCTCCGACTTTAAGAATAATTACGTTTCAATGAGGCTGCATTTTATACCAATTTCATAGTGTTGAATTTTTTAGAAAAATGTAAATGAATGCTGCAATACACATAATTAAATACAGCTTCTTAAGTTAAATACAAAAATCGTTTGTTCATAATTTTTACTCTCAAACACTATTAAAAAGGTGATCATTTCAAACAACTTTTTTCCATAACAAGTGTTTGGATTTCTATGATAAACTTAATTACATAATGTGTAACATATTTCATTTACAAAGACCGCATATATTTCACTATTAGAATGAGAGATCTGTTTGAAATTCAGATATGTTCTTTACTACTTTTACTACATTCATTTTTCGTTTGTCGTTGACGCGACTGTCCTTGTATTGATCATTGACTGACGATGAAACAATGGCGCAGCTTTTACGGTATCGAATGGTGCGTTTGTTTGTTGAATTTTAAAGGCAGGGTAATCTACTGACACTAATTCAAATGTACGTATACTGCCATTCTGCTACTTACAATGTCCCGATGTGTCAACATCCATGTCCCACAATGCATCACCAATAATTGACAACGCGCGCGTGATGATGCTTGGATACAGGAACCCCAAATCGCTCTTTGTACGAAAGATGGCGCAATTGAAAATACATTACAGCAGTGGTAGCGATGTCGGTAAAAATAATACACTGCCTTTAAATGAAAACGAAAAACTATGCATTAGCACCTTATAATTACTATGTTTATAATATCAGTAGAATTGACTGTTCACAAATGTATTCAATGTTACGTATGGCTCTACTATGGGTACACGTGATCAAGTCGTCTGTTGATTTTTGAAAGTAGTGTGACGTAGGCCTATATCATGTGTTTAGGGCAAATTTCCACCAAGTGCATAATTTTCTTTCCGTTTTATGTTAAAGATAATCTTTCCAGGAACATCTTTCAAATAATTATTTTTCATTTCAGTCAGCTTTAATTGGATATCATATGCTTTGATTGAACCATATCATATCTGAAATCCAGATGACCTAGCCGTAGCAGCATTAGGGGAGAACATGCCCCCCTAGAAAATGTTGTTTGTCAGTTTGTTTTAGATCTACGCACCCATTAAAAATATTATGCCCCGACCCTGGTCCTACGGTTGTCAGCATAGATAACATAAGGTAAATGAGATTAAATAGATTTTTATTTGCAATTACGTCCACGTCGTGGTTGTATATTCCTCATCTGAATTTTCAGCCGGTCCTTCCCGGATAGGCCAACCTGTAAGTGGATGGCACTCCGAATCCGCCGAATCTTCCTTCTCGTTTTCTGATGGTTTGACGTCGATCTTTATGAGAACAAAAAATGATGCCATTGTTCTAAATGGCTGGATCCATATACGCCTCTGCGGCATTTGTAATAACAGTTGTTACAGTTCGCTTTAAAATCGAATTGAACTGCATTTTCACTTTGGTCGTCTTTTCGCCGATAATCAAATTACTTAGCTACAGGTATTTGAATATACACTACATATGATTACAAAATGCATAATCAATGGCCTTTATTGAAAGGTTTATGCTTGGATTTTTAAAAAGGGCCTATAAAAGGCAAAAACAACAGTGATTTTGTTCTTTCTTTCTGTTGCTATGAAAATAATATCTGTTCGATTAAACGTTTAATGATTTTTTTTCTCTTTCATTTTTGGATGATCTATCCTGATCCTGTTGTTTTATTGTGCATAAAATCAGATGCTTTTATGTTATTTCATCTTTTGCAATAGTATGCCTTGAGCATTTGATTTCAAAAGCATTTGGCACCTTAAAATCTTATATCATCATTATTATTAATTCATAAACTTGGCCATCAAATGTCTTTCACTGAAAATGAGGTTATATGTGAATGCAATTAAATACATCATCCTTACGCTAACGGGGTATTTATATTCCTCATCTGAATTTTCAGTCGGTCCTTTCCAGATATCTGTAAGTGATTGGCACTCCGGATCTACCGAATAATCATTCTCGGCTTCTGATGGTTTGACGTCGATCTTTATGAGAAGAAAAAAAAATAATGCGATTGTTCTAAATGGCTGGATCCATATACGCCTCTGTATAACAGTTTGCTACAAAATCGAATTGAACTGCATTTTCACTTTGGTCGTCTTTTCACCGACAATCAAATTACTTCGCTACAGGTATTCGATCATACACTACAATTAATAACAAAATGCGTATAAATCAGTGGCTTTTATTGATACGTTTATGCTTGGATTTAATAAAAAAAGGGCCTATGAAAGGCCAAAACAACAGTGATTTCATTTTTTCCTGCATGGTTCCTATGATTATCTGTTTGATTGGGCATATAATTAATTGTTCTCTTTCATTTGAATATGTTCTATGTTGCTCCTGTTGTTCTTTTGTGCATAAAATCATATGCTTTTATGTTATTTCATTTTTTGCACAAGTATGCCTTGAGCGTTTGATTTCAAAAGCATTTAGCACTCTAACATCTTATTTTATCATTATTATTAATTCACTAACTTAGCCATCAAATGACTTCCACGAAAAATAAGGTTATATGTAAACGAAATTAAATAAATCATCCTTACGCTATCGGGGTTATTATATTCCTCTTCTGAATTTGCAGTCGGTCCTTCACGGATATCTGTTAATGAATGGCCCTCTGGATCCACCAAATCTTCCTTCTTGGTTTCTGATGGTTTGACATCGATCTTTATGGGAACAAAAATTATGCCATTGTTCTAAATGGCTGGATCCATGTACGCCTCTGTATAACGGTTTGCTTCAAAATCAAAGTGAACTGCAATATAATTTTGGTCGTCTTTTCACCGATTACAAAAATTAATCCGCTACAGGTATTCGATTATACGCTGAATATAAATAGAAAACGCGTAATCCATGGCTTTTATTGATACACTTATGAATAGATTTAAAAAAAAGGGGGGGGGGGCTATGAAAGGTAATAAAACAATTATGATTTAATTCTTTTTTATATAGCTATGAAACATCCGTTTGATTGGGCATATAAATAATTGTTCTCTTTCATTTCTATATGCTCTATCTTGCTCCTGTTCTTCTTTTATGCATGAATCAGATGCTTTTATGCTATTTCATTTTTTGAAAAAGTGCGCCTTGAGAGTTCTTGAAAGGATTTAAATAATATACAAATCTTATATTATCAATATTATTATTAATTCACTAATTTAGCCATCAAATGACTTCCATAGAAATAAAATGAATTTAGTCGTCCTTACGCTGTCGGGGTATTCATATTCCTTTTGTAGACCGTCCCTTCGAACTAGATCTCTGAGGCATACAGGCAAACAGCATAGAAAGGAGTCAACAATGTATAACTTCAGACCAGGATCGAGAGAATATGGATCCCCAAAACCTAAGAAATAGAACCAAACAAATTATTAGATAAAAGAATACATAAATAGATTGATAAGTAAATAGCTGAATAGAGGGATATGGTGTGAATATATGACATAATTAAACTAAACTAAATTAAGTCGTTAAATGAACTAAACAATCAATAGGTCAATCATTCTATAGAAAGATAAATTTGTAAAAAACAGAGCCAAATATACTTAAAGCAGTAAGACTGTGTTAACGCTGTTTTCATGGGGGGCTTGTCATAAATTATCGGGACACTGCCTCTGCTCAAAGGTTCCGAAATGGGGCGATGTCTTTACTCCTATAAAAAGGCCTTTGTTTGTTTTAAAATAGCCCCCCCCCGCCCCACATCTGCTACCTATACTTTAACAGTGTAGGCTTTTTGCATCCGTAAAATAAATTCGTCTTTTTATTTGAGGTAATAGTTTGTTCTGAAATGCCCTGATATTGTGTTTGATGGGTAACTAATCAATTATATAATTTAAGAGACAAAATAAACGTGATTTACCTGAAACTGCACTTGCAATCATGCCGAAGGCAACTGTAAGAACAAGTCCTATTGGAGCATAGTATTGGTAAGATAAACGGTATAAGCCAGCTAAAAATCGTCTGGTTTGAAAGAAAAAGATAGCGGACAAGAAAAAGTGATTATGTATGAGTAGGAATAACTTAGACGAGAAATGCAGGAGAAATATCCATGACAACAGCTTCATTATTATTATAAGACAGAACACAGAAAATATGCAAAAAGTACATTAACAAATTGTTATAGATTCCGAGGACCTCCACCCCCTTCCCTTTGCCCCGGGACTGCTGGGATGCCCGAAATCACGTTTTTAACCACAGATCATGTTCTTCTTTTTTGTTTTTTGTTGGATGGTTGGTTGGTTAGTTGGTTAGGTTTTTGTTTTGTTTTGTTTTGTTTTTGACATTTCTGGACCCGCTCTAAATACCTTCTCTGTGGAGCGGCCGTTGTGAGCAAGAGAGTTCCCGCGGTTTTCCCCGTAGACGTCACGACGTCGTCTGCTATGGTCGTCGTATTGAGGCCCGTGCACCCAGCCACGACCAGGTGGCTGCCCTCGTCGAACGATCCGGAGGATGTGACTGTGGATCCGAGCTTTAGCCACACGACGATGATTAGGCTGAGCACTGCACCGACCAACGCTCCCTGGAGAACACAAAAATGTTTGTCTATGCAAGGGCGTATCCACATTAGAAGATACAGTCGCATCCCCCTCATTTAAAGGAAATTTAATATGTCACTGTAAATTTCGTGATACCCAGATATGGTGAAATTTGAGGATAGGTTGATCAAAGCAGCATAGAGTATCTCACAGTTAATGCAGAATAATCCGCAAAAGAAAAAAAGGAGACCGCCCATCCTTAAAACAAAAAAAAAGTTTGCATAGTAACTGTACGTTCCGCCACACAGATATCGTGAGGTTCGAGGGTAAACAAAGGCATTTCCTCAAAAGAAAATTCGATCGCCCATCCAGGAACCGAAAGTTTGTCTCTATGTCGCTACCCAAATATCGTTGGCGGTCGTAATTTTCAGACTACTTTACAATGACATGATTGCTGAAGTCCTTTTTCACCTACACTGGTGTTTTTTTCCTTTTCTGTACTAATGTAATGAGGTTCCTGGATATTCATTCAATATGCTAATCAACGTCAATACCGACGTAGTATTTTAACGTAGATTTTACTTTATCATGCACCTCTCAATAACTGTGCAGATCTGAATGTTTTGATAATATCGTAAGATTTCATTCCAGTCTCAATATTTACATGAAACGTTTTTAGTGAAAATATCTAACAATCATAAATCTATCTTGGTGTTGTGGAACGTATAAGTGATCCCTCATTTCCTAAGCTATTTGAAGTATTTCCGGTAATTTTCAATACGACGAATTTATTTCAATGCATCTGGATTGACAGGAATTACAATAAAGAAATATCAAATCTCCAAACCTTAGAATTGCTTCGATGAAAGAATACCCCTAGGGTGAATACACCAAGAACTATACCGCCTACTACTCCAAACAAAGAAATAGTAAGCTGCAAAAAAAGATAAGGAATGTCGAAATATTATCTGTGAAATATAAGCACATCTATCTGATGTAGAATGCAAGAAAGAAAACATTATAAGAGAACTGTCTGCATGCAGACAAGCTCTGTCTCTTCAATGCCTTTATTTTGGATGATATACTTATTTAAGTTGGAATGATATCATGAGGGGCCTACAACATAAGTTTGAGATTTAATTTATCTTAATCAAAACGTTTTATTACATAATACCTGTTTTTTTCTTCTAAAAAGTATCTAGACAGTTTACGTTGAGTTTTCAAGCATGAAAAGTATGCATGTTTTGAATGACATTAATGTATGTATTACCTGCGGAAAAATCTTTTGTTGAATTTGGCGGTTATTTGTTTGTTCTTCTATCAGTTGTATAATAACGCGAGTTAACGTCGTTGCAGGACCTTATATCCTTAAATGTGATTATTTGTTGCATAATCATCTTGATTTATAAATGTAATAATTCAATATTGGAAGTATTCGACTAGAGTGAGATAAAAAGATAATCAATACATGGGACTCACCGGGAGAATGCTTTCGTTCAAGCTACTAGCAAGCGCAGCAAATCCAAGTGATATCACTCCATAAAACAATGCTGAAAAAGAATTAAACAAATAATACTTTATGCAATAAGAAATACTTTGATATCTTACAACATGTCGTTACCATATAAACAGTGCTATATAACATGATGATATCAAAATCTCCCTCAGATGGTCTATTTATGATAAATGTTTATTGAGCTTGCAAACATAGAGGAGTTCTCGAAGATTCCACAATTCCTTGTTCATGTAGGATCGTAGAAGAGCCCAGATCTACATCCGAAATAAACAAAATGTAAGAGATAAACAAACAATCAAACAAACAAACAAGAAACATATTATCGTAGCTGCAGAGGCGGCGCTCCCCGGGTGGGGGGGCAGGGGCACAGTGCCCTTCCACTTTATCAAGTACCCCAAAAGTGCACCTTTTTACATAGGAAAAGTGCCCCTTTTACTTTGACAAGTGCCCCTATAAATGTTTAAAATTGCCCCTTCCCCTTTCCACCTCTGATAAGTGCCCCTTTTATTTTGACACTTACCCCTTTCCTTCAACAAGTTCCCATTTCCCTTTGCAATTAGTGTCCATTTCCCATTCTCATAAGTGCCTCTTTGTTTAGGTGTAAGAAGTGCTCCATTTTCACCTCTGGTAATTAGCCTTTGTACTTTGACACGTGCTGCTTTTCTTTTCTAATAAGTGTCATATCCCTTTTGGTAAGTGTCCCCTTTTCCTCTCATTATTAAACGTGCCCCTAATTTCAAGCGACTAAGAGCAAGTTCCCCCAAAGCTCGCTCGCTACGCTCGCCCGCATTTATAGATGTTATAATTATGTTACTTATCAAAGGTCTTTTCAGTCTTCCGTTATGAGAATGTGCTTATAATCCCATCAGGATTGGGTTTTTCCTCTTTATAAGATGTAATTTTTCGCGCTGCGACCTCACAAATCTTTAAAATTTTCCTCGCTCGCTTTGCTCGCTCGCAAATGAATTTTCAGACCATCGTACCCAACTGCAAAGTATGATGCTTAACCAATATCTTATATGATGTATAAAGAGAAACAAATATTAAAATCATCCCTGATATTGTGATCGCAATATAGGGGTATATACCAATGTCTAAAAACTTGTATATTTTCGCTTTGAGATTTCCCTTTGAAGGTGCCCTTTTTGTTGGTGCCCCCCCCCCCACTTTGGAAGTCGCTCCACCGCCTCTGCATAGCTGACAGATGTTTGCTCAATTTGATTTTTCTGATTTCTCATAACCTTGCCTTAAAGCTACTTGCGCCCTCTATACAGCAAACAATACCTAAGCGGCACCGGTTGGTCCGCCATGATCCCCGTATTCTTATACTAATTGAGAGCTGAGGTGATGATCAGTGACCATGCTGAGAGGTATAATCCCTTCTCGCCAAACTAGTGCAGACAGGCTTTAATACCTATTATGATCATGTGTCGAGTCTTGAAAACTCATATGATAATTTAGAGATTTCATGCACTATTTTCAGAATAATGTGCTCATAACGCAGTCATTTTTTTTCGTAATGATTTTGTCATGGAGTTAACGATTTTTACTTACTTAGAATACGTAGAATCCAACTGTATTTGTTTAGGCTAATATTGGGCCAGAAAGCTTTGAGTATGTCTTCTCCCGTCACCGCTGACAAAGAAGCTAGGCCGGACGAAAAGGAGCTGTTAAATTAAAAAAAGAAAAAGAAAAAGATAAGAAAAATGAAAATCTTCAAGTCATTGCTGATACAGGCATTATGATGAAAAGTTTTATTTCCAGATTGTAATTTGCCTGATGATTTTAAACGATGTTCAAAGTTAATAATAATAACAGAACAGTTCTTATGTACCTCATTATACCTTGAAAGGTCTCAAAGCGCTTAGGAAACAGAAAGAAGTGAGACAAATAGAAAAGCTGCAGGAAAATGTATTGGATTAATGAGTAGATATATCAATTAATCACTTAGATAGATATGTTTAAGAGCAGCTTTGAACTGTTGAACTGGCTTAGCTTGCCTTACATTTTGTGGAATACCGTTCCATAGCACAGAGGCAGCATGCTCAAAACGCTAGTTCAAACATTTACCATTGAAATAACAATTATTGGAAAGCCCAACTGGCACGAAAATAAAAAAAAATAAACAAAAGAATTTAGATTTTTGAGGTGCAAAAGAACAAGGCAGTCGAGTGGGATGATCGTGGGACGAGGTGAAATTACCAGCTTTTCACACGGAATAGTCCCTCTCCGTTTTATCTCTTCTCCCTTTAAACAAATAATATTTCGCCCCCCTGTAGCTACGCCTCTGACCTGATGGATGCTGCAAGTATTGCTGACACGAAAAGACCAGGAAGGCCAGGCTTAGTTGAGAACAAGTCCATTACGAAGAATGGTGTCAACTACGAAAATTATGGGAAAAATCAATAGAGAGATACATATTTATCAGTCATGTTGCCGTTCATTGAATTGTAAATTATCATACAATATAGAAGAATTTTCAGATGCTGATCTTTAGGAAGAGAGGCCTATACCCTGAAAAAAACCGACAGCCGAAAAGGGGGCATAACGTAAGAACAGGTTTAATCGCATCTTAGTTTGCCCTTTCTGATAAAAAATTGCTGCGATGTATCGGTCACAATGTGGAACATCTTTTCCTTTAAAAAAAAACAACTTATTGTGTATTTAAAATAAACCAAGTTTAGGTTGGGGGAAATTACCCCTGTGCCACCCCCCCCCCCCCGGCACCGCCATTATCTTTGCCATATTTCTCACCTGGTCGATTTTGGAGATTTTCCCAGAAGAGTAAGGATCACACAGGCTGTATGCAGCATAGACTACCAGGCCTAGCAGTACACAGAGGGATACTACTATAACTTTAAGGATAGACGATAGCATGATGGCCCTGTCAAAATGGAAACAAATACGATAGAGATTTCGATTTTTTTTTTTTACAGGTCAACAGGGGTCAAATTTGCCGCAGTTACAGTGACGACATCATATGTGCACCAGATCGACTCGCCTATATAGCTGAGGCGATGAGCCGTGCTTAATTAATTAAAGTCATTGTGAATATGTGTCACCAATTCGATAGCTAGTTTTTAGGTCGACAACTCCCGATTTTCAAAGCTTTTAGATTTCGAGTTTTCAGAGAGCTGTTACTCGTCTGACAGGCACTAAAGTAGCAAATAATTGGTATTATTGTAATCTATGGCTTGTAAGCTTTCCTTTGATATATAATTCATCTATTTCATTTTTCATTTCCGACAGGGTCTTTAAGTTCTCTTTTCGATGGTCTTCGCGATCATGTTCGTGGTAATGTCTCTAACGGGTTAGTATTACGGCTATGGATTGTAAAGACTACTCTCTCACATTTTGGCCTGGGTTGGTGACTCGAGGCTGAGGTACTTCTGGACTATCACCTGATTGGTTCCCATGGTACCAATGACGATAACGGTCATACCGACTACCACTGACCACACTGTGTGACGAACAGTCGGATCGTAACTCACCCTAGGTCATCGTCAAAGAAGAAAATAAAAGAATATTCCTTCTTAATTCGATATAGATGTAATAGTATTTGTTTATCGGCAAAAATAAAGTATAATTTGCTGGATAAGATGGGATGTTATTTAATTTATAAGATAAAACATTCATCTGAAAATGTACAAGTCATCGAACAAAAAGTCTAATATCTGTCACCTGATCACGTGTATGTTCCTCTGTATTGGTAAAATTGATTCCTGAAATATGTAGTCTATATAAAGCATGTGAGATATTAAATAGTACTTTTATTATTATGTTATGAAAGGAAAAAGAAGGAGAGAATGTGAAAGAGAGAAAGAGAATGGGAAAGATATCAAGAGACTGGAAGAGGGAAAATGTGAGAGTGAGAGAGAGGGAGAGAATATGAGAGGGAGGGAGGGAGAAAGAGGGAGGGAGAGGAAGGGGGAGAAAGAGAGAGAGAGAGAGAGAGAAGGAGGAGAGAGAGAGAGAGAGAGAGAAAGAAAGGGAGAGATTGTGCATGCTGAATAGTATTCCGTTTATCACATTATGATATAACACCTATGCGCTTCCAAATGGCCTTGGAAATCAAGGAATTGAATTATACAGAAATAGATATTATATAACGTTTGACAGAAATCACATCATGGCCAAACGATACGTCAACTAAACAGCATTAAATAGATGTGATTAAGGTCTGGTTGGTTGATCTCACGTACACAGCTAGCTTGAAGCGGTCGCTCTCTCTTGCAATACGCATCACCTCTCCGAATCCTCCAACCTGCTTCGTTCCCATGGCAACGGCTGCAATGAGACCTAAGAAGATGATGATGGCGTGGAGAACATCTGACCAAACGATCGCTCGCATCCCTCCCTGATGATGAAGGTCGAGGAACACGAGACAGCACAATAAAACAGGAAATTTATGATTAATACCCTATAAGACTCGTTTTTAAAATTTCATGAAAAGCGAAAGTTTGGACTCCATATTAAACACTGGCAAAGCAATGGCAGTTTTAGAAATCCTATAAAGACAATATCCTATAATGAATTTTATTGCATAAAACTGCATTTCACTGCATGCTGCTGATTTTTTTATTTGTTACGCCGCTACATTATTATATACCATTTTCACTGTCTTGTAACTCTTTCATGTTATACTCTGTGTTGTAATTTCTATTTTGTTTATACAATTGTACCTGGAAATTAAATAAATAAATAAATAGCGCTAAGGCTTTAAACAACATAGAAACATGTATAATTGCAAGATATAATGGAAATGTATGTGCAAGACATACCATACGAGTTTTTAGATTGATATACGCCATCTTTAATATTGAATGTTTTCTATTAAAATGACTCTTTATTATGGTTTCTTATACCTAAATACTTCCATTCTAACTGCTTATATTTAGGATTTGTAACACTCGCAGAAAGCACATCATAGAAAAAGTCGATGTCTTTGATAAGACGGTTAAAAAGATACAATACATTTATAAGTATAGAATGTAATCCAATTTAATGCTCAAGTCTTTGCTAAGGGCCTCGTTACAAATTATTTCATTCACCTGTTACGAACATTTGTATTCCAATAGTCAGAATGCGAACTGCATACATTCCATGTTGTTAGGTAGGACAAGCCATAATGTTTGTCCTACCTTGCAACAATCAATGCAATTCGCAATCTGACTATTGAAATACAATTATTCGTAACAGGTGAATGAAATAATTTGTAACGTGGCACTTATCATAGGCTGATGCATTAAATTTGATTACATTACGAAAATGGCCTATTAGATAAACCAGCATTGTTCATTCTTATCCAAGCAATCTTACCACTGCTGTGTAACTAACAGCAACGACCAAGACAATAGCAAGGCTCCCCCACAAATGAAAGCCGGTCACTGTTAGGTAGAAAAATTAAACACTTAAATCAAAGTACATGGGAGAGCAAATGGGGCAAAGAGATGTAATAATATTTACATGAGACCCGATTGCGATTTCTTTATCTTTTTCAAAGTTTTGTTCAAAGTATTCGTTTCTTCGGGAAAATGGGTAAGCTATTTGTACCTTCACAAATGCCATCTTTGTAAAACATGTTCAACTTTAAAAATATGAAAATTATTGGTCAAAATGACGGGAAAAGATTGAACAAAGTTTCCCGATTTCCTCTCTGATGTAGCTTATTAGTAAAAAATTCCCTTCGTCTGTTTACGCTAATTAATTGGCTACTTTGAGTTTGAGTTTGAGTTTGAGTTTATTGGTTTCACATTTCACATGCAAATACAATACAGATAACAAAATTAATATACATAAACTACATATTGTTTCATAATAACAACATAAATAAAATGATTATAGTACTTGACAAATTAATCAGACTACAAAGTTACATATCATCAAATTTGTTTGACAACTATTATCATGTTAAATTAAACCCAGACAAGAAAAGCAGCACAAAACTGTGAAATGTGCAGGAACCTAAAGAAAAGCAGAGCTTGTTATCAAAGAATAGGTTCCTGTTTGAATTTATAGTTTAAAACTGGTTTAATGAAGCAATGTATATGTTATGATGTCGAAGTACCAGTTTCAGAAGTGATGTTCTTATAGAATATTGGAAGTCATAACCATAACTTAAACATTTCTGTAAAATCTGTTTAAAAAAAAATCAAATAGAATCAAAGAAACTCACCTGATTGAATGACAAGTGATGGTACATATAAAATAACGCCAAGATAAACCATCTAGAAACAAAAATAAAAATAAATATTTAAAAATATAACGTTCTGTGTCACTGCATGAGCATAGAGGTTTATTAATCGAACATCATAATTTCTATTCAAGATTTGGATATATTTCCTTTACATAAAACATATTGGGTAACTGAAAAAACTGAACAATCTAAATACTGTCTTATTTTAAATGCCTTCATTACACTCAAATATTATTAATTAATATAATATTAATAATCAGTGTGTTGTCTTCGAGTGAAGGTTGTGAAATATATATTTTTCTTTATTGCCTGTCTCCTTTGGATTTTTTAAAATATCGTTTAAATTTGTTGCAGTATATTGTACTGTTTGTATATTTTGTGCTATGTGTTGCTTTGGACCCCTCTGAAAACCAGCGATGTCATGTTGTCATTGCTGAGCAGGGCTGTCCATTCGTATGTATTATCATGTATGTATTTCGCTTTGGATGTTTCATGTTGTTTTTTATACGGAAAATAAATACTACTGTACTACTAATACTACTACTACTACTATATTTACATCGAAACAAAACTGTTGTTACGTACCATCTGTACAATGAATAACAGGCTGCAAAACACACGCACAGTCTTGTTGAATCGAAGCTCCAAATACTAAACGAATCGGAGATAAAGAAAGGATTCAGACAATAAGCAATTGTGATTTTTTTTTCTTCTAAATTAGAAACAAAAAATCTAACTACCAAGATCAAGTTTAGATAAAAGTATATAAAGATTTTTGGTTGTCAAAAGTTTTTTTTTGTCCAAAATTGTATGTATAAAGTTAATAAGGGGTGTATTCTTCCGGGGCGATAGTCCTAAGGGGGCAGTTGTCTGGTGAAGCAATTTCGGGATAGTTGTCCACAAGGGTATATTGTAGTCCAAACCTTTAGAGGGATGGGGGTAGTTGATATTGGTCCTAGAATCATATTTTCATATTAAACTTTGTTCCTAACACACATAAATTGCCACTGAGTAAAAATAAAACGGTTGTTCATTATTTTCTACTATATTATGAAGTCTCTAGTTTTCTAACCTCAAAAGCACTAACGACGCCAATGTTGAAATACAAAGGCACGAACATTCGACACACGATGGCGCCACCAATAATATAAGCCAAACATATCCACCAAAACATTGTATTATACATGTAGACATCAACGGGCGTCCCGAGAATATTAATCGCCGCTGCGAACGGGATGGTCATTGACATCGAAACGGGTATAACGTTCAGTCGACGACTACCCAGAAGAAAGCGTTCGGAGGTTATCCGATGTCGGCTACGGTGGCGGCGCTCGATGAAAGCGGCGACGAGGCCGAGTGCGAACGACGCAACGAGCATGATGATGCAGACGGCGTAGTCCGCAGCGGTGAAGAGGGTTGGGTTGTCATTGCTCGCCATCTTTTGCTTGGACTGTGATGATATTATAAAATTGAGAAGAAAAAAATATAGTCAAAATAAAACTTCATTGTCGAAAGTAACTATCTTGACGGAATCGTACATAAGTACGGCAGTTTGGAAGAGTAGAGAATAGACATGTTTACTAAAAAAAAAAAAAAAACTATACAACATCGAGACCAATGCGTTTCATTTATAGCTCCTTGGACTATATTTTACAAATTTCAAATTTCAATTTATTTATTTCACTCGATAAAAAAGAGAATGAACATGTACATTATTCAAGCAAACAGTGGAACGAAACCAAACAATATAAAACAATACAGAACAAAGCATTTACAATATATAGATTGTAAAGAGTAGAAAAATGTAAGATAGAAACACAAGTTAAAACGTGTCAAACGAAATAATCAATCACTTTACAATGTGATCAATCTTTAAGAAATTTATTTATTCAGAGGTTTGAAATCAGAAAAAAATTGCCAATGCTATGGAAAATATAATGAATTATATTAATGATTACTAACTACTATATCGCAAAATATCAAACAGAAATAAATTTTGGAGATGTCTGGCTTACCGGTTTCGTCAAGAAGTCAATTCATTCAGTTAGTTTCCATTATCGTTATGACTAATACATTCACAACATTGCAACGCTAATCTTTTACATTTTCTTTTCTTTCACAGTCTAGACATGTTGTGAGGCTGTGACACGGTACCATAAGAATGCCAATAACATGTAATCATTCATGGAGGCTGAACGCCTTATCTGCTGGACTTTGTCCAATATTTTGGTTAAGCACTAATGAGGACAGTAATTAATAAATAATTATTTTAGGGAACAAAGTCCATTATTCTATGGAACAAATAATAAATGTTTTTAGCTCGTGCATTAGTAGGATGCACTGCACTTGGTTAAGTCACAATGAGACGGACAATGAACTCGACAAGTCTCGTTCATTCTCCTACTGTGACTTAACGTGCGTGCAGTGCATATTCACTAATGCACTCGCGAACATGTATTATTTGTTTTATATGAAGGGACTACTGTCAATATTAGTATAAAGTCGAGAAAATGACGGTTGTTATCACCAAAATGCACTCCCCGTGCATATGGTAAAAATGAATGCACGCACATGTGATCCATTTAGACACTTCTCATTGGCTACATTCTTGAACCCATTTAAAAATTCTTATTAAAGATGAAATAGGCTGAGCCTTCATCTAATATATATTATACGTTGACCAGCAGAGTATTAGTGTGGTTATTATGTTCTTTAACCAGACCACTATCGTTATGTAACCACATTTAATGTATTAGTCGTTGTGAAGTGCCTCGTTACGAATGATTTCTTTCACCTGTGACGAATAATCGTATTTCAATAGTCAAAATGCAAATGGCATATATTAGTTGTTGCAAGGTAGGACAAACATTTTGCATTGCCCTATCTAACAACACGTAATGTCTGCAACTTGCATTCAATATCACTAACAGGTGGATGAATTCATTCGGAAGAGGCATTTAACAAAGACATGCATAGTGTATTCTATTTGACTGCAAAGGCCTGTAGGTGGGGAAGGGGAGGAGGGGGGGGGGGTAAATATTGTAGTCCATACGCTGAAACAAGGGGCGCAATGATCCCATCATTTTAGGGGCTAAGAGAGGAACGCAATGCATGCGACTTGGGTATTAATCCGTTGAATCCGAGTGGGGGAATTGCTCACTCTGCACCCTCCCCCCAAATGAGAAAACTTATCCTTCTGGCGGCGTTTTATTTGATGAGTTATATATTTTTATTTTTGTGAGGTCGCGTAACCTTGGTAACGACCAAGCGAGAAAATCTTGTAGCCTAGGCCCGCATCCAAAAGGGCAGAATCATTGGGCGAGGGAGGGGAGGAGGAGGGTATAGTTCTGATATTTTACTGAAATGTGAATTTACAAAGTTACCGATTTAGGAGGGGCCGCGGAAGTGACTCCTGGCATGAGGTCATTATCCATTTAGCGTTTCTTTCTTTCTCTCTCTCTCTCTCTCTCTCTCTCCCTTCCTCCCTCTCTCTCTCTCTCTCTCTCTCTCTTTCTCAGTCTCTCTCCTTCTCTCTCCCTTAACTATTCGGTTTAGGACACGACCCCCTCCCCGTGACCCCTGAGCTTACACTGTATATATTATAACCTTCGTCGCCTTTTCGTCTCGACTCCTCTGAAACAGTGGCGTATCCAAACCTTGCCCTCAGGAGAGGTGAAAAGTTACAACATACTCTGATCCATATACTTTTAGTAAAGAGGGGGGCATTCCAAAATGATTTATTTGAGGAAGAAAATGTAAGTCTTTTGATAATCGTGCGTTTCTTTATATGAATTCGCAACCTGCTTACTACCAGTAGCCGTATTTTAACGCTGCATTTTTTTTTCCTGATCGGAACTCTTTCTAGTACTTTTAGTTTCAATAGAAACTTTTGTTCAATACTTATGCATAAAATTAGGTTTTCTGAGTTGGTTTGTATCTTCCCTTTTCGTCTCGACCTGGCTTCCGGATCCCTTTCCCATATTATGATAATAGATTGCGTGACAGTAATAGGCACACCAGGGATGGATATGCTGCAAAATATGTGCATCTGCAGATACACCACTTAAGCTCTATCTTTATTTGGCACAAGGGTGTATCTATAAATACACAAGACAATTCTTTTTCTATTTCTCAAATTCATATTGCAAAAGGGTTTATCCTGTAGATTGGTGGTAGAGGTATACTTTAGGGCGGTGGAAGAGGGACAATTTAGGGCGGTGCCTTCTACATGGGCATGCTCGAGAAGCTGACGTAGATCTTCACTGATATCCTTCCTCTTGCCCATGGTGACCAGTAACTGAGAATGATCAGAACGCTTTTCTTCTAGTCATACTCGTTGGGGAAGATGTCATTTAATAATAATCTTAAACACAAAATCATCAAAAGAGGGTATATATCATATTGGAAAATATTGAAATAACTTCATGACAAACATTAGTGCAGTCATAGGAAGTGAAAAAAGCACTATCAAAGAAAGGACATTTTGTTTTAGACTTTGTCTAGGGTATGACATTTTTTTAACCGGAGTAAAAAAGAAACTCTGGCCATATTTATTATTATTAACCGTATCAACCATCTGAGCAGGGCAATTGTTTAAATTGTATGTCCCTCTAAGTTTATTTGATAAGCCGACAAAACTACGCGCAAAAAAAATATTATTGACCGCTCAGAAAAGTCAATGGGATTTTGTGTGTAATTTGCCGGTCAATATTATTACACAGTAAACCAATGAACAAATATTATTGCCCATTCTGAGAAGTCAATGGCAAAATGCGTGTTAAACTAAAGTGGGAAATAATGTAAGGCTAACATCCGGCACTTTGCGCGCACTCTATTGTGACGTAATAATCACACCCAATGCACACTGTTTGCAGTGCATCGAAAATTTCGTCAAGCAATGGAGGCACCGTGCTGGTTTGACGATGTTTTTGCAACTTTTCATGCTAGGAAACCCTGTGCAGTGTAGGCTACTGTATTTTACATAATTTAAGAGTATACTATAGTAAGAGTTCCTTGTTTGCTCTAGATGTCTGATGTGGTTAATAATAGTAATATTGACTGCCTAATTCAGGGCAATACGACTTGTCATATATCACCCTCACCTTCGGTTCGGGCGATATATGTCGTATTGCCCTGAAGGCAGTCAATATTACTTAATTATGCAAATGAAGTATAGCCAACACGTATGTGGGTTTGTGCACAGCAACAAATAGATACAAGAAATACAGGAAGTACCAACATGATAGCTTTTACAAATGAATAATTTAGAAAAAATGTATTGTTTTTCCATAGGGTGTGAATAATTTTGAACAAAACTGTAAATCGAGAGTGATTAGGGAAAGCAATATGTGGGTAAAAGATTTTCTGTCGCCTAATTGGTTTCAATGATATTAACGAAATATTAAACATGTTTAAAACTATAGAATATTAAAAACTAAACAATCCCTGCATATAAACTTTTTGATTTGCACGTGAGGGTACATAATACTCTTTTTAGATTGTTGTGATAACCATCGGTTTTGATTATAATTCTTCTGCTTGCAACATGACTTGAGTCAAGTATTCCTATTATCGTTTTTTTTAAACAATTATCTTCTACCCTCTACCTCTTCATCCTTTTCTCTTTCTCTCTCTCTGTCTCTCTCCTTCTCTGTCTGTTTTCGCTCTCCCTCTATTCCACGTTTTCACTCATCACGACAATGTGCCAATACATTATTATTTTGATGAGACTATGAAATCACTCTCTATTATATTGGTCTTGCAATTGATTTGGTTGTGAGTAGAAAGCAAGTTTTTTCCCCTTAACTCCCCCCCCCCAATCTCTCTCTCTCTCTCTCTTCACTCTCCCTCCACTACTCATCTTCTATCGTCAATAAATGTTGCAATACATGATTGTTATTTTTATGAGACCATATATTCACTCTATATTGGTCTTGTGATTTATTTTGTTTAAGTAAAATGTATATTTCTTTTCTTCGCCCTTCTCTCTCCCTCTCTCTCTCTCCCTCTCGCTTTGCCTCTCTCCCTCCCTCTCTCTCTCTCTCTCTCTCTCACTCCCACTCTCTCCCCTCCCCCTCTCCCCCACTCACGCCCCTCCCTCTCTCTCTCTCTCTCTCTCTCTCTCCCTCTTTCTCAATTTCATGCTACCTACCCGCCTCTTCGAGACGACCCTTTTTGGGCCATGGCCCCAACTTGAAAAACTGCGGGGTTTGTTTCGATCGATATTTAAATACAATGTATATTATATATACATACATGTGACGTTTCTTGGCTGACCCACAGTTCACCAAGATTCCTCGGAAACTCAACATCTCCAGACCAGTTCCGCTAGCTCTGATTTCCAGTTCCAGTTCCAGCATGCGCCTCCCAAGAAATCTTATGGCAGAAAGGGGGAAAAAGCTAGCAGCCAGCCAAGACTGCAACATCTGCCTTTGATGTACTAGGCGATGGCAAGCGACAGGGGTGTCGATTTGTATCCGTGGTTGGGGGATGATAGGTGCCAAAATATTTTCGGTAATGGATCAAAGCAACCAAGAGGTAAAAGCGTGTGGCAGGTTGCACCTCCCTTCCAAGTTATTAACTTTTTCAAGTCACCCTCAATAAAGATAACATTTCAGAGAATATAAGAGTGGTAATAAAATGAATATAACATGCTAAATGTTAGTCCTGACTCTTGCCTGCAGTGTAGGCCTACCAGACTGATATCATCTATTTTTAAACGAAATTTAGACATTATTACCAACAAAAAATCCAATGGTGAGGGATATCAACTTGTGAAAGTATTATGTTACCAGTGGGCAAATGCATTAATAAGCAACCAGGAAAGGTTCATGTAGACAGAAAATTCTTTATTTCCTGGTGATAGAAACATACATTTTATGAATATTGATGTCTCCAAACAACATTCATCGTGAAAAACCCATTCCAATATTCTGTGTAAGGAGATCTCAAAAACATAGTTCTCATTAGTAAATGAAAAACATATTGCTGTTGCTTTGTTCTTCATTTGACTCTCTTCCTTCTTTAATTAAACCAACTGAATCCTCTCTGCGGGAAACTCAATTCAATGAAACAGAATATCACTGATGCAAAATTTGGTTCTCAAAATGACAGAAAATTTCCACTCCTGATCTCATACAAACTGTCTGTTTCTTAAAAACATAATATAAAACTTACGTTCCAACTACCAAACAACAAACTTCCATTATCTCCTTCTTCACCCAGATATACTTATCATACCAGATACGCTCTAAAATATAAGCATAATATTCCCCTAAGGCCCTGACCAGAGCACTATTTTTTTTTCAAAAACTATAACCAGTCTTAGAAGGTGCATTATTATTGGAAGGTTGTTATAAACAAAACTTCAAACTTAATAACATTCTAACCTTCAAAAACACCTTAACTATCTTATGCCTGTTACGTTTGAATACAATACATAGGCCTACATCAGCTTTTCAATAAAACAAAAATAAGTATAATAATCTTTCTCCAAAATATCGAACTGGAGTATTCTGTTGTATTGCTTGTTTATGTACATACAAAGAGCTTATTTTCAAGAGGCACTAGATCCATGTGTGTAACTTAAGAAAGAACTCTTTGTTTATCCGATTTTGTTCAGGTGTCTATGGAAAGTGGTATGGTAGTGAGCAGTATTTTTTTTCTTTTTTGCCTCCGAAAATTGAAAATTGAAAAATCGTGCCGGTCGATTTTTCGCTCAGTGGGGCGTAGTGAGCATAATTTTTTTGCCTCCGAAAATTGATTTTTATTTATTGATTTTTAAAACCAGCCCCCTTTGAGCGCCACGGGAGGGGCCCATCTTCTTTTTTTTAAAGGGTTTTTTACCTGTTTTTCCTAGGAGAGGGGGGGGCCTCCTGCCCCTGGATCCGCCACTGGAGGGAACTATTTGGTACTCTATGATTTAATCTACGACTGCACTCGCGTACGACTCTTTGTCCACCCCCGCAACTTTTCTATCTTCATCCCATACTCTCTCTCTCTCTCTCTCACTCGCTCTATTTCTCTGTCTGATATATCTTCCTGAAAACCTGTTTTAGACAGTCATTAAATTTTACCTGAATATCCTCAACAACTTACACTTCATTAAAGTGAAACCTTTGTAACATAGAGTTTAAGTTTTATTCTATTAATGTACACATTGGATATTTGGATATCTTAAAACCTGTGTCGATATTAAACCTGCCCAATTAGTTAAATCACACATCAATTCCTGCTCATCGTAACATTTCATCTGGAGACATAGAATAAAGTGGAACACCAGAATAGGCCCATAAGGGTCGGATACAGGATGAAATCATAATGTCTTTTATTATTATCGAAATTGTCATTCTTTCGTTCAAAAGAATTTCATTAAAAATATACAGCTAAAGCGTGAAAGCAGAGAACATATATCTATACAGTTAAACAAACAACAAAATTAATTCATTAGATGTAACTATATAATTCGAAATGCATAGAGTGTTTCACTTTGTAAAGTTAAGTTCACAGTAAAATATATACATTTAATTATATTATGAGCATTACATTATGCATTACAGATGATAATAACACACATTCAAAGCTCTTCACATTCATTGTCGTTTCCAGTCCGAAACACGTACAGGTTCCAGTAAGTTATGTCGAAAGTTTCAATATATCCTTAACAAGAAACTAGTTAGAAAAAACAAGGTTGCAAATGGCTAATTACATACAAACTCTCATTTTTTGGTCATGAGGTTGTTCTTCTCATAACAATGTGATACTTTTAGATCTTTCAGCAATGCCATGCATCTATTTGTTATTATATATACAGTGTACATGTATTTCAAATGAATAAACCACTTAATTGTATAGGTCGTACCATTACGCTTGGAAGGGCGATTTACCCATACTCATTTTAACGAATTCAGATTACAATTTTGCTTACGATGTTCATTAAATATTATTATAAGGAAGGTTTTGTTATAAGGTAATATGCAATTGCATTTTCCCATGTTTGTATATCGCAATTGAAAACACTATTTAAAAATTCATTTTTGGTCAACTTTAATATACAAAATAGCCACGTGCCGTCTCGATAATTATTATTATTTATTTGGCACTTTTAAAAAGAAACAACATACAATGAACATAGGACATAGTGAATGAATACAATACTTTGACACTTGCACACCCGACCAGGTAGCCTGGGTAAGGAAAAGGTCAACTTTAATGTCCATGGCACACAGGCCTTCCTTCCCACACCTGGGGGGCATTTCATCAACATTTGTCCACCGACAACTGTCGGCGCCGACTAAATTTGACCAATCAGAGGCCTGGAAAATAGTCGGTGACAATAAAATTGTCGGTGACAATAAAATTGTCGGTGAAAATGATATTAGTCGGTGAAAACCACCGACTAATTGTTTCATGAAACGCCCCCCTGATCGGATGCACAAACATCTTGACCTAAAGTCATTTTTTTCATTTCATTTCATTTATTTATTTAAGCACGGAGGCCTACCTCAGCCCATGGACTGTTCTTCGATCGATCCGTAGGGCCGTGCATACATAAAAACATACAATATCAACATAATATATATACAACATAATACAACATAATGATAAAATAAATATATACAAAATAAATACAACATACACTAAAAATACATATGAAATTTTAAAGGGGACGGGGATTACTCATCATCAATGGCTCTTGATTCCATATACTTATTTAGATTACGTTTGAAATTCATATATGACAACTCACGTTTAAGTTCTTGTGAAATAGAGTTCCAGCACTTCGCACCAAAATAACTAAAACTCTTTTTCTTAAAACTTGTTCTCAATTTCGGTAGTAAGAAATTATTAATTGAATTTCTCATATTAAAATTCAATTTTTTGAGTTCAAATAAATCTAGCAAGTAATTAGGACAATTATGATTAGCAATTTTATACATCATGTAAAGAGCATGTTTATCTCTTCTCTTTTCTAGGAAATCAAGTTTTAACTGCTGATACAGGGAAATTGTAGGATATCTAGGCATCAACTTTTAATACAATTCGAGCGCTCTATTCTGAGGAACCTGAAGCTTCTTAACAGATTTTCTCTTTATATTTCTCCAAACCACATCACAATAGTCAAGTTTACTTTGTAATATTGTTTTATAAAACATAAGTGCAATATTCTGGGAAATATAGTTCCTTATTCTATTAAATAGGTACAGCTTTTTAATAATTATATCTTTTCTCAGAAAATTAACATATACATCCCAATCGAGATTGTGATATATATATAAACCTAGATATTTGCAATGATGTATCTGATTAAGTTTTACGTCATTAATATATATATATTAATCGTTCGATTTTTAACTTTGGTTCTAGATCCAATTAACATGACCTCACATTTTTTAGTATTGAGAAATATTTTGTTTGAGTTCAACCATTTTGAAAGACGTATAAGATCAGCATTAATGACATTTTCAATAGTTTCTGTTGTTTTATCAGGGTAATATATGCATGTATCTTCTGCGTATAACGATATACTACATTTTTTAATACAATTTGATAAATCATTAACATAGATGGTCAAAAGCAGGGGGCCTAAATTTGCCCCCCTGTGGAATTCCACAAATTACATTCAGTTCGTCTGATTTTACACCATTTACAACCGTGTACTGTCTTCTATCAGTCAGATAGTTAAGGAACCATTCACAAGCCCTTTTGTCAAGTCCAATCAATTTGAGCATATCAAGGAGGATAGCATGGTCAACCGTATCGAATGCCTTTTTAAGGTCAATTGTCACCATTCCAACAATGTCACTCTGTCTTCTGTGACATTCAGAAGGGCAGTGGCCATTGAGTGCTGAGGCCTAAATCCGGATTTTTTCACGTCAATAATACTATTTGACGATAAGTAACTATATAATTGATTGGACATAAGCTTCTCGAGTATTTTTGCTTTTACTGACAGTATTGAGATTGGCCTATATTTTCCCATCTCTGACCTCTGTCCATGTTTGTGCACAGGTATAACTCTAGAGCAAATGTGGATACAACATAGAATAATATCACATGGAAAAAATGACAGAAGTTCAAACATACATGTACATGTACTGCATCATAAAGCAATGCCAGATAGAAAGATGTGGAATAGAGAGAAGACAGTAAAGGGAGTAGAAAAGTAATACCAGACAGAGAGTGGGGGAAAGAGAGAGAGAGAGAGAGAGAGAGAGCAGTATAGAGAGACTGCAATAAAAAATAACAAGTTGTGGATCGTGACTGTGATGTCATTTGCATAAAATTGTGTTGTAGGTTATAAATACTATATAAGACCATTCAAAATTTGCTGAATTATTACAGTACTTGAGTTGTCTATACCAGTTACCAATACGAAATAAAGCCATACAGTACATGTATATTCATTTATACGTTTGCACAGAAATAAGACATTCGATTATTACCCATTTTATGAATAGCAAACTTAATATAGGTATATATAAAGTAATCATTTCAAAACATTATTTCCTTAAGTTCTTCCGGTCCTAGAAGGCTTCAAGTTATTTTCAGAATTTCTTTCTTGAGGACACGTAGAACATGTTCAACATTTCCGGAGACAATTTCAACCCTGGATTGAGAAAGCAAGCCTTCCCAGACTATTGGAAATATGAACCGTAGTCTAGCTGATGGAGTCTCTCCGTTCTTGCCTTCAGATGAACAAATCTAACATCCTCCTCTGAGTGCCGGACACGTATTGCAATATTATATCCAACTACTTCACTATTTGGACGTGCACGGTATGGGCGTTGGCAAAAATGCATGCGCTACTGGGCCATTATAGCCTTTAATTGAACTATTGTCCATGAAGAATTTCATCTTTTTAACGTGCTACCTTTTATAAAAACCGTTACCGTGATTATTATCATACGGTAACTGAATTACAGGTTTTTTTCATTCCGTTACCGTGATTTGTAACTTGTAAAATATGCCAGCTTTGAATGAATTAAATATTTTCCTGGACCCTTGTTGATTATTCAATCGTAATCAAACCCACTGGCTTAGTAATCTGCCGATAGGATAATCAAATTTAAATGTTTTTTTCCTCTCTTTTTTCGTCAAAATGCCTTTCTCCTGTTGTATTTTGTAAGTATTTATGAGAAGAAAATTGCAAATTTCGCAGATGGGCGACGCCTTAGGCAAAGGAAAACCTTAATAAGGCCTAAAATCGACTTCTTGGAAGTGAATCACGATAGGCCTATTCGAATTTTCATCACGCTTTCACCCCCCTCAAAAAAGGGGGTTATTGGGCTGAGGCCTAGACATAACGAAAAAGGGGAAGAGGTAAAAAGAGAAGGCTACAGGAGAAAGATAGACTAGTCAACTCTCATTATGCAGGTATAAGGTGGTTACGCTTACGGTTTACAGACAGAAATTTCTCCAAACGTTTCCAAAAGTATTTCTGTCCTTCATCATCATCTTCCACCCATTCTACATATGGCCCTTGGCCTCCCATGTACTTTCTCACATCATATGGCATCTTACCTTCTTCAATGTTCTCCAGGAACACCACTATGATGTTCTCTGTCTGGGTCTCGTCCACTTGATCTATTGCCATACGGAAATATTTCAGAAACCAGTAATCAGCGCAGGCAGCGTTACTCAGTAATACAAGAATCTTATAGCTTCTTGTCAAGACGTGATCTACGGCATCCGTGCGATGCATGCCAAGGGGAAGATCATTATCCGTGAAGATGTTTATGATTCGCTTGTAGTACGGCAAGAATCTCTGAAAAAATGGTTTCAGTTTGTCCTGAATCCAATTATCATCATAACCCGGTGTCGATATGACGCAGACGTCAGAATCGTAATCCTCGCGATCGTTTTCGTCCAGGATTTCTATGTATCCCAAAATGGCGAGTCGGAGAAGGAAGAGTTTGTGACTTAGTTGCCATCTGTAGTGGTACACGATGACGACGACGATAACCACAACGGCAACGAAAATGTTGTTAAAAAGTATACAGAGAAATTCGCTGTGCAGAGATCGTTTGGTTGGATGAATTCCAGTGCCTCTCCTCCGAAAGGTTTCAGTGATGAAAATGAGCACGTTGTTTCTTTACCATTCTGAACATTTATGGCTCCACGCAGCAACTTGATTAACCATCGTGATTTGCAGGAGCATTCGATGGGATTTTGTGACAGATCGATTGAAGATAGCGTGGTTGAAATTTGGGAAAATGTTGTCTGATTGAAAACGCTAAGCTGATTTCTTGCAAGATCTATCGAAGTTATCATTTGCGTTTTAGCAAATAAAGCCTTATCGATATAAAACAATGCGTTATTTCCAATAAAAAAGATACTCAAATGAATCAGGTTGTCGAAGATATGCAAGGGAAGTATTTGTAAGTTATTATTTTGCAGAGATAGAATGGCCAGTGAGGTCATCGAAGCAAAGGCGCCAGATTCGATCGTGGAAATTTCGCAGTCACTCAAATCGAGAACTTGTAACCTAAAAAGGCTGTAAAAACCCCAAACGGTAAACTACCGATTTTGTTTTGTTTCAGTCCGAGATACCTTAAATCGTGAAGCCCTTGAAACAGAGATGTATTTTCAGATGAATCCCACAGTTCTCTCAATATTACATACGAGTTATCTAATTCGATGCTGTTAAGATATGGCGTGTACTGAAATGTTTGGCCTGGAATTAAAGCAGATAGAGATCGCCACCAGTCGAAGGGTCTAGAGGTGAAAACGAATTTTTCCAGACGTGGAGCATGTAAGGTCATTTGAGCATTTATTCTGGTACGGGATACATTGAACGTTCGTAAGTTGTCAAGTCCTGATAGAGATGATGGTGGTGTATCCAATAACTGAGCGTTGTTAGTCAGGTCCAAGAATATAAGATTTGTGAGACCCTTGAAGGCAAATGGACTCAAACTATCAAGGTTGTTCTCTGACAAATCCAGTTCCCGTAGATCAATCTTCCAAGATGACCCTGAAGGATTGACTTGCTCTATCTGTGTGCCAGTGGCTCTAAGGCTTCGAAGTTCATCCATGCCATCAAAAAAGCAGGCTCCAGAACTCCTATATGAAAGCTAATCAGTTCCATCTTATAAACGGATGTTAGATTAGCAAAGATGGACGGGTAACACTTGAACTCATTTTGTTGCAGCTTTAAATTGGATAGCCTTTTACCACGCAATGGGTCAAAGAAGTCACGAGGAACATCGGTGATTGCCATCAGCAGGAACAGTTCATCTATCTCAGAATGAGCGATACCCGTAAACAAATTCTTCCATACTTCAAATGTTTGCCCTGGCCCCGGTATTAAAAATTCAAATACCAAAGAACGAATCGGAAAATCAGCAACAACATCGGCATCAATTTTCCTGAAACTAGTCCCACCTAGACAGAGAGTGTCTGTCCTGCAAGGGAAACTTAGAACATCAGCTGATATTTCTTGAAATGTGTTAGAGCTGAAGTCTAGCATAGTCAGTGTTTTTTGGGGGCACTTCGAAATATTTATATACGTTAGTTCATTCCCCATTAAATCAAGACTTTGTAGCTGAGGTAAGAATCCTAGGGTTTCATTCGGGAAGTATGATAAATTGCAAAATTGAAGGGATAGACTCGACAACCGTTTGGACTGCTTAAAGATATCACTTCCGGGTAGGGTGAAAATAGGGTTATGGTCTAGGGATAAGCTGGTCAGTTGGTCTACAGGAAAGAAAGTCGCTAAATCCATAAAGCCGATGAGATTGTTAGACAGGTATAACTTCTCCAAGAGAGAGTACAAGAGGAATGACGAATTCCGGAGGCTTCGGATGAAGTTATACGACAGATCAAGCGAACGGAGATCATTGATAAGGTTATTGGGTACGTCTTTCAGCTGCCTGTGTGAGCAATCGGCCGTTTTCTCCAGGAAATGCACAGAACACGCATAGTTGACGTGACCTGCTACGGTTGTAATTCCGTGTTCATTATGTGGCCGGATCTCCTGGAGCGGGGACACCATGATAAGTGAACATAACATGAGGATGGATAATTGGAAAATTGTCTCCCACGTCATGATGTATTACTCTCCTCAACAGAATTGGTTTGGGCTATAGTAATAGTTTTTGTGCCTTGTGCCTTCTTCTTTAGCGATTATCGAGTACGTCCGTCAAATGTAGGCCTACTTATATAATAATCCTATGGTTACATAGAAATAAATCATGTCCCAAGGTATTCCGGCGTGCAGATATTCACAAGATATGCTGAGATAATGATAGTGCCAACGATTAATTGCTTGGATGGAGCCCAATTAATGTCAATATCACAATATCGTAAAGCAAGAGTAAACTCGGAAATATCTAAGAGGCAAGACATTTTGTGTGTGAACGGATATACGTCCTTAACTGGGCGGAGCTAAGGCCGGGCGCAAATTAGCCTATCCGATAGGCGTCGGGCTTTATGGCAAGTATACTAATCGCGTTGTGGAGACTGACATCGGCGCGGGCGTCAGCCCGAGCGCCTATCATCATTGGTGAACTCATCATTATTCATATATGTTTATCGTATGTGTGACGAGTGTATTCGTATGCATGATTCATAAGACTAGCCTTATTTGGTGAGCGATCCCTTCTATTCAACCAATCAAATATCATGACGTCATGGCCTCATCGCTCATTGGCCTATTTTGGTCAATGCACATGAATATTAATGAAAGAGCCTTTGCAGGGGTTCGTAGATTTTCTACGAACGAAACAAAGTACATAAAAGAAAATAAAACTTTTCGCATTCACCAGTGATGATAGGCGCTCGGGCTGACGCCCGCGCCGATGTCAGTTTCCATAACGCGAGTAGTACACTTGCCATAAAGCCCGACGCCTATCGGATAGGCTAGGCGCCAATCTGCCTGATAGTAAACACCAAATGCGCAATGGCCTTACTGCGCATTTAAGAGTGAATCTCGAACGATCGCACCGAAATTTTGTGTGTGTGAATGATGTTGTATGTAAAGCTGATTAGTTTAAAGAGACTATATGTCCCTTTTGCAGCCAACATCAAATTCTGTTAAGTAGAACATTGCAGGAATCATGAATATGTCATGTATATCCTATCTGTGAAATGTAAACGTTAGCAACGTCTTAGTATTCAAAATATGCAAGGAAACCCATTTCCTTTCTAGACTTCACTGTCAGACACTATTGAGTGACTGACTGACTTCTTTTTTTCGTCGGTAATAAAATACATAAAATGAGCTGTAACAGGTACGTGCAGCATTTGTCTACATTAATAACCACTTCTTGTAATGGCCAAAACTAAACTGATTGAATCTTTGCGCAGCACAAAACATTCGACCATTCGGTACAAGGGTCACTGAAAATCAGACTATTTACATAAGTGATTGCAATCACTTATGTCGATTCGACAACTAATCGTCGTTATTTTCCCACAAAAAGACATTTTCCAGCCCTTTCGTTTTGAAGGAAGTTCTAAATCAGTACTATCTTTCAAATGCCATTGGAATTTAACCTTTTATTTTTTGGCCTGCAAATGGGACATAGTAACTTTAAAGCTCTTTAAACTAATCAGCTTTAAATAATTTTTCCCCTGTGTGAAAGAGGGACAAGTCACTTATAATACCAAGAAACCTTTAACCATGGACCTACTAAGAAGTCCATGCTTAAACTATGTATATACAAGGAAGTCCCTCGGGATCAATATTCAGGAAAAAACAGATTTTTAACCTCGTCAACATAAGGTGAATGATCGTGCTTTCGAAATGACCGACAATAAAGTTTATCAAAAATTGCTCGGAAAATCTATATTATGAATATCCTTTCACCAGGAAACCGATATAGAAAAACTAAGACTATTATGTATCTTCTATGTCATATGAACCACCACTATAATTAAAGGAACTTTCTGCGCAAACCATAAGTTTACAAATGTAGTTTACAAAAATGAACACCGAAAGGTGGACCTGTGCGCTATACAAGTAGCCACTATTATTATTATTATTATTATTATTATTATTATTATTATTATACAGACTAGTTTAACTGTTATCCGCTTTGTTCTATGCACAAGAGTGGGAAAGAGGCAGATAGAGAGAGTGGGAGACAACTGGCGTGTCCAAGTTGATAACACTTTAACAGGGGCCAAGTCCTCAAACAGGGGCGTGCTGTAGACCTATTGTAAAAGATATATTTTCCTTGGTCGTGGTCATTTAAACTGGCAGACGAGGATGTACGTCCGCTTCACCCCATGCTGGGTTATGCAACTTAGAACCAAAATAATCCAACCAAAAGTGCAACATATATACCCATAGTCATGGGTGTCGATCCCGGGGATGGGGATATATCCCCCAATATTTCAGGTGGGGATGGCCTGTACAATCATCCCCAATAATTCACCATCAAAAAAAAAAAAAAATGAAGAGAAAAATTAATGATGAGAGCCCGATGAGAGTAGTTAATGGTTATTACTTGCAAGATTACCATGAATATACACATTTTGCTATCTCATTTTCATAATACATACATATATAAATAGAAAACGAAGTAAATGAGACAACCGTATATGAGACAAAAATAAATTGAATTCTCGCTCATACGGCTTCATCAGAAATTGATCAATTTATTCAATTTATTCAATCAACAGCATCATAGAAATGCAGTGCGCCAAATGCAAAGCCGCAGCGTTAAAAAGCAACGAGCTAAATGTTAAGCGCGAAGCGCAAAAGTGCAAAAAAAGAAGTAGAGAGTGGGAGAGAGAGATAATGAGAGACAGAGAGGATAATAACCCAGGTAGCAAGCCCATGTGGGACCCACATGGGTCCCATATTCTCGGAAACATGGGCCCCATATGGAAAAGCATCTGGGGCCCTAAGGCATCTGCACCCAAGAAGCATATGGGACCCATGTGGGTAAACCCATATAAGACAGATGGGACCCAGATGGGACCCATACCAACTGGGCCCAAATGGGTATGCCCAGCTTAATCCCATCTGGTACCCATATTGGTTAACCCAGATATATCCCATGTGGGTTAACCCAGATTTTCCCCATGTGTTACCCATATGGGCATATTCATATTCTACCCATATGTGTACGCCCAGCTCATTCCCATCTAGGACCCTTAAGGGCTGGCCCAGATAGATCCCATATGGGTTACTAAATATTGGCTCCATATGGGATACCTATATGGGTTCCATTTAATAACCCAGATGGCACAAGTGACCCAGATCATCCCCATATGGGCCCCACTATGGGCTTGCTACCTGGGAAAAAGGGAAAAGGGGAAGAAACGGGCAGAAGAAAAAAGGAAGGGTGAAGAGAAAAGGAAGAAAGACAAGAGAAAGAGGGACATATACATGTATATTCCAGCATTTCCTTCAGACAACTGATGTGATTGGGCGATGAAAAAAGAGGTTGACTTTAAAGTAACCTACAATGAAATATTGCTCATGTTTATTTCTTACGATGTCAAAATTACTTTACGGGATCCCCCCCTAAAAAGCTTAGGCATGGGTGATGGTAGGTATGAGGTTTGAAGAGCTATTTTCCGAAAGGAGCAAAATCTGTTGATAGCAAATGGAGATAATGATATACATTTTCCTCTATTTACCTTGAACAAAATTATTAACCTAAATTACGAGAGAAATTATGAACACATGCATCTTTTAATAACAATTTTCCATAGACACCTGAACAAAATCGGGTAAACAAAGAGTTCTTTCTTAAGTTACACACATGGATCTAGTGCCTCTTGAAAATAAGCTCTTTGTATGTACATAAGGCGCCTTGGATCAATTCGAGTGGCTGTAATCACGCGTGCTTCCTGCAACGCAGCCTAGTTTGCGTGAAAGCCGCGGTCATCCTAATCCCTCTATTCAAAAGACGCACGCGGGAATCCCGCATAAAGAACGCGTCCGTTCCTTTCATCTTCACAACATAGAAAGACCGACTCATAGTGCTTGTAACTGATACCAGTTGACCGCCCTCTAGAGGCCTGGTCTGCCC
This sequence comes from Mesocentrotus franciscanus, assembly GCA_037976565.1. Classification (NCBI taxonomy): domain Eukaryota; kingdom Metazoa; phylum Echinodermata; class Echinoidea; order Camarodonta; family Strongylocentrotidae; genus Mesocentrotus; species Mesocentrotus franciscanus. The sequence continues at coordinate 16,070,211 of CP137683.1, forward strand.
TGTGCGTTTAACTCTCACACTATACTATACTATACTATGCAGGGGCCGCGGAACCGGGTGGCTGGGGCTTTTTTTAGTAGACACGTTTCATAAAAGCTCCGAAAAAGGGGTTATATATTGTTGGCATGCTCCGCGGTCCCTGCTATGTAGGGTCTGAATTCAGATTCCCTTCCACCAAAGGGAGAACTTATTAATTTAAGACAAATTATTATCACACATTAATACAAGTCATACATTAATGCCTTTTCTTCCTTTAATATGTTTTGCTTTGTTGTAGCTTCATTTGTCACGTTTTCGTTTCCAATTTTTATTATTTTTATGGGGTTATCTTAAACAGTACTTGACCTCTGGAACACTTTTAAACATATGGGCCATGATACGCTTGACTAATCATGAAGAGATTGTTTAATATTTATAGATGAATGGCGCAAAATGTGAGCTTTTTTAATGACAGCGCCGTAAAAAACAAACAATAACAACAACAACAACAGCAGCAGCCTTCATTTTTTCTCTTTTATCCTCAAGCGAGATTTTTATTTCCATAATGTACATTAATTACTCAATGATTGAGTGAAACATAACATAGAAATTAAAGCATATATAACAATTCTTCCAGCTTAGTATTATTTTCTTTGATTACACAAGCATGCCTTAAAAAATCTTAGCAACGACTTGACAATCTTTTTAACGCAACATTTATTAATGAAGAAAGATGGATATTATATTTAGAGTTCAGAAATAAACAATATGAAATGAAACAATCGGAGTGATCGACAGGGAGGAAATGAGAAAGGAAAAGAGAGAGGAAGAGAGAGAGGAAGGAGATGAATTAAGACAAAAATAATAGAATAGGATCGTGAGAGGGAATTCAATAAAACAATCAACTTGAAGTTATATAAAAATGTGAGGAACAAACAAAGACCAAAAGTCTATCAAAGGTTTGTCCCCAGATATATGAAATGAAAAGAATCTAACACAGTTACACTGGTATTAAACAAATTTAAAATAAAACAATAACACAACGAAAGGGCAAAATAAACCTTTCAAACGGTATGAGATTTTATGAATTATATCTTTTGCAATTCTTCTCTTAGCTAATGGCCTTTTCTCGAATAAACTGAATCACTTTGGATCACTTTGTGTAATTATGTTTTGATAAAGAACGTAATTAAATGTTGGTATCCGAATGCAGTGGATCGCCAGGTGGAGTATAGGTGAAACAGAACAATTTTCCTGAAAACACTAATTTGAAAACTTGAAGCCCGGCGCAAATTGAGCAAAGACGAGAACATAAAATTAGCTAATTACAACATGTGCAGGCCTGTATCTGGACTTCTACTGATTAAGTATAGATAGAACGATCTAGGCACATTATAGCTAGGCTTCTCGATTGTGACCATAATAATATCTACGTTTCACTAACATTGTGATTAAACATGTTTATCGAGTTTAATTGAAGTAAACGCATATCGTATTATTATTTTGTGTAAAATGTTCACTGTCAACCATTTGACAGAAGAGCAATGATATACATGTATTCCGTCTTTCCATCAAATACTATTATGTTCGTCCTTGATATTCAGTTCAGTGTAATGCGTTATAACGGCTTGTATTAAATAGTTTGAAAGCCGACGACTGAAATGCTCTTTTTACTTTAGTCACCCCCACCGTTTACCCCAGGCCGCCGATACAATAGTCTACGTAATAATAGAGGTAATTCAATGTTGCCTTTGCCCAACTCCGCGCATTAAACAGTAGTGTATTGAATGGATGTCACGAACAATACACGGGTCAACGCTTCCCCATTGTTCCTAGACCACCCCCTCTCTCTCTCTCTATTAAACTAGCCTTTCATGGTATGGCTACGTTGCGTTAACATATTATGCGCCATATATACTATGTTAGTGATTGTGATAGATTTTGAGCGAAAGAATCGGAATTAGATAACAAAAAAGTATTAAACAGGGAAACAAGAACCACAAAATCATATTGCTAGTTTAAGCTGACATAAAAGCAAGCGAAGGAAAATGGATATCATATTTAGAGTTCAGTAGAGTTGAGTTTATAACCATGACAACGACCTTTACCCTCGGCCACGTTCATTGTTCCTCTTATGCAACTTAGCTGTAGGTGGGCCTGAGACATAACTCTTTTCCCATATTCTATATATATCGGTCTCAAATACTTTCAAATATTTCTGTGTCATTTTTGTTTGTATATACTTTGTCAATACTAACAAACTATATTGTCAAAATTTGCCAATACTAAAAACTATCACGCTTACCCTATCATCTTCCGCTCTATAGAATCCTATCTTTTTATATTTATTTGTTGTGTACTTTTCATTTTTGTTGTTGTCTCCCTCTCCATGATTTCTTCTGATTTTGTAGAGTACTTATGCTATTTTTTTAATAAGTAAAAGAGAAAGCTTCATTACTTCTCTTATAATACTCTCCACCTCCTTCTAGATAACCCTTCTATGCTGAAGTATAATTTCCGATGTATATTATTTCCGTCAATAGCATATAATGAACGTTTCATTTTATTTTGATGCAACAGAGATTTACATTCAAAATCAAAACTTTTACTTTCTATAGTTTTTGTACAGTAATATTCTTTTCATTTCGACATTATCATCTACTTGTTCTCTTTTTCGTTTCCTATAATAAATATAAGGTATATGTGTACATCATCAGGGTTATGTTATAATTTATCTCAAAGAAGGAATGATGCCGACATACAAGCAAATGGCGGAATAGAAAACAATATGAAAGGTGAAGATGGAAAACGACATTGAAATAGAGAGACAGAGAGAGACAGACAGACAGAGAGAGAGAGATGAGAGAGAGAAAGAAAGAGAGACAGACAGACAGAGAGAGATGAGAGAAAGAGAGACAGACAGAGAGAGAGAAAAAAATGAGAGAGAGAGAGAGAGAGGCAGACAGACAGAGAGATGAGAGAGGGAGAGAGAGAGAAAGAGGGAGGGAGAGAGAGAGAGAACGTTTGACGCTTCATTATAATTATTACTAGTGTTATTATAATTATTAGTCTTATTATGATTATCATTATTATTGTCATTATTACAGTACTATCATTATTAATATCATTATCATTATTATCTTTGTATATAAAATAATAATAAATGGAAATGGGGGCATGCACTGGAAAAGCCAAAGGAAGGCTTGTTATAAAATCGCACACACCCAAAACATTTGATCATTACAATAATTACAGTATACAGGGTATAGATGCGGCAAGTACCAGGCAATGAAATATAAATAATATTGAAAATAATTAAAGGGTTAAGCTTAAAACTTTTTTTAAACATAATAAAACAAATAAAACCAACAAAACAAACAAACGAGACAAAAACTGAATTCTAAGGAATCAATAACTGATTTCGAATAAGTCAATAACTGGTCATTTCTAAGTAATCAATAACTGCTCAACAAAACACAGTCGGAAATGAAATGAAGCACAGAGGTTTATATCAAAGAAGACAATGTATAATGAAATGGAAAGAATATTTCAAATATGCTTCAAAATACTTTCATGTTGTCTTGCGAATAATATCTGCTTAGACTGTTGATGTGTTACGTTGCCGCAATTCTATATGAATTATTAGAGGTTTAGATGGATACAACTTTAAGTTTAACTATGAAATATTTTCAAAGGATATATATATGTATTATGCGAGATCTAAGGAATCATAATTATAATTACGAACAAATTATATGAAAAATATGTATAGATTATTAAACATACAATGTATCATGCTGAAAGTTATTTCCATATCCAAGAAAAATGTATGAAGTTACTCTCGACCTCTCCGTTCATTTTAGCTACTTCTGAATGTTCGCGTTATATTTCTTAATCTCATGATGATATACAAACACCTGAAGCTAGTATTCAGTGGATGCAAACAAAACATTGCAGCTGATGGGTTCGAAATTTAAAAACATGAATAGACTTCCTGTTTTTTCACTGCAGATTATAACAAAGAGAATGCAAAGTAGGCAGACTGTAGTTCAGATAATCCAGCTATTGTTTTGGAATAATCCCCCCAGCTCCATCATCACATGCAAACAGGCCGGTGAATGGACTGTCGTTGTTGTTGTTGTTTAATTTAGGCAAGTCAGTCAGTTTATGACCATTATTGCCGAATAATATGAACATTTTTTTAAATTCAAATGTACGTATATGCACTCACATAACATGCGTGTATATTATTAATAATATATAAATATACACTAGTGTTGCTCATAAAGTTGGAATATTTGTTTTTACCCAAATTTATGGAATGATTTTGACAATGATTTATTCCTAATAGATCTAGATAATAGTTTACATTCTAAGATTTTATTGGATAATAATTTGTAAGTGTTTGTTTTGCGTGACTGCTTAAGCATCTGTATGCTACTATGCTAATGAACTAGGGGACCTACGCCCTGTAGTCATAAATCATTGTCAAAATCATTCCATAAATTGGGGTGTAAAAAAATATTCCAACTTTATGAGCAACAGTATATAAATAATATTATTTAAAAATATATTTATATAAGATATATATATATACAAATGTGATTTAGTAAAATTTCGCAGACGAAAAGATGACATAAGATAGGATTTTTTTCTCTCTCTCTCTCTGTCTCTTTCTTTGTCTCTCTCTCTCTCTCTCTCTCTCTCTTCTCGCTTTCTTTTTCTCTCTCTTTCTTTCTCTTTCTCTCCTTTTCTCTCTTTGTAATTCTCTCTCTTTCCTACTCGCTTTCTCAGCGCCATTTTCCATCTTCATCTCTGGTATTGTTTTCCGTTCCGCTAATTGCTTTTATTCCGAAAGTATTCCTTTCGATCTTGAGATAAACTTTTATACCATAACCTCGATATGAAGAAGAAAAACACGGAACGAGCGCCTGATGATATAAAAATGAGAAGAATATTACTGTACAATGATTATAAAAAGTAAAATTGTTGAATGTAAATCATGATGAAAAAAAGAAACTAAAAAGTAATCCAGAGCGGGTGATCGAGGTGGGTGTTGATCGGAGAGACAAATAGCATAATAATAAATAACAATACGTCCAACATTCTCTCTCTCTCTCTCGTTTTCTCAATGTCATTTTCTATCTTCATCTCTCATTGTGTTTTCTGTTCCGCGATTTTTGATGAGATCGCGTTCCGACGTACTCCTAAATAAAAATAGCTGATCATAATTATAACCTAAAACCAAATTTGACCCTATCTGAAATATTCATTCAAAATATATAACAGTCAAGATGGAAAGATAAAGGAATAATTAAAATGTGATTTAGTAAAATGTCACAGAATGACGGAAAGATGACATGAGAAATGATTGTTTCTCTCTCTGTATGTCTCTCTCTCTCTCTTTCTTCAATTACTCGCTTTCTCAGCGCCATTTTCCATCTTCATCTTTGGTACTGTTTTCCGTTCCGATATTTGCTCGTTTTATTCCGAAAGTATTTCTTTCGATCTTGAGATAAATTATTATACCATAACCTCGATATGGAGAAGGAAAACGCAGAGCGAGCGCCTGATGATTTCAAAATGAGAAGAATATTTACTGTACAATAATTATAAACAGTATAACTTTTGAATGTAAATCTCTGCTGCATCAAAATGATATGAAGAAAAAAAGTTTATTATGCTATATTGACGGTACTTATTTACGTCGGACAGATATAAACAAACAAAAAGAAAGTAACTAAAGAAAAACATTAGAGCTGGGGGGTGATCGGAGAGACAAATATCATAATAATAAATACAGTACAGACTACGTCCAACTTTCTATCTCTCCCGCCCCCTATTTCTCGCTCCCTCTCTCCCACTTTCTGTCTTTCAGTCTGTCTTTCTATCTCTGTATTTCTGTCAATGTCGTTTTACATCTTCATCTTTCATGTTGTTTTATATTCCACCATTTGCTTGTATGCCGGCATCATCCCTTCCTTGAGATAAACATATCCCTGATGATGTACACATTATACCTTATATTTATTATAGGGGACGAAAATAGAGAACGAGCGGCTGATAATATCGAAATGAGAAGAATGTTACTGTACACAAATTATAGAAAGTCAGGTAAAAGTTTTGATTTGGAATGTAAATCTCTGTTGCATCAAAATAAAATGTTACGTTCATTATATGTTATTGACAGAAATAATATACATCGGACATTATATACTTTAGCACAAACGGGTTATCTAAAAGAAGGTGGACAACATTATAAGAGAAAGCATAAAACTCTCTCTTTTATTTATAAAATAAATAAATATAGCATAAATACCCTACAAAAACAGAAGAAATCTTGAAGAGGGAGACAAGAAAAAATTTTAAAAAAGGACACAACAAATGAAACAAAAAATAGGATTCTAGAGCGGAAGATGATATGGGAAACGTAATAGTTCGTAAGTATTGGCAAATTTTGACAATATTATTGTAGTTTGTAAGTATTGGCAAAGTATAAACAAACAAAAATGACACAGAAATATTTGAACTTATTTTAAACCTATATAGAATATACGAAAAGAGTTATGTCTTAGGCCCACCTACAGTTACGTAAGAGTTACGTAAGAGGAACAATGAACGTGGCCGAGGGTAAAGTTCGTTGTCATGGTTATAAACTCCAACAATAGAAGAGCAGAACTTCGGAAGGTTGGTATTTGGGTGCGTGCCGTCATAAGCTTCTACAGGGCGAGCGCGGATTACGCTGCTCCCAATGAAGTACCAGCAGTATCAGTATCAGTACAACTGTATCAGTATCAGTATTTGGATCTGATATTTATTTACATTAAATATAGGTAACTGGATTAGCATTGTTTGCCCCTTGCCTGTGTTGTACTTTTATCCACCTTCCCCTATTTCTTTACTATTATATTATCATTTTTCTGCTTCTTTTTAAATCTACCATATTCTATAAATTAGTGATAGATCTGATATTTATTTACATTCAGTACAGGTAACTAGATTAGTATTGTTAGTTCCCCTCCCCCTGTATTGTTATTTACTTCTTTTAAAAAATTTGTTGTTGTTCCTGTAACTGTGATCTGTGTTTAAAAAGCTGTGCTTTTTTACAGACCACCTCTTTTCCACATTTTCAAAGTCTTTATAACTTTCTTATTGTTTATTCTAGTTGACAATGAACTTGTTGTTACTGTTCATGAATGTAATGTTTTCATGCAAGTGGAAAGAAATAAATAAATCTTGAATCTTTGTGTATGGAATGGTCTCAGCGAAAGTCAATAGGGACTTTTAGATTTGCACGACGAGAACGTGGACTGCTACGTGGACATCCTTTTAAGGCAATGTGACGTCCTTTAAGGCACTGGCAGTGCCCGACAGTGTGCCTTAAAAGGACGTCACATTGCCTTAAAAGGATGTCCACGTAGCAGTCCACGTTCTCGTTGTGCAAATCTAAAAGTCCCTATTATCTATGGGACAGACATCGCGGAGCTGTCTACGCTGCTATACGAATTTCTTGTGAGAGAAAACTTGACATGTTTATGAAAAAGTACAATTATAGTGAATAATATAAAAGTACACAAAACAGGAGCAATGGATAATGATAGTATATACTTTGGAAATCTCAAATCAACTAGTTAAGTGAATAAGTGGCAGGAAAGCAGGTTTTATAAATATGTGTTTAATAGAAAAAATTCTGAAGGGTGTGTGTATATATTATGTACGAGTCTTGTATGGAGTGTAAACGTGCGCTTGTGTATTATAGTGAGAGTATGGGAAAGCGTGTGTGTTTTTTTATAAGGAATGAGAAGACATAATTATGAGCCTCTGAAAGGGGAGTCCTCTGGAATGTTTGCCCCCCAATACCAAACTGCATGCTTCCGGCAAGCCCGGCCGGAGGCATCATATTTTCGGGTTGTCGACTGTCCGTTCGTCCCGCTTTGCCGTTATCTCGATATCTCAATAACCACTTGAGATATGAACTTCAAACTTAATGATAGTATGTATCACCATGATAGGAAGACGATCATTCTGGTTAGATTTCGGGACAGCAGGTCCCCGAAAAAAAAAATCGCAACTGAACTTTTTCCCTTTTCAGCCCTGTTTTCTATTACTTTTCTCTTTTTTTTTCCTTCTCTTTTTCACTTCCCTTTCCTTTTACTTCCTTCTCTCCTTCGAGGGGGGACCGCATTCGTGTTCCCAAAATCTCCGATAAAGGGGTACTTTTCGCGCCACAAAGCACGACCCGAGAATTGTAAAAAAAAGGGGGTGTATTTGACTTTTCATATGATGAAGATTAAAATAATAATAACAATATGATGATTATAATACTACTAATAATAATATGATGATGAATATAATAATAATAATTAGCCGGAGACACACTATCGTACGGGGGCGGGGCACGGGGCAGAGGGGGATAGGGAGGCAGACTGCACCCCAAATGGCTGACAAGTGACACAAAAAGAGAAAGAGAGGAGAAAAGAGAGGGATGGAAAGAGATGAAAGAGAGAAAGAGAAAATATTTTTTTGAAGAGGGCTTTATACCAAGTCCAAAAAAAAAAATATTAAAACCTTTCGTGAAATGCGTTTTGCCTCTTTATGTTAAAAAACAATGGAATAGCAATGGAATAGGGGGGGGGGTGTTTTGATGCACAATATCAAGTCTCCAAACAAGAACTCATGAATAAACACATTGGCTTTATGGCCCGTACGTATTGTTTATACCGGCGAGAGAAAAAAAAATCCCGCGCCTCGGTAAACGCGAAAACCCTTTCTTCTTCTTTCCACCCACTACCCTCGCACGAAAAATTGTATGAACATGAATTTTTATCGACTTAATAAAGAATACACATTTTAAAATGACATCGCTCAGCAATGGTTGATGGTCGCTGAAGTTTTCGGTCGCTTGCTTGCCACCCCCTCCCCAACTCCCCCGATCGACTGGATATGCCAGGTACGCCACTACGTAGACATGACCTTAGTTTTGCGAGTCTGTGTTCAGATGTTTTCTTTAACACTAAGTTCTCTTTGTATTTTAAAGCTTTGGGCCATTTGCAAAAATGTTGCTTCCTCACCCCGCGGTACCAATAAAAAGAAAGACACGACACCACACGTTAGGCTTAAACCCTAAAATATAGAGTCCGCTGGAATTCTAACTTCTAAATCCACAATCAAGTTTTGACCATGCAGGATGGTTATCTGGACTTTATTATTCATTACAATATAGATTAAACAGCTGGTTGTTTAGATAATATTGTAAACAACTGATTGCATTTTTAAACAGGTCGTATTATTTTTTAAAACCCTTTTAAATGGTGTTTTTATTGTGTATGATCCATTGCCTAACCGAGTACAATGCTTATTCGACACGAACGCTAAAACACGCTAAAAACGCTAAAAAAACCTTTATAATTTAGCCGCAGAGGGAGCTAAATAGGTATGGCGAATCTATCGATGTGGAGAAAATTACCTGCAGGCTTCCTGTAAGAAAAGACGCGACCGTCTTTAGACAAACACAATGCGGCTTTTTGTGGGCAAATCCCGCATCCGGGATTAGTGAATGCAGCCTTCCCGCATGCGTTCTTAGGTTAAAACGCCGCGGCTTCTCGTGCATGGTATTTAATCCAAGGCGCCTAAACAAGCAATACAACAGAATACTCCAGTTCGATATTTTGGAGAAAGACTATTATGTCACAACTTATATTTGTTTTATTGAAAAGCTGATGTAGGCCTATATGTATTGTATTCAAACGTAACAGGCATAAGATAGTTAAGGTGTTTTTGAAGGTTAGAATGCTATTAAGTTTGAAGTTTTTTTTATAACACGCTTCCAATAATAATGCACCTTCTAAGACTGGTGATAGTTTTTGGAGAAAAAATAGTGCTCTGGTCAGGGCCTTAGGGGAATATTGTGCTTATATTTTAGAGCGTATCTGGTATGATAAGTATATCTGGGTGAAGAAGGAGATAATGGAAATAAAGAATTTTCTGTCTACATGAACCTTTCCTGGTTGCTTATCAATGCATTTGCCCACTGGTAACATAAAACTTCCACAAGTTGATATCCCTCACCATTGGATTTTTGTTTTTGGTAATGTCTAAATTTCGCTCTCCCTCTATTCCACGTTTTCACTCATCACGACAATGTGCCAATACATTATTATTTTGATGAGACTATGAAATCACTCTCTATTATATTGGTCTTGCAATTGATTTGGTTGTGAGTAGAAAGCAAGTTTTTTCCCTTAACTCCCCCAATCTCTCTCTCTCTCTCTCTCACTCTCCCTCCACTACTCATCTTCTATCGTCAAAAAATGTTGCAATACATGATTGTTATTTTTATGAGACCATATATTCACTCTTTATTGGTTTTGTGATTTATTTTGTTTAAGTAAAATGTATATTTCTTTTCTTCGCCCTTCTCTCCCCTCTCTCTCTCTCTCCCTCTCGCTTTCTGTCCCCTCTCTCTCTCTCTCTCTCTCTCTCTCTCTCTCACTCCCACTCCCACTCTCTCCCCCCCCCCTCTCCCCCACTCACGCCCCTCCCTCTCTCTCTCTCTCTCCCTCTTTCTCAATTTCATGCTACCTACCCGCCTCTTCGAGGCGACCCTTTTTGGGCCATGGCCCCAACTTGAAAAACTGCGGGGATTGTTTCGATCGATATTTAAATACAATGTATATTATATATACATACATGTGACGTTTCTTGGCTGACCCACAGTTCACCAAGATTCCTCGGAAACTCAACATCTCCAGACCAGTTCCGCTAGCTCTGATTTCCAGTTCCAGTTCCAGCATGCGCCTCCCAAGAAATCTTATGGCAGAAAGGGGGAAAAGCTAGCAGCCAGCCAAGACTGCAACATCTGCCTTTGATGTACTAGGCGATGGCAAGCGGCAGGGGTGTCGATTTGTATCCGTGGTTGGGGGATGATAGGTGCCAAAATATTTTCGGTAATGGATCAAAGCAACCAAGAGGTAAAAGCGTGTGGCAGGTTGCACCCCTCCCTTCCAAGTCATTAACTTTTTCAAGTCACCCTCAATAAAGATAACATTTCAGAGAATATAAGAGTGGTAATAAAATGAATATAACATGCTAAATGTTAGTCCTGACTCTTGCCTGCAGTGTAGGCCAACCAGACTGATATCATCTATTTTTAAACGAAATTTAGACATTATTACCAACAAAAAATCCAATGGTGAGGGATATCAACTTGTGAAAGTATTATGTTACCAGTGGGCAAATACATTAATAAGCAACCAGGAAAGGTTCATGTAGACAGAAAATTCTTTATTTCCTGGTGATAGAAACTTACATTTTATGAATATTGATGTCTCCAAACAACATTCATCGTGAAAAACCCATTCCAATATTCTGTGTAAGGAGATCTCAAAAAACATAGTTCTCATTAGTAAATGAAAAACATATTGCTGTTGCTTTTCGTTCTTCATGTGACTCTCTTTCTTCTTTAATTAAACCAACTGAATCCTCTCTACGGGAAACTCAATTCAATGAAACAGAATATCACTGATGCAAAATTTGGTTCTCAAAATGACAGAAAATTTCCACTCCTGATCTCATACAAACTGTCTGTTTCCTGCCCCCCCCCCTGGATCCGCCACTGGAGGGAACTATTTGGTACTCTATGATTTAATCTACGACTGCACTCGCGTACGACTCTTTGTCCACCCCCCCCCCAACTTTTCTATCTTCATCCCATACTCTCTCTCTCTCTCTCTCACTCGCTCTATTTCTCTGTCTGATATATCTTCCTGAAAACCTGTTTTAGACAGTCATTAAATTTTACCTGAATATCCTCAACAACTTACACTTCATTAAAGTGAAACCTTTGTAAAATAGAGTTTAAGTTTTATTCTATTAATGTACACATTGGATATTTTGATATCTTAAAACCTGTGTCGATATTAAACCTGCCCAAATAGTTTAATCACACATCAATTCCTGCTCATCGTAACATTTCATCTGGAGACATAGAATAAAGTGGAACACCAGAATAGGCCCATAAGGGTCGGATACAGGATAAAATCATAATGTTTTTCATTGTTATCAACATTGTCATTCTTTCGTTCAAAAGAATTTCATTAAAAAAAATACAGCTAAATCGTGAAAGCAGAGAACATATATCTATACAGTTAAACAAACAACAAAATTAATTCATTAGATGTAACTATATAATTCGAAATGCATAGAGTGTTTCACTTTGTAAAGTTAAGTTCTCAGTAAGATATATACATGTAATTATATTATGAGCATTACATTATGCATTACAGATGATAATAACACACATTCAAAGCTCTTCACATTCATTGTCTTTTCCAGTCCGAAACACGTACAGGTTCCAGTAAGTTATGTCGAAAGTTTCAATATAATCCTTAACAAGAAACTAGTTAGAAAAACAAGGTTGCAAATGGCTAATTACATACAAACTCTCATTTTTTGGTCATGAGGTTGTTCTTCTCATAACAATGTGATACTTTTAGATCTTTCAGCAATGCCATGCATCTATTTGTTATTATATATACAGTGTACATGTATTTCAAATGAATAAACCACTTAATTGTATAGGTCGTACCATTACGCTTGGAAGGGCGATTTACCCATACTCATTTTAACGAATTCAGATTACAATTTTGCTTACGATATTCATTAAATATTATTATAAGGAAGGTTTTGTTATAAGGTAATATGCAATTGCATTTTCCCATGTTTGTATATCGCAATTGAAAACACTATTTAAAAATTCATTTTTGGTCAACTTTAATATACAAAATAGCCACGTGCCGTCTCGATAATTATTATTATTTATTTGGCACTTTTAAAAAGAAACAACATACAATGAACATAGGACATAGTGAATGAATACAATACTTTGACACTTGCACACCCGACCAGGTAGCCTGGGTAAGGAAAAGGTCAACTTTATTGTCCATGGCCCACAGGCCTTCCTTCCCACACCTGGGGGGCATTTCATCAACATTTGTCCACCGACAACTGTCGGCGCCGACTAAATTTGACCAATCAGAGGCCTGGAAAATAGTCGGTGACAATAAAATTGTCGGTGACAATAAAATTGTCGGTGAAAATGATATTAGTCGGTGAAAACCACCGACTAATTGTTTCATGAAACGCCCCCCTGATCGGATGCACAAACATCTTGACCTAAAGTCATTTTTTTCATTTCATTTCATTTATTTATTTAAGCACGGAGGCCTACCTCAGCCCATGGACTGTTCTTCGATCGATCCGTAGGGCCGTGCATACATAAAAACATACAATATCAACATAATATATATACAACATAATACAACATAATGATAAAATAAATATATACAAAATAAATACAACATACACTAAAAATACATATGAAATTTTTAAAGGGGACGGGGATTACTCATCATCAATGGCTCTTGATTCCATATACTTATTTAGATTACGTTTGAAATTCATATATGACAACTCACGTTTAAGTTCTTGTGAAATAGAGTTCCAGCACTTCGCACCAAAATAACTAAAACTCTTTTTCTTAAAACTTGTTCTCAATTTCGGTAGTAAGAAATTATTAATTGAATTTCTCATATTAAAATTCAATTTTTTGAGTTCAAATAAATCTAGCAAGTAATTAGGACAATTATGATTAGCAATTTTATACATCATGTAAAGAGCATGTTTATCTCTTCTCTTTTCTAGGAAATCAAGTTTTAACTGCTGATACAGGGAAATTGTAGGATATCTAGGCATCAACTTTTAATACAATTCGGAGCGCTCTATTCTGAGGAACCTGAAGCTTCTTAACAGATTTTCTCTTTATATTTCTCCAAACCACATCACAATAGTCAAGTTTACTTTGTAATATTGTTTTATAAAACATAAGTGCAATATTCTGGGAAATATAGTTCCTTATTCTATTAAATAGGTACAGCTTTTTAATAATTATATCTTTTCTCAGAAAATTAACATATACATCCCAATCGAGATTGTGATATAAATATAAACCTAGATATTTGCAATGATGTATCTGATTAAGTTTTACGTTATTAATATATATATTAATCGTTCGATTTTTAACTTTGGTTCTAGATCCAATTAACATGACCTCACATTTTTTAGTATTGAGAAATATTTTGTTTGAGTTCAACCATTTTGAAAGACGTATAAGATCAGCATTAATGACATTTTCAATAGTTTCTGTTGTTTTATCAGGGTAATATATGCATGTATCTTCTGCGTATAACGATATACTACATTTTTTAATACAATTTGATAAATCATTAACATAGATGGTAAAAAGCAGGGGGCCTAAATTTGCTCCCTGTGGAATTTCACAAATTACATTCAGTTCGTCTGATTTTACACCATTTACAACCGTGTACTGTCTTCTATCAGTCAGATAGTTAAGGAACCATTCACAAGCCCTTTTGTCAAGTCCAATCAATTTGAGCATATCAAGGAGGATAGCATGGTCAACCGTATCGAATGCCTTTTTAAGGTCAATTGTCACCATTCCAACAATGTCTTCTGTGACATTCAGAAGGGCAGTGGCCATTGAGTGCTGAGGCCTAAATCCGGATTTTTTCACGTCAATAATACTATTTGACGATAAGTAACTATATAATTGATTGGACATAAGCTTCTCGAGTATTTTTGCTTTTACTGACAGTATTGAGATTGGCCTATATTTTCCCATCTCTGACCTCTGTCCATGTTTGTGCACAGGTATAACTCTAGAGCAAATGTGGATACAACATAGAATAATATCACATGGAAAAAATGACAGAAGTTCAAACATACATGTACATGTACTGCATCATAAAGCAATGCCAGATAGAAAGATGTGGAATAGAGAGAAACAGTAAAGGGAGTAGAAAAGTAATACCAGACAGAGAGTGGGGAAAGAGAGAGAGAGAGAGAGCAGTATAGGAGACTGCAATAAAAAATAACAAGTTGTGGATCGTGACTGTGATGTCATTTGCATAAAATTGTGTTGTAGGTTATAAATACTATATAAGACCATTCAAAATTTGCTGAATTATTACAGTACTTGAGTTGTCTATACCAGTTACCAATACGAAATAAAGCCATACAGTACATGTATATTCATTTATACGTTTGCACAGAAATAAGACATTCGATTATTACCCATTTTATGAATAGCAAACTTAATATAGGTATATATAAAGTAATCATTTCAAAACATTATTTCCTTAAGTTCTTCCGGTCCTAGAAGGCTTCAAGTTATTTTCAGAATTTCTTTCTTGAGGACACGTAGAACATGTTCAACATTTCCGGAGACAATTTCAACCCTGGATTGAGAAAGCAAGCCTTCCCAGACTATTGGAAATATGAACCGTAGTCTAGCTGATGGAGTCTCTCCGTTCTTGCCTTCAGATGAACAAATCTAACATCCTCCTCTGAGTGCCGGACACGTATTGCAATATTATATCCAACTACTTCACTATTTGGACGTGCACGGTATGGGCGTTGGCAAAAATGCATGCGCTACTGGGCCATTATAGCCTTTAATTGAACTATTGTCCATGAAGAATTTCATCTTTTTTAACGTGCTACCTTTTTATAAAAACCGTTACCGTGATTATTATCATACGGTAACTGAATTACAGGTTTTTTTCATTCCGTTACCGTGATTTGTAAAATATGCCAGCTTTGAATGAATTAAATATTTTCCTGGACCCTTGTTGATTATTCAATCGTAATCAAACCCACTGGCTTAGTAATCTGCCGATAGGATAATCAAATTTAAATGTTTTTTTCCTCTCTTTTTTCGTCAAAATGCCTTTCTCCTGTTGTATTTTGTAAGTATTTATGAGAAGAAAATTGCAAATTTCGCAGATGGGCGACGCCTTAGGCAAAGGAAAACCTTAATAAGGCCTAAAATCGACTTCTTGGAAGTGAATCACGATAGGCCTATTCGAATTTTCATCACGCTTTCACCCCCCTCAAAAAAGGGGGTTATTGGGCTGAGGCCTAGACATAACGAAAAAGGGGAAGAGGTAAAAAGAGAAGGCTACAGGAGAAAGATAGACTAGTCAACTCTCATTATGCAGGTATAAGGTGGTTACGCTTACGGTTTACAGACAGAAATTTCTCCAAACGTTTCCAAAAGTATTTCTGTCCTTCATCATCATCTTCCACCCATTCTACATATGGCCCTTGGCCTCCCATGTACTTTCTCACATCATATGGCATCTTACCTTCTTCAATGTTCTCCAGGAACACCACTATGATGTTCTCTGTCTGGGTCTCGTCCACTTGATCTATTGCCATACGGAAATATTTCAGAAACCAGTAATCAGCGCAGGCAGCGTTACTCAGTAATACAAGAATCTTATAGCTTCTTGTCAAGACGTGATCTACGGCATCCGTGCGATGCATGCCAAGGGGAAGATCATTATCCGTGAAGATGTTTATGATTCGCTTGTAGTACGGCAAGAATCTCTGAAAAAATGGTTTCAGTTTGTCCTGAATCCAATTCTCATCACAACCCGGTGTCGATATGACGCAGACGTCAGAATCGTAATCCTCGCGATCGTTTTCGTCCAGGATTTCTATGTATCCCAGAATGGCGAGTCGGAGAAGGAAGAGTTTGTGACTTAGTTGCCATCTGTAGTGGTACACGATGACGACGACGATAACCACAACGGCAACGAAAAATGTTGTTAAAAAGTATACAGAGAAATTCGCTGTGCAGAGATCGTTTGGTTGGATGAATTCCAGTGCCTCTCCTCCGAAAGGTTTCAGTGATGAAAATGAGCACGTTGTTTCTTTACCATTCCGAACATTTATGGCTCCACGCAGCAACTTGATTAACCATCGTGATTTGCAGGAGCATTCGATGGGATTTTGTGACAGATCGATTGAAGATAGCGTGGTTGAAATTTGGGAAAATGTTGTCTGATTGAAAACGCTAAGCTGATTTCTTGCAAGATCTATCGAAGTTATCATTTGCGTTTTAGCAAATAAAGCCTTATCGATATAAAACAATGCGTTATTTCCAATAAAAAGATACTCAAATGAATCAGGTTGTCGAAGATATGCAAGGGAAGTATTTGTAAGTTATTATTTTGCAGAGATAGAATGGCCAGTGAGGTCATCGAAGCAAAGGCGCCAGATTCGATCGTGGAAATTTCGCAGTCACTCAAATCGAGAACTTGTAACCTAAAAAGGCTGTCAAAAACCCCAAACGGTAAACTACCAATTTTGTTTTGTTTCAGTCCGAGATACCTTAAATTGTGAAGTCCTTGAAACAGAGATGTATTTTCAGATGAATCCCACAGTTCTCTCAATATTACATACGAGTTATCTAATTCGATGCTGTTAAGATATGGCGTGTACTGAAATGTTTGGCCTGGAATTAAAGCAGATAGAGATCGCCACCAGTCGAAGGGTCTAGAGGTGAAAACGAATTTTTCCAGACGTGGAGCATGTAAGGTCATTTGAGCATTTATTCTGGTACGGGATACATTGAACGTTCGTAAGTTGTCAAGTCCTGATAGAGATGATGGTGGTGTATCCAATAACTGAGCGTTGTTAGTCAGGTCCAAGAATATAAGATTTGTGAGACCCTTGAAGGCAAATGGACTCAAACTATCAAGGTTGTTCTCTGACAAATCCAGTTCCCGTAGATCAATCTTCCAAGATGACCCTGAAGGATTGACTTGCTCTATCTGTGTGCCAGTGGCTCTAAGGCTTCGAAGTTCATCCATGCCATCAAAGAAAGCAGGCTCCAGAACTCCTATATGAAAGCTAATCAGTTCCATCTTATAAACGGATGTTAGATTAGCAAAGATGGACGGGTAACACTTGAACTCATTCTGTTGCAGCTTTAAATTGGATAGCCTTTTACCACGCAATGGGTCAAAGAAGTCACGAGGAACATCGGTGATTGCCATCAGCAGGAACAGTTCATCTATCTCAGAATGAGCGATACCCGTAAACAAATTCTTCCATACTTCAAATGTTTGCCCTGGCCCCGGTATTAAAAATTCAAATACCAAAGAACGAATCGGAAAATCAGCAACAACATCGGCATCAATTTTCCTGAAACTAGTCCCACCTAGACAGAGAGTGTCTGTCCTGCAAGGAAACTTAGAACATCAGCTGATATTTCTTGAAATGTGTTAGAGCTGAAGTCTAGCATAGTCAGTGTTTTTGGGGCACTTCGAAATATTTATATACGTTAGTTCATTCCCCATTAAATCAAGACTTTGTAGCTGAGGTAAGAATCCTAGGGTTTCATTCGGGAAGTATGATAAATTGCAAAATTGAAGGGATAGACTCGACAACCGTTTGGACTGCTTAAAGATATCACTTCCGGGTAGGGTGAAAATAGGGTTATGGTCTAGGGATAAGCTGGTCAGTTGGTCTACAGGAAAGAAAGTCGCTAAATCCATAAAGCCGATGAGATTGTTAGACAGGTATAACTTCTCCAAGAGAGAGTACAAGAGGAATGACGAATTCCGGAGGCTTCGGATGAAGTTATACGACAGATCAAGCGAACGGAGATCATTGATAAGGTTATTGGGTACGTCTTTCAGCTGCCTGTGTGAGCAATCGGCCGTTTTCTCCAGGAAATGCACAGAACATGCATAGCTTTTAAGAGTACCGTTGACGTGACCTGCTACGGTTGTAATTCCGTGTTCATTATGTGGCCGGATCTCCTGACGCGGGGACACCATGATAAGTGAACATAACATGAGGATGGATAATTGGAAAATTGTCTCCCACGTCATGATGTATTACTCTCCTCAACAGAATTGGTTTGGGCTATAGTAATAGTTTTTGTGCCTTGTGCCTTCTTCTTTAGCGATTATCGAGTACGTCCGTCAAATGTAGGCCTACTTACATAATAATCCTATGGTTACATGGAAAGAAATCATGTCCCAAGGTATTCCCGCGTGCAGATATTCACAAGATATGCTGAGATAATGATAGTGCCAACGATTAGTTGCTTGGATGGAGCCCAATTAATGTCAATATCACAATATCGTAAAGCAAGAGTAAACTCGGAAATATCTAAGAGGCAAGACATTTTGCGTGTGAACGGATATACGTCCTTAACTGGGCGGAGCTAAGGCCGGGCACCAATTAGCCTATCCGATAGGCGTCGGGCTTTATGGCAAGTATACTAATCGCGTTGTGGAGACTGACATCGGCGCGGGCGTCAGCCGCCGAGCTCGGGCTGACACCCGCGCCGATGTCAGTTTCCATAACGCGAGTAGTACACTTGCCATAAAGCCCGACGCCTATCGGATAGGCTAGGCGCCAATCTGCCTGATAGTAAACACCAAATGCGCAATGGCCCTACTGCGCATTTAAGAGCAGTGAATCTCGAACGATCGCACCGAAATTATGTGTGTGTGAATGATGTTGTATGTAAAGCTGATTAGTTTAAAGAGACTATATGTCCCTTTTGCAGCCAACATCAAATTCTGTTAAGTAGAACATTGCAGGAATCATGAATATGTCATGTATATCCTATCTGTGAAATGTAAACGTTAGCAACGTCTCTTAGTATTCAAAATATGCAAGGAAACCCATTTCCTTTCTAGACTTCACTGTCAGACACTATTGAGTGACTGACTGACTTCTTTTTTTCGTCGGTAATAAAATACATAAAATGAGCTGTAACAGGTACGTGCAGCATTTGTCTACATTAATAACCACTTCTTGTAATGGCCAAAACTAAACTGATTGAATCTTTGCGCAGCACAAAACATTCGACCATTCGGTACAAGGGTCACTGAAAATCACTGTATTTACATAAGTGATTGCAATCACTTATGTCGATTCGACAACTAATCGTCGTTATTTTCCCACAAAAAGACATTTTCCAGCCCTTTCGTTTTGAAGGAAGTTCTAAATCAGTACTATCTTTCAAATGCCATTGGAATTTAACCTTTTCATTTTTGGGCCTGCAAATGGGACATAGTAACTTTAAAGCTCTTTAAACTAATCAGCTTTAAATAATTTTTCCCCTGTGTGAAAGAGGGACAAGTCACTTATAATACCAAGAAACCTTTAACCATGGACCTACTAAGAAGTCCATGCTTAAACTATGTATATACAAGGAAGTCCCTCGGGATCAATATTCAGGAAAAAACAGATATTTAACCTCGTCAACATAAGGTGAATGATCGTGCTTTCGAAATGACCGACAATAAAGTTTATCAAAAATTGCTCGGAAAATCTATATTATGAATATCCTTTCACCAGGAAACCGATATAGAAAAAAATAAGACTATTATGTATCTTCTATGTCATATGAACCACCACTATAATTAAAGGAACTTTCTGCGCAAACCATAAGTTTACAAATGTAGTTTACAAAAATGAGCACCGAAAGGTGGACCTGTGCGCTATACAAGTAGCCACTATTATTATTATTATTAATATTATTATTATTATTATACAGACTAGTTTAAATGTTATCCGCTTTGTTCTATGCACAAGAGTGGGAAAGAGGCAGATAGAGAGAGTGGGAGACAACTGGCGTGTCCAAGTTGATAACACTTTAACAGGGGCCAAGTCCTCAAACAGGGGCGTGCTGTAGACCTATTGTAAAAGATATATTTTCTTTGGTCGTGGTCATTCAAACTGGCAGACGAGGATGTACGTCCGCTTCACCCCATGCTGGGTTATGCAACTTAGAACCAAAATAATCCAACCAAAAGTGCAACATATATACCCATAGTCATGGGTGTCGATCCCGGGGATGGGGATATATCCCCCAATATTTCAGGTGGGGATGGCCTGTACAATCATCCCCAATAATTCACCATCAAAAAAAAAAAAAAATGAAGAGAAAAATTAATGATGAGAGCCCGATGAGAGTAGTTAATGGTTATTACTTGCAAGATTACCATGAATATACACATTTTGCTATCTCATTTTCATAATACATACATATATAAATAGAAAACGAAGTAAATGAGACAACCGTATATGAGACAAGAATAAATTGAATTCTCGCTCATACGGCTTCATCAGGAATTGATCAATTTATTCAATTTATTCAATCAACAGCATCATAGAAATGCAGTGCGCCAAATGCAAAGCCGCAGCGTTAAAAAGCAACGAGCTAAATGTTAAGCGCGAAGCGCAAAAGTGCAAAAAAAAAGAAGTAGAGAGTGGGAGAGATAATGAGAGACAGAGAGGATAATGACCCAGGTAGCAAGCCCATGTGGGACCCACATGGGTCCCATATTCTCGGAAACATGGGCCCCATATGGAAAAGCATCTGGGGCCCTAAGGCATCTGCACCCAAGAAGC
This sequence comes from Mesocentrotus franciscanus, assembly GCA_037976565.1. Lineage (NCBI taxonomy): Eukaryota > Metazoa > Echinodermata > Echinoidea > Camarodonta > Strongylocentrotidae > Mesocentrotus > Mesocentrotus franciscanus. The sequence continues at coordinate 16,091,490 of CP137683.1, forward strand.
ATATGGGACCCATGTGGGTAAACCCATATAAGACAGATGGGACCCAGATGGGACCCATACCAACTGGGCCCAAATGGGTATGCCCAGCTTAATCCCATCTGGTACCCATATTGGTTAACCCAGATATATCCCATGTGGGTTAACCCAGATTTTCCCCATGTGTTACACATATGGGCATATTCATATTCTACCCATATGTGTACGCCCAGCTCATTCCCATCTGGGACCCTTAAGGGCTGGCCCAGATAGATCCCATATGGGTTACTAAATATTGGCTCCATATGGGATACCTATATGGGTTCCATTTAATAACCCAGATGGCACAAGTGACCCAGATCATCCCCATATGGGCCCCACTATGGGCTTGCTACCTGGGAAAAGGGAAAAGGGGAAGAAACGGGCAGAAGAAAAAAGGAAGGGGGAAGACAAAAGGAAGAAAGACAAGAGAAAGAGGGACATATACATATATTCCAGCATTTCCTTCAGACAACTGATGTGATTGGGCGATGAAAAAGAGGTTGACTTTAAAGTAACCTACAATGAAATATTGCTCATGTTTATTTCTTACGATGTCAAAATTACTTTACGGATCCCCTCCCTAAAAGCTTAGGCATGGGTGATGGTAGGTATGAGGTTTGAAGAGCTATTTTCCGAAAGGAGCAAAATCTGTTGATAGCAAATGGAGATAATGATATACATTTTCCTCTATTTACCTTGAACAAAATTATTAACCTAAATTACGAGAGAAATTATGAACACATGCATCTTTTAATAACAATTTTCCATAGACACCTGAACAAAATCGGGTAAACAAAGAGTTCTTTCTTAAGTTACACACATGGATCTAGTGCCTCTTGAAAATAAGCTCTTTGTATGTACATAAACAAGCAATACAACAGAATACTCCAGTTCGATATTTTGGAGAAAGACTATTATGTCACAACTTATATTTGTTTTATTGAAAAGCTGATGTAGGCCTATGTATTGTATTCAAACGTAACAGGCATAAGATAGTAAGGTGTTTTTGAAGGTTAGAATGTTATTAAGTTTGAAGTTTTGTTTATAACACGCTTCCAATAATAATGCACCTTCTAAGACTGGTTATAGTTTTTGGAGAAAAAATAGTGCTCTGGTCAGGGCCTTAGGGGAATATTGTGCTTATTTTTTAGAGCGTATCTGGTATGATAAGTATATCTGGGTGAAGAAGGAGATAATGGAAATAAAGAATTTTCTGTCTACATGAACCTTTCCTGGTTGCTTATTAATGCATTTGCCCACTGGTAACATAAAACTTCCACAAGTTGATATCCCTCACCATTGGATTTTTGTTTTTGGTAATGTCTAAATTTCGTTTGAAAATAGATGATATCAGTCTGGTAGGCCTACACTGCAGGCAAGAGTCAGGACTAACATTTAGCATGTTATTAATTTTATTACCACTCTTATATTCTCTGAAATGTTATCTTTATTGAGGGTGACTTGAAAAAGTTAATAACTTGGAAGGGAGGGTGCAACATGCCACACGCTTCTACCTCTTGGTTGCTTTGATCCATTGCCGAAAATATTTTGGCACCTATCCCCCCCAACCACGGATACAAATCGACACCGCTGCCCATAGTGCATTCACATACTGTAATATATCTACATTTAAAATTAACAATTTACCTTGACACTTCGCGTAAGCTATACCAATGAGAGAGAAAAGATACATGTATTTCCTTTTGTTGGGAATCCAAGTCACTTTTGATACCAGGAACCTTTTAACTAGGATATATACAAGGAAGTTTTATCAAAAATTGCCCGAAAAATCTATATCATGAATATCCTTTCATCAGGGAAACCTATATAGAAAGAAAAAAATCAAGAATATTATGTATCTTCTATGTCAAATGAACCACAAAACTATAATTAAAGAAACGCTCTGCGCAAACCATAAGTTTACAAATGTAGTTTATAAAAATCGAAATTTGTATACAGACTAGTTTGAATGTTATCCGCTTTGTTCTAAACACAAGTCAGGATGTAGACTTGATACATTCTAGCATCGTCTGATTATGGTTTAAATATTCGAAATATTTGATGGACACGCGCCGTGACAACTATACTAACAACAAAATAACAACAATATTGACCGTTGCTGTTCAAAATGTTATGACATGGACCAATTAAACTATAATACCAACAACAGCAAAAATCTTCTAAACCCGGGAGGGAGGGGGTACTCACATTTGGATTGGACGGTAGTGTGCGGCTGAAGCCTCCAAACCAATACCAAATTAATATAGGGTCATTTTTGCAGAAAAGAGTACTAATTAATTACTAGGATTTTTTTTTTTTTGGGGGGATGAAAAGGCGAAATGATTTCATTCATTTGTTGCATCTAGGATTTCCACTTTAGCGAGAACAAGGATGGGGTATCGATACCAACCCATGTTTAAAACCCATTAAAGCGGTGCATCCCAGCATACCGTATTAGGTGAGTAGCCCCCCCCCCTTAAAAGGGATAGTTTGGGAATGGACTCCTCAAAATCATCCAAAACACAATCCATATTCCACACCAATGAAAAATTCACTGTTGTCTCCTTTCAATAGAGACTATGAAATTGAAATTTTGTACATTTCCTGATAATAATACTTTTTTTGGATAATAAGCCTAATGATAATTGGATTTTATTTACCCAGGGTAGCCACATCAGTAGAATACTGTTCTTCCTGCATTACCCCAGCAATTGCAAATTACCCATTTACACCTGGGTGGAGAGTGGCAAACCTGGATCAACATCTTCCCAAAGGGTTGTTATATAGTGCCAGTCTGTGATTCGAACCCTAAACCCTTGGATCGAGAGTCAAGTGAATATTCTGTGTGCAATAAACTACATTTGTATGAACACTGCCTACGTATTTCTGGAAACAACATACTGCATGTAGATTTACACCACTTTATAACAAAGTATCATTTATATGGTTTGTTACTCAACTAATCTAGCAAAATTATGTAAGAATTGGTGATCTACGCAGATGTTTCATAACATTTTATTCACTTCAAGTTTCAATATAAAATTCTGTTAAACACACAATACACGAGTGCACTGTTTAAAGGCCAGCACAAATTCGATAGTGCTTTTATATTTTCAACATTACTTTATAGGGCTCTTGATCCAATAACTGTACACATGATATTAGAACATGAAGCAGAAGAAAATACAAAATTCTACATTGTAATTGGGGATGGCCTGCAAAAACAGTGATTTGTTGCCATTTAATGGAATACAAAGATAGTTTAGTGTAGTAATCATGAATTATTAATACTGAGTTGCTAATTTTCTTTATATTGGTTTCCAGCCATAGTTTTTCGACAACCTACCAATAGTAATACACACACAACCCTGTACATGTATATCTCGATGTTAAAGTGAACCAATCACCAGAAAATATTTTGTTCTAGTCTACTTTGTTCTGTATGTTAGGGGTTCCATGTCATGATAATCAAAATACAGTATGAGCTTCAAATCTATAAAGAGATATTGCACCTTCAAATAGACTCTCAATTAACACAAAGGCGACTAGTGCTTAGACTAGTTGACACACCCGTACTGCTTGCAATAGAATAGGGTGTGGACGGAACTCAAGTCCAACTTGGGTTCCATATGTCGGTTTTTTTATGTTATCCTTTCTTTTCTCTATACCTCTTTACTGTTAACCCATAGAATGCCTGGATAATTTGTTTAAAGTTGATTCTAGCTGTACATGAATTTTACTTGTAGGTAATTAGTACATTTTAATATTTGTAAGGCAGGCGCGGATCCAGGGGCAGGGGCCTTGCCCCCCAGCAAAAAAGAGAGAGAGAGAGAGAGAAAAGAAGGGAAAGATGAGAGAAAGGGAAAGAAAGAAGAGGAAGAAGAAAAGAAAAGGGGGTAAAAGAAGGAAATGGGGGGGGAAAGGGCCATGCCTCCCGGTCTGTTGCCTCCCCATCAAAAAAATAAGATAGAAGGAAGGAAAGGGAAAGAAAAAGGAAAACAGGAGATAAAGGAAATAAAAAAGAGGAAGAAAGGAAAAGAAAGGGGATATCAGTTGCAATTTTCTCGCCAACAAGTTGTGAATCGAGGGCCAAAAACCCTTGCCTCTCCGCTCACCCCCGCCCCCGCCAAAAAAAAAGAGAGAAGGAAAAGGGAAAGAGAGCTATTAAAAAGGGAACAAAAAAGAGGAAGAAGAAAAGAAAAGGGTGAAAAGAAGGGGAGATCAGTTGCGATTAATCCCGCCCAAAACGTGTGGATCGGCCCTTGCCTTCCTCCCCCCCAGCAAACCTAAAAGAGAGAGAAGGAAAGGAAAAGAAAAAAAAAGAAAGAAGAAAGGTAGTAGAGATCAGTTGCGATTTTTCCCGCCAACAAGGTGAAGATCGGGGGGCGCTTGCGTACTGACGGGGGCTTGGGGGCTTGGGGGGGGGGTGGGGCCTGCCCCCAAATAAAATTCAAAACGTGATTTATTTCTAATTCGATACCGGTGATTTACAAATGTTGCTGAAATTACATAATTTTCCGAGATTTTTAGTACATTATACTTTTGTATGCGTTTGTTGGAAAATGACAAATTCCTAAATTTACAGTCAGGCAAGAAATGTACTTATTTAGAGGCCTACATGTCAGGGTCCGCGGAACGGCAGGGCTCGGCCCCCACTTTTGTGAAAAAGTATATTAAAGAGAAAGAAAGAAAGAGAGAAAGAAAGAAAGAATAGTGACCTGCCAGTGTCACAAAATAATGAGGTATCAAAATATGCTCATCTGACCGTGATTAAATGCCTAAAACCCTGAGCTTCTGGGGGCTCCGCCCCCTGGACCCCACGCCAATGTGTGACCTGCCAGTGTCACAAATAAGGTATCAAAGTATGCTCATCTGACCGTAATTAAATGCCTAAAAACCCTGAACTTCCGGTGGCTCTGCCCCCTGGACCCACTCAATGGCCCTAAGGCGGACCCTGGATACTTATCTGACGATAATTTAATGCCTAAAACCCTGAGCTTCTGGGGCTCCGCCCTGGACCTCACGCCTATTAGTGACCTGCCAGTGTCATGAATAAGGTATCAAAATATGCTCATCTGACCGTAATTAAATGCCTAAAACCCCTGAGCTTTCGGGGGTTCTGCCCCCCTGGACCCCACCTAGGGCCCTAAGGCGTGCCCCTAGATGCCCATCTCACGGTCATTTAATGCCTAAAGCCCCTGAGCTTACGGGAGATCCGCCCCTGGACCCCACGCTAATTAGTGACCTGCCAGTGTCATGAATAAGGTATCGAAATATGCTCATCTGACCGTAATAAATGCCCATACCCCATGGGCTTCCAGGGGCTCCGCCCCTTGACCCCCCGAATCACTTTGAAAAACGTGGAGCGGGGCCTGCATGTAAGAGTGGGGTGATGCAGAATTTTTGTCTGCCCCTAGCTCCCCCAACAAAAAAACGTTTTTGCTCATTACGCCACATTAGGTACCAATATTTGGCTCGCATACCTTCAAATTTGGGCCCCCCCCTAAGGAATCCTGGATCCGCGCCTGTTGTAAGGTGCATTAATAATGAATGAATTGCACAACAGTTACAACAATAATTTACATTCATGCAACATATGCTCAAGAAGTAGGACAGCTGGTATCTCCGCTTTAGACAAATTAATATTTGTATTTCTTAATTCACACCTTGAAAATAAGTTTCTCAATGTTCTCAGACTCCTTTTCACGATGTTGACAGTGAAAGCAGAAATGCTGTCATGACAATACTTCCCACATATTTGTGTGAATATAGTACTTATTTTGTATCTCGATGAGAAATTAAACTTTTACTTTGCAAATTCTAAAGAGCTCATTTCATGCAGACAAAAAATCTTTGTTACTGATCATTTACACTGATCTTGCCCGTAGCAGTTTTTGTTTTAAAACTTTGCCTTGAACGATATACAACGTTGTAGGCCCTAAATGGGCAATGCCACATGGGCATATTAATTTTTGCTACACTTTTTTGTATGGTACAGATTAGCGTTATATTCTAATGATTGGCAAAATCATTGCAGGGTCTGGGGATACACTTGTTATCTTAAGGCAATGTTAAACATATATTTTGTGCCCACATAAATCCAAAAGAAGATAAGAACTTGACTTATTTTGTGTTTCAACTTGCAAACAGACATCCTATACCAAATTTACACAGCTTCAACCAATATAGTTATGGTAAAATTGTGTTTTGCTCACAAGATGAATGCATTATTTGTGGGAAAAGAAGGAAACCTTAATTATGGTTAAATTCTACCAAAATATCCAATGTGGAATTGCCCTTTGCTATTAGACAAATAAGTTAAAGTATACCAGTGGAGCATCACAAGTCAACTGTACTCTATAATGATATGGTTCCATATTGTGTATAGACCACGCAGTTATTCAGGAAATGGAACAGACTGGAAATATACTATTTGAACTCCCGGTACATGAACTTGAGATGTTTCCAAACAAATATAGGTTTTTAAAAAATGATTGTGGATTTAGTTCTAAAAATATTTATGAAGGCTTTATTCCTTCAGGAAGTGCCCTTGGTTATTCGGCAAATGAATATTAAAGTACAGTCAGGCAAACATTATCTATAAAAATCACATAGTTATCCAGGAAATGGAAAAGACCGGATAAGATATTAGTTTGAAAGCCGCGTTATCGGCTTTGTTCTAAACACAGGAAAAGATATCATGTGGATTCCTGGAACATGAACTCGAGATGCTTGTACACAAGATCAAATAAAGCCCTGACGATTCCCCGGTGGTTTCACTTCAAATTCAAATATATTAGCAGAGTCTAAATGGACCCCGATTAGGCATATAGTTTTAATTTAAAAAATCACAGGATATCACCTCTTTTTGTTTGGCATACCAGGGGGGTGTTTCACAAAGATCCTAAGTTGAACTTATCTCAAGTTGGATTTATGAAAAGCCGTTAGCATCTTTGAAAATAGTTTGTAAAAGTTTTTTTTAGGGCATAAAATGTTGATTCAAATCATTCCTATTTTCTATTATCAAGGAGATTTCATGTTCTTGAAGTAGAATTTATTAAAAGTGAAAAATACTTTTTGCTTGTGAATTTATTCCATTTTAAGGCTACAAATGGCTCTCCATAATGTTTAAAGTCCAAATTAGAGTTAAGTACGACTTGGGATCTTTGTGAAACACCCCAGGTAAATATTCCTTATCAAGTACCTTATTTTCACAAAATTTGTGCAGTATACACGTGAACATGTTTGAATACATAGAGAAAATATTACCCTTTTTCGTGAAATATCTTGCTCTTTTTTTTTTAATACAATTTTTTTCAAATCCAAAATCAAAATAACTAACTTTTGTTCTTCTTCAAAAATTCTATAACTATCATGCTTACACCAAGTCAATATGAAGTGATACCAATGGGGATAATTCTAGCTCACCATGGAAAGAGGAACCTTGGGGTTTATCCTCAGATACATATAAGGGACTGGTCCCTCCCCAATGAGTATAGTATTAATTTGATTTCCAGCAGCCATCAAATATGATTTTTATTTTCCTTCGTGGCACTTTTCAAATGTCTATATTTCCCAAGGAAATGCAAGGAAGCATACAGGGGGCATTTCCATAAAGAGCCTTATAATCAAACTCGCACTCAATCAATTATTTCAATCATTGATTTTGCCCTTTCCCTCCCTAACCATCCTGTCGAAAAGGCCAAATTTCAGCGACTACTTGCCAACTTGGAGAGCACCGTTTCTATATCCATAAAGGGAGCCCACCCTCAGCCAGCCCCCATGCAGGGCTGGTATCCAGCAGTGTTTACAAAAAAATTGTTTCCAAGAACTCTTGGTGGTTCTGCAAGTTCCACTGACAATTTATCCCATTTATGTATTTGGTCAATTTGATGCAATGTGTCCCGTAAAATATGTTAATTGTATCCATTTATTTCATCCCAGAATTAAAATCTCTAGATATGAGCATTGTTTAATGTATCTTTCCAGTATCACAAAAATAATTAAATGGTTAAAGCAAGTTACATTTTATTTATGGGTGAAATAACTGAAAAACAGACATATGTCGCACAAGACACATTGCATGGATCACCCATTTATAGTGTTGTTATGTTATTTACTACAGCTCATTTCTTAGGTCTCCAATGTTCTTTTTGAACTTTCCAGAGCTAAATCACTCACTGCTTCCAGGATTTACTGTCATCAGTATCCATAGCATTCAAAAGAATCCAAGACGGAATCACATGTGCGCATGAGAGCACTCCTCGAGGGATATCCTCAGCTGGCTGCTGTTGTGTCTTAATGGTCCAGTCCTCTTGTGTGACTGTTTTCATGGAGAAGGCATCGATGGTCTTCATCAGTCCCTCCACTAAACATGAATTCACTAACCAGTTTGGAGGTGTATTACAGCACAGAGAAAAAGTGAGAGAGAAAGGGTAAAGAGAAAGAGGGATAGGATGGTGTCAATGTAAACCGTGTTACACTTAAAAGTATTAAAAAATAAATAAACAATAAATAACTAGAGAGTTCATTGGCCTTAAGACTTAAGAGGGCGCCTGCAAGTTGGATTTTACAATAGAAAATATCCTTTATATCATATCTTGTTTGGAATGTCTAGTGCAGGCGCGGATCCAGGATTTCTTAAGGGGGGGGGGCCAAATTTGAAATTATGCGAGCCAAATATTGGTTCGTAATGGTGACCAGCAGTGGCGTAATGAGCAAAAACGTTTTTTTTTTTTTTTGGGGGGCAGACAAAATCCGCATCACCCCCACTCTTACATGCAGGCCCCGCTGAACATTTTTCAAAGTGGGTGGGCAGAGGCTAAATTATTTTTGATGGCGTAAATTGGCGTGGGTTCTAGGGACAAAGCCCCGGCGGGGGTCAAGGGGCGGAGCCCCCGAAAGCTCAGGGTTTTAGGCACTTAATTACTGTCAGATGAGCATATTTTGATACCTTGTTTGTGATACTGGCAGGACACTACTAGTAATAGGCATGATTGTGTGCATTTGTGTGTTATAAGTGTATTGACTATTCACGTGTGAAATTGCTGCCTATTAGCACATGGTACAGCGCTAGAGGTCCATACGCAGTATTGACTCTCTATGCTTTGCTGGAGTGACTAAGTAGTTATGACGCCTCCGACTCTTACATGCAGGCCCCGCTGAACATTTTTCAAAGTGGGTGGGCAGAGGCTAAAGTATTTTTGATGGCGTAAATTGGCGTGGGTTCTAGGGGCAAAGCCCCGGCGGGGGTCAAGGGGCGGAGCCCCCGGAAGCTCAGGGGTATTGGGCATTTAATTACGGTCAGATGGGCATCTAGGGCCCGCTTTTGGCCCTAGGTGGGGTCCAGGGGGCAGAGCCCCGAAAGCTCAGGGTTTTAGGCACTTAATTACGGTCAGATGAGCATATTTTGGTACCTTGTTTGTGATACTGGCAGGACACTACTAGTAATAGGCGTGGGGTCCAGGGGGCGGAGCCCCCAGAAGCTCAGGGGTTTTAGGCATTTTATAACGATCAGATAAGCATTCAGGGGTCGCCTTAGGGCCCCTGGTGGGGTCGATGGGGCGGAGCCCCCAGAAGCTTAGGGTTTTAGGCATTTAATTACGGTCAGATGAGCATATTTTGATACCTCATTATTTTGTGACACTGGCAGGACACTATTCTTTCTTACTTTCTCTCTTTCTTTTTATTTCTCTTTGATATATTCCCTTTCCTTTCTAATAAGTGCCCCTTTTCCTTATGATAAATGCCCCTTTTCACGTATGAAAAAAGGTTCCTTTTCATTCTCATAAGTGCCCCTTTTCATTCTCATAAGTGCCCCTTTTCATCTCTTGTAAATGACCCTATTCAATTCTGAGAGATACTCGTTTTACTTTGACAAGTGCCCCTTCCTCTCCTGATAAGTGCTCTTTTCATCTCTAATAAATGCCCCTTTTATTTTGACACGTCCCCCTTTTCCTCTCTAATAAAATTAATGCTCCTTTTCCTTCTTATACGTGCCCCTTCCCCTTTTCATCTCTGATAAGTGCTCCGTTTATTTTAACATGTGCCTCTTTTTCTTTTTACTAAGAGCCACTTCCCCCTTCTCACAAAAGCCCCCTTTCACCTCCGATAAATGCCCCTATTAAAATCTGATCGGTGCCCCTTTTCTTTCAACAAATGCACATTTCTCTTTAATTTAATGCCCCTTTTTCTCATAAGTGCCTCTTTTCAGATGCGATAAGTGCCCCTTTTCACCTCTTTGTTCTTTGACACGTGCTCCTTTTCTTTCTTATAGGCCTAAGTGTCTTATCCCTTTCGATAAGTGTCCCCTTTTCCTCGCATCATTAAACATGCCGCTAATTTCAAGCGACTCAGAGCAATTTCCCCCAAAGCTCGCTCGCATTTACAAATGTTATAATTATTTTACTTATCAAAGGTCTTTTCAGTCTTCCGTTTGATATGAGATTGTGCTTACAACCCCTACAGGATGTAATTTTTCGCACTGCGACCTCACAAATCTTTAAAGAAAAATTTCTTCGCTCGCTTTGCTCGCTCGCAAATGAATTTTCAGACCATCATGCACACCCAACTGCAAAGATTGGTGCTTAAATATCTTATATAATGTATAAAGAGAAACAATTACTGAAATCATCCCTGATATGTGATAATGTAACCACAATATAAGGATACCAATGTCTAAAAACTTGTATATTTTCGCTTTGAAATTTCCCTTTGAAGGTGCCCTTTTTTTGCTGGTGCCCCCCTCCCCCCACTTTGGAAGTCGCTATAATATATCCAACTACCTGCTATACCTAAATGGGTTAGTACTTCTAATTAAGCTGCCCCTTGCAGTGCGCGTGGACTAGTGCTAGTGCTGGCCCTGGCGGTGCATATGGCGCGCGCAATTACGGTACCGCTCATGCATAGCTAGCTAGCTAGCTAGCGCTAGCTCATTGCACTGAAACGTACGGGGGTACGGTACTAGCTAGCTTAGTAGTAGTAGCTAGGTACGGTAGCTGAGCTGAGCTGAACTTGGACAGTCTTGGACTTGGTCCAGTTTCGAAGGAACAGCAACCAACAAGGTCGAGAGACAGTACAACTGTATAAGTCCCTTAGCTTCTCTCAATTCTCAATTTAACTCGTTAATTTCAAGCGTTATCATGAGTAATTCCGATTTTAAAGGCCAGATTGTGGTCTATTCCATCGTAGGATGTCCGTTCTGTATGCGAGCGAAACAGACGTTGCGTGATTTGGAATTGCCTTTTCTCGACGTCAACCTCGATTCCTATGGTGAGAACGTACGGAAAGAAGTCCGGGAAAGAACTGGCAGGAGCACTGTTCCGCAGATCTTCTTTAATAGTAAACATGTTGGTGGCTACGATGATTTACAGGCTTTAGTAAGTAATATATTCCATGTTAAAAATTATACGTCGTTTATTCATAACACTACAGTCCCGTTTGATGGTATTTATGTGCTGTTTAATAAGACTGTCGCGTCGTTGGGCATCATCAGCCATCATGCCTTTCATGGGCATTGTAATGTTGGTTGTATCCTAGTATTAGAGAGGTCTAGAAGTACTAGTATAAACTCCAGCCGGAGTCCAGGGCTGCGTCTCACGAAACCGTCGTAAGTACAAGTTCAGTGTTAAACTTAATACACGCATTTCAATGGGATGTCGCTCAACTTGTACTTACCGGTATGTCTGTTGTTAGTGTTATGACGGTTTCGTGAGACACAGCCCTGGGCCTGGGGCCTGTTTCGAAACCGTCATAAGTCTAACTTCTTGACTAAATCAGCGTTAGTAAGCTACTTGTCCGCTACGTGTTTCACGAAGCCCTCTCTGCCAAGATCAAGGACAACATCCTGACTAAGACCCCGTTCTCACTTTGAAAGCGGTCTTAGTTAGACCGCTCCAGAGGAACGGGTCTTGAGGAACGGTTTGCGAGGGTTCACACTCCGAGCAGTTTTTTATGGCTCAAACCGCTCCATGAGTCAAAGTGGTCTTGTTGCTATGGCAGCTCAGGTCAGCGGGTAAATATTTTTCGCGAATACTAAGCGTATGTACCGTACTACATGTTTCGCGCGGAACGTCATTAGCTCACTTCCGTTCAAAGTACGCTTCCGTTCACACTCGCACGTTAGAGCGCTCCAAACCGCTCTCAATAAGACCCGTTCCTCAAGACCACCTCCCGAGGTGGTCTTCTGGAGCGGTCCAGAAGTCCACTTCCTGGACCACTTTGACCGTTCTCACTCACCTAAGAACCGCTCCTGAGGAACGGGTCTTAGTTAGACCGCTCCATCGAAGTGAATGAGAACGGGGTCTAAGTAGCACACATACTACATAGCTGCATCGCTATCCTGGCTGTGTATTAATAAAACCTGTTTTATTGATCTCAACATTTCAAACACCCCTGTACAAAACTAAACTGATTTCACTAAAAATAGGTAAATAGCAGTAAAATACAATTTTTTCAACTCACCGATGTTAGAAAGAATAATTAAAAAATTAAAATCGTGAGTCCACTGTCAAACTTGCTTACAGTTTTATCGGCATGATTGTGTGCATTTGTGTGTTATAAGTGTATTTACTATTCACGTGTGAAATTGCTGCCTATTAGCACATGGTACAGCGCTAGAGGTCCATACGCAGTATTGACTCTCTATGCTTTGCTGGAGTGACTAAGTAGTTATGACGCCTCGGACACCGTCATATCTCTCTCATAACTTTTTAGTCGATGGGCAGTGCCATCACATGTCATTTATTGGGTAGACTATGGCTGGCAAAAAGGACAAGAAATTCTCCAGCTATAATCTTTCTATACATTCACTTTTTATCATTTCTTATATTTGAAAGTCTTATGAAAATATGCCATGTTTATATCTAAGGCTTTTTCCACTTAACTATACTGATTATACGCGTTTATTTCCACATTGTAAAATCCTCGAAGGGATGGGTAATCTACCACGGCAGACCCATATTAATTCCGAGACAAATTCTATCTTCAAATGTGTAAACTGAATAGTTTAAAAAACGTGTTTTAACGTTTGGAATTTGAAGTTTTGTCATTTCAATATTGTGCTGATGCCTAAAACATTGGACAAAACTTTCATAACATCGTATTTTTACTAAGAATAATATACCGGGTAAGGGTGTATATTTATAAACTATCGAATGAAAATATCCTGGAGGTACCCATTTCAAAAACAAAACTGATTCACCGGTCATGAAATGAAATACTCACAATTATATTTTACAAGTAATTATATGGTATAATATACTCAAATTTTGAAGTATATCTCCTATTCCCTTGTACCATTTTCAATCTGTTTTAGTCCTAATTTATTTAAATAATTGCAGTTTTCCTAAAATTACTTTTTTTTTAATCCGGTGGAATTGCGACTAAGGCTATGTCTTGGCTCCTCTTCTTGCCGATAGTATCGATTTCACGAGATGTCTAGCTAGTAAGCTCTTCGTGAAACGGTTTAGGAAGATCAGAGACATCTCTGTAGTTGGCGGATAAAGTTATGACTGTCTTGTCGTTGGTTGAGAACGGGCCCCAGGGAGCTCCGACGCCTTGCACTTGCATTGTCGAGCTCCAGAGCCTGCATAGGAAAATGATTCAAACAGCAGGTTGGGTCACGTTTTTTTCGAAATGTAAAAAAGTAGATCTAGTAGATCTAGACTAATTACAATTTTGACTTACAATGTTTTTCGACTCCTCTGGGCATCAGTTCAACCACTTGGCACTTGAAATTATAATTTGAAGAAGTCTTTGATGGGAAAAAGTAGCCTTAAGGGCTTGGTGATAATGACATTTTAATACATTTTTTAAATATTGATATCATTATCACCAAGCCTTAAGTAATGGCTCCCAGGGCCATAGACCTGCATGGAGAGGCAGGTAGACAAACCCTAAACTGCTTCACCATATAATAATATGGGGAGGATAGAAAGTGCAGAGCATTACATAACTCGTAAGGCCTGTTGTTCATCAAACTGAAGGCTATTCCTGGTGACTGATATATAACACCTGTTACTGGGTAAAACACCAACGAGAGCCTACTACTAAGGAGTTATTACACTCCTTGCCACTACTAAGTACTATACATATTAAAGCAGTAGGAAGAAGAATGAGAAGAGAGAGAGAGAGAGAGAGCTCCAAAAGTCAAAAGTGTGACTGATAACAAAGGCAAAGCTCAAAAATATTCAGATTATTTTGTTTTGTATTGACTTCTATGTATGTATTGTTTGTCTTATCTTGTCCTTTGACTTGGATTTTGTTTATTTATATTTCTTTTTTTTCTTGTTTTGGTCAAATATTAGCTTGGCGATAAAATCAGTATCGATCGCCTGATTGAAGAAGTGAAGAACAATGAATCCCCTCCTGAAGCCCCAAAGGTTCCTGATTCTAGCGAATTGAAGAAAGAAAAAATTGGTAAGACTAAGTAAGAATCAGAAATTACTTTTCATACAGCTGTAAATGTTATATTTTGTAGTTCCTCGACTTCACACACCATTCACATTGCCATAATAATAATAATAATAATTAACAACATTTGTATAGCGCTTATCACAAAATATGTCTCTAAGCGCTTAAGAAAAATAGAAAGAGAAGGAATTACAGCCAAATATTAAGTTATACATAATAGATAGTGGACAATCGAGGGGGCTGCATATGCAAATGAAAAGGCTATTTAACAAAAAAGTAGGTTTTTAACATGGATTTGAATTTGTCTGTTGAATCTGCTTGTTTTATACATTGAGGTAAATTGTTCCAGAGTTGAGGGGATGCTGCATAAAAAGTTCGGAACCATAAGACTGGGTATTGGGGGCAGGAACTATTAAGAGTGATTTCTTGTTTGAGCGCAGGTTGCGGGAGGGTAAGTATTCTGATATCAGCCTTTGAAGGTAGACTGGAGCTGTTTTTGTCAAACATTGGAAAGAGGATCTTAAAATCAATTCGTTCCCGGACTCTTAGCATGTGAAGCTCCCTCAACAGTGGAGTGATGGACTCACGTGAACGACGCTTTGCAATAAGTCTAGCAGCTGAATTTTGTACTCTCTGCAATTTGTTAATTTGTGCATCAGGAAGACCATACAGAAGACTGTTGCAAAAGTCAATACGAGACATGACCAGTGACTGAACAAGTCTCTGGGTGGTCTTTAGTAAGAAACTGACGGATGCTACCGATTTTATGCAATGCAAATGAGGCAGATCTGCATACATTGTTCACATGAGTCTTCAGAGATAGATTATTATCAAATGTGACCCCAAGGTTTCTAGCACCTGTAGAACATTCTTTGTCAGTACCATCAAGACATACATCATCAATCGGACTACAAGTCCTATGTCTGCTAACAAAGTGTATAAACTCCGTCTTATTTTCATTTAATTTCAATCCATTCTGTATGGACCAATTCTTAATGTCTGTAAAACATGCACTGAGTCTTTGTAGAGCAACAGCATGGTTATCCTTCTTTAGCACGAGGTAAATTTGAGTGTCGTCTGCATAAGTCATACACGATATGCCATGGTGTTTAATGACATCCTCTAATGGAGATGAGAAAGTGTAAATGCTAACGGACCGATAACAGATCCTTGGGGTACTCCCAAGTTCGAAGAGCTGACATGTGACTCACAGTCGCTAACAAAAACAGACTGAGTTCTGTTAGTGAGGTAGGATCGAAACCATTCCAAGGCTGTGTCTTTGAGTCCAAATCTATCATGCAAACGGCTTAGAAGGGCATCATGACTCACGGTGTCAAAGGCTGCAGAATAGTCCAACAGCAACAGAATCGCTTCATCGCCTTTATCCAGGGAAAGTAGAATGTCATTTGAAACTTTTAGCAGGGCAGTTTCACAACTATGATGTGGCCGGTATCCTGATTGCATCTCAGAATATAGGTTATGCTCGGACAAATACTCCTGGATTTGTTTTAACACGACTCTCTCTACAGTCTTTCCCAAGAACTGAAGATTAGATACAGGCCTGTAGCTCTTTAGATCATCAGGACTCAGCTTCGTGGACTTCAAGAGTGGAGTCACATGAGCATGTTTGAGAGAATCAGGGAAATGACCATTGGTGATTGAAGCATTCAAAATAGATGTTATAACCGGGGTTAACTCAGTAATGCATTTCTTTAGCAGCCAATTAGGGATTGGGTCGAGTCGGGTGGAAGTTGAACGAGACTTTAGGATCAGTCCACAAACTTGGCCCTGTGATATTGGAGAAAAGGCATCAAAACATTGCAGAGTGCTTCGAAAACTGATATGGGCTAGATTGCTTGAAGGTAGACTCTAGAGACCTGACAAGGACATCAATCTTGGTGCTGAAGAAATTACAGAAACGATCGGCAAGAGATAGACGAGGGTCATCATCTGACGGGAGGACCATCCTTGTGGAGGTAGAAGACAAACGATCAACTCTTTGAAAGAGTTGATGGGTATCACATTCATCAAGTTGTTCAGAGTAATACTCCCTTTTAGCCATGGCAAGTCGGTTGCTGTAGAGACGACATTCATCCTTCAGGATTTGGCGGTCAATTTCGGCTGTGGAGAGACGATATTTTCTCTCAAGTTGTCTTACCCTCTGCTTACTCTTACGGAGATCATCGGTAAACCATCGAGAGTGAGGCCTTGCAGTTACACATCTAGTAATCAGAGGGGCATGCTTATCAAGTAGAGCTTGAAGTACCCTGTTATATTGAACAGCTTGCTGGTCAAGACCAGAAGCAGGTGATCTATAACCACATAACCACATCTTTCTTTTATTAAAGGACATTCTGTGACGGAATTATCAGATTATCCTAACACCTTGCACTCCTATTACTTTTTTTTTTTTTTGTTATCTAAGTACCAGTGCAACATTTGACTCTATAAGTTACTGAAGCCCCAAAATGAGTTAAAACCATTACCAAAAAAATCTAGATAGGACTAACTGACCAAAATGTGCCAGAAAAGACAGGGGGGAAAAATAAAAAATAAAAAATAAAACAAAATGGAGTAAAAAACAAACAAACTTTAAACAAAAATTAAACAAAACCTGAAATTGACTATGCTGACCTAAAAATAAATACACCTTCATTGAGCTTAAAGTGATACTGAACTGATGAGCTTTCTGACCTAGCCTATTGTTTATTGTCCGCGCCATCTCATGGTCAACTTGCCAATAGTGTGTAACCCAATATACTTTCCACTTCCCAGACAGAGGACTCGAGAACCAACAGCGCACCTGAGGTGGCGCTAGAAGGGATTGTTGTGCAGTACTGCTCCTTAGTACAGTATGGCTTTAAATGAGCCAAGAACCATGCATTTTTTTGTTTCTTTCATTGCACTTGGTAACAAGTTTTTTTTTGGACATGTTTACAAGTATGTAAAAGATAAAGTACAAAGAATAAACATTCAAAAATGTGATATTTTCTTCACTGTGTTTCCTTTTTTTTTAGGGGATATGGATTTCACTTGTGAGCTAGATGAGCACGCTGTGTTGATACGAGATCTAAAGATGAGTGGAATCATTAAGGATCACAGGAAAGGGCTTTCAACCCACAAGAACACATTCCAGGCAAATCAGTTTGTGGACTGGTTAGTGAAAGAAAAATCCTTCGACGGTAAGGTTGTAGCAGATTTTGAAGTAATGTCTTTTGTAGATTGCTTTAAAGCCCCACTGCACTTCTTGTAGCTACTTGCTCCCTCTATATAGAAAACAATGCCTAAGCGGTGCCCGTTAGTCCGCCATGATCCTCTTTTTTCTTATGTTAATTGAGAGCTGAGTTGATGAGATAACCACCTGTCAGTGACCACGCTGGGAGGACTAATCCCCCCTGGCCAAACTAGTGCAGACAGGTTTTAAGAGTAGAACAATCAAAGCTGTCTATGAAAGTCACTGAAGTGGAAATAGGAAAAGGGTTTGGTAGAATTCAAGTACAGTCACACCTGCTTGTATAGAAAGACCACCTGTCTGTAAAGACCACATTTTCTGTTTCCCTTCAATAGAGAGTTACACTGAAACATGCATTAAATGAACCTGTACATACAGACCACCTGCCTATAAAGACAACTCTTTTTGTCTACCTTGAGCGGTCTTTATATACAGGTTTCACCGTGCTTGTTTTAGAGAGGAATAAAAATATAGTCAAAACTGTCTTGGTGGCCTCTCTGTAAAGGCATTGTGTCTAAATTTCTCTGGAGCCTTTATATTTTCCTCTAGAAAGATATAAATATTACGTATTGAAAATCCACCTGTCTATCATCACTTTTCATCCATTTTTGGTGGCCTCCCTATAAAGGCTTTGCGTCTATATTGCTCTCTTTCATTGTCTTCCTCTAGTAAGATATTGATAACATGTCTAGCAAAGCCACTTGTCTACTGTGGTCCTGTAGACTGTAGCCTCTATAGACAGCTTATATGTACTGTAGTCATCTATGGTGGCCACTTTCATTTTCCCTTACTGGCCTTCAAAGACAGGTTCAATTGTAATCATGGCCTTTCTAGAAGGCGCTATATTTTTTTTTCCTGTAGAAAGACAATAAAGGTAACCAATGTTTACAGGTGGCCTTTATTGTCATTTTCAGTTTCCCTTGAATAGTGATTTAGATAGAAATATGTATTAAAGCCCCTCTGCACTACTTATAGCTACTTGCTCCCTCTATATAGAAAACAATGCCTAAGCGGTGCCTGTTGGTCCCCCATGATATTCTGAGAGCTGAGTTGATGACATAACCACCTGTCAGTGACCAGCAGGGTGGTCTAATCCCTCCTGGCCAAACTAGTCCAGAGGGGCTTTAAGTGAACCAGCACATAAAGACCACCTGCCTCTATAGATTGAGCATATTTCTTGTCTTCCTTGAGCAGTCTTTGTATACAGGTTTCAACAGTCTCTATTTCCTATTCCTCCTACAGAGCGGTCCACAGGCATCGTCAGTGGGCAGGATCTCCTGGATCGGGGTTATGCGACTGCCGTCAAAGGCGCCCGAGAAGGGCGCTTTGAGGACAATGAGACCCTCTACAGGCTGCTAGAACATGATGAGAGTAGCGCCCTTAATGCTGGCTTGACAAGCGAATGTGAGGCCAGACCTGGTGAGTCGTTGTGTACATGTAGAACGAGCAAGTTTATTCCAAGCCCCATTTTTTGCTTTTCTTATAGTAAGACCAGGGCCCAGTTTCATAAAACTTGTTATCAATAACAAGTTATAATAACTGTTATAAGCTACTGAAATCATGGCCTTCGATTGGCTGAAAGCGAATTTGGCGTAGAAATTTAGCATTTGTTATTGATAACAAGTTTTATGAAACAGGGCCCAGGCTCTACATTTTTTGGCTTCTGCAGAAGAAAAGTGACCTCTTGTGGCCCATTCATACATGAAGCAGTAAACCGGAGGGTTGTTCTTTGTTTGTTCGGGTTTTCGTAAATAAATGGGAAGTGGAGATGAGTGGAGACGAAAAAAGTAGCTTAAAGCAGAAATAGTTAAATGAATAATTGTATAGTGATAAATAGTTTGGATGCATTGTACTTTTCTATTTTGTTTCAGCTTCTGATCTGGGTGAAGATTTGAGGAAGCTCATCTTATCCCTCTACAATGACTTTCTTACTCCAGACGGGAAGGTGAGAATATTTGAATAAACCAAAGATTAAAATTTTACCAATCACCTAAAAACAAATAATTTCTTTACAGCTAGAATGTAAGAAATCAACTTCAAAACACATTACCTGGCATTCTATATTCCAACAAAGAGAAGAAAAAAATAATAATATCAAACCAGCACGCATGGAACCAAATTTGTACTTCAGTTACTTGTGAGCAAGTGCATACGGGTGCGTCAAGTAGTTTACACACAAGTGGCTTGTATCGTACATTTCTGTTGATTGAGAGTGTTTTGAAAATTGTAGTATCTCTTCATAGAAGTAGTATTTCAAGCTCATATTCTGATGAATAGAATTTTTGTTATTGGTACACTTTAATGATAGAAACCACATTATATGCTGAAGATTCAAAATCATCAAAAATTCAGTCTTGAAATATAATTTTCTATCGGGACTTTGCCAGTGATTTATTTATTTGCTGCTACATTGAAGTACTACATTCATTATTTGGGTTTGCATTTTTTAGATCAAAGAAATTAAGTCTTAAAGAAATGTTTTTGTGAAAATGTTTCTGTGAAATGCTTGAACACCTTCCAGACTCAAAACAGACGAAATACATATACTTTACATGTATGCCTTTTAATTTGTCACTGTACGTAATCCTTAGTCACTGTTTTCGATACATGTATGAATGAAATAAAATTGAATTTCTCTCTCTCACTCTCCCTCCCTCCTATCCCTCGCTCCCTCCCTTCCTCCGATCCCTCCCTCTCATTATGCCTGCCAGAGTGTGAATTACAAGGGCATTGCGGAGAGCTCACAATTCAAGACGTACACGCGGATGACAGCGCAGCTTTACCGAGTGGATATCAAGTCAGCTACAAGAGAGGAGAAGATTGCTTTCTTTATTAACATCTACAATGCCCTTGTCATCCATGGCTACGTCGCTGTAGGAGCCCCAACCAACCTGTGGCAGAGATATAAGGTTAGAGTTCAGAGGTCATGAAAATCTTATTTATTAACCCTTGGTATGCCACTCAAATAATCTCCCTGTGCCACATTATATTTATCATGGGATAGACCTACCGTGGGCTTCAAAATTATTAAACTGTTTCCCGTGCTAGATTTATCCATAATGGTGTTAAAAGAGTTGTCATGGAGCTAATCCTGACCAGAGATTGGTAATTTTGCAAAGCTATTCTATTGCACAAGCAAACCTTCCGTCAATGTGGGCCTATTGTGTTTTGTGCAAAATTGCAGGTATCGCAAATAAGCGACCTTGCAGAGAGGTGAAGAAAGCAAACAAAGTGTGAAACATCATTCACATATCCAATCATGCAATAAACCACCTCATAGATAAAAAAGGAGAAAAAAGACACGGTGTAGCAAAATAAAATGGCATGTTAAAGCCTGAAAAATCAGATTGATTTCATTGATCACTACGTGCAATCATTTGTACGATCTATTGCTACGATTTGTGTTACAGGGCCACGATGTAGCACCTGGGTCCTGTTACGAAGATGCCCAATTTCCGTGGTGCTATGTATTGGCTGCCAAGCTAAAGCAGATGTAATAGATTCCTAGTAAAGCACAGAATGAGAATTACTCTGCTATTATACACGACTGAAACTTTTATTTCTCCTTAACAAACTTCATCTCTGTACCTTTTCAGTTCTTCAACTATGTGAGCTATATTATTGGTGGTCACCTGTATTCTCTCAACGACATCGAGAACGGTGTCCTGAGGGCCAACAGGAAGCCGATTGGCTCCCTCTCCAAGCCTTTCTCGAAGAATGATCCCCGCCTCCAGGTGGCGCTAGACCAGCCTGAGCCTCTGATTCACTTTGCACTGGTCTGTGGGGCAAAGAGCTGTCCACCCATAAAGACATACTCTGGCAAGGTGAGGATTGTCAACACTTGAGGTCATGAAAGCATTAAAAATCCCAGAACATATCCTTATAAAAAAAGGTGATAACTTAACAAATCTTGAACCAATGTCAACCAAACTGGCCTTTATGAGCATGAAAAGATTAAATGAAAAGAGTTTGGGTTTATGACATCAGGGGGTGTTTCATAAAGCTGTTCTTAAAGTTACGCATGACTTTACGAACAACTTGACTATGAGGTGCCAGATAGGATGCCCAAAGTTTTTCCTGATGTTTTAACAAAGTGTGACTATATTTCCAATAACCTCAATTAAATTATGGCCAAAAATATACTTACAATAAGAATGTTAATCTACATCTGCACAGTTCAACTTTAGTTGATGCAGTTAAAAATGATTGAGCATCCCATTTGGCTTTTCATATTTAAGTCATACGTAACTTTACGAACAGCTTTATGAAACACCCCCCAGGGCCTATTTTCATAAAACCTTACTAAGCTAGTTGTCAACTAAATACATAAGCTACAGTTCATAGTTAGTTGACAACTAGGCTTAGGAAGGTCTTATGAAGATGAGCCCCGATGTTTAAGGTCACAGGATCATTGGTCAATGAACATACATATAAGCGGAGGTACATGTATATGAGAGATGCAGTTGTATTCATCTTGTTTGGTTTATGGGGTTATAGTATCTATTAACCAGACATAATTTTATAAGGAGAGCAAATATAGGCATATAAGAAAGCGAAGGTACCAGGGGACCTATTGAGTTCTGGTCATGCGTTTGCAATGTGAAAGAAATTGTAGAAGCGATTGGAAAGGTTAATCATGTAGCACATAAGTACTGGTTTATACTGTAACTCTGTAAGGTTTTAGAATCATCATATTAGTCTTGCTAAGAGTCACATGTACTGTGATGGCTTCATGGTAGATGTCAAGAAAAAAAGAGTCCAGCAGTCCAGAACAAACTGATTTTGATTCCAACCCGAATATCTAAATTGACTCGCATACCTTGGGATCATTATCTTGTGAACGCCTCCTTGTGTGTCGAGAAGCAGTTTTTTTCCTGGAGACTTCTGATGGCTGCCAGGTGGAAATCAAGAAGAAGGAGATCAGCAGTCCAGTACAAACTTATTTATTTTCTTTGTAATCTGTAACCTCTATTTTAACATCTTCGAGATTGGTCCCCCATGTAGCCATGATTTTCGCATCCTCATAATCAAATAAAAACATTATCTTGTGATTTCCTCCTAGGATGTCATGAATGAGTTAAAGTTAGCAGCAGAAGCTTTCTTGGAGGGTTCCGATGGCTGCCAGGTTAACGTCGACAAGAAGGAAGTCAAATGTAGTCAGATCTTCAAGTGGTACAGAGAGGACTTTGGCAAGAATGACAAAGACGTAAGATTTTATTTCATTTCAGTTTAGAGGTGTTGTGGTCTGGTGGATATGTCACTGGACTGTGGATCACATGGTTCGTGGTTCGATTCCCAGCGAGGCATTAATGTCCATTGGGAAAACATTAATCTACATTTGCCATACATGACTTAGGTGATGTAAATGGGTACCTGGCGGGAATTAATTCCTCGAACCACTACTACTACTTCTACTAGTATTATTATTTATATTGTAGGTGACATTCAGTTCTGGTTTTGGTCAAGTTCACAAACAGCCCTCTGCTTATCCAATTTCAATGCAGACATACCTGTCACTCTGACATGCATCGTCGTGTTAAATCCAAATTCAAGTCGTCCGTTCAACCTACATGTACTTTGTCACTGTCATACATGTATCTGTTGTTCCCTATTTACGTATCCCTGTTCACATAAAAATTTAAGGAAATCTTTAAAAATTGTTACTGTCATTTTTCATGTTTGGCATAATTAAGACTTGTGTTCACACCTTAAAAGTATGCCCAACCTACTTCTAACATCTTTTATTTCTCCTACAGGTTGCTGTGTTCATATCCAATCACATGACACCTGGCGAGAAGAAGACAGCCCTGCTACAGGTCATAGGTCAAAAGGATTACAAGGTCACTTATATGAAGTACAACTGGGACATCAACTCTCAATAGTGACCAACACCAATAGTACAGTGCAAATAAATCCTTGGCTGCCATGGAAACCTTCGGTAGAATTAATCATCAAGAATATTTTCATTACAAAGAAAGGAGCAACATGCCTGTATTGGTGCAAACCATTCCTAATTGGAAGAAATGATTCCTATTTTCACCCTTCTAATTGTATTGAACATTAACCTTGCACTCCTCCGCAGTACATATCTGTGTAAAAAAACATACTAAGTACAGACTGTATTCTTAATTTTGCCTTGAGCAATTTGTACTTCTAGCCTTGAAAGCTTGACAGGTATGTAACAGGATTATTCATTCCTCGTGTGTACATAGCAATACCAGCAGTCCTGTAATGTTTTTCAGACACAAAATACTACAGCTCAAAACACTTGTTCGTTTGGGAGAGATTCTCTCTCCTCATGAATTGGTATTAGATTTTAATTTGTTTTAAATTATTATTTCACCCATAAGCTGTCATGATATTGACAATTTTAGCAGGGCGAGTTTAGTGATTATCTGTACTGTAAGTGGTCAGTACTATAAACCAGTTTTGTTGTCATTTCTTTGTTAAAGTGTCATATTTTAAATATATATCTCTCTAAATAAGATATTTGTTATTATGGGAGAGATTTCTATTTCTTCATTATTTGGTATTTGACGTTCTTTTGTACATGTATAATCAGGTTGGTGATAACTACCCCTAGTCATTTAGATTGTGAAAATTTGTCTTTCATATTTTAGTAATCGTTTTTTATGAATTTTTGCTAAGAAATCCCTCAATTTTCAACTTTTCCATTTGTATGACCGTTCAGAGTCTCAGTCAAGAAGATTTCATATTATACAAATATTGCATGCTCCAGCGTTCATTATTACAAAATATATGAGCTGACAAATTCAGAATTTCTCAAGTGATTTTTTTTTTTCACTCGGGCCAAAGGCAGGGATGAAAGATAATGGCACGAGGAAAATTCTGAATTTGGAGGTGAATATATATAATATTGGACAACAAAATGCATGCAATAATTGTTATGTAAAAATGAGATTACTTGCGATCTTTTGGAGTTGGACCCTCTCAACTACATTTAAGTTGCCTTTGCATCAGATGTGTGTAGCTAAGAAAATGCAAACAATGGTTACATGCAGGGAAGAGAGGCACACAGTCTGATTCACTTTTCCACGCTCATGCATTTATAACAAATTGTCGAGTGTCATGTGACACCTTTTCAGCGAACAAATGCCCTATTTTTTATCCATCTGCAAGTGCACTTTGGATTATTTTTTAGTATTATGGTTCTAGGTATGCAGTTGTTAATGAACAATATCATCTGTTTTTTTTTTTCTTCAGAAAGCATGAAGGGCATTAAATCAACATGTTACAGGGTCAAGTCACGTAACCTTGGGTTCTCAGAGTTTATCAATAACCGACAGTGGACTTCACTGTTACAACTGACAATCTTACCTTATGCAATGTACACACCTTCCAGAGAACTCCTGAAGTCGTGACCTTTAAACCTTTCAAGACAATTATTCCACATTTTGTTGTTTGGCTCAATAACTTGATTCAGAGCCCTACAAAATTATACCAGATGCCAGCATGCCGAGAAAGGCAAAACATTCTGCACAAAGTATGTCGATTTTTGTTGCATGACCATATTGCATTTGATGCCAAGAATTTAAAGAAGGAAAATTAGCTTTAAGATACTTAAATTGGCAAAAATGGCAACACATTGTGAGGTTCAAAACTATTGTTTTTCAATCAAAATTTGCAATTTTTATCAGCTTTTTGTAAAAAGTTGCTATTGTACATATGTACATTGTTTTCAAAGCCATTAAATTTGATTAGAAAAGTATTATTCTTGCCAATTTGAAGAACATAATATGATCAGTTTTGCCCTTAAAAAAATAAATTCCTGTCCTGAAAATTTTAGCCAAGCTCATCGTCGTAGGTCCCCTCTCACCCACATGCTATTTGAGACTCGTCAAGCTTGAGTAATTTCCTGAGTTTTGCTGTGTGCGATATCAACATTAATGGGTAATTCCACCAAGTCTGGTTTAATTGAATGCAACTATTTTCTAAATTTGTGCATCCTTTTTTAATAAAATTTCCCTTGACTAAAAAAGCTTGCAATTTCATGACCAGAACTCAACTTAATCTTTAAGAATTTATTCCTTGTCAAAAGCTCGCTTGATATTACCGATAATGTACTTTTCTGCAGACATGCAGACAAAGCTGCCTATTGGACCATTGTTCCTTTTTCATTGTCTATATTTAAATACGGATTATATTTCAGTGTTCTTTATTTGATTTTACATTCTATAGTACTAGGTGTTTGGATATTACAAGGTATTTTTTGTTGAAACAATTTGTATTTTTGTGCAGGCAAGCTTATTAATCTGGTTTAACTGCGCCTTTAGACCATTTTATATGGCACAAACCAGCTCAGTGCTCAAGAATTTATTCAGTTTTCTTGAGCTTCTTTTATATTGCAAGGCATTTTCTATTTAATGAATTGAACTTTTCCTGCAGGCATGTAGACAAAGCTGCCCTATTGTCTACATTTGAATATGGATTATATTTCATTGTTACCAGTGTTCTTTAGATATCTTAATGTGTTGAAGAAGGTATTGTATGGTATTATGAAAACTGTTTTCATTCAATCTTATCAACATCTGAGAACCATCTGGAAATAAGCTCTCAAGCTTTCGTGGGTTATCCTGTTCAAGCTGACTTGATTTTGATCTGTTATTCTTTTATATTGGTTCATGTTGGAGGCTTGGCGAATTCAATCAATCAATCAATCAAAGTCAAAATGAACCGAACGGGTTTACTAAATTCTGTCATCCCGACAGGTTTAGTATAGGTACTACACAGTTCCAATAGCAATGGGCTAATACCTTCATGATACTGCTGCTGACATGCTATCCTGTGCTTCTAATGGTGTCTTGCACACGTTATCATGCAGCTCATTTATAGAAAGGAGCGTAACAAATGCATTCCAATTTAATTTGTTCATTTATTCTTTGTGATTTAAGTGTATTTAAAGCTTTTCTGTGCCTCTTTAGCAATAACAAAATCAGCATGCATTTTTATTCTCTATACTCGATTATTACATGCAACCCCTCTATTGCCTTATAAAGTATGACATCTACATCGCTTTAATACTCTTCATAGAATTGTGGAACTTGAGTAGAGATTGAATGTTTTGATAAACTCAGAATGTTGCCAAACAGGGTCATTTGTGAAACTCCTGTGCTCTTTGAATCGAATATACGTGTAGTTTCAGTTGTTACAATATAGTATATAGAAATCAATATTTATGATATCTCATGGAGAAATAGAAGTGATAAGGTGGTACATGTCTGTTGATATATTTTGTTGAACAAGTTTATTAGGATGGTTTAAATTATTAGGAATAAGTTTTGTGACATGGTTTAATTTCACGAATGTGTGTTATCATTGCCTTAGTACCTTGTTGAACCTTGAAATCTGTCAATAAAATTGTATGAGAAACTCAAAAAATTATGGTGACTTATTTCGTGTGGAATGAAAAAACTATATTTTTTTGTTTTTTGTTTTTGTTTTTAGGAGTCTATTAAAAATGATAGCAAAGACGTTCAGGAAATCAACTTGAGGGTAATTTCAATACCTTATTTTGTCCGAGAGAGATCATGTTTGAAAAAGATTTTGCGCAAGACTATCGAAATCGCGTTTGGTCGAATGTTTGAAAGTTTGTTGCCATTGTATTATTACTTGATAGCAATATCAATTCAGATTCTTGAAGTAAAAGGGTACACTTGCTTGAAATAATATAAAAAGCCAATTATAGCCAATTATGAATGCCTAAGATAGCAGGGGGTGTTTCACAAAGACTGAGATCGACTTTTAGTTGGATTTAACTATGGCAGGCTGTTGATGCCACTGGTTGGCTTTAGATGATATTTTTCCTTCAATAATGAACTATCAAAAGAAGTAAATTCTGTATATTTTGTGACCACGATTTATACGTCCCTTGAAAGACCAATGCCAGTAAATGGTGAGAGCAAACAGTGGCATGAACGGCCTCCACTAGTTAAGTCCAATTAACTTAAAGTCGATCTTAGTCTATGAGAAACACCCCCAGGAAGTATTACATTAATCAGGGTATAATGAGGTGTTGCAGTTTCTTAAGAAAACAGGAAAGTTTGATACTTAAGGCTCGTTCAGATATGATGCGGCAAAACCGCGGTTATCTTTTTTTATGATGACGTAAAGTGTAATACGCTTCCCATTTAGTATCTGCTTACGATGACAATGACAATGACAATTTATTTTCATGTCACCCACATAGGGGTATTTTAGAAGTTTACAATCAGTTTACCATTACTATTTTGAATAAGTTGATACTTTTATGCCGATTTAGAGGAAATTATAAAATTGTCTTCGTGGACAGAGGAGAAAAAAATTCAAGGAACACAATCAAGAGTTCTTCAACATATTCTACTGGAAACTGAATAATTTTAATTAAAAAATCCTTTAATGGGCCACCGTGCTACCTGCATCTGAATGTTGATATGGTAATGATTAAGAAAAGAGGTGTTCATATTATGTTCCAATATATGCTATTGCTTTGATCCAAAACTTAATACATGTACAAGGCGGGAGAGAAAGCCTTCGCTCATGCCGGGCCATCACTCTGGAATTGCTTATCTCGAGGGATCAGAGGGACCTTAAAACTTATCTTTTCCAGTTTGCTTTTAGTTGATCTGATTTTTGCTTCTTTTTGTGTTATATTGTATTTTTGTACAAGTATGTTTATTTATTTTCATGTTTTGCACTAGTGCGCCTTGAAAAATTAATTTATAAGTGGATTTGGCGCCTTATAAATCCTATATATTATTATATTATTATAAAAAAATCAATTAACCTAAAGTAAGATGGAAATAGGCAGGGTTTTTTGTTTTTGTGAAATAGGTACCCAATAACTTATGGTAATACACAAATGCTGTAAAAATTATACATTAATTTTATCGATATTTATGAGTGGAGATACGAAGGACGACCTGCGAGCGGGATGTTGTAAAGACCTCAATATAATATAGCGATTGTGTAACTACGTATGTTACCATGCAGGGACAACTATACGATTTAGTACTTTACTATTTTCCTACAATTTCCCTTTACCAATATGTATTTTTTAATTTCGTTTATTTCATAATTCAATTCAAACACAATTCAAACAGAAAAAAATGCAAATAAACTGTACAAAAACACGTTGAAATACATATAAATTTAAAAATTTAAGCGAAAATTACGAGTATGAGAGGGCAGTGGCGGATCCAGGGGCCCGGGGCCCGGGCCTCCCTAGAAAAAAACAGGTAAAAACACCCCTTTTTGTAAAAAAAAAAAAAAAAGATGGGCCCCCTCCTGGCGCCCAAGGGGTGGGGGGTAAAAAAAAAAAATTTTCGGAGGCAAACAAAAAACTACCCCCACTGAGCGGAAAATCTGCCGGCACGGTTTTAAAATTTTCGCACGAAGTGGGCCCCTTTTTCGGCCCCCTCCCTTGCCGCCGGCTGGATCCGCCCCTGTGAGAGGGCAATATATATATTTATATACCCAGAGGTCGTGTGTCCGGACAGGTTGCCTATGCGGACAGTTGATTTTAAATAGTATTTTGACAAAGCTTACATGCACTATTTCCAGGGGCGGCGATTTCTTTTCATTTCATGACAGGGGTGGGGACGAAATGCGAGGGACGAGGGCAGTGGCGTAATGAGCAAAAACGTTCGCGAAGCAAGTGGAGCGTAAATGGACGTGGGGTCCAGGGGCGGAGCCCCATGAAGCTCAGGGATTTTAGGCATTTAATTACGGTCAGATGAGCATATTTTTTATACCTTATTTGTGACACTGGCATGCAGGTCACTAATTGGAGTGGGGTGCAGGGTGCGGAACCCCCAGAAGCTCAGGGTTTTAGGCATTAAATTACGATCAGATGAGCATCCAGGGGCCGCCTTAGGGCCCTTGGTGGGGTCCAGGGGGCAGAGCCCCCGGAAGCTCAGGGGTTTTAGGCATTTAATAACGGTCAGATGAGCATCCAGGGGCCCGCCTTAGGGCCCTGGTGGGGACAAGGGGGCGGAGCCCCCGGAAGCTCAGGGGTTTTAGGCACTTCATATCGGTCAGATGAGCAACCAGGGGCCCGCCGTAGGACCCTTGGTGGGGGCATTAGATTAAAAGACTGAACTAAATATTAACTAGACATGTAATACTTGTTAATAACAAGTATAGGTGGGCTTTTCCAAGTGCATGCCACACATGTTTAGTGACATACTAAGTAGTTAAGATAACATTGGCATGATTTGACCTTATTTTTTGAAATAATCCTCTTATTCAGGTCTATTAGTGTGCCAAATTTCAAGTCTATACAATGCATGGTTTTAGAGAAACCATGTACAGTATATTTGACCTTTGACCCCGGCAAATCTAAATATCAAAATGAAATATGCATTTTCTCGATTTTGTTTTTATAAGAAATCATATCTCCGACTCATACTCTATCCAACTATGAATACAAAATTAATACGCGACAAGGACTCAGATTTCCCATAAGGTTGTACTCAAACGATTGACATATTTCTCCCATAGATATAACACGCAAAATTAGGCATTTTATTACATTGTTTGTGATAGTATATGATAATATGTTATAATAGTCGAAGAAGATCATAAAATCAAATTCAAAACGGCAAAAAAAAAAAAAAATTGACCCACCAGGAATCGAACTTGGGTCGCCGGAATGGGAGGCAAGTGCTATGACCACTATACCAAAATAATCCCCATAGACATTACACGTGAACGGAAAATGGAATTCTCAAATCCCACTTTGCAAGTGAAATATGAGCATGATCCCGGCATCTGATCGAAAAATAAAGGGCACATTGTGATAGCTTATTGTCTCAGCTACAACATACTCGAAGCTCAGCGAAAACAAAACTAAAACGACGGAGATATTGCTCGCGAAAGACGGGAATGTAGAATCCAGTTTTGAAAAAGTCATGTCCCATAGAGAATACACGCAAAATGTGAAAAATTGACATGCCTCCTTTAATCGCAAAAATACGCCATGATGCCTTTGTCAAAATGAAAAATCGTGGCAACTGCATTTGTAGAAAATTGTCTCAGCTAGAACATATCAAAATTTGGAAGAAAATCGATCAATATTTACAGAGATACAATCAATTTTCCAAAAATATGCTGACGTCATAATATGCAAATTGAAATTTTGAGTTCGGAGGCCATTATGATGACGTCATGAGTTAATTGAGGGTCAAATGAGACATGAAATCATATCTCCGACTCATAATCTATCCAAATATGAAAAAAATTGGGAGTTCTCATCCATTCTGAAGAGTTACAATGAATTTTGTATAGGCATGTTTTTGCCCATATATGCTATGTATTACAAGAGCTCGCGCGCACGGACATGTCTCTTGAACGGACTCTCATTGCGTTATTACTGGTCAGAGAAAGGTGAACAAGGTATCAAAATGCTTGGAAAAATATGCCAAATATGATGACAGAGAAAATTTGGCGATTCTATGTTGCAAAATCCAAGTACGCGCGAAAACGCGCGCTCATGCGCGTGTGGGCTTTTTTTGCGAAATGCTTAAAATGGCCTGAAACGTATTCAAAATGAATTTGAGACGATTTGGAGCAATTTGAAATTTTGCGCGCGCCCTGACGCGCGGACGTACGCATGCGCGCGCGTTTTTTGACTTGAAATTGACCGGACGGATATTGACCTTAATCATGATAAATATGAATGAGAAACGACTTTCCGTTATGAAGATATGATCATGAGTAGATTTTCAGAAAATTTCACAAAATGGCGCCTAGATGACGTCATCAGTCAAGGTCAAGGTTGAAAACATTATTTTGCTTTGTCCATATGCCTATACATATGTGTACCAAATTTCAAGGCATTTGATTTAGCCATTTTCAAGTTATCTTGCTAACAAAAAGTGATTGGAAATAAGAAAAATTAAGAAAGGCAATTCTAACGAAAACATAAGGTGGTCTGTATTATATACAGCCCACCTAATGATCTTGCCATTGTCTAATTCCAGCGAAATGTCTTAAAACAGTCTATTTTCGATCGCGGACAAACGGTCTAATTTTGATCTTGTGGCATTTTAAAAATTAGAGCATTAAAAGACTAATTTCAGGTTGTTGGTATACTACATGGGCCTATGACGAAGGTCGTGAGTCTTATTAGTCTCACAGTTTTATTACGGTCATTTTTCAAAGCAAGACGACTAAAAACAATCTTAAATTGAACTCATTTTGACTCTCGGTGGAAGGTCAAACAACTATGCCTCAAAACCGCAAATTCCCCCTAATGGACAGACAAGCTAGTCACGCGCTGGCTGAGAGGTAAATATTACCAAATTATGATTTTTATGATATCTGTAAAGAATTTTGCTAAACTTGCTTAATATATGAATAAAATGGAGAATTTAAGGTGAAAACAAACTTCGAACGAAAGGAATTGACCAACGCTATTACAGTCGGTTTTCTGCATGACGAAGATAGTCTCTTGTCAAGACGTCGATTACTATGACTTGAAAAAATTGAGTACAACCTTTCCAAACATTGTCGTTCACTTGCGTTGTACAGAATAAAACGAGCGAACAACCTAACAGTAATACGAATGAATTTATTAAACAAAATTATAGCGTATTTTCATACACTGATACCATAAAGTTGGAATAATTTTGTTACACTGACCAATGTTCAGAAAATTGAAGAAAAATAAACCCTCATCATATTGATTTAGTACACTAATTTGTACTGATGCCTAAATACACAGTTAGTAAAGATTAACTGTGGTTTGATTTTCATTATGAGGAATTGATGATTAAAGTTTTGAGAAAATATGCACTTTGTCTAGATTAAGTGTCAAAGACTTTATGAACTACTTATCTACTTATTTCTTCTTAATATTTTATCTTAATTTAAAATATGTATTCTAATGTTTCTTATTTTCTCTTGATAATATTTCAGCAACGAATTGAAAGATTTGGTAGACATCTTGGATGCATTATAGCAATAAATCCTGGGCACATGACGTATTGCAAAAGATAATTATGAAAAGGAGAAGAAGCACAAAATAATTATAAGAATAATAACAACAACAATAATAATGATAATAATTACAATATTAACTATTATAGCAACAACACCAATGATAATAAATATAATAATGATAATAATAATGATTATTATGATACTGCTGATATTACTACTACAACTACTACTGCAAGGAAATGGGAGATGATGAAGAAGGGAAGGAGAAGAATAATAATTTCAGCGATTAGTGATTATATTCTTTATGATTGAGGCATACACATACACATTACATACTCCGTGGTAAGAAGGAAGTAAACGAGGGATAGGGAAGGCAATGACAAATAAGAGAGAGAGAGAGCATAGCCCGGGTTCAAATTAAACCCGGTGCTCATGATCATTCATATTCAAATATTGTTCAAATAGCATTGTAGATACGATGAACAAATAAGAATAATAATGCAAGGTCGTTAGTCATGAGTCATGAGAATGTCAACTTCTATCTCTCTCAGCTTAATAGTCCGAACAATAGAATGAACGGAGAGGAATCAACCTACATTTCTTAACAACAATGTCAACTTCCCCAATGGAGCCTAACATTAGATTTTTTCCCATTCAAATAGCGTTGTAAAGGCGGTGAAAAAAATATTCCGCCGTTAATGGTGAGAATGTTCACGTCTATCTCTCTCAGCTAATTCCTGCAAACAGTGGGCTCAACCAAGCGCAATCAACTGTTAAAGATACTATGTCCCTTTTGCAGCCAACATCAAATTCTGTAGAACTTTGCAGGAATTATGAATATGTCATGTATGTCCTATCTGTGAAATTTAAACGTTAGCAGTGTCCTAATATTCAAATTATGCAAGGAAACCCGTTTACTTGCTAGACTTCACTGTCAGACACTATTGAGTGACTGACTGGCTTTTTTCATCTTTGGTAATAACATACCTGTACATAAAATGAGCATTTGTCTACATCAATAATCCACTTCTTGTAATGGCCAAAATTAAACTGATTGAATCTTTGCGCAGCATAAAACGTACGACCATTCGGTACAATGGTCTGAAAAATCAGACTATTACTTACTGGCTCTATAGCTCCTAAGTCGATTCGACAACTAATAGTCGTTATTTTCCCACTTAAAGACATTTTCAAGCCCCTTTTTTAGGGAAGTTCTAAATTAGTATTGTCTTTCAAATGCCGTTGGAATTTAACCTTTTCATTTTTTTGGCCTGCAAATGGGACATAGTACCTTTAAACGAATTTTTCATGAGTCCTGACATTTCAATGTGTTACTGCACGTCATAGCAGCATTAAAGAGTAGCAATGGCGAACGACTGTCGCTAAAATTCAACAATAGTTACTTAGTTTGCTTTTCCCTATTAAGAAATAACATGAGACATCAAGCTACATAGAACTATGATCGACAAACATGATATTGCCTTGAAAACAGTCAGGAAACATTGGAACTAGAATGAATAAGAGATAATGCGATCATGTAAACATTTTGTCCATGTTAATCCTCCAGTACCAAATAACCAAGCAAAACTCGAGCCAGATGCAAATAAGGGTAAACTTAATGACATTAATTTATTACCGCTGTCTATTGTCATGATTGTATTCTCCACCTAGTTCTTTTCCTATTATTTTTTTTAAATATAATTATATTCTAATGTTTCCTTGTATTGATTAGGTTCATTTATTTTCATTTTTTTTGGAGGGACGTGGTTAAAAAATAACATCTTTGACATTCCGTTTTCATGACAACGGTCTTATTTGTTACTTGAAATGACTCACATTTTAATCATAATCAAACAGGCATCTGAAATTTTGAATGCTTACTATTTGCTTCATGTTGTTGAAAATCATAATATTCCCTAGAAAAGTCTGATATTTCTTGATTCGTATTCATTACAACAGCCCAGCGCTCACGTCCATCACCCAACTTATGGCAACCAGACAAACTATTATACCAGAGGGCCACAGAAAACAGAAAGTAGTCATTTGAAATTATACAACTTTTTTTTAATTCATCAAATTGTAAACAATCTCATTTTATCCATGTTAATCATCCAGTTCCAAATAACCAAGTAAAACTCGAGCCAGATGCAAATAAGGGTAAGCTTAAAGACAATAATTTATGACATATTGTCTACAATTGTCATGACTGCATGTATCTACTTATTTCTTCTTAATATTTTATCTTTATTTAAAATATGTATTCTAATGTTTCTTATTTTCTCTTGAAAATAACGACTATTAGTTGTCGGATCGACTTAAGTGCTACCAAGTCAATAAGAAATAGTCTGATTTTCAGACCATTGTACCGAATGGTCGTATGTTTTGTACGACGGTAAGATTCAATCGGTTTAATTTTGGCCATTAGAAAAAGTGGGTTATTGATGTAGACAAATGCTCATGTACCCTTTACAGCTCATTTTATGTATGTTATTACCAAAGAAGAAAAAAATCAGTCAGTCATTCAATAGTGTCTGACAGTGAAGTCTAGCAAGTAAACGGGTTTTCTTGCATAATTTGAATATTAGGACACTGCTAACGTTTAAATTTCACAGATAGGACATAGTACATGACATATTCATAATTCCTGCAAAGTTCTACAGAATTTGATGTTGGCTGCAAAAAGGACATAGTATCCTTAACCAATACACAAAAATATTTCTCATAGACTTTACATGCAAAAACGACCTTGGCATGGTCGCAACTACAACTTTCAATTGAAAAATTCGAAATTATCTCGACATCTGATCAAAACACCAAAAGCACAGTTTCTATAGCCCATGGTCTCAGCTATAATATATTAAGATTTGGGAGAACATAGAGCACAAATAAGCTAGATAGTGCTCAATTAATGTCATGTAGATTCAACATTTGAACGAAATTCACCTCTCCCATAGGCATAACACGCAAATTAAGAAAATTCTGTCATGTTACCTTTAATCAAGATTTTCACTATGATGACGTCATCAAAATGAAAAATAATGTGTACTGATCTTGGAGAAGATTGTCTTAGCTACAACATATCAACATTAAGAAGAAAAACGATGAATATTTACAGAGATACAATCAATTTACCATGAATATGCTGACGTCATAATATGCAAATTCGTATTTTGAGTTCCAAGGTCAATATGCATTTTCTAGATTTTTTTTTTTTTAATAAGAAATCATATCTCCGACTCATACTCTATCCAACTATGAATAAAAACTTAATACACGACAAGGACTCAGATTTCCCATAGTAAACATTGCATATACCTGGGCTGAATAACTGGAAAGTATAAACGTCTGGGAAGGAGACTAACATCATAAAAATGGGATGATTTGATATATTCCAACAGACTTAGAGATTAACCCTATTGGTTTAATACACGGCAAGGAATCAGATTTCCCATAGGGTTGTACTCAAACGATTGACATTCTTCTCCCATAGATATAACACGCAAAATTAGGCATTATATTTGTAGAGAATTGTATCAGCTAGAACATATCAAAATTTGGAAGGAAATCGATCAATGTTTACAGAGATACAATCAATTTTCCAAAAATATGCTGACGTCATAATATGCAAATTGAAATTTTGAGTTTGGAGGCCATTATGATGACGTCATGAGTTAATTGAGCGTCAAATGAGACATGAAATGATATCTCCGACTCATAATCTATCCAAATATGAAAAAAATTGGGAGTTCCCATCCATTCTGAAGAGTTACAATGAATTTTGTATAGGCATGTTTTTGCCCATATATGCTATGTATTACAAGAGCTCGCGCGCACGGACATTTATCTTGAATGGACGCTCATCTTGTTATTAATGGTCATTAAAGAGATAAACATGGTATCAAATTGTTCGAAAAAATATGGGAAATATCATGAAAGAAAAAAAAATGGCGATTCTATGTTGTCTAAGGGTGTTACGCGCGAAAACGCACGCGCATGTGCGTGTTTTTTATAAAATGCTTAAAATGGCCTAAAACGTATCAAAATGAATTTGAGACGATTTGGAACATTTTGAAATTTTGCGCGCCAAATTTCAAGTCTATACAAAGCATGGTTTTAGAGAAACCATGTACAGTATATTTGACCTTTAACCTTAAAATCTAAATAACAATGAAATATGCATATTCTCGATTTTGTGTTTTTATATGAAATATTTTTCTTACCTATCAACATGCAACGTTTTAAGTCAATTGCGACCAATATACCAAAATAATCCACATAGACATTACACGTGAACGGAAAATGGAATTCTCAAATCCCACTTTTCAAGTGAAATATGAGCATGATCCCGGCATCTGATCGAAAAATAAAGGGCACACTAGTGATAGCTTATTGTCTCAGCTACAACATACTAGAAGCTCAGCGAAAACGAAACTAAAACGACGGAGATATTGCTCGCGAAAGACGGGAATGTAGAATCCAGTTTTGAAAAAAAGTCATGTCCCTTAGAGAATACACGCAAAATGTGAAAAATTGACATGCCTCCTTTAATCAAAAAAATACGCCATGATGCCTTTGTTAAAATGAAAAATTGTGATAACTGCATTTGTAGAAAATTGTCTCAGCTAGAACATATCAAAATTTGAAAGAAAATCGATCAATATTTACAGAGATACAATCAATTTTCCAAAAATATGCTGACGTCATAATATGCAAATTGAAATTTTGAGTTTGGAGGCCATTATGATGACGTCATGAGTTAATTGAGGGTCAAATGAGACATGAACTCATATCTCCGACTCATAATCTATCAAAATATAAAAAAAATTGGGAGTTTCAATCCATTCTGAAGAGTTACAATGAATTTTGTATAGGCATGTTTTTGCCCATATATGCTATGTATTACAAGAGCTCGCGCGCACGGACATTTATCTTGAATGGACGCTCATCTTGTTATTAATGGTCATAAAGAGATAAACATGGTATCAAATTGTTCGAAAAAATATGGGAAATATCATGAAAGAAAAAAAAATGGCGATTGTATGTTGTGTAATGGTGTTACGCGCGAAAACGCGCGCGCATGTGCGTGTGCGCGATTTTTTATCAAATGCTTAAAATGGCCTGAAACGTATGCAAAATGAATTTGAGACGATTTTGAGCATTTTAAAATTTTGCGCGGACGTACGCATGCGCGCGCGTTTTTGGACCTGAAATTAACTGGACAGATATTGACCTTGATCATGATAAATATGAATGAGAAACGAATTTTCGTTATGAAGATATAATCATGAGTAGATTTTCAGAAAATTTTACAAAATGGCGCCTAGATGACGTCATCAGTCAAGGTCAAGGTTAAAAACCTTATTTTGCTTTGTCTATATGCCTATACATATGTATGCCAAATTTCAAGGCATTTGATTTAGCCATTTTCAACTTATCTCGTTAACAAAAAAGTGATTGGAAATAAGAAAAATAAATAAATAATAATAAATAAATAAATAAAGGCAATTCTAACGAAAACATAAGGTGGTCTGTATTATATACAGCCCACCTGATAAAAGTTACATATTATGGAGGAGCCTATGAATACAGCCTATTTTCGATTACGTTTTTTCTTTGCGAAAATGAAAAGGGAGTTATATACTTGTGTTTTGAATATTTTGGATATCTGATTATTTCTAAACCCTTTTTTAATTTTCGAATTTCGGTGAAAACTATTCTTTACTGGTGTGATTTTCTGTGAAATATGAAAAAAAATCACAGAACATATTACTAAACCTATTTATTCTACCTTGAATCACATTGACAGTTTTATCGGGATTACCCGTAGCTATCAATAATTCATCCAAGGACCCTCCTGCTGTATTTAATTTTTACCCTAATCTAAATCAGATCGAAACTATGTTCAATATTTATCATTATGGCATATTTGCGGTATATGTTGTGCAATTACGAACAAAAGAAATTTAAGGTGTAATTAGTATGGACAGGTGGTCATACAAGCAGTCTAACAAAGAGAGCCGTTCAGATATGACGTGGCAGAACCGCGTTAAAAAAATTTAATGACGTAAAGTGTAATACGCTTCACACGTCCTGACAATGACAATGTGTGTGTGTGTGA
This sequence comes from Mesocentrotus franciscanus, assembly GCA_037976565.1. Taxonomy (NCBI): domain Eukaryota; kingdom Metazoa; phylum Echinodermata; class Echinoidea; order Camarodonta; family Strongylocentrotidae; genus Mesocentrotus; species Mesocentrotus franciscanus. Next base: position 16,130,210 of record CP137683.1, read on the forward strand.
TTGGGTTTTTACAGACGTGTATCAATCAGATATGATTATTTACGTCTGGGGACCGACCTTTAACGTCACCATCCGAAAGACGTGACTCAGTTTCGAACCTGCGTCCTCGGCTGAATCAGTTTGTAACTTCCACTGTTAGCTGGATTACAGGCGCACGCCACAATGACAATGACAATGACAATTTATTCTCATGTCACCCACATTGGGGTATTGGAGAAGTTTACAAACAGTTTGAATTTGTCAATTTAACACTGTATCTTATAATACAGCGCTTACTGTATACGCGCAAGACCTTTGTTGCGCACAGTTGCCTTTCTTTTACACGTTAAAAAAATAAAAATAAAAATAAAAATAAATCCGCGGCGGCTTTTTTTGCGGCGGTTTACCGCGCCATTTCTGAACAAGCCTTTATGAGGTTACGTTTACAGTTCACGTAATGTACCAAAGGGCCGTTGACACACGCAACTAATGAGTAAATCATTACATATCATTCATGCGTTTTAGACTACACGCAGTTTGAAAAAGCAAAGACCTTATCACGTGCATGAATTTAATTATTTAGAAAAAACACCCTTTTTAGGTGTGTCCGTAATCAAAATATCAAAATTTGGACAATCTATTTTTGAAACCCTTTGGCCCAAACACTTGCATGTCTCTAATCTACAAAATTGCAGACGTTTATCACAATTCAATCAATAATTTTCATAATGAGACTTATTTTATTACCATTTTGATTCCATATTATAACAGCAAATTAATGTCTACCATGTACTACTTTGAATAAAATGATACTTGTATGTCGTTTTAGAAGAAACAATAAAGTTGTCGTGTTGAACAGAGAAAAAAGTCTCAAGATACAAAACCTAGAATTCTACAAAATATTGTACTTAGAACTAATTTTTTTTTTTTAAATCCTTAAATGGGCCACTATCTGCATCCGAATGTTAATAATATGGTAACCAATAAGAAAAGAGGGTGCATGCTCCTATGTTCCAGGATATGGCAATGCTTTGATAGAGGATGGATTGAAGTAAGATGGAGATAGGTAGGTGTTTTGATTTGTGCAGTATGTATCCAATAACTTATGGTAATACATATATGCTGTAAATTTATAATCTTATCGATATTTATGATCAGAGATACCAAACCGGACATGCGAGCAAGATGTCGTTTGTACCTAGTGATTGTATAAATATGTATGTTACCGGGGATAACTACGATTTAGCACTTCCCTATTTTGCTATAGATTCCCTCGACCAATATATATTTTTGATTTCGTTTATTCCAAAATTCTATTTATAACACAATTCAAACAAATAAAATTCAAGTATATTCTATATAACCATGTGAAAATACATATATATTAACAAAATTAAGAGAAAATTACAAGTATGAAAAGGAAATATATAATACATATAATTAAATATATCCTTCTTTGCCCATTTTGTGGGGAAAGGATGCGCATTCTTTGACGCATAACAATGATATTGTTATAGTCAAGTAAAATCATTACTTGACAAAGCCCTAAAGGCGTACATTTGTAAAACAATTTTTATTCGTGTACGGAGCATCATTATTTCCTGTATTTTCTGTATAAATATATATATTTACCCATACGTCGTGTGTCCAGACATGTTGCCTATCCGGACAGTTGATTACAAAGAGTATAGACCCACGTTGTGTGTCCGGACAGGTTGCCTATCCGGAAAGTTGATTTCAAACAGTATACCCAGACGTTGTGGCCCGAATTTACAAAGGAGGTTTGTCGACAAACCTAGGTTTATGTGCGCCATATGACGCGTTTCGACGCGTTTCAGAACAAGGTTTTTCTGAACCTTGGTCTAAAACACATCGAAACGCGTCATATTATGACGCACATGGCACATTTTTTTTTGTCGACAAACCTCCTTTGTGAATTCGGGCCTATGTGTCCGGACAGATTGCCTATCCGGACAATTGATTTTAAACAGTCATTTGAAGAAGCTTACATGCAGCATTTCATTGAAATTTTGAAAGTCATGTTCGAAAAATAAAGAACAAATACTTATGGTAGTTTGTGCATTTTTTTGAATATCTTATGTTAAATCCAAAGGAAAAGATTTTTTTTTTTTTTGGGGGGGGGTGGGGGGGGGATTTGTTAAGCGTCCGCACACTGTGCACACACAACCCCTCATCAAAATTGTATATAATTTGTATGTTCATAAGACTAATGAATATTGGAAACACATAAACAAATCAAATACAAAATCTAATTATAAATTCGATAGGCATCGCAAGAAAAAGAAAATCTGCCTATTAAACTGGTTTATTGTCAGAGCGACCAATCATCATCAAGCCCAGCTTCATGAAGATAGCAAGGAATATCACGCCTGCGATGATGCCGATGGTGATGACTAAAGCACCAATCACGCTCCCTGCTCGTTCCGAAGTCAGCTCCAATCCAATGAAACTGTCAACCATACACGTGGTCGATGCTGAGGTCGATGCTGGGGTCGATGTCGGTTCGTCGTCGTCGATGAGCGTCTCCTTCAAGCCAGCGATGACGGTGTACCAGAAGAAGTATTTCTCCTCACCGCGGGGAATGGGTGCCTGTGTCGGACAGACATCGAGGTGGAGGGCGTTGTATTGGAGTGGGTCGTACGGCTGCCATACTGACTCGGGATCTGTAGGATTGGCTGACGGAACACTGAAACAAGGTGAAATACATATAATAATAATAATAATAATAATTGGATTTATATAGCGCCTTTTCCAAAGGATACAAGGCGCTGTCTCTTAGTCTATCAACAATTTAAGAGGAGTTGTAGAGGTATGTTTTCGGTTGTTTTTTTAAGAAATCTAGTAAAGTACTGTTTCTTAAGAACGAGGGGAGTTTGTTCCAGAGACGTGGGGCTAAAGACTGAAAGGATTTGAAACCAGCCTTTTAACGGGTTTGGGAATGACAAAGGTAGGAGCTGAAGAAGACCTAAGAGACAGTCTTTATTAGGTTTATATAATGCATTATCAAGAGGAAAAAAAATGATGGAATGAGTGGAAATAATATGATTACCATTACTCTTTTCAATTCAGTTCACCACTAAACAACTTTTTTTTTCTCGTTTCAAGACATACTTAATAATATTCAGTCGGGCCAGTAACGGTTCTGGGGAGACTTGGGGCGACCCCACCCCCTCAAGAAAAGAGAGAGAGAGAAAGAAAGAAAAAGTATAATACTTATGATGATAATAATGATAATAAAACAAAAGTAAATTAAAAATTAAAAAAGCAAAACATCTTGATTATAACTGACGGTAGACAAATGAATTCAAGAACCCGAAATGCCCCCCAAAGCCCCCTCCACAGATTAAATTGGTGAGAACCGCGCCTATTTCCGTCTTTCCACAATTCGATCTAATTCAGTGATTTGACAACCTGGCGCATTTTCTTATGAAGTATGCTTGCCCTACTTATGGGGCAAAATTTTTGCCTTACTGAGACTGAATTAGCCAAATTTAATGTACTAATATATGGTTCGGCCCTAGGAAGTGCTAATAACAATTATATCTAACGCTACATTAATGCGTACCGAAAGTAAAGGTAGGCCTATATTTTCTTGAAATCACACTTTAGGAAGTAATGATCTTACCCTGTCTTTGCAAACGTCGAAATCATTTCCATGAAGTTGATGGAGACTTTCCTGTCGATTGGGCTGTAACCTTTGGTGCTCTGCAGGATCGTCTGTCTGTCGTATGGCCAGCCGAAGGCATGCGGTACATCATCACCAAAAGACGTCTCTACCCAGGCTGGCAAGAATAGTTGATAGACATGGGTGTCAGGATGAAAGGTCAAGAAATACAGGTACATCTCCTTGTCAAATCTAGCCATCAATTTACCCGTCTCTAGAAGAGGAACGTTGAGCCAAATATCGCTCAGAAACTCACTGATCTGCTGCCCGACCTTGCAGTCTATATCCGGGACAGTCGGGGAGAGATCGCTCTTGAGGTAAAACATTTTAAAAAGGGAAGCGATCTCGTCCTTGCCGCCGTAGAAAATGTCAACGGCATCATCGATGATAGCTCCAGCAAAAAGTTCATCTGGGCACCCATTGGACACAGAAGCGTTCAAGTACTGAGCAGTGATTATGGTGTTGTCACATTCAGTTGCTCCTGCGAGTATCGGAATGGTTTCGAAGTCACCTGAAGCCAGTATCTTATCGGCGGAGTCCTTGAGGTATGTCCCGTCCACAACGAGGGAAAAGGAATTCAGGAAAAGACCGGTGCCACCAACAGGTGCCTGAAGGATTTCTGTTGCTGATTTGGTTCGTAGGCATGTGACTAGCGCGGTAGTTGGTTCTGAAGGGCAACTGAGGGCACTCGCCAATTGGACTGCAAACTCAAGAGGGTCTCTTGATGTCAACACAGTAGGCGACAAAACGGAGTCACCAAGTGCAATGATCTTATGTAAAAGACCATCATTGAGTCCGTTCAATGATATTAAATGTGCAATTTGAGCACCGGATCCCATTCCAAGTGCAGTGACACTGCCAGCGTCACCGCCGAAACTGCCGATGTAAGTTTGGATCCACTGCAAAGCCGTAACGACGTCCATGATTCCATAGTTGCCTGGAGCGGCGTTATCACCGGTCGAGAAAAGCCCAGTGCTCCTATACGGTAGTTTAGAGTGACTACCACTGCGTCGGCATAAGAAGCGAGAGTAGTCCCGTCAAAGGCGACACCATTGCCAGACCTTAACTGACCGGAATGAAGATAAACAATGACAGGAACACCAACTCCACTGGTTTGATCAGCAACAGGTGCGAAGATGTTGAGGTAGAGGCAGTCCTCGTTGTATTCCATGGCGCCAAGAATAGGGGTCGGGGCCTGAGGACACCCTGCTGAAGGTTCCGTAGCGTTGCGGATACCACCTTGACCCCAGTCAGTCAGGACCTCGGAATACTGGAACCTTCTTTCGCCGACTGGTGGTGAAGCATACGGAATACCGCGGAAACATCGGATTTCTCGACCACCGACACCCTGGTCTGCTCTGTGAAGGATGCCTCGGACCTGTCCCAACTCAGAGTTCCCACTATTGACATCTATAACCACGAACTCATCAGGTTCAGCTTCGGCCCCTCGTAAGATATCTGAAGCTGGTGCATCCAGGAGCATGTGTCTGCATCGTCGCTCTGCGTTAGCTCTGGAATGTAGTCTAGCCAGAAGCTGACATACTCGTCACTGAGACGCTGTCCCGTTTCTATGGTGTTAGAGATCAGCAGATAACTCTCGGTGTTGTCGTTGAACTGCGGCCAGTCCGGAGGAGTTGGAAGTGAGCTGTCAGTATTTGGATCTCTGCAAAGTAAAAAAAATAAAAATTGTTAAACACTTTTAATAAACAAAGAGAAGAAATTAAAGCCCCTTTAGTTAGAGGGATTAGCGTGGTCACTGACAGGTAGTTATCTCATCAACTCAGCTCTCAATTAACATAAGAAAAAGAGGATCGTGGGGGACCAACAGGCACCGCTTATGCATTGTTTTCTATATAGAGGGAGCAAGAAGCTACAAGTAGTACAGTGGGGCTTTAAATAGTATATATTATGATCGTACTATATTTTGTATGTTGTACTGTTGTAAATTTGAACATTAAGAATTAATACAGAAATGTATCCAAATAAAAGTCTGTCTTTAAAAAATGTATGAGATTTATTAATTTTTCCATTCCAAAGTTGAATTAATCTGTGCCACTTTTTAGATTGTATATAATTTTTCTGAACCCTACTTTAAGGGACTTGCTGATTAACACTTGATTACAATTGTAAATATAAGACAGAAATTAACTCTTGTAGAGGCAGGGTTTCTGCCTTCCAGATTAGGAGTGACGATCGTTCGCCAGTCTTAAAGTTTGGTAATCATGCTTGATAAAAAGAAAGTATTGAGTTCATTTTTTCATATTTTAACATCAACACTTTGAAGGACTTCTGAATGGAGGCGTACTAGGCAGGGACTTGGAGCTGCCCCTCCCCACACACACATTATTTTGAAAATACAAATATTCAGGCAATCGGCATCTCATACTCGGGTGAACTTCTCCTCATATTCTGGCAGAATATCTCTCTGATAAGTTGAGAATTCTCTACAAATCTCGCGAAGTTTAAAAACTTGAAATATGATATTAGTTAGGGGAAGTCGGCCCTCGCAAACATGTGCCATTTAATAGAATTGTCCTAATTTAATCTCGACTTCCTCATTGATCTTTTATAGTAGTTTTTGTTTATTGCTACTTTCGGGATAATGACAATGATGTAATACCCACCCATTTTTCACGAAGTTAGTCCAATATTGAATCATATTTGTAAGAAGCGACTCCGACGTACTCCCAGGTGCAGCAGTCAAAGCAGTCTGTCTGCCGAAAATTGTATCCCAAAGGTAGAAGAGCTCCTCACCCTGAACTGCCTTGGTGAAATCTCGAAGAGGATCATCTATCAATGTGAAGTTTTGTTCCACGTCCACGTAGTCAAAGTAATACATAAATGTATTCGTGTTGGGGCTCATTTGGTGGTTACGTAGGAGCTTAATGGTCCTAGAAACGTAGGAGCGGTCACCATACATATCAAACATGAAACGTAAAGCGCTTTCTCTATCTGGAAGCTCAAGAAGAGGGCCGTCGTATCTATAGTCGATGGCATTCATCTCAAGTATCGCCTTGTCATCACTACTGGATCTCTGCCTGGTATCATAATAAGCAAAGTTCCACACGTCCTGCACAGTTTTGAATGCTTCATTGATATCTACGTAACCGTTTAAGAGTACAGCTCCTTCTTCACTGTTGATGCCTGCCAGGAGGTCATATTGGTGTGTAAGGTCCTTTCTAGAAGATTGTCGAGGGTATCTGGAAAGAAGTATCCATCAATTCGAGGTTCGAAGTAACCACCACCGAGAACAGAATAATTGACGGCTACGATATCCTGCCATGATTTTTCTCGAAGACAAGCTAGATTTTCTGTCCATGATCCTTGCTCGCAGTTGAGACTGTCCACAAGGATCTTGGACAACCTCGTAGCCTGACCCTCCGCACTGATGTAGGATACGTCAGTGGCTGTACTGCTCTGAACAATCGCCCGTTGGAATAGCCCGTTGTTGTTTAAAGGGGTGAGCATTTGAGATACAACTCCTGTAGCGCCCTCTCGTCCTTGACCAACGAGGGTGATCCTACTCCCATCACCATTGAAAGCATCAATGTTATCCCGCACCCACTCTATGGCCAACTGTTGATCCCAAAGGCCATAGTTACCCGGTGCAGTGTCATCATCGGTGCTGAAGAAGCCGAATGTGAGGAACCTGTAGTTGATGGTGACGATGATGATAGAACCTGTCACGGCCATCTCCCGTCCGATGTATTCTGATCCCGAGTAGACTCGATACCCACGACCTGGTATGAGTAACATGACCGGCAGTCTATTATCTGCAGTTGCGTTAGGTGGTACGAAGATGTTCAAGAAGAGACAATCTTCGCTAATCTGCAGATCATCGAGACCTTCAACCGGTGGCTGTGGACATGCAGCACCAAACGTCGTCGAGTCTAACTTTTCGGTCCAAGCAACTTTGGGTCGTGGACGGGCAAATCGAAACTCTCCCACTGGAGGCTCTGCGTATGGAACACCCAGGAACTCATTCATCAAGTTGCCATCAAAATCATACTCGTTCCCCTCGATTTCGCCTAATTCTTCTACGTTGACAGTAACTTGTGTAAAACTTATGTCGATGAGAAGCAGGAGAACAAACGCAGTGACATGAACAAAAGTCATGATGAGAAGTTCATTGAGACAACAGCTCTTAAGTAGAACTTGGCATTGAGTACCAATTAAAGTACAAATCAAAGACTCTCTATATATAGCAGTTTCACTTGATTTTGAGTGCGCCCCACCTAGGAGGCAGTCAGCCAAAAATATTGCTGTATCATTGTTTAATTTCTACTCCTTTGTCCGAAGAATCGTGCAAACACGTTCACTGCATTGACAAAATACACGTAGGTTGACGTAATCGCAAACATTCAACCATACAATATATGCCTACCTTTACGCCTTAGACATAATATATAAGAAGACAAATAGTTGAAGTAAATATTGAATCAATGCAGAGGTGCATGCATGGTTGACCCCTTGTAATTCTATTTTCGATATTTCGTCAGAACAAGCCCTCAAAATATACAGAATTTCAAATCGACTGCTCAGTTTGTAGTGTATGCATGAAGAGGGTGCTTTATAAAAGGGGAGGGCAGATATGGATTTACATGGCTGCTTTCTCGCATTTACAACCTACATGACCATGACGTATATATTTGTCTGTACTCCTCGTTAACGGTCAATTTTGTTTGGCTTTCATGCAGGGGCGTCAATCCTGGGGGGACGGGGGGACACGCCCCCACGAATTTTCAGGTGGTGAAATGTCCCCCCCCCATGTTTTGTAAGAAAAGAAGTTCTTTAATAATTTAATGTAACGTCAAAGCTTCCGCGCCTCGCGCGGGAGGGGACCTGAATTCAAACAAGGATTAAGAGTCGAGAACAGTGCAATGAATCGTCTTCTTTCTCTAATAATTTAATGAAACGTCAAAGCTTCCGCGCTACGCGCGAGATGGTGAAACTGAATTCAGACAAGGATTAAGAGTCGAGAAAGGTAAAACGAATCATCTTCTTTCTCTAATAATTAAATGAAAAGTCACAGCTTTCGCGCTTCGCGCGGGAGAACGGAATTCAAACAAAGATTAAGAGTCAAGAATGGTACAACGAATCGTCTTCTTTTTTAATAATTTAATGAAACGTCAAAGCTTCCGCGCTTCGCGCGGAGAAGTAAATTCAAACAAAGATTAAGAGTCGAGAACGGTACAATGAATGGTCTTCTTTCTCTAATAATTTAATGAAACAGGGATTAAGAATCGAGAACGGTACAACGAATCGTCTTCGTTCTCTGATAATTTAATGAAACGTCAAAGCTTCAGCGCTTCGCGCGGGAGGGGTAAACTGAATAGATTAAGAGTCAAGAACGGTACAACGAATCGTCTTTTTTAAAAATAATTTAATGAAACGTCAAAGCTTCCGCGCTTCACGCGGGAAGGGGGTGGGAACTGTATTCAAACAAGGATTAAGAGTCGAGAACAGTACAATGAATCGTCTTCTCTCTCTAATAATTTAATAAAACGTCAAAGCTTCCGCGCTACGCGCGAGAGGGTGGAAACTGAATTCAGACAAGGATTAAGAGTCGAGAACGGTAGAACGAATCATCTTCTTTCTCTAATAATTAAATGAAACGTCACAGCTTCCGCGCTTCGCGCGGAGGGAAAACTGAATTCAAACAAAGATTAAGAGTCAAGAACGGTACAACGAATCGTCTTCTTTTTAAAATAATTTAATGAAACGTAAAAGCTTCCGCGCTTCGCGCGAGAGGGGGGGGGGCTGAATTCAAACAAGGATTAAGAGTCGAGAACGGTACAATGAATCGTCTTCTTTCTGTAATAATGTAATGAAACGCCAAAATTTCCGCGCTACGCGCGAGAGGGTGGAAACTGAATTCAGACAAGGATTAAGAGTCGAGAACAGTAGAACAAATCATCTTCTTTCTCTAATAATTAAATGAAACGTCACAGCTTCCGCACTTCGCACGGGAGGGGGAAACTAAATTCAAACAAAGATTAAGAGTCGAGAACGGTACAATGAATCGTCTTCTTTAATAATTTAATGAAACGTCAAAGCTTCCGCGCTACGCGCGAGAGGAGGGAAACTGAATACAGACAAGGATAAGAGTCGAGAACGGTACAACGAATCGTCTTCTTTCTCTATAATGTAATGAAACGTCAAAGATAAAAAAAAAAAAGACAATAAATGAACCGGTCACCAATGAAAGTACATGCCGTGAAAAAGAATAACTAGAGAGAAAGTGTGTGTGTAGCAACATAACGTGGTATAACTTTGAAAGTAACTGTAAAGGTGACATGTAACTGTGTCCCCCCCCCCAAATGCTCAAACTCGGATTAACGCCCTTGCTTTCATGTAATTAATGACAGCTTTAAAGCCCCACTGCATTACTAATAGCTACTTGCGCCCTCTATACATCCAACAATGCCTAAGCGGTACCCGTTGATCCCCCATGATGCCCTTTTTTATGTTAATTGAGAGCTGATTTCATGAGATAACCACCTGCCAGTGACATCACAGGGAGGTCTTATCCCTCCATGCAAAACTAGTGCAGAGTGGCTTTAAATGTTCGTGCCAACTTCCCTTTGATAAAGAAGGTGAAGTGTGAGTATCTAGTATCTAGTTTGTTTCCATACCCTGAAATGGATGATATTAGTCATATTCCCATGACTTAAGGGTCGGGGTCCAAAGTTTACAAACAATTAGACAACCATAGTTTTATGGCGCTGGTCACATGTCTCTTCGTTTTAAATATTGCTTATGTCGAATTCCGTCTAGCTTCTTATAATATATATACATGTATACTTATGAGGTAGTCTATCCATAAGCCATAATTTATGTAAACACAATTATATTAATATAGCATATCTATAATAGTTGTGTTTTTTCTTTGCTTAAAAGGAATAGGGAGTTATACTTGTTTTACTTTGGATATCTGATAATTTCTTTACCTTTTTTAAAGATATTCATATTTCGGCGGGAATTGTACTTTGTTGGTGTTAGTTTCTCTGAAATATGAAAAATCACGAAACATATTATTATACTTAATACCTGTTTATTCTACATTGAAAAAACATTTGCCAGTTTTCCCAGGATTACCCGTAGCCATTAATAATTCATTCAAAGACAATCTCACTTGCCGTATTAAATTTCTACCGTAATCTTAATCAGATCGAAATTATGTTCAATATTTATCATTAATGCATTTTTGGTAGGGCCTATACACTCTAAGGAAAAGGGTGCAAAATAAGAGTTTGCACTCTTTACATAAAAATGAACCCTATTGAAGGAAAAGGGGTTCAAAAAAGGGTGCAATATAAGATTTTGCACCCTTCCCACAAAAATGAACTATATCGACCAAAAAAGGGTGCAAAATAAAAGTTTGCATATTGCATGCATATTCATGATTACTTTACACGTGTTCACATAAAAATACATTTATCATGATTTGTTAAGCAAATTATGACAATGCACATCAATTTTGTGATTTGTATTTTCCTTGCGCAATCATTAACCAATAGATTATTTTGTCTGATCATGTTACAATTACATTCACGTTTAGCAATAGATATATTAATTATATGATTACTAACCAAGAAACAACACGCATGTTTAATATGTATTTGTGTACGAGCATGTTTCACCAGTATTCCTCGAGTATGGGTGCAGGATTGCACCTTTTAAAGGGTGCAGGATTGAACCCCTAAAGGTGCTGCTATTGTATCGGTTTGCACCCCTAATGGAGCAGGATTGAACCATTAAGGGTACTAACATGTCTCCTGAAAGGTGCAATCTGGCACCCTCTTAAAGCTAGGTGCAGGATTGATTGAACCCATAAAGGTGCTGCTAGTGTTGCATCGGTTTGCACCCCTGAAGGTGCAGGATTGAATCATAAAGGGTACTAACATGTCCCCTAAAAGGTTCAATCTGGCACCCTTTAAAGGGTGCAGGATTTAACCCCTAAAGGTGCTGCCAGTGTTGCATCGGTTTGCACCCCTAAAGGTGCATACTTGCACCATTTTTTCTTAGTGTGTATATTGTGCAATTGCGAACAATAGCCAGCGCAGCCAGCTGACAGCTTGTCACACTGTAGCATTCCCTGCAAGGAGAGTCCGAAATAGAAATAGATCAATCAAATTGGTTAGATGCTCCTCATAAGATGTTATGTATCACTAATCTATTTTTTTTAAAATATACATGTAATATTTTAAAAAAGTAACCTGAAATTTCTAACGCATGTATCATAAGAAATTGAAAAAAGTTAGAGAGTTCATATTCAGGTAGAAGGTGTCAGTCCCTTTCATGGAAATTTGCTCGTATACGCCCATGGCTGAGATATCAAATAGTGTACCCTCGAACATCGTTAAAGGGAAATCCAGCCTAAATAGACAACTACTCTAAAAGAAAGCAGAACAATCAGAGAAGCTAACTGATGAAAGTTTCAATTAAATCTGACTAAATATAAGAAAGTTATGAATTTTTGAAAGTTGTAATCATTAAATTCAATTTGAAGTGCCCATACGTAACTACAGTCTATAGTTACGTATGGGCACTTCAAATTGGCTGAAGCGGTAATTAATGTCAATGTGATGTAGTGCCGGACCACTTTCCCGTCCGCTTTGTTCCAACATAATTATAAAATGACTAAAATTTAAATATTGCATAAATCCATGGCTCAGGAGGGTCTCTTCTTCATAAACGTTCTATAATAATATGCTATCTATAATACATTTTGAGTAGTGCCCCAAGGGAGAAGGAACTTACGAGAAAAAAGAAATGAATGATATTTTTGTACACGGCAAATTGGAGAGTTGTCCGCGTTCTATACTGACCAAACTACCAAATTGAGATTCGCATAGACTTAGTGATCTCATATTTCAAACATTCATAACTTCCTTACTTTTGATCCGATTATTTTCAAGCCTTTGCCATTCTGTTTCTGTTATTATTCTGCTTTCAAACAAATCAACTTATTACAAGGGTTAATTGGATTGCCCTTTAACCTTTAAAGATAAAGTTGAGTTCTGGTCATGCGATTGCATTGTGAAAGAAACAGTGTGGAATCGATCAGAAAAGGTTGATCATCTAGCATATAACTATTGGTGTGTACTGCGAGGTTCTGGAATCATCAAAATGATAAGAAATTTGGCCCAGTCTTGGTAAAGTTACAAGCACTGTACACAGAAAGATGTATATGGGACTACACGAACATGTGGCATAAAAATCCGTCCCGATTGTTATGCTGTCACATGCCATATTTAGAATATTAATTGAGGCATTTGAAGAGCCATGCTCCTCAGGGAACATTTTTCATCTGATGGTCTTCCACACTTGCATAATAACAATGATAACGCTCACAAATTATTTTTCACCTCTTCCCAGAACTCAACCTTCTCTTTAACCATTACGTTATTATTCAAACTTGCCGGTTCATTAGCGGATATGGTATACGGTAGGTTCGGTTATTGCACAACATTTCTGGGTGGATACATTTGTTTTTATTGTGCTATAGACCTGTTTACTAACATATTCAAATTGTTGTACATTCTCAGTGGCGCATCTAGGGGCACAGGGGCACGTGCCCCCCGCCCCACTGAGCGAATTTTCGGCCGGCGCGATTTTCAAATTTGCGGGAGCAAAAAAAAAATGGGCCCCCCCCCCCCCCCTCTCTAAGAAATCCTGGATCCGCGCCTGATTCTTTTTACACAAAGGTTTTTCTTGACAACCTGAAAGCCTGCCCGGGGCTTGTCCGCCATATAGCAACAAGTAATGTACGCAGATTGGATTCCAAGTACTACCGGTATAGTTCATTCAGTAATAACAGGTTAATGGTATATCTCGTCCCTATATAGGTCCCTAGAGGAAAGAAACAAAACCGGTCTATCCGTACGTACGTCACAAGATCATTAGCCATAGTTTAACACTGTCTTGGGCAAGTATTATACAGAACAAGAAGCTATAAGTTACAAGTTTACATAACAGTCAGTCAATCTAAATTAGTAGAGAAATCGATAGAAATTAGAAATAAAATGTAATAAAACATAAGAGAAATTAGAAACCTGGGAGGGAGATGCCTCAATCCTCGTCAGATCTTCGGTTTCCATGCACTTTACCTGACCCTCGATCCCTTGTGGGCCCTCCGTCCTCAGGCTTCATAAACGATGCTGCGTGGAAATTCTCTAATAAAGCGAACGGTTTTTCATATAATAATAATAATAATACTCAGCTTTTATATAGCGCGAATTACAATTATGTCTCTAATCGCTTCCAAACTTGGAGATTATTACCCCGGCGTTAGCTGCTGCTGCTGCCAAATTAATTCCTGCCAGGTATATATACCCATTTAGGACCTACATCACTGGGTTTAGTGTGGCAAATTAATGTAGACCAATGTCTTGCCAAATATATCAAATGGAGATTTATGTCTCGTAGCTTTCAAACAAATCAATACCGGCAACTTTAAGCCATAGACAGAAAAATCCGTCTGCTTGGAGGATTTAAACAAAATTATTTATTAAAAAAAATGTTTCTATGACGCTCTACGTAGGCCTACACGTTTATAGGAATTACAGACAACTCGCCACAAAGACAGCTCGCCACAAGACATCTCGCCACAATAGCGGGGACAACTCGCCACGGGCGAGTTGTCCAGTGTGGGGTGCTTTTTGGGACAACTCGCCACACTTTTTTCCCCTCATGATTTCTAGATCTAAATTCCCTCACCTTAGATGAAATTGTCATTGTATGTATTCATTATGCTTTTATAAACACAGTCACGACAGGAAACATGGAAATTGTGAGTATTTTGAGGGCTGTTCTAAAGAATAAAGCCGATTTACCTTGCAACAAGAATATATTTTTGACAAACCGAAGGCGTACGTTCGCCGGATAACTTTTCGGTATTTAACTTCATTTTCTGCCTCAGAAAACTTTTTAATGGTAGGAATATGCTGTTAGTTATCTTTACATTCCAATATTACCTTTCCTCTACCCCAGCGGAATTATCGCTTGCCTCAAGTTTATTAGTAGACATAAAAACTTTTAAGATTGTGCATTCGCTCCCTTCGACTTTCGCTGTGGACTGCGAGTGTGAGCTAGTCCCGTACCGGTACCGTGTGTGTGCCTGGCCGGAAGGCCTGGCGGCGGCTGGCGCAAAGCCAAGGGTACCCGGCGGCACACATAGCTGCATCGCTATCCTGGCTGTGTAATAAAACCTGTTTTATTGATCTCAACATTTCAAACACCACTGTACAAAACTAAACTGATTTCACTCAAAATCGGTACTCTAGTGACGATTGATGACACCTAAATAGCAGTAAAATACAATTTTTTCAACTCACCTAAGTTAGAAAGAGTAATTTAAAAATTAAAATCGTGAGTCCACTGTCAAACTTGCTTACAGTTTTATCGGCATGATTGTGTGCATTTGTGTGTTATAAGTGTGATGACTATTCACGTGTGAAAATGCTGTCTATTGGCACATGGTACAGCGCTAGAGGTCCCCGGCACCCGAGACTATTATCTTGAAATGACACTAGTACAGCAGTGGCGGATCCAGGGGGGCAAGTATTTAAGATCAAGTAGAGCAAAGCCCCGGTGGCCTATGGGGTCATTCCCCCGCAGAGGGTGACACGTATGACCGTAATTACCACAAATGCAAATAACCCCTTTTGCAGTCAATTCCAAGAACATTTTGTCCCGGCATTTTGTGAACTTTAACCCCCTATTTTACGTTAAAACAAGGACAAAATCGTACTTTGAAATACCCCTATTTATAAGATTGTAAGGACAATTTCTCAAATTTACCCCTATTTTACCATAATTCAAGGACAAGACATTGATACCTTTTTTTCTTCTTCCCGGTTTTCTCTTTTCCCTTTTCCTGACCCCTATTTATCAATTTCGAGGACGTGCACCTGTGCACCCTATTTTCTTTATTTCGAGGAATATTTTGTCCGCGTACATTGCTTGCAATTGACCCCTTTTCCGCGATTTTGGTAACGGTCATGCGGTCCCTAGCGAAGCAAGTGGAGCGTAAATTGGCATAGGGTCCAAGGGCAAAGCCCGGCGGGGCCGGACAAGGGCGAAGCCCCATGAAGCTCAGGGTTTTAGGCATTTAATGACGGTACGTCGGATGCGGCATCCAGGGGCCCGCCTTAGGGCACCTGGTGGGGTCCAGGGCGGATCCCCGAAGCTCAGGGTTTTAAGCATAAAATTACGATCACATGAGCATCCAGGGACCGCCTAAGGGCCCTTGGTGGGGTCCAGGGACAGAGCCCCCGAAAGCTCGGGGGTTTTAGGCATTTAATTGCAGTCAGATGAGCATCCAGGGACTGCCTTAGGGCCCTTGGTGGGATCCAGGGGGCAGAGTCTCTGGAAACTCAGGGGTTTTGAAAAAGTACGTTAAAGAGAAAGAGAAAAAGAACGATTGGCCTGCTAGTGTCGCAAATGAGGTATCAAAATAGTGCTCATCTGAGCTTAATCAAATGCCTAAATCCCTGAGCTTACAGGTGCTCCGCCCCTGGACCCCACCAAGGGCCCTAACGCGGGCTCCTGGATGCTCATCTGACCGTAATTAAATACCTAAAACCCTGAGCTTCTGGGGCCCCACCCTGGACCCCACGCCAATTTACGCTCAACTCACTTTGCTCGCATCGCTCTACCCGATTGTTGATACTCCACTTCAAAAACGTTCCGCCAGGGGCCTGCATGTTACGTGTAAGAGTGGTGGCGATGCATATTTTCTTCTCCTCCCCCCTCTCCGGATTTGTTAAGGGGTGTTTAGCCTTATTTTTCAGTTCAACTTAAATCTTTAATGACATGCAGGAGCGGTGGAACGATATGGAAGTGGGGTGGGGCCAATAAGCTCAAAGGAGCTTTACCAATGAGCCTAAAAGATACCGGTAATCACAACACTACTACTAATTTACTACTACTACTACTACTACTACTACTACTTACTATACTACTACTACTAATATATAATGATGATGATGATGATGACAATTTAACGACGACGGTGATGATGATGACGATGACGACGACAACAATAATAAAAAGTAATAATAATAACTGCAACAAGCCAGACATTGTCGTCAGGGACAACACAGTAAATATCATCGAGGTCACCGTTCGCCATGACATCAACACCTCAAGTATCAAGACCTCAGAATAGAGATCGAGAGGATGTGGAACGTTCAATTCAATTCAATTCATTCATTTTATTTAATTTCATTCTCCATGAAAAATATTAAAACATACAAACATGGTATAGACCCTACGGATAAATTAAAGATTGATAACAAGAAAAATGAAAGGGAAGGAGCAAACAAAATGTTATGGGAATGTGGGGTTAACGAAAAGGGCAATTAGCCTTATGAGCGTCAACCCCGCCTTAAAAATATACGCTGTATTGTTGAGAAAAGGAAAACAGAGAAAACCTGAACACCAATACAAAAGAAGACGGAAAAAAAGGGAAGGAGAATTAGGGAAGGGAGGGGAATACATTAAAAAGTGAATTAACTGAAACGTAACGTCATTTAGTTTTGAGATTGAATACAATGATAAAAGATGGGATTTATACAATCGTTTAAAAATATTCATTGAATTAGAGTTTTTCATATTAAACGGGATATTTTTCCATAAAACTGGCCCTTTGAAGAAAAAAAAGAATTAAAAAAACATTTGTACGGATTTTAGGAAAATAAACATTACAAGCATTACGAGTTTCATGAGAGTGTATTTCATAATTGAATGTAAATTTACATGACATGGACCTTGGCAATAAACCATTGGAACAATGATAAACATTAATATAGCAATATTACAATTATTTATATCATAAACATTTAGAAGCTTTAATTGTTGAAAAAGTGGCGAAGTGTGGGCATTGAACGGGGCGGATGTCACTCCAATCATCATCAGTCTGGACAGCCGCGGCTGCCGGGCAGGGAAGCTTCCGGCCAGGCACACACACGGTACCGGTACGGGAGAGCTCACACTCGCAGTCCACAGCGAAAGTCGAAGGGGAGCGAATGCACAATCTTAAAAGTTTTTATGTCTACTAATAAACTTGAGGCAAGCGATAATTCCGCTGGGGTAGAGGAAAGGTAATATTGGAATGTAAAGATAACTAACAGCATATTCCTACCATTAAAAAGTTTTCTGAGGCAGAAAATGAAGTTAAATACCGAAAAGTTATCCGGCGAACGTACGCCTTCGGTTTGTCAAAAATATATTCTTGTTGCAAGGTAAATCGGCTTTATTCTTTAGAACAGCCCTCAAAATACTCACAATTTCCATGTTTCCTGTCGTGACTGTGTTTATAAAAGCATAATGAATACATACAATGACAATTTCATCTAAGGTGAGGGAATTTAGATCTAGAAATCATGAGGGGAAAAAGTGTGGCGAGTTGTCCCAAAAAGCACCCCACACTGGACAACTCGCCCGTGGCGAGTTGTCCCCGCTATTGTGGCGAGATGTCTTGTGGCGAGCTGTCTTTGTGGCGAGTTGTCGGGACCCCGTTTATAGTCTCAGGGGAACATTATCCCCGAACGAAATAGCTAGACTGTATTTTCCGCCGTCTAGTTAATTAAAGCCATACCAGATTAAACCCATGCCTACACGATAAATCCGGACGTGATATGATCGCCTCACCCCAGTCGACCCCCGAGGCCCTCTCCCACTGCTCCCAACCACCCCACAACCCCACCCAACCCGTGCACTAACGTTGCTTTCTTTTCGATAATCAACTGCGCATGCGTGGCACATGTATGACTGAACGAAACGAAATCCATTAGGCTACTGCATTAGTAATATTTTCTGTCAAATATTGGACAAACAAACAAAGAAATATCATGGCTAATGACGATCCAAAGAGGTAAATTGAATCGTTTCGATTTTCGATGTTTTAGTGAAATAGGTTCGTACAAAATGTGTAAATGCAGTCGATAACGCAACTTGTTTTTATACAGTCCCATATTGTCATTTTGTGTTGGTCTTTGATTGATGGAGTGGCATGTTGCTATCGCTGCACTGATCGCTTGCCTTTCCAGGCCGCGTCATTTTTTTCTGCGGCACAGATTAGGGCTTTTTTTTAAAAAGAGGTCTTGATTTAACCTAGACAGAAATAACCGTCTGGTATGGGTCATTCTTTAATAAAACTGACATTTGTTGACATTCCCCATACACAGACGGTAACCAATACGGCTCGCAACGGGGGGAGAGATTGAGCCGATTGTGCAGCACTTGTTACCCCGAAACTTTCTCCCACGATTTTCCTTATTTAGATCTAATTTTCTGATTTATAAATCAGATACAAAAATACTATGTCTATTTTTCTCCTATGTACAGTTATCAATTTTTTAATGAATTATTTCTAAATGCAAAATTTACGGACTTACGTATATGAATTATCCAATTTTTATCTCAGAACCAAGGAAACGGTACGTTCATGCATTCGAACTGGTAATCTATGACATGACCCGCCCGATATATTTCGGGTCAACCGACCAAAACAAGCCCAATGGCCAATCAGAGCACGTGTTTGATATTGGGCTTATGAATATTCAAACATCACCGGCTCAAGCCGTGCTGACTCATACGTAGCTATTGGACGTTCGAAAAGAAAAAATGAATATTCATCAACTTAAACCAAGATGGCTGACAACAAATCTTGTTGACTACAAGACTTTCTCGGATTAATCATTAATATAGGATCTAAATGAGCAAGCTATCGTAAGTCAAAGTAGATATTTCTGTGTTACTTTTCATCTTAATTAATATTCAGTGTAATATTGCAGCCAAATTGGATATATGAAGACGTAAAGAGTGAAAAATCTCGATGCATATCTCATTCATCGCGGTCCGGCCGAACCGAACCATTCGTTCCGCACACTACTGCATACGCCGTACTTCAGTCTATGTATAGAGGCGGTCAGAGGAGCCAGATGCAATCTCAGCGGAACAACCGTCGATATCAGAGACTGAAGCTTTCGGTCTAGATTTAACCCTAACCCTAACCCTAAACTTTCCCATAGGCTCAACACGCACCTAATCCCAATCTGTGCCGCAGAAAAAAATAACGCTTCCAGGCCAGCTTTGCTTTGTCTTTGACTTCTCTTGACGTCTTGTTGATGCACAGCTGGCAGCACTATTCATTTATGCATGCTCTATTCATGTAGTCAGAATACTTCACCAAAGTAGCTTTATCAATTAAATAGTGTCTTTTCGGGATCAGCAAACTAGATCATCTAGCGATCTAGATCTAGTCATTATGACATTAGGTCTACTGCCCGGTACTGGTATGTCTTTTATTATTTTTAAAGATTTATTTAACTTTGACAACAAACTGGAAAAAAGAAAGAGAAACAATAAAAAGAAGCAAAGGAAGGCGGAAGTGTCATTTTCACAACATAGGAATTAAACAGTCGCACTAGTTAAATTGCAAATGGACATTATTAGGTTTACTTTTACGTGTAAAAAAAATAGGTCTAGAAAAGACTAGATGTCACAAACAAATTTATTTTTAGAAAACCAAAAAGGAAATCTGAGGGCAATTGGCAACGTGGGCATCCACAATAAATTGAATAAGTTGCAAATACAACATCATTTCATCATATTCATAGACCCTCTGATTCATTTTTTTCTCTCAAATGAATAATATGGTAGCAGCACTTCAACTAAGTTCAGGGGATTTAAAATGTGTACAGACCTACTGTAACTAAGCCTAACTAAGGCAAAGGCAAGATTATGAAAATTCACAGTTGTGAACTTGTGATAGCTTTTCATTATTTCAATTCATTTTACAAATACAAGAATTTTCTAGAAGGAGACTACTTATCCTAGACCCCTATAAACTTTTAAGAATCCAATTTATCCAAATCTACATTTATATACTAAAAAAAAAAAAGTATATCTAATTTGAAAGGGGGAAAAAAAAAACCCTAACAGAAGAGGCGTAAATATTCACTCCTGAATGATAAACGCCTATAAACCAAAGCAACAACAACAACAACAACTATATATATTAGAAACCGTCTGGTTTAGGGAATTCTTTAACTTGTCAACCTTCCCCATACACAGACGGTATCCCTTACGTCTCAGTGGAACAACCATCGATATCAGAGACTGAAGTTTTCAGTCAGTTCCTATATCTACAATTTAGTATGACTTAATTCATTGTATTTTGTTTTATTTTTATCCAACCCTCTGTTCAGATAACCGCATGCAAGGAAAAATTACATGAAATGGTAAGAGTCCGTATTAAAATATGTACATGTACATTGCAGATCCAGTGTTTAGTTACTCAATGCAACTTTGACTGAGAATAATATTGAGAATGAATTCTGGTAATGATAACAAAATGAACAAATATTTGAAATTACTACAGTAAATAAAAACTTCTGTAATGTGATAATTTCAAATACTTTTGAAATGAAGAAATTATTTTCTAGAGCTCAATATTTGCCTCAATTTCATTGTTACAGAGATTTATTATTTATCTTTTTAATTGTTTTATTGATGGTTTTTTAATGTACATACATGTTTCAATGTTAGATAGTACTCGGAGTAAATTTATTTATTTGTGGAGCATTTCTGTGAATGTCATTTGTGAAAATTTTCCAATATTCTATGAAATTAATGTGACAAATTAGCACCTTCAAAATTAGGACAATGATAGCATATGTTTTGCATATTCATCTATTGTATTCACAAGTCTTTGAAAGTCTTAGATTTTAGATGTTCAAGCATTTCAATGATTGAAACGTTAGTGTCTGTTTGAAAGGTTGTGCAAGCATTATTGCAAACATGCAAGTCTGTTTAAGTGCCTTATTAATGTGAAAAACTCCAAAATTATTTCATCTGCAATGTTTTTAAATTTTGTTTCTCTCTCTAAACAGTCAGAGAACCTGGTGAAAGTTTTGTTCCCACAGAAGATTGGAGAGTTAGGGGAATTAGTAGAGGTAAGAGTTTATGTTATTCATTTAAAAAAAAATTAATTGATTACTTCATTCTAAAAATGAATTTCCTTTGACTTTATTTTAACCGTTCCTCTCCTCTCCTCTCTCTCTCTCCCTCTCTCTCTCTCCCTCCCCCTCTCTCTCTCGTTCTCTCCCCCTCCCTCTCTCTCTCTCATTCTCTCCCTCCCTTTCTCTCCCTTTCTCTCTCTCTCTCATCGGTATTAAAGGAGATGACATAATTCTACTTTGGATGATTGATGAAAGATGTGAAACTGTTTCATGAGGTGTGAAAAGTTGGCTAAAAATCAGTGCAAGTTTTTCTTATACATACATGAAGAAATATACAATTTCTCACCAATTTATTGGTATTTATGTAAGGATATACCTTTTGAATAATGTTTCTCCTTTTAGCCCTCTTAATTTTGTTGTCTTTCATTGCCCCCCCCCCCCTCTCTCTCTCTCTCTCTCTCTGGCTGTCTCTCTCCTTCTCTCTCCCTCCCATTCTTTCTCTTTTTCTCTCTCTCTCTCTCCCCTTTCTATATCATACTTTTTCTCTTGCTTCTGTCTATGTTACTGGTAGACTCTCATAGCCACTATGTATTTAAATATTTAAATCCCCTCTGTCAAGTGGTCAATATGACATTTTGTTTCTTTTTAAAAAAGTCACATAAAATGTAACAATAGTATTCAAATTATGAAGTATGTGGCATTTAGTATCTACCCTTCCCTTACGTACAATTTAATAATTCTTTGCAGAGTGATTTGTTCAGGCTAAGTCGTATGTCAGAGGTCGTATCCAATATCAACATTCCAGTTCCTGCCCCTGTCATTCTCAACAATTCGGACGGAGTTGATGATGGACTCAAGTCACATGTAAGTGTTCATGTACCTTTTCTGTGGTTAGACTGATAGTTGTTTGTTTCATAGTTAGGATTTCTACCTCGACGTCCACAGTTATATCCAACTATTGTAGTTTATTAACCTTTAAAGGGCAATCCAACAGTCCACAGTTATATCCAACTATTGTAGTTTATTAACCTTTAAAGGGCAATCCAACCTTTGCAATAAGTTCATTTACCGAGGCAGAAAAAACAGTGCCAAGGTATGTGACGCCAGATTAGCTAAGTACATGTATTTGACCTAGATTCATGTAGCATGACTAAATATATATTATGTAATCTGAATTTGAATGTTAATACCTCAAGTCCCAAACTGGAGGTAAATCATTTGTGTTAAGTTGTCGCTTCAGGTAGATCAACTTATGTCAGTTCTCAATTTTCCTTGCATTCTCTTTTATGTTTACAGGCAAAGAAAAGGAAGCATGACTCAGAGAATGACGTGCAAGGTAAAAACAAAAAATAATGATAATTACATCTTGAATTTTGTTGTTGTTGAAGATTTGATTTCATTGATGGAAACTTGTATGGAAGTAGCAAAATATTGTCAAATCAGACACACTGGTAACTAATTAAGATCAGAGGTAAATTTTTTTCAATTTTTTTTCTTGTTGTGTTTTATTTCTTAGATGCCCCTTGAATAGTTTAACGGCCAACTTATTTTAAAGACTTTTGACCTTTCTTACAAGTTTGTCTTTTATTTTCTCCCTTTGGGATTGGTACCATGCAACAAACAGTTATGTGAGCTGAAGATATGTTGCCTCATTGAGAACTGTAACTCAACCTCATTCAAATTTTCACCTCTGACCTCTGACCTCTGACCTTTGATCCTTGATCCTGCAGGTTGCAAGGTGTTTTCACTGCCTTCAGGGACGGTACCATGCAACAAGGAATTATGTGAGCTTATAGACATTCTCAAACCCAAGATATGTTGCCTCATTGAGAACTGTAACACACTGAAGATGTGGATCCAGCTACAGATTCCAAGGATCGAAGACGGCAACAACTTTGGTGTCTCCGTCCAGGTAGGCAAACCATCATAGCTCGCAGAACTCGGAGCTCCTACATCTGCACGAGGGATAAATGCTCAGGGGCTCTAATTCATCAAAGAAACAGTTTTCATGTTTCACAAAGGTTTAGGCTCAGGATTAGGGTTAGGAAAAGTGTTTAGCCCAGGCTCTTGTTCTTTGCATAATTCTTTAGCTGTGTGCAGAATTTTGCAGCTATCCGTTATTCTGCCCCACCACCATCTTATCACCCCCACCCCCATTCTGCGAAAAAACCCAGTCCCATTAGGGTTAATAGTACACCGTTAACTTTGTCATAGCATACAGTTATCCTGCACTTGGCAAAATGGCATTGGCAGGGACATTCCAAGTTAATTGCTCACACCATTCTATGGGTACGTATCACTATGTTCAATTTTAGGAGGGCTTACAATGGGTGTGTGATATTGTTTGCTGAAAATGAAAACTCATTTCAACTCGATGATTATTTCTAACTCTCAACAGGAAGACACATTAAGTGAGCTACGGCAGGTGGAGAGTGAGGCTGCTGCATACCTAGACCAGATATCAAGGTATTACATCACAAGGGGGAAACTAATCAGCAAGGTCGCTAAGTACCCTCACGTGGTAAGTCGAGCTTGTCGGGTTTGTTATGACCAGTGCTTACTTCTTCAACCCTTAAAGACATCGTTTAACAATGTTAAATGTGAGATGCACTGCCCTACGTGTTATCAGTGTCTGTGATATGGTGTAATATTGAAGCCCTACAAAAATTGCGCTTCCAAATGATCAAGAAGTGCCTCAAAAAAGTAAAAATCTTTGAGTGACCGGTGTTACCATACTCGTTTTCCCCAAAAGACTGTAGTGTTATGAAAACCGTTAGGAAAATGCAAAATTTGATTTTGATTTCCAATCATAAATATCTTGATAATCAGACAGGCGATCGGCTTGTAAAAGTCATGGCGTTCCTGACTGACCTTAAGGTTTATAATTATCATTGCATCATGAGCTAAATCCAGGATTTTGTTTCAGAATCTGAGACAAAGTTACCCAATCCCTTTAACCAATAGAGCAGTATAGTGTCTCCTTTTAGAGGCATTTTATCTTTTGATCCAGAATGCCCTGAATTACACATTAAAGTAATATTGACTGCCTTCAGGGCAATACGACATATATCGCCCGAACCGAAGGTGAGGGTGATATATGACAAGTCGTATTGCCCTGAATTAGGCAGTCAATATTACTATTATTAACCACATCGGACATCTAGAGCAAACAAGAAACTCTTAATATCTTACCCTTAAAGGTGCTATCTATTCATATTGAATTAGGTATCATTCGAAAGGTTATTTTCAGTTCTTCACATTTGTTTTTAAGTTCATTGTCCAAAAGCATAAGGGGAAGGAGAAATAATGAAATGAAGTTACGAGAGTCAAGTTTTTTTGAGAGAATTTCGTCTACGATACCTCAAGGGGGCTTGGTCGTGTGACGTCATTTCGTGGACTATTCACAACACGGCCACCACGCGCATTCTTTTCGCATTCAGATATAGCACTGTGCGAGTACAAGAAATATCAGAGTGAAAGTACAGACATTATACCGGGATATTAATTATCAGTAAAAATGACAGAAGACAGCTCAGATGAACTCGAAATGATCTTGGAGTATGATGAAAAAGAAGTTAGTAGCAGTGATAATGGTGGAGAAAGTGAAGATGATGGTAAATTGGGCGAATTTGAAGACGACGAAAATGTGAATGCTAAAAATTGTGACGCGGTCCATATCACTGCCCCAGAGGCAGAAGTACGCCGGGCTGGACCGGGCAACTCTCAACTCATGGGTGAAAGCACCGCGATCTGCCGTATTACTACATTCACCGGCGCTTGTTCAGAATCATATCCCTACTTTGACCCCGTAACTCGATCCGGCGTATTGAGATACCCTACTACTATTAGTACTAAAACATACCCCAAATCAAGTAAATATTCATCAATTGTTCAAATAATGGCCATGATTTAAAAGTGGTTACGTTTCTTACCTGTTTCGTGTCAATTTTCTTATACGCCGGAGTTACGGGGTCAAAGTAGGGATATGATTCTGAACAAGCGCCCATTCACCCATCACACACCTGCATCCTAGCTGATCGACGTCTCTTAGCCGAGTTTTTTTTTCTCTTTTCGATCGGCAGACATTTCAACTACTAGTAATTTACAAGAGCCGAGAAAAACAACCATTTTATCTCACCTGCATCGTGATCGCGGTCTCTTTGCATAATATTTTCAATCGGCAAACTTAAGCTAATTTAAAACCCGAAAACTTCTATTTTATCTCCCAAAAATGTCACGAGTCATGCACTAAAACACCATGAACAGTGCACTGCACTACGAATGACTGAGCTATCGCGAGTTTTCCCCGTACCGCGAAATTCAAGTTACGCTAATGCTCAGAACAAAACATCGGCGAAGCCATGTGTCAGGATCTGCAAGACGCCGATCAATTTTACAGTACCAAACGTCAATATTTCAAGGAATCCAAACATCGGGAAGTAACCAATACTTATGTAATTGATAGAATTTTAATTAATCAATTGTAAATTCGATAAACACTTTATTAAATATCACAGAAATTGCAAAATCTACTTAAAAAATGACCCATGTTTGTGTACGTATTTACATTGAAATAGTGCATTGTACTTCCGGGATTAGTAATAGTCCACGGAAATACGTCACATACATTATGTCGATATCGAGAATCATCAACGCTTCCGGGTTCCTCTGCTCACACTATTCTATTGATCGTTCTAAGTCTAATAATAATTTAACAAAAAATGCAAAATTGTGTCATTCAATATATTTGTATTCCTTAAAACATAAGCTTTCCAACCAATAACAAACATGCATATGTTCATCATTTCCTTCCCATAGCACCTTTAAATTATGTAATATACAGAAGCCTACACTGCACACAGTTTCCTAGCATGAAAAGTTGCAAAAACATCGTCAAACCAGCACTGTGCATCCAGTGCTTGACAAAAATTTTGATACACTGCAAACAGTGTGCCTTGGAGTTGGGTGTGATTATTACGTCACAATAATAGTGCGCGCAAAGTGCGCAGGTTCTCATACGCCTTATAGATGCCCAATGAAAATTACAAAATACCCGGATGTTGGCTCTCAAATTATTGCCTGCTAGTTTAACACGCATTTTGCCATTGACTTTTCAGATCGGGCAATATATTTTTTCCATTGGTTAACTGTGGATTAATATTGATCAGCAAATTACGCACAAAATCCCATTGAATTTTCTGAGAGGGCAATTTTTTTTTCGCAGGTAGTTTTGTTGGCTTATCAATTAAACTTAGAGGGCAATAAAATTTATAAATTGCCCTGCTCAGATGTCTGATACGGTTAATAATATACATGAGCAGAAAGTGCCAAAGTCGCTGGGAAACGTGAGTCCATTACCGTTGCAGTACTTTGTGCTATCCATGAATAAGAGCCATTTAATGAAAAATAATCACTTTTGTTTGCAATAAAGGAATAATAATAATAATAACAATACCTCCATAGGTCAAAGATTTTGTTTCTAAATTCCAACTAGCCTGGTGGTGACTTAAATTATTCAGAGACTTTATTCACATGAATAGGTGAATGACTAACACCTTTACACACAAATTCAGCAATCATTTGAAAAACTCAATCTTAGTGCGTGTTTTTTTGTTGGTTCTTTTTTTAGGATGACTACAGGAGAAGTATAGTAGAAATAGACGAGAAGGAATTCATCAATCTTCGCCTAACATGCCTTGAGTTGAGAAATACATACGTGAGTTTATTTCTTCTGTTTGAAAGTTTTCTCATGAGAACTACTGTGTGTGTTGATAGATGAGTTGTCAATTGTTCCCACACATACATGTACATGTGTGATATATTATATGAATTCTGTTGTTGTTGTTGTTTTTATTTTTTTGATGATCCAATCGATCCAGGCCTTTATAAATGAAAATGGATAACTTGTTTAGATTATAAACACTAAGGGGTGGAGGGATAGGGGATAGATGAAAAAAGTGAATTAAGGCATGACAAAAATATGACCAATAGAGAATCTTTTAGGGGTGAGCTTGTCTAGGGAGTAACTGTCATAGGATGGTAGTCCATATGTAAGTTGTCCAGAATCACCTCTTTGTTTTTAAACAGCTCTTCTATTTCTTGTTTTGTTGTTGGATGGCTGAAGACATTCACATAGTCCTATACATTCCCTTGTATTGTTCCATGTTATCCCCCACAAAATAAAATAATAATGAAGTTACCCGTATGTCTTCTTTCAGCTTTCCCTTCATGATGTCATAACAAAGAACAAAGACAAGATCAAGAAACCAAGAGGGAACAACACAGAATCAATGTACTGAGGACCAGACCATCATTACCAACACAGATTAAAAGCTTCCCAAGGCCCCTCCTTGACGACATCCACCTGGGACCTAGTCAAGACCAGTCTCTAGTTTAAACACAGAATCATCTTCATTACTAAGATGAGTAAAAAAAAAAAGCTTCCCAAAAGAGCACTGCGTTGGTATACTGTTCACAACCAGTATAGTTGAGACAGAAATGTTATCTTACCAACACAGATTGATTTGCTTCCCAAGGAAGCCCCTCCTAACATCCACTCACGATGTAGTTCTGAGGACCATACCGTCATTACAAGAACAGATGGACAGCTTCCCAAGGCTCCTCCTTGGTATAACTTCCACCAGTGCTGTAGACCTGAGGACCACATCATCATTACCAAAATAGATTCAGTTTCTCAAAGCAGTCCCTGCCTCGGTTTAAGATCCACCATTGATTTAGTCGAGCCGTGTTCCAGTTTTCAACCCAGAATTAATGTACTGAGGACTGCACCATCATTACCTACATAGACTTAAAGCTTTCCAAGGCGGCCGCTCCTTGGTATAAGATCATGAGACCGGTCTCGGTGCTTTCAGTGTTTCAGAGAAATTCATGACTCTGAGACATTATGCTAAATGAATGTAACCAATGACCCACCCCACCCCCCAGCCCTCCCCATGGTCTTGGTTTAGGGGCCTTGGTCTTAAGTATGTTATGTTCAGAGAAATTCATGACTCTGAGACATTATGCTAAATGAATGTAACCAATGACCCACCCCACCCCCCAGCCCTCCCCATGGTCTTGGTTTAGGGGCCTTGGTCTTAAGTATGTTATGCACATCATAGCGGCCTGAGGGCAGTATAGTGATATGAATTGACCAAAGTCACGGCAGAGACAAAAAAACTGACGATCACTCAAGCATGATATATATACCGCACCATTTTAAATAGTTTTAGTCCTCACTAAAATTCTATGTGTCTCTCGCAGTAAAAAAACATGTTTTATGGCTCATTGATGTGTTTTTAGATTTTCACCTCACTGTAAGTTCATACATGTGTACATCCCCCTTATATATGTATCAAAATTCATATTTCTTAGTTCATTTTAATAGTATTTCGGGGCTATTCCATGCAATATGTGTCTGGACCGACATATTTTTTTTATCCATTTATTTCATGCAAAAATGAAAATCCCTTTATACGACTTATGGAAGTGATACCATAAAGAATCATTAGTCACTGGTCAAATCAAGAATTTGTCACTTTTGGTATGAAACAGGTGGATAGAAGACATACATGTATGTTGTACCAGCCATATTGCACGGAATCGCTCTTTTAATTTATGCTATGATTTACATGTAAATTAAGTGGAAATATGTTTCTTAATATTGGAATTGATATCAGAACTATGAGTTTTATGTGTATCTTTTAAAATGTCGTCGGAGTAATGAATTTTATATATTTGATGATATGATACATAAATCCAATTGAAATCAAATGCTTAAGGTGCAATTTACTCGGACCGAATTCATTTTTTTCTCATTTGGATACAAAGTTCTGAGATCAACTATCCAATTGTCCTGGTTAGGTTATCTACAGTCATTGAAGTAAAAATAGTATTTCAAAATCAATGTTGCACAGAATCGTTGATGATGGCGCCGATAAGTATATCCTCATATCGTCTGTTCATAGCCAGAAGGGCGTTAACTCTTGTGTTAATGTATAGAAGTTAATACTCTTCTAGCTCATAACAGACAAATTTGTAATGCGGTTGTTTGTAGATGGTCATTGCAAAGTTAATAGAACTTGCTGCACGTCAAGTACTCTGAACAGTTCTTACACAGATATGCACATGTGGGACAAGGTATTGTATTGTGGCTCTGCAGGCTGGATTCATCCATCATTATGTGCTTCGTACAAAGCTTCAAACTTTTTTTTACAAACTTGAGAAATTGACAAAGATGTTATTAGCAAGACTTTTACTGGAAAATGGAGCTTAAAGCAGCTTATTGTGTTCATTTTAGCAAATTAATAACAGGGAAACTTGACTTTTTAGAGCCATGCAGAAGGTCGTTATGTCTTACTGACATAAACCATTGCCTACTGAAACCAGGCGGTCACTGTATTAAGCCAATGGGAATGAAAGAATTCAGTACCCAATGGGTTGAATATAGTTAATGCCCTTCTGGCTCTCAGCAGACAATATTATCTACATGTTTGTCAAGGAGATGATTTTTTTTTTCGCACCAAATTGCCATCACTCCAAAACGGGGTCAGCACGCTTCATGGAACCGATTCACTTGTATATGCAGGAAGTATACCCACAATACATCATTGACTTTGTATTCTGTATATGATGCATCTCGATCAAAGTCATTCTTGTGTGGCTGTTTTGTTCTCTGTAGGACAACTGTCTTTATTTTACCCACATGTATTTGATGCGAAGATAAATACCAATTATACATATTCGATATGCAATACATGTATGTGGTTGCTTTATAGCCCAATCTCCAATTTTTTAATCCTGATTTTTTAAGCTGGAAATGCATAACATAATGTTCTTGCTTACCTTGTGGTAAATTTGATTTGATTGATATACACCTGTGAAAAGCAGAGAAATCTAGGTATTATACCTTCACTAATTTGCTGTTACGTGTATTGTATTTCTCTAGGTTGGTTAATTTGTGCCATTTGTATTTTATGAACCTTTTTTTAATAATCAGCCTTATCCAATCATATTGTTTGTTTGCCAATGTCCTTTTATCTTTCACTCTCTACGTAGCTCTATCTTTAACTCTTTCACTCTGTTCTCCTCTTTCTAAAAAAAAATCCTTCTCTCTCTCTCTTTTTTCTTTCTTTTTTTATCAACTGTCATCATTTCTTTCTCAGGCTTTTGAAAGTAGAATTTTTTTGTTTGGTTAATAGGCCTACATGGAAGAATACAGGTACATTCAATTATATGTTTTAACCATTTCTTTCTCCCCAAGAAATATTGCTCAATATACCTTCCCCCACGTATGCCTTTAAGTCGCTTTATTCCTTTTTTTATTTTTTTTTAAATTATTATTATTTTTTAAATCTTTTTTTGTTTTGTTGTTGGGGGATTGAGCTGCTGTTTGCTTCCATGTGTAGATTAGAAGTAAAAAATTATTTAAATAATAAAATGACTGTAAGCCTTATCTTGCCTGTATATGGTCATTTGTGTTATTGATGTTGAAAGTATACATTTTCATTGTTTTTATGCTTTTTTTTAAATATGCAAATGAGTGAATTTTTCAAAAAAAATTGAAATTAGAAGTCTTATACACTTCACTTGACATGCATGCAAATTTTCGCGGCGTGGGGGGCAATGATAAAAATTAAATTCTCACAGAATCCAACAAAATTTACACAGAATGTTCAAGATTACAAATAAATGACATGTGCCAAAAGATTTTGGTCGAAAATGTATAGGGGCTGAGTAATGAGCATAGAAAGATAAGGAAATCAAGGCAAGTTGGCCCGGCACCATGTGCTTAACACAGGTCACTTTGTGCAAATGAGAGCTGTGGTTTTTATTTAAGATGATTTCCAGCAAAATTTTGTGAGTTTGTTTTTATTTTACTGGTTCAAACAATCGATCTGCTGCAGGATTAACAATCCAGAATGAATTATAGCCATGTTCCCTCGACATACAATAACCATACCAGAGCTCAAGATTAGCTCAAGTGGCTTTATAGTCGGTGTAATGAAGGGCCAGACAAGTCTCCAATTGGTTCCAAAACACAAACAGAATAAAATGTCAATGTTTAAAAGTGTAGTACACTTGGGAGGGCGTTCTCTGTTGGGAGGACCTATAACAATATGTTATCCATAGTATAATTATTTTGAGTTGTGCCCCAAGGCATGGGAGAAGGTGCTTAAGAGAAAAAACAGAAATTCACGTTTTTTTTTACCATACAACATATTGGAGAGTTTTTCGTGAATATGTCACAATCCTTTTAACAAATTGCCAACTTGAGATTCGCGTAGAATTAATTACCTCATATTACAAACATTAACTTATCCAATTTATTTCAAACTTTCGCCATTCTGCTTCTCTGATTTTGTTGCTTTCAAACAAATGAATTTATTACAAACGTTGGATTGCCCCTTATACTGTTTTCACACTGGCAAAATTTTGCTTAACCCCGTACTATAGGTGGGGCTAAAGGGGGGTCTTAGCCCCACCTATAGTCCGGGGTTAAGCTTATTCCACTTTCTTTTCACACTGGCAAATGTTGCTTAACCCCGTACTATAGGTGGGGTTAAAGGGGGTTTTAGCCCCACCTATAGTCCGGGTTAAGCTTATTCCACTTTCTTTTCACACTGGCAAAATTTGCTTAACCCCGGACTATAGGTGGGGTTAAAGGGGGGCCTTAGCCCTACCTATAGTCCGGGGTTAAGCTTATTCCACTTTCTGTTCAGACACGTTTTTACCAAAGTGGGCTAGCCCCACCTATAGTACGGGGTTAGCTAACCCCGCAATTGTGCTAACTCTGCAATTGCGGTGCCAAGCAAAATGAATGAGAACAGAAACGAAAAATAGTCCGGGACTACGCAGTGGAGCGAATTAATGAATATTCACGCTATGGCTAGTACGGGGCTAACGAATTGCAGTGAGAAAAGCCAAAAAGTTAGTACGGGGTTAAGGATAGTACGGGGCTAAGCAAAGTACGGGGTTAAGCAAAACAAGTGTGAAAAGAGTATTAGACCAAAAAGTGGTCTATTCGCAAACCCAAAATACATTATTCATGGACAAAATAACCAAACATATGACAGAACACAGTTTTAGTGTGAGAAATTTCTTCTGATACATATTTAATATGAAAGCTACAATGTGTTTTATTATTTTTAACATATCAAGTCTTTGAAAAGATCAAAGTGTACATAATTGTTCCAGGAAGAGTCACACAACATTTAAGTTCCTTATCGCTTTTTTTATTCGGCTATAAATTTCTAAAATTGATCAATAAAATCTTCAATTATGAAGCTAATCCTAAGGGAATATATTGAGGCTTTTTTATACAAAGTCATTAAATTTATAACAAGAAGTGATAGAATATGCCATGTGAAGAAAGAAAACTGGCACAATTGATATGTAATTATACTGGCTCATCTAAGTAGTGCTCCATAAAGTTTTCTAAATTTGCCTTCCTTTCTAATATTCCTGTTTTTCATGATTTATAACAATATCAATAATAGTACAACTTTCTCCCATACTCTTATTTTCTTAAATAATGGTGAAAGTGCTGCAAAAAAAAACAAACAAGAACCTCAGAAAGTTATTTTCTTTTTTTTAAACAAGACATGCATATATTTTGGAGTGATAAACCAAATGAGCATAGTTATCAAATCTCGTATGGTGTGGAATGAGTTTGCCTTCCTAAGTCATTTTAATAATACGGGTACAACCTTAATGCATACAATCATTGTAAATACTATCGTCTTGAGGCAAAATGTTCACAGTAGAGGGCTTTCTAGACATTATTTTCTCAACAATTCTGTGTTAAAAGAAATAAGAAGGCAAGACCTAAAAGGTATTTTATCACAGGAACTGGCTTTACAATATCAGATACAGCATTTGGATGAGAAAACATTATTAAAGAACTCATCTGTACCTCCCGAAATAAATGATTGATCTAACCTAGCACCCCAAGTTAGTCATAAAAACTATATAAATCTGATACAATGACTTAATATAAAGAGAGGGAAAAAAGAAGAAATGTACTGGATAAGAATGATTTTACACTGTACAATTCTCTCCCTCAACATAAGACTGCAAATATATTCAGAATGTTTTAAATGATCTCATTTTTGTAAATACATAATATAAAACAAATCTACTTCGGAACATCCATCTATGCACTAGTGTTCCATCTCCTCACTCTCTTTCTTCTACTACTTCTTCAGTGTATACTCGATATACTTTGGTGAATTTAGAACTTTTGCCAGATGTACACATCAAAATGAAAATAGAAATGAGTTTACTTGGATGTTTCGGTGAAATCTACTAGCTGCATCGATATATGACATATCATTTTTTCTTTTCTTCTAAACAGTTTGGACGAGGAAGATCAGATTTTGGTCAGATTTTGTCCAAGAAATTAAAAAATAAAAACCCAGGCTATAATCAAATATGCCATAAATATTTGGATCTCTCGCTATCTCCAGCTTTCTTAAAGACACTTTCTTCTTCTACTTCTTCAGACTGATATACTCATGTAAAATGCCTCGTCTCACTCAACTCAAAAATATTGATAAATAAGAATAATGCCCCCTCTTATGTAAAATGCAAAAAAAACAAAAACATGCAGCCTACCTAAACAAAAATAAAGGAATACCTACAGAGCTATTTAGTTGTTTAATTATCTATTTCAATACATTTTAGAGTATAGTTCTTAGATTTCTCTACAACTGGGTAAGTTTTGATAAGATCATATTTCATATCAAATATACAAGCACAAGTGGTATTAAGAGCTGCAAATTTACAAGGGCAATTGCTGATGATATTTTAGTAGAAAGACAGTATATTTTTTGGACAGGTAAGACATCTGGACTTCTGAAGATTTGTTTGACGTTGTCCTTCTCACTTGCAAAAGGAAACGAGTGATATTTTGAAAGTGCTCTATTAAACTAAAGGCTCGTTCCGATATGACACTGTAAACTGCCACGAAATGAATGGAAACTGCACGTAATAAAGGTCCTGCAAATATCCACTGAGCTCTGTGTTACAAGATACAAAAAAGTGACGCTTATTACATTTCACGTCATCAAATTGAAAAAGTTGTGGTTTTGTCGTATATCTGAATGAGGCCTTACGCTTTATTCTTTTTCACTGGCAACGACTATGTGCCTGTGGTGTGAATTTTAAAAAATTACACAAATCACTCCAAGATCCTACCACAGGACTGATCAATGTTAAATTGTCTCTTTAAACAATTAATAATAATTGACTAGAGAATCATTTTGTACTTTAACATGCACTCAGGCTCAACTTCAGTACAGATTAACAAGTTTATTACATGAATTCATTGAAATGTATCATTTATATATAAAGATGTTATCAAACAGCACAGTTTGAGACTATGGACTCTAAATGAAGGGGATGGGAGGGGGGCAAGAAGGCGAAGGCGAGGGGAGGGCTCTATTGTGAGAATCAGAGTTCGTAGGCCGTTTCCATGTAGAGTATATCAGTCTCGGGGCTGATCCAGATCTTTGTGTTCCAAAATCATTCTATGTCTCTTGTTCTTCCGCGATGCCTGATGTTTCTATTGCTGGACAAATGTTTTCCCTCTGCAGAATGAAACAGAAAAAGAGACAGTGAGAAAATGAATTAATGATGGGATGTTTGTTTAAAGGCAATATCAGCTTTTTCATCTGCTGAGAGCCAGAAGGATGTTAACTCATATCCTTTCACACATAGTCAACGCACTTCTGGCGCTCAGCAGATTAGATACTGATTTCTTCTTTAAACTTCTTCTTTAAACCAAAGCAGAACAGTATCTCCTTTTAGTGATGTTTGTACATTGCCTTTTGATCCAGAAGGCTAGGAATTACATATTATACATGTACATGAGCAGAAAGAGAGACGGACAGACGGACGGACAGAGGGAAAGGAAGAGAGTACATGCAAGAAAAGAAGAGGAAGATGGAGAGACAGACAAGGCAGAAGTCAGTTTTTTTTTTCTTTCTTGAAATGGCTACACTATTTTCTTTTTTTCTACAAGAATAATGGAACAAAGAGGAAGAGAGAAATAGGAAAGGAGAGAGAGAGGGAGGGAGGGAGGGAGGGAGAGAGAGAGAGAGAGAGAGAGAGAGAGAGAGGAGAGAGAGAGAAACAAAGGGATGGAGAGGGAGACAAAGTGGGAGAAAACAGATTGACATGTAAAGTAGAAAGATACGAACCAGGAAAAGGATTAAAAGTGAAAAAGTAGGGTAGATGAGAGAGGTAGAAAGTAAGGGTACTCACGTTACGGTCGTCTTCTTCTTGTCTTTCTGGTTAGGGTCTTCTGGATGAGCTCGGTTGAGGATCTTCAAGAACTCCGAGGTGCGAAATCTCATTCTGGAATGGATGTAAGCCTGGTAGAAAAAGAAAAAAAAGAAGAAAAAAAATGAGATAATCATTTTGGATGTATCAGAGTAATTAATCTCTATACCTTCACAGATTTCATCCTCATCACTAAAATCTAAAAATAATCACTTGTATTGGCATCTTTGTGATAGCTATTATCTTCATCATGATTATCCCTTACACATACGTGATTGAGAAGAAAAAAATTCATTATTTTGAAAGCAACATGGACTTTTAACAACAAGAGTCCAACAATAAAAGGTCCTGAATGAAAGAATACTCATAACTTTTATTTGAGATCGAATTACGTCATGATATTTCACCTGTTGTAAAAGGTGAAATTCTAGCCATCTTTCAAACCTGGACAAGCAAAGTTCCAAGTACATGTATGTACAAATTCAAAGCAAAATCTATACTGTTGTCTCGCATGTAAAGATGAGTGCACCGGATGAGGGGAAAAAAGATCCTGGCTCCAGTGATAACTGTCAGGACCTGTTTTGAACCATAACAACTCGGGCCGATATCAAATGGTTGTTTTGTTTACCTTTGAGCACTTGATGTGGTAGTGTAGATAGTCTCGAACGTATGGATGAGGTTGATAGTGTTGTCTCGCAGCCGCATTTGTGTGACGTGGCTCCAATACTACAAAAGTATCAATCAAAATCAAAATTTAATGAAAAACAAAGAAAATATTGTTCATTTGAAACTTTTGGTCATATCATATGGTAGCCTTATTTTCTTCAAAAGAACTTGCTTATGGGGCATTGATTTTCAAGATCAAATTTCAAATCCAATAGATTTTTTGACTCCTTCTTAAAACAATTTCAATGAACTAATTATCAACTGTACATACCATTCATTCAAGCTACTAAAATATATATATATATATATTTTTTTTAACATACCCAATAATGTAATAATTGTAATGCTTTTGTAAATGTAATCTGTTCATGTGTACGATCATTCTCATCAATTTAGTCTGTGACTGCTAATGGGAAGGTCTTTTGTCTTTTTTCGAACTGTTGTTTTTACTCCAATAAACCATTCAATCAAATTAATTATCTTTGTTGGTACCCTCGCTGAGGAGAATTCGCCCCGGGTATATTTTTATTTCAAAGTTCCTACATATGGTCCACAAGGGTGTTTCATATACACTGGCTAGAGAGTTATGCAATAATTCATTTATCACCCTCATCAGTGTCCTTGTTAAGGCTCGTTCATGATAAACCACCACAAAAAACCCCAAAAAACAAAATTAAATGAATGGTAAAACTGCACACAACAAAGGTCCCAGGTGCACTCACTTAGCTCTGTGTTGTAAGATACAGTAATGGTAATCGTATTAAAGCCCCTCTAAAGTGTTGGGAACCCCTAAAATTTGATGGCAAAATTTTACTTAAATTATATTATAATGTGAAAAAGGATGTCAATTAAGACACATTTCTGCAAGAATTTGTGAAACAAATGTGTTTGAAGTCGAATATTGATGAAAGAATACACAATTTAGGTTTTCTGCATACAACAGAAAACTTAAATTATGTATTCTTTTATCAATATTTGTCTTTAAACACATTTTTTTTGGGGAGGGGCAAATCTTTGCAGAAGTGTGTCTTAAATGACATCCTCTTTCACATTATGATACAATTTAAGTGAAATTTTGCCATCAAATTTTTGGCGAATTTGGGGCTCCCAACACTTTAGAGGGGCTTTAAACTTTATACGTCATCATTTGCCACATCATATCCGAATGAGGCTTTAGGGAGAATTCGCCCTTGGTATCTTTTTCTTATAAAGTTCTCCACATTCAAAATTAGCATCAAAGGGGTTAATCACTAATGACTACAACACAGGCAAGAACCCTAATCACAAGTGAACTCACCGAATGTGATGTATCCGATGTTATCGCCCGTCCTTGCGTCCGAGCCCTGAAGTTCACGGGGCGGCTCTCTATGGCTAAAGAGAACCTGGGGTGAAGTGTGACTGGCCTTGCGCCCCTCCTTAAATTCCTAGGGTAGCACAAGATACAGAGTTCGGAATCCAGTTGAGTAATCATACAAACTACCTGATTTTTTTTTCTCTCTCTCTTATGATAATTTTCCACTATTCAAATCTAGCAATATCTCATATTTCAAATCTTTTATCACAAGTGATTATAATATGATCAAGTAATGTAATGATAACATTAAATTACTTATATATTCATGTTTCCTTCTTATTAATGTACTGGATGTATTACCATAGTTCTAAATTCTCCGTGTATAGCTATGTTTTGATAATCCTTTGATATACTTTATTCAAATAATGTTTCAATCTTGTAAATTACCAATACCGGTTATATGTTTCTTTTACTTTTTGATCAATATCATTATTTGTATACAAAAAAATCACAAAAGTAAATAAATAAATTTTTTAATTTTGCAATTCGGCCCATGAGCTAAATTTTTACTGTTGACATGTTTATTTGTACATATTGTGCGATTACAAACAATAGCTAATTCAGGTATCAACAGATAATTGTTGACAGCTGGTCGCACCAGCAGTCACTGTACTTAGATTCTCACATAGGCCAATCAACTTGAAATGTTACTTACTTGCATAAAAACTTTTCCTATAATGACGTCATCGTTGTCCTTGAAAACCGTACTGAAGATTACAGTGACTCTGTCTTTACTTGCTGAGACATACCTACAAGGGCAGACACAAAATAAAAATATTGAGTTTTAAAGACCTATTCTCCTCGTTTCCATGTGCATTGAATCAATAAGCCATTGGTGTCTCTTCATTTTGAAAGAGGCAACACTTGATTGTTAGTGAAATCAAGATTCATATTTTAGACATTATGTTGTACAGGACATCAAAATCATAGTGTTTCTTCTTTAATGGACACAGTCTAACAAAACAACATTAGAATAGGAAGTTTGAATCTTCCATATATGATAGAAATGACAATATATATGGATATATGAATTGTGTTGTACAGGACAAAATATGTCATACAGGATAACTTTGATGTACTTAATATACAGTAAAGCATGTGTCTTTGCCGACTTAATGATCCAAAGACTTTGAGACCTCCTTGCTTGATGACTTTACAGGTGCCAGTGATGATGTTAATAATAAACAAGGGAAACGCTCTCGGCGGTCTCGCCTGCATTACACAATTCGATATGATGAAAAATTAAGGTAGGGACATTATTTATAGGCAGGGTGGCCCATTTGCAGGCCCCCAAAAATGAAATCCTCTGAATCTAATCAGCATTTTGAAGTGAATATTGACTATAAGAATCATCAGAATTATTTACTATTGTTTGTACCAAGATTGATAACTTTCATGAAATATGAACAAATAACAAAAATTGATTTATTAATTCTCATATTAAGTTTTGAAAAATATAATCCAAGTCTACTGACCTAAAATGACCTTTGACCTTGACTTTGTGACCTAGAATTTGTGTCATATGATTTGTGATACTTGATAACCCTTGGGTACAAGTTTCATGGAATTTGAACAAACACTTTGTATGCTAAAATTTCAAAATCTTGATGTTGATGCCACAACAAAGTCTAAGTTTGCAGACCTGAAATGACATTTGACCTTGACTTTGTCACCTAAAAGACTAATCACATGATTGGTGATACTTGATAACCCTTATGTTCAAGTTTCATGGAATAGGAATGTATACTTTCAAAATTATGATAACAATTCAAAATCTTAGCCTGATGCCACAACATAGTCTAAGTTTGTTGACCTGAAATGACCTTTGACCTTGACCTAGTGGGCTGAAATTCTACTCACATGATTGGAGATACTTGATAACCCTTTAGTCCAAGTTTCATTGAATAAGAACTTATACTTTCAAAATTATATCAAAAATTCAAAAACTTAACCTCAGGTTAAGTTTTTGATGATGATGATGCCACAACATAGTCTAAGTTTGTTGACCTGAAATGACCTTTGACCTTGATTTTGTGACCTTAAATTCTTCTCACATGATTGGGGATACTTGATAACCCTGTAGTTTAAGCTTCATTGAATAGGACCTTATACTTTCAAAATAATATTAACAATTCAAAAACTTAAACTTAGGTTAAGTTTTTGATGTTGACACCGCCGCCGCTACCGGAAAAGCAGGGCCTATAGAGTAACGAAGCTGTGACGTCATAAAAATCTATTTTGGGAATTTCTCAATTTTTTTTTCACTTTCCGAAAGACCACCAAAAATAATGTCCAAATGTCGAAAACCAATTGAATAGGATATGACCATCTGAATAAAAAGATTGCCTATATTGCTCTGGCTCCTAATGTTATGAACCAGAGCAATATAACACTGAGTTCCCATAGGCAATCTTTTTATTCAGATGGTCATATCTCAGCCAATACTTAACCTATTCAATTGGTTTTCGACATTTGGACATTATTTTGGGTGGTCTTTCGGAAAATGAAGAAAAAATTGAGAAATTCCAAAAATAGATTTTTGATGACGTCACACTTCACCACTCTATGTCTCGCTTTTTGCTACGCAGGCGAGACAAAATGGAATTAAGTTAATCTCAAAATCTTCGCATCATTTTACTACTTGTATGGGAAATTAAAAGAGAATCCAGACCTACAAAATTGTAGAACCCCAAAGGAAAATAGAAAAAGAGAATATGATGTTCTCTGTTGCTGAAAGAGTGAGGAGATGTACATGTATACAGGAAGTGCGGTTGACATAGATTTGAATGTTTGAACAAGTATCCGGTATTGTAGCCAAAATCAAAATCCTAACACTAACCCCATACTTCAGATGAAATAGAGTCCGGAGGATGTTCGATCATCCCTCTACTTACATGGTTTCATCTTCCCTGTAATTGATGATGGCCGTCTTCTTGCTCGTGACCTCGTTCTCCTGGTACTTGAAGTACCTCTCAAACACGGAAGCGAAGCAGTTCCTTTTGAGGAGCGCCACCTTGGCCGCCACCTCTTCCTTATTGGCCGGTATGTTTTCTAAGTCGATCAGCAGTGTCACGCTATAGTTGCTCTCGGGAGTGGTCAGGAAGCTGCCGTACTCGCGTTGAAGGAGCTGAGAAGTGAAAAAGACATTCAGTTACGGTACATATAAAGTTAACAACTAAATTATTCATAGAGGGTGCTACACAAATAATTTTGTGAGATAATGAAAAACTGAGTGTCAAATTTGAAAGAGCATACAATTTAAATGACAAAATCATCTTTGTTTGATCAAAATCGGTTCAGAGACGGCTGAAATATCCATAAATGTAACCATCAACAAATTTAAACCAGCCGTTGAAAAAAACGATATAGCGCCATATGTTTTTTTCCAGCCAATGCCAATGTTGGCTTTTTTTTTTTTTTTTTTGTGTTGGTTATAACATGCACAACCAGCCGGCCCGTGTATTGTTATTATTATTAAATTAACGGTCACCATATTTTTTTGAAAGTGGAGCTGAATTGGTATAATCAGATTTAATCTAAATTTCACACATTTTGGGGTCTAAAATTACCTTCATAGCAATTTTAGGTCCTAAAACGGCAATAGAAATGTCATAAATAAGAATAAGAGCAATAACCATGCACTTTGAAGGCATTTGCGGTCTTAAACAAGAACTCAACTGTCCCTTTAATTTGACCAAACTATGCAAAAACATGTGTTATTTACACTTCCAAAGTTGAATTTGCGTAAGTCAAACTATTTTTCACTGTCCCAACAGATTCAACTTATGAAGAATTAACATTATATACTAGGGTAGTATTATTACTATTAAAATGGTCATAAGAAATTGGTCTTCAGTTATTAATCTTTCTTAAACTTCACAATACAACATCAATGGTAGAGCAGTGGTCTAGTCACTGGAAGGTCCCTGGTTCGAAGCAACGTTGATGCTCCGGTGCCATTCGGTAACCAAGGCATTAATCCTCATTACCAAATCCCTCAGAGAGGACTAAATGTTGTCGGTCCCCTGGTTGCTTACTCAGAAGCATACACATACACAGTTACGTAAAAAAATCATCATCATCATCAATATCTAGCTCTTACCTCATCTGCCCCATGCTCCTCTAGTTGCTTGTAGAATTTCAGACTGACACTGACCTGGAGCTTAAGCTTGTTTTGGTCCGGATTTGAAATGTGGTAGAGAACCCCATCAAAGTCTGTCAACAACAAAAAAAAAAAAAAAAAAATTATTGCATGTTCTATGTCACTATACGACATGTGTATTCAGAACATGAGCTTCAAAAGTTCAAATATTACTTCTTCAAAGAGTTATGGCAAGTTTAAATACTCTCTCAACTAACATACATCCGACTCACGAGTAGACTACTGAATGCACCCGAACGTGTATGCGTTCGCATAGAAGAGGGCCCGCACAGAACCCAAGTCTGACTTTGGTTTCATGGATTTTGTGTTATTTTTATTATCTTGATATGCCTGATCTCTTAGCCCTTTGAATGCCAGGTAGTTTTTTTTATGTTGATTTTATACGTTCTTGCTATATACACAAATTATTATTTTTTAAGGAGATTAGTTCACTTTCAGGGGAGGTCCAAACCTCATATTTATTACTTTGGCTTTAATAGAGATGAAAATTAGGACAAAGAGATCAGTAAAAGTTTGAGGAAGATCAGATAATAAGAACTTATGAATTTTCAAAAGAAAGAAGTTATGAATTTTTAAATGAAATGAAAATTTTATGAAAAACCACGAGATCACTAGAGATATTGGCAACGCTGTAGTCTGTTATTAGTTGTTCAATGTATTTGGTTATTTGATTTTATATTAAATTTTGCATGTTTCCCCAAAATCTGATAACCTCATACCTTTATCAAATTCATATTTATAGGAAATGTGATTTCATTTTTGTATTCAATTTCTTATTTTCACTTTCTTTACCTACAGTGTGTCATGTATTCAGAAGTGAAAATGATAGTACTCAGCCCTGGTACTCGCAGGAAATAGAGGAAGAAAATGTTATTTCTAAGAGTAGGGTTAGAGACTTAGAGTTGCATAAGATCAAAGTCTACCAACAACATTGATTTCTTTTCCTTTTTTCCACAGCATGTACATGTACATGGAGGAAGTTGCAGTACATACAGGAAATTACATGCAATGATGTAAAGGACTCAAATTCAGCCAAAATACACTTGTTTGCAATTTTATACCTCGTAAATATTGGCTCCGAGGAACATAAAAACAGTGCACACAGGAAACTTTGGGTGTGGGTAGTTTACACCTATTTGTTATTTTTTCTATTCTCTTCCAGGTTATTGAAGTGTTCCATTTACACTGTAGGTCGCATTGAGCCAATTCTTCCTGTCTTTTCTTTTCCATTATTCTTCAAGTTGTAAAGAAGTGTGTGTAAAATAAGAAAATTGGTCGATTTCTAGAGCCAGAGACACCAGACTCCCAAAAAAAAAAAAATAATAATAATAATAAATTAATTAATTTTCAAAAAAATTATATATAAATATATATATATATATATTTTTTTTTTAATAAAAAAAAGGTTAAAGAGAGATTCTCACCTGCTACTTTTATGTCGATTCCATCAGGCTTTCCTCTGTTACAAAAAAATACAGAAGAAAAGGTAAAAAGTCGAGTATTATGATGCTACTACAGGAAACAAACTGATGATGAGGGACTAAGATTTTACCGGTTATTTTAGTGTTTAATTCACATTTAAACAACATGGCTGCGTTTCGACAATCTGATTACATCCAGGAAGGGCCAGGCCCTCTATTGATAGGCTAGTTGTTACAAACACAACATCAAGTACATAATCATATCCTGATTAAGTATTTGGACCAGGCTACTCGAAAGGCCATTTTTCATTACGCACGCGCTGCACGCTACCATGCGCATAAAACCATACGAGAAGTATGCATA
Source organism: Mesocentrotus franciscanus (assembly GCA_037976565.1). Classification (NCBI taxonomy): domain Eukaryota; kingdom Metazoa; phylum Echinodermata; class Echinoidea; order Camarodonta; family Strongylocentrotidae; genus Mesocentrotus; species Mesocentrotus franciscanus. Next base: position 16,174,096 of record CP137683.1, read on the forward strand.
ATTTTTGACTGATAGCTTCAGTTTGAGGTGCAAAGCGAAAGCGTAGAGACGGTACTGAGCGACGACGTCGACATCGAAGCCCTAAACGGAGGATTCCCGATAACGGATGTGATCCAAATTCAGGTGGAAATTGCAATATATGATTATGATTAAAATTTGTAAAAAATTGGGCTAAAATTCCTTTGCTAAGATTGGATATGAGACTGCTAAAAAAATGGATACGAAAGTACACTAGCGCCATGAATCTCTAACTCTACATTTTGTAAGTCTAATGTTAGGCCTACTAATGTCGACTCGTAGTCGTAATGTACTAATGACTCTAGATCTAGATCTATATCTAATTAGATCTAGTTGAAAGTTCTTGCTGTGGGAATTTGAATTGAACAAGATATTTCTGAAATCCCATTTTATATTTCATGGTACATGGAAATAGCACTTTAAAAGACGACCTGTCATAATTCACCCTTCTTCTTTTCATTCACAGACCTCTTACTTAGTTCACAAGCAATCCGGCCCGGCCCAGCTTAGGGCCAAGCAAGAGGCTAGAGGAATTAGCAAAGACTCTTCTAGGCAAAAATGGCATGCACACACAGCCCATTGACTCCACACGTACAAAGATGGGAGGCAACCCACAATCACAAATCACTTCCTTACTCACCCGGCTTGTGCTGTTTCGAATTTGTTAAGAAGTGTCTCTTCGATTATTCTGTTCTTTATTTCTAATAAAATCATCTTGATGATGCGTCTATAGTAACAAGCAGAACGTTTCCACTTTTTCAACCACTTCCTGGGAATTAAGGTGTTTTTCTCAAAGTGGGGGACGCTATTTCGTACACGGTCTTCACGAGAAGGAAGTGGATGCAACACTTGATATTTGCTGCCCTCTAGTGATGGCGCGCGGTGCTAATATGAATCATTTACATTATATCCCCCCTTTTTTTTTAAAGAAAGAAAATGGTTTATTATGAATTAATCAGTGGCAACGAAAGAAATGATTTCATTGTAAATCAGTGGAACAGAAGGAAATAATATTATTTTAAATCAGTAGAAAAAATAATTATTTGATTGTAAATCATTTGCAAATATAGAAGGGCTAAAATACTTCCCCTCCAACATCGAATCGTGAAAAAATATTTTTAAAATAGAGAAGTAAAGGGAGGAGGTCACCCACATAGTTGTGTGTCACGGTGTTCAAACTTAAGTCAGTCAGCGGACATGTGGAGGCATTCAGAATACGTGACATTCCTCTGAAAGAAGTAGTAAGCATGTTTGGCTATGTAATTTTAAGAATCTTAACCAACATGCAGCTGTTGAAAGGATAAAACACAAGAAGCTAATAATAATAGGTAACCATGCAGTGGAAGTTACAATTAAAGCCGGAGGAGGGGCGTTTTACATAACTCTATGGTCTTACAAGGAGCCCGACAAGAGGGGTGAATAATTGTAAAGGTGTGGAAATAGTCGAACGTTCGGCCGCCCCCTCCGCCCCCCCCCTCCCTCCCCTCCCTTATGACATGATCAGTTCCCCCCTAAATTAGGAACCTACGCTTCGTGAAAGGTTGGAAAGTCGGTGATTAAGAGATGCACTCAACGTATTTGTAAGTTCGGGAGGATTCTAACAATTTCTCAATTTTCATTTTATATCTAAGTACACCAAATAGAGCCTAACATTTCTTCAGATATGAAACGCGCCATATTTTGTCATTCGAACGGCATTACTCAGAAAAAATGTGATTAACTTGATGTGTTATCAATAACAAGATACAATAATTGTTATAAGCTACTGAAATTCTTGCACTTGATTAGCTAGGAGCAGATTTGTCATATATCTGTGGGCACTTGTTATTGATAACAAGTTTTATGAAACCGGGCCCAGGTTTGTGGTTCATGTTGATGTTTTATACAATATATTAATTCTTTCTGGACCCAGTAATGAGTGGGTGGTAGGCCAATATATGACTTCATATCGGATTATCGACAAGGCGGATGCAGAAGAAAAAAATTAAAAGGGGGGGGGTATATTCCCCAAAATCTGACATAAAGAGATAAAAAATAATCAGATTTTTCTTTATTTTAAAGGGGCACAGTCTTGGAGTTGTGTAGTTGAGGTTTGCCACTTGGGGATTTAAAATGGGGGCACGGATTGGATGTGACCCCTTCCCCCCTCATCCGCCAGTGCCGAGACTTGATTCCCGACTTCTCCCTCTCAATTAGTTACAGCCATGTGATAATCTTTAGCGCACCTAACATCCCACTATGGGGCATTTAATCCTCTTCCCCCGGCTGGAAAAAATAACAAAGGGAACAAAAAACCTGAACCGACAGTAATGAAGGTTTACCAACTTTTTAGGGTTTTAATAGAAAAGGAGTTACAAAAAACTTACTTATACATAATTATTCAAGTTATGGCAAAGTGGGTTTTAAAGGGATAGTTCTTGTTTAAGACCGCAAAATAATGCCTTCAAAGTGCATGGTTATTGCTCTTATTCTTATTTATGACATTTCTAGTGCCCTTTTAGAACCTAAAATTGCTATGAAGGTAATTTTAGACCCCAAAATGTGTGAATTTAGATTGAATACGATCATACCAATTCAGCTCCACTTTTAAAAAAATACGGTGACCGTTAATTAATTAATTAATAATAACAATACACGGGCCGGCTGGTTGTACGTATTATAACCAACACGAAAAGGCCAACATCATCATCATCACCATCATTTTAGTCTCCCTCCGCTATTTGGGAGGTCAGCGATCCCATGGGCCGCAAAGACATAATTATAACTAAACTGGTCACAGGAGCACAAGTCATAGAGTGAAGCTATAGAGTAACATCAAGGCAATGGACTGATAGCAGTCGATCGCGATAAGTGCATTTTAACAAAGTAATAGACAGTATACTACTAGACTTCTATACGTATTCCATGGCAGGACAGGATCAAGTGGGAGTAGAGTAGCACTAGTAAACATACATGGATCACCAGTGGCGGATCTACGGTGTTAGGGGTTTAACCCCCCAATTGGGCTGCCAAGTGAAAATGTGTTGTGCATAGAAAAACGCCATCATGACTTGTGTCCAGACCCACACAGCATCCGCATCGTCATTTGGGTCAATCCCCCACTCCTTAGAAGATATTCAACTCATCCGGTAACTTAACCAAACACATGATAACTCTAGATATAACTATGTATTAAATTGTTACTTGATTTAAAAAGACGTTATCATGCACTGCTTTTTATGGTCTCCATTGTGTTAGTAGATGCCAGGAAAACATCACTTTAATAACAAAAACAAAAAAATCGCCTCGCCGCTACGTGGACGTGGACGATGCTCGTGGACGATGCTCGGCATCGTTATTGGGTCAACCCCTTTAGCAAAAAGCTTGATCCGCCCCTGATCACAGTCGTCATATTGTGATGCACACAATGGAAAATCCCGGAGACAGTCATTGACTTTGGAAGTTTGGAGACATAATCATGACGTAACTGAAGAAGAATCGGACAGGATGCTATGAAGTGTTCAACTTACTGTCTCATCAACAACCTTGCACAGCCGGGAGGCATAACGGATCAGCTGACTTCTGGATCTTGCACAGTCTTGTCTGAACCAAATACGTTTTGGAGAGAAGTGGAGCCCTCAGCGAAAGAGCTTGCCGTATGATGTAAGACGGAGAATGTTGTAGATAGAGTAGATGCGGATCCAGAGGTATCTTGTCCGACCAACTTGGAGAGTACAGCAACAACAGTCTTGGCATGTACAACATCTTTAATCTTGAACTTAATCAACCGCTTCCATTTGAGATATGAAAATGGATTAGACATCAAACTCTCAAGATCAGAAAGATCATATCCCAACAAAAAGCCAATATTGGCATTGGCTGGAAAAAAAACGTATAAGGCGCTATCTTGATTTTCAACGGCTGGTTCAAAATTACCGAATATTATTTTATGGGGCACCATATTATATACATATTAGAAATGGTTATATTTAAGGATATTTCAGCCGTCTCTGAACCGATTTTGATCAAACAAAGATGATTTTGTCATTTAAATTGTATATTCTTTCAAATTTGACACTCAGTTTTTCATTATCTCACCAACAAATTATTTTGTGTAGCGCCCTTTGCAACAAAACTCACTTATCCCTTTAAAAGGGGTACGAGCGTTCGTTGTGCCCCTTTTAATCTGTGACTGACCTCCTTTGGTGATTATGGTTTAAATTATTATACAGAGAACAGAAATTCGATCAAGGGACGTTGGTGAAATAGGTCGATCGTGCGATCATACTATTCTTTTTTGTCTTAACATAAATGCAAACATGACAGCGATGGCAGCCAAACGTTCATTAAATATTTATCGCGCCGAAAGTGATTGCTAAGAGCGCCGAAAATAATCGTGTCCACTCGGAGACGCATGCCTGTGAGCGCTGATTGCTTTTTTTGTTGACTAAACAGATCTCACCGTTCTTTGCGCCGCATTAGGATTATAAACAGTCATGTGTCAGCTGCTTTTTTAATACCTCTTCACCTCTTTTAAAAGATAATCCATTTTATATTAAAATATGAAGACATAGACATTAAACACGGCGCGGGTTAATGAAACGGGAATGATAATTGGGAATAATGGTGATGTTGATGATGATGATATGATGATGATGATGGTGGTGACTTGTATAGCGCCGGTGTCCACCTCTGAACGACGCTCATGGCGCTTGCTCTGCAATGTCTTACACATTCATCGAATCCCACCTTTCAAACAGTTCTAATTAAAATTTTGATGTAATTCCAGATCAAATTTTTTTTTTCAATCACATTGTCAAAAGACAACCACATGACAAAAGATACCAAAATGGTCAATAAACCCCTATTAGTTTGTCAGCTTATTACTCAGGTATGAAACATTTTCTATACCACTTTTTTTCATTATTATTATTTATAATTTGTGACAGGGATGACGATAGCATGCCCTGTGTTTGATGACAAAATAATGACGTATGAAATGATAAAATTAGAATTAGATATTTCAAGATTGCAATTCGATTGCAATTTTGATGAATGATGGGACATCATGTTAAAAGCAAGGGCTGATCCAGGATTGTAAGAAAGAGATGGGAAGAGATTTTCCCGATAATATTTGAAAACATGATTTCGGCAATACCTCCGACCCTCTCCAGTTCTGAGAAAGACACCTGGGGGGTGTTTCACAAAGACTAAGATCGACTTTAAGTTGGACTTAAGTATAACAGGCCGTTCGTGCCATTGTTTGCTCTCATCATTATGATCTTTAGATAATATTTTTTCCTTCAATAATGAATTATCAAAAATGTAAGTTTTGTAGATTTTTTACCATGATTTGTACGTCCCTGAGAGACCAATGCCAGTAAATGATGAGAGAAAACAATGGCATGAACGGCCTGTTATACTTAAGTCCAACTTAAAGTCGATCTTAGTCTTTGTGAAACACCCCCAGGGCTATATACGCGCATACACGTGTAACCCACTACAAATTTGGTAATTTAGGGTTCTTGCATTCATATTTTTCCTTCATGTGCCTCGCGGTTTTTTTTTTTTTTGGGGGGGGGGTGGGGCTTGATCATTTTTTAGTTTATTATTTTTGTTTGGCGGGGTGGCTTGAGCACCCTCTAAACCCTTTTAGGGCAGCTATTGTCAATCATAATGCTGGATATGCCTCTGTGCGTTATAAAACACCGAAGCGTCACGTCTATGGATGCTTGTAAACTGCATTGGCAACTCTGATAAAAATCAATCAATGTTGTAATGACATCGAAAATGAGAAAATAATGGCGCGTAACGGACACAATTTTCAAGCTCATAATACAGGATGACATTTTCGTAGACGCTAGGCGTATCTTATCATTTCTTTTCTTTACAATATTCATTATTTATGCTCCTATGGTTATTTCTGTCTTACACACTTGAACATTGACATGGTTGATAATATAAGGAGCTTGACAAAATTGTATATACATGCACAAGTTCACAACGTAGGCTACTGTGATAAATTAAAAAATGCTTCATGGATAATGCCTGATATCGAGTACTATGAAATTAAAGTTGCAGTTTTCGTTATTTTTCTTTCTTTCACACGCAGAAGTCAAGGATGAATAAAATCAAGTGCATATAGTACATACCATACATATACCCACACACACGCACACACACACACACACACACACCCACACACATCCATGAGTGTTGGCATAAGATGACACAAAAAATGATGAACCAGAGACTGCTCATGCTTTAAATCCAACCTTTTTTAGTAGGTTACGAACTCTCGACGTACCTAACGACTTTATCAAGTTATCATGACAAATACTGAGATAATAATCCTATATAGCCTATGCTTTAAAACTGTTGAATTTAAAGCATGATACTTCACTTCTTCATCATTATTTGCATACGAATATAAAACGATTTGAAAATGAATATAGCCTATAAACAGATATAATTCATATATATATAATATATATATATATATTATATATGTATATATATATATATATCCGTATTTTGTCGATAGTGTATTTTCTATCTCTCTCAGTCCGTTGCACAATCATGTAAAAATACACCGAGTCTAGGAATTTAGGCTCCTCGTCTTAGAATCATAAATTATCCAGTCAAAAATCACTCAGACAGCGAATGATTTGTCAAACGCCGCATAATGTTGGGGATAACAACATATAAAGAAAGTACGAGCTCCGAGTCAGCGAGCTATTATACCGGATGCCCGCAGCCTGCGGGCTAGAAGTGAATGGGCGATGCCACCAATACACAAGGAGATTGGCAGCGCTGAGATGCATACAAGCATTCGTGAGGGGAGTGTACGTTTTCGGTGCGTTGAAGCACGTAAGCTCCACTCGCACTAGCTACATCGGATTATAGCAATACATGCAACGCGGCGGAGCTTCTGACGGTTGTCCTGTGAAGTGAATGCGAGTCTTACAATTTTACCCGCCAAAAATACAACTTACGAGGTAAGCGATCATTGTAGAATCATAAAATACGTGCTTTTGTGATGTTATTATTTGTGAATGAACTTGTTGATAAATGAATCTTTCACATATTCAATGACTTAATTGTATTTGATTGTGTGTTAAAGGTGGAAGGAGCTAATTTTCGGTTTTAGCGGCGCCATATGGTACGCCGAATCTACATGTCAGGGTATGAGAATGGTGGTATGACACAATACTTTTAAATCAAGGCCACTACAATGTATTAGTAGCTATAATAACAAAGCCGGGTGCCCAAACGTATGTTGCTGAACTGCTGAAGGTATATTGTTCGTTGTAATATAGCGCTGTCATACACTATTTTGTAACAGACGACACACTGTGATCGTTGTGCGGTAAATTGTGTATGTGATCGGTTTGCTTTCTTCTGAAGATGGTAAATTACCGCCTAAGCCCGCGCGTTGCTATATCATTAAAGCGTAAAGTGTGACAAATTAGATGCACAAGTACATGCATGCAAGTCATAGTGTGTACGCAATGAATGAGGAACGCTGTCTTTACTGTTCGGGAGTGATGCAGTAGTACTGATAGTGATTCACAGAATGGCATTGAATGCCATGTTTTGTAAGTCATTGCACTCACTGTGACATAATTGCACTTTTACTCTTAATTAATGAAAATATTATGTAAATGTGTGTAAGGATAATATATCTGTAGAATGGAGATTGAAATATTATTGGTATAGTGGTAATAGCCTGTCCAGCGGCAAATAATTCGCCCGCTTTGTTAAGATGTGATAAATGTATAATACAGGCATTACCCTCAAAACGTTTTCTGTGCCGAAGGTTGTTATTGGCTGAAAAATGTTCGTGTCAGAATGATTTTTTACACGCCCCTTTTTCATACGTTTAAAATAGTATTTTGTACACTTTTTTCACACGTTCATTAAATTGAATCTCCCTTCACTGCATTGTATTATTTGGGGTTGTTGTGGCGTAAGTGTAGTGCGTGTGCGTGTGCGTGCGCGTGAGGGTGTGTATGTGCGTGTGTGTGAACATATTTCATCATTGAATTCTGCGTATGGGGGAACTATTATAATTATCTTCTTTGTTCATATAATTTTGAACTCGTATATATCAATAGGGCTGTCACCCTCAATAAGACATGCTAAGAAGGGCAACCGTGAACAATAATTTATCACGAGACATACTTTTTTCTCTATTGTTAATATACACAACCTCATTTTGTTACACTGATTGCATACAAGTCATATCCGTACTTTCATGACGGTCGATTAATTGAGCATTGTGTGCTACTAATTAGAAAACTCGCGTCATGATGGGAAAATTACGTATTGATGACCTCATAATGACGAGACCCTGACCGCTGTATTAATGGGATTGTTAATATTAAACACGTAGAGCACAAGAGAGGCTGCTTATACGCAGTTTAATATCCCTTGTGTATACTATTAATTGTTCATCTGAATATACGTCAAACGTTACTTGCCCTTCAGCAATACAGTATTTATCAAGTTCTCTTCATGCACTATTTTTCTTTCGAATGCAGTATGATTCATTCCACGTCTCGCAGTGTATGAATCATTTTGGTGGTATTCATATAGGCTACAGTTCTTTCATCAGTATCATGCATATATAAACTGTGTTGTGCAGGGTTTCAACCTTTTCTCTGCATTTTCTGTGCTGTACTGAACCATATTTATCTTTACACTACGACAACGATTGAGAAATTTAGGAACTTACTTTGTTTCATGCAAAAATGTAAGGGCATTTTCCATTATTATTTCAAATACATATGGAATCCCTCAGCAATGATGATAATGTTATGTGAAACGCGAAGGAAGATCCCAAAATCCACACCCTGTAGTCCAGTTGCGTATATAGGGTCATCGGAAGGGGGAGGGGTGGACTACCAATCAAGTAAGAGACAGGTAAGATAGAGAAAGAGGGGTGAGGGGGAGGGGAGGGGGCTATTCATCCATGTCCAGATTGTTCCACTGTGTGCTTTGAATTCGTTACACACAACAAGAAAATAAACATGAAAAATGATGACATGACATGTATGAGAAAATTGCTCTCTATGACTTTCTCTATGACTTATGAGTACACTTCTCATTTATAATTTAAAGATTTACCCGCTCGATTATCTAGTATAACGCCCCCTTCTCTCTTCGTTAGACCCATGCTACCCCCACTACTCTAGTTTACCCATGAATATGTAACTATAAGAAAGCCATTGGATGATAATCTTTAGACATAAGACCAATGCAGGAAGTGACTTTACGTGATGGCCCAATAAGTACCGTCTCACGCGAATCGCTTATAGCGATTTCCAAATGTCATATTTGCTTTAAGTGGGGCCTATATTGATTGGATGTAGTCGGCCAGGCGCAAATTTAAAAAAAAAAGAAAAGGGTCGAGAGATCGAGAGGAGATGCCAATGGTGTACTGATTTGACTTCCAGAGGTTCAAAAGGGAAATACATATATCATTTAGTCTGTGGTCGTAGAAAATGTAGCAGTTCTTATACCGTACAAGATTCTACATCACGACTCCTTTTATTTCATTCCTTTGAAATAAAGAAAAAAAATATATTATTCTCTTGGGGAATAATTATGTGTGAAGAGACGACTGTAATACAGGTTTCAATTTTATCTCATAATATACATGAACATGTATAATAATTATGCACGTCAGTTTTTATGCTATTCAGGGGGCGTCTTAGGGTACTCTTAACTATATCATTTAGGTCGTGCAAACAGACGTAAAATAGTTACACTGTATGTACATGATTATACTACTTTTATAGGGATCGTTCATATCATTACGCTCATGCTAGGGGGGGGGGGGGCATTTTTACCCATGCAGCCTATTTTCCAGAATGTACAAAATCACCTAAATTGCAATCAGCTTTTAAATCCACCTTCTCCTCAGCCGCAAGCAAATTCCAAGCCTACATGACAATGATGTATCGTAAAGGTACACTGTTACAAATGGTTTGGTTTGGTCGGTTCGGTCATAAAGATGGCCATAGATTTCGAGATTTGGCGTTTATTTTTGTTTGAAAATAATATTGTGGGCCCAAAACGATAATTGTTTTTTTATTTGAGAGAGAGGGAGAGAGGGAAGGAGAGAGCGAGAGAGGCGAGGGTTTTCTGTCCGGCCCGACTAAGATGTTTTCCTCTTTAAAGGGCAAGTCCACTTCAAAAATAACTTACTTTCAATAACAGCAGAAAAATCAGTTTGTGACGTCATGTCCTCACAACTTATCAATTGCTTTATATAGTTTAATCCCATTAATTTCCCTTTTTATCCCCCAAAACTTGATTTCCCCATGCCTTTGCCCAGGTTATATGATCTGTATCATATTGCGTGCATGACATTTCCCAAAAACTTTTATGAATTTTGAAGAATTGATACTATTTTCTGAATATTGTATTTCATAATTATTGATTTTTATATATTAAATAGTTTATCAAAATTCAATTTTTCATGATTTAACTGGACTAAAATGACTCTTTATTTGTGCATCCACACAAAACATATTACTAACAATCCAACTTGGATGCTGGTGTGAAGAAATAAGATTCTTAGGGTGAAAATAGGAAATTTATATTATCAATATAAAGAATATAATTAGTGGATAGTGAGGACCATACGTCACAGACTCATGAGTGAGTTGCCAATTTGTGTAGTGATTTTCAAAGTTTTTCATGTCATTAAAAATTCATAACTTTCTTATTAGTTATCCGATTTTGCTCAAACTTTTTTTGATTGGTTTGTCTGATTTTTCTGGTTCTATTGAAAGTAAATTATTTTTGGAGTGGACTTGGGCTTTAAACACACTTTCCATGGGAAATCTCCGCCTGCTCCCCCTGCTCCCCCACCTCCCCATCATCCTTCTTCATCTTCTTTCCATTTTCATCGTTATTTTTAGATTAATAATTGTCATTAATAACAGCTCATCAGACTAGTGAACAAAATAAAACAATACTCAAATTGATTTAGTGAATCTGTGAATCTAACACCGGGAAACTAATTGGTGGTGGACACTAAACATGATTCTGATTTCTCAAAAAGCAAGAGCTCTATATATTAAATGTGTATCATATAGTAAGCTACCTCTCTATATATGGTGTATCCAGAATACAGACAGTACAGGAAATTCCTTTTTGACTCCTTCGACATTTATAGCAACGCTATGCATGCATTATCTTTAAACCCTTGATTTCGTTGATGGATGAGGGTGAGCGAGCATCCGATGAAAACAAACACGTTAATTTTGATTAAAAGCACATCCCCTGAAAGGATCGTCTTATACACAAACCATTGATCTTTCTCTGATAGCATGTCATTTTTTTTCTTCTTGATTTTGTGTTTGTTGTTAATCTTATGAGTATCTATGCTTAAACTTATGCTGTAAATTTTCAATCTGGTCTTGTTATACTCTCATCTTATCCTAATATCAAATTTTCAGTTTCAGTTTTTGTGTAGGTGGCAGCACTAATAAGGCATTCCCTTTCTAGCTGTCTCCTCATTTTCTCAATTTTCTCTATATTTTGTCCAGATTACCTTTTATGATGTATATTAGTGTATGATTATCTTTGAAATGTATGTTATTTTGACTTTATATGTATGCGATAATGTATGTTATTTTATCTAAATGTTTTTATGATGAATGAAATAAATTCGACTATCTATCTATCTATCTCTTGTGGGCGTGTTCCGTCCTATGGTTCAGACAATAATTTACACTATCACTCTAACCTTGCACATAATATCAAACATTATACAAAATCCTTTCATTGTATTTATATTCACTATCTCGCAGACGTTTCTAAATATTTTTAACGATAAATCTCATCCATTTGAGTGTTTTTGTTTTAATGACTTTGTACAGTATATTATGATTATTGTATTTATACGTTTATATACCCACCAGTACTGTAATATTTGTAATGCTTTTGAAAATGTAATATTTAAATATATATGATAACTCTCAGCGATTCAGCCTTTTGATTGCTAATGTGACTGTTTTTCTTCGAACTGTTGTTCTTTTTACTCAAATAAAACATCAATTTAGTCCATCAATATCTCGAGATACTATAGGCCTAGTTTAAGCTATATAATATGTGGTCGAAGTGACTGAAATAGTACTATTTCTTGAGGGGCGTAAAGCTGGTGCCTCAACCCATAAAGAAAGTTGTTTTAGATATATCCATCACGTTTGAATAATATCGTTTATGTTTTGTTTCCGACTGGTTTTAGATAGGTAATCATTGTTTTGAAAACACTACCAAATAAACAAACAAACAAATATAACGCCGATGTTTGCCATGTGACCATCTAATATTTCGATAAAGATGTAATATCAATCAACCATTTTACACCAATTTCCCTAAAAAAACAAAAAAACTAGAGAGGATATTTTTGTGGATAATTGCACTTATATTATTGACAGATTGAGAGCTGTACAACGTTCGAAGACTCTTTAATTTGGTCATTATCTTGATTTCAAAATAGCAAAACTAAAGGAACAAATTAGTTGATTGCAGCTAGTCCAGTATTCATGTCGCATGCTGGGATTCTTTGTTCCCATATTGGATTCCAAAATGGCGGCCATCAATAATGTCCCTGTATTTTCACTGACACACAAGCTAGTTTTTTTCTTGGGCTTTGACAACATAATTAGACATACTGCATTCATACGGCGTTGGCTCGACTGTGATCATCTTTATTACTGATAAGAGTTTTTTTTTGGTTTCGACATGGTACAAGAGAGACATCACACTTCAGAGGGCCTCTTAAAGACTCCCTGGATGAAGTATTGTTTGTGATTATCCTCCACGATCAACATCCATCCAATTCATTCATTTTCGCTCCTCCTGATTGTATGTACACAGACTTAAAGTGAAGGTTGAGTTCTGGAAAAGATAACAAATAATTGAACTTACTCATTACAGTGGTCCGGTTACATGGAATAGATTACCTTGTGAATTACGCTGTTGTATGTCAGTTGAATCATTAAAGAAGCATCTTAAAACATACCTATTTACATTGTAATTAAATGCATTATATTTTCTATAATATGCATTGTTGAGTTTTAATTCATTGATGATTGATTATTTTATTTGTTGTGTAAAGCGCTTTGATCTTTATTACTGATAAGAGATTGTTTTTGGTTTCGACATGGTACAAGAGAGACATCACACTTCAGAGGGCCTCTTAAAAACTCCCTGGATGAAGTATTGTTTGTGATTATCCTCCACGATCAACATCCATCCAATTCATTCATTTTCGCTCCTCCTGACTGTATGTACACAGACTTAAAGTGAAGGTTGAGTTCTGGAAAAGATAACAAATAATTGAACTTACTCATTACAGTGGTCCGGTTACATGGAATAGATTACCTTGTGAATTACGCTGTAGTATGTCAGTTGAATCATTTAAGAAGCGTCTTAAAACATACCTATTTACATTGTAATTAACTGCATTATATTTTCTATAGTATGCATTGTTGAGTTTTAATTCATTGATGATTGATTTATTTGTTGTGTAAAGCGCTTGGATCAGTTCTAAATTGGATACAGCGCTATAAAAGAAACAATTTATATATTTTGATTTTTATGTCAGTTTGGAAGAATGTCATAAAAAGAATTACCCTGAACAGGAGTGCTCTTTAATTGCGCCCTCAAAATTGAAATATATAATTACAAAGACATGAAAAGTTTGGACCAAATTTCCATGCCTCATATTTGTATAGTCCAACATACCAATTTCTTTGTGCAGTTCACTTGACATTCAGCAATATTAAATCACTTTCATTTATCAACGGGATGATTCCAAAACTTCACGGTATACACCAAAGCTTATATTACTTTAAAAAAAAATCCTTTCCCAAATGCTTCTGGACAATTTCTTTCACAGTGTAATTACATGACCAGTACTCGACTTTATCTTAAATTTTGACAGTGATCGCTCCCTTTTCGTCCCAGGCACGGGGATCCATTCTCCTTCCATGGCAGCACTCAACCAAAAAATGTCATTATGGATGATTTATTGACCTTTGGAGCTGAAAAGCCTGCTTCATCCACAGTGGAATTGAATTCAATAGCAGAATCAGTGTATAATTCGCACCTTGCTATCTCCTCCCACTGCCGTCCATCACGATCCCCAGTCGCTCGTTCAGCTCTGAAATATTCATTCGACTCTAATTACGGCGAAGTCCCATGCACATGAATAGATTGGGGCACTTCGGAGACCATGCAGGGGATCGAGCAAGGGGCGTCACTGCCGGGATTTGGCGGGGGGCGATGTGTCTTGCCCAAAGAGAGTCGGTTATTACAGAGTATACTTGGCCCTCCCCAGACCATACCCTTGTCAGTCGATGTGTGTAACACTGTCTGCAAAATGAGACTACAATATGCTCTCAACCTTAGCTGCACCACAGCCAGAAACTGGCAGATCTAGGCTCTGCTTAGGGCTTTAGGAATTGTGGTAAAGTGTCAAATTAGAGTCTGTGCTTGCAGACTAGACTATAACTCAGTATCATATTACTATATATTAATACGCCTTCTCCGCGTCAAAGGTAGGCATATATACACACATACATCAAGTGTTATTATTCAAATCATTTCTGTTATTGTTGTTGTTGTTTTTTGTAGTTGCAATTTTCATTATTATTGTTACTATCATAATAATTATTGTTTTTTTTATTATGCTGGTGAATAGATGCTGATAATGATGAAGCTGTCATCGACATCGTCCTCATTATTCACAAATATCAATGTACAATGTATCCAGTTTTGTTTAGAATGATTTGTACAATATGTATTTGATTTGAAAGAAAATAATAAAATAAATATCTTTAAAAACAAAAAAATAATTATTACTATTACTATTGTTGTTTCTGTCGTTGACATTATTCTAAGCTTTAAAACAAAAACAAACAAACAAACAAAAAAATCGATATTCATATTCATATTATTATTAAAGAAAAGAGTAGTAGTACATATGTTCCTTGCCTCATTCCATTAAAAGACTATGGCAGGAAAGAAGTCATAGTAAATTTGTTTTTAAAAAAGAAATTATTTGAAAAGTCCTTTTAAAAATATCTAGAAATAAGCATTCAAATTGTTTTCAAGTAAAGTCATTTGGGTTTCCCTCCTGTATCAGTATGTTGTTCAGTTATCTGCTTGTTAGTTTTTTTTTTTTTTGTATTTATAGATAGAGAAATAAAATTCAAGACGTTACAAAATCG
The DNA here is from genome assembly GCA_037976565.1 of Mesocentrotus franciscanus. Taxonomy (NCBI): domain Eukaryota; kingdom Metazoa; phylum Echinodermata; class Echinoidea; order Camarodonta; family Strongylocentrotidae; genus Mesocentrotus; species Mesocentrotus franciscanus. The sequence continues at coordinate 16,189,347 of CP137683.1, forward strand.
TTCGTGATTAATGCACTTTCGTTTAAAAAAAAATAACGTAACAAAAATAATGCAACCTCAGACTAGCCACAACTCAACGTGCAAGATGGTTTTGACTAGGAAAAAAAACAATGAGTTGTAATAGCCAAGGGATTTTATGGCTCGTTCAATGAATATCAATTTCTATCTGACACCATGCCAGATGTTTCTATAACCCCAACAATAATACCAACAGATTTAAGAAATCAGGTGTGCATAGAGAAATTGTGATTGATATTAAATCTAGACAAGCATTATAAGTTGATACATGCAAAATGAAACTTGTGTCGGGATAGCCTTTGTGATTTCATTTAGAATTATCCGACATTCTATTTCATCATTTTAACGTCGACTTGCGACCAATAAATTAAAAGTGTTTCCGAAATGAGTGGGAATTCATGATTATGCCACCAATCCCAGAAAAAAGCAAAATAATTATATCGATGTTTCTTTCCCGGGGACCTAGTGACGAGTTATTCCATTAACCTGTTGTTAATGATTTATGAATGAACTACAATACTTGGAATTCGGTCTGCATATATTACTTGTTGCTATGTCGGGTAAGCCTCCAACAAGCTTCCAGGTTGTCAAGAACAACCTTTGTTTAAAAAGTATGTTTAAAATTTGAATATGTTAGTGAACCGGTCTATGGCGTCCCCGATTGGCCAAGAATCTGGATAGACTTAAGTTATAGTCTGTTTCGTTGTGTTATCTGAGAAGTATTGGCCATTTTGCAAGGATGAATAGCTCAATTGAAAACTGTGAATAAAGAGTTTGAGAGTGGTTACAAAACCTTGGTTGTTTAGTCACTCATGACTGAATACTGCATAAAGCAATGAAAAGCCCCTTGATGTGTGTAGTAACGGAACAAATAGTATTACAAGTATGCATACCTGCCCGTAAATGAACAAGCAGAGAGTTAACTGAATGCACTATGTGGCACGCATTTATAAGGTAAGCTATTTTCTGAAATGCAGTGACCTCTTACATTGATTAATAAGTGTAGGGTCTATGTGTAATTGTGTATTGTATAGTATCATAAACAAGATGTATCATGTTTTGAATGATTGTGATTATCTCATTCATGTATAGCTTAATTAACATGTTATCAGTTAGCATTTGGAGAGCAGAATTCACTAGGCTACACTGGTCATGCTAATGACAATATCGGATATCAACGGTAGGCCTACTGCTTAAAAGATATTCTTACTATATTATGCCCTATATGATTGTATATACTCTTAAAATACTGGATTAAATTGCCAAGAAGTTAATGATGTATCCAACCAATTACATTCAAGCATTCTTTGTACCCAACTTGGATTGGAGCAATATATTACCCAATTTTTTATGTATTTTTTTTAATGTCAAAATTTGGTCGGACACATTCAGTACCCTCGTGCTGGGCTAATGTTTACACAATATCCCCTACAAGTCATGGTGTCTTCAAAGGAGAAGTTTGACATATTATTTACATTTTAGTCTGCTTGTAATAATGGTAATGACATGTTTAAAGACAAGGGCTTATCCTGGATGGGGTGGGGATGGGAGGGGGTCTCGACGGAAACAATTTCCCCCTGAAATAACGAATTTGGAATTCTAGCCGATTGCCACCCCAATCACCCCCTTGTGACTTATGCTTTTGAAAATGTAAGAGCCTTTCTGTCATTTGATTTTAGATGTCTGCCTCGGCGCCGCCCTTACACAGACAGTGGGGTAGGATGAAGAAACACATTTCCCTTCCCCACCCCCAGCCATTTATCTTATTATAAAACTCTATTTTAGGGGACTATACTTATGAAATTTCTGTGATGTACAGTCGTTTTGATTTGTCTTCAGTATAGTAAAAACTAACAATCGCTATCAGTGAAAAGATTCACTTTTTTTTTCTTGAACGCAAAATCGTTTCGTTATTAATTTGTCTATATCAAAGGGATGGATATTGAGACACTGACCGTCTACCATGATAATACACATTTCTTTGTTTGTTAAAATAGTACAATGTTATGCCAAAGCAGTTATTCTTTCTCTTCCCTCATGTCTGCTATTATCCCTTTTTTTCTTTTCTTTCTGAGCGCATAGGGACTTAAATTTATTTTTGTGATATGCGCTATATAATAATGGTTTATTATTATTATTATTACTTTCAAAATCGAAAGATATATTCAGGTGACACGTGAAGTGTTTGATTGTAATTTGACACAGTGAAATTACCAGCAAAATTGGTGGTAATCACTTCAACAAGCCCAAAGAACCAGACATCTTTTTTCTTCTTCTAAAGAACGCCTTTGAAGGTTATGCGTAGAGCTTTGATGGCGTTCAATGTAATATACACGACAAGCATATGAATTATTTCATCAGGAATCTACATCGTTACAAGTTCCTTCATATTCGAACCATTTATTGGCATTACGAATATTTTTACTTCTTCATTTGGGGGAATATAACATTGTGTGTAAATGTTACCCTACTTTCTATGAGATTCATATTAACACTGTGAAGGAGAGAAAAAAACATGCAAAAATAAAACTTTCTCGAGTGATGCACTTTTACAGTGTTGTATGATTATGTCTTTACCTTTAAAAGCATTTGCCCTTTTTGTAGATGAATTATTAAATTAGACTCGGTTGAACGATCTTTTAAAGTGACTCGGTAACATTGTTGAAGGTTGATGAAAAAAATTGCATAATTTTTGTATAAAATGTTACTTATTATATTCCTTCTACTGTACTAACCCTCTGACAAGCAAAAAATCCTGAAAAAATTCCCAAACCACAAAGATATCTATGGTTTTCTTTGAAGGCGTCACTGGTCAACACCCTCTAGCAGTGATTAACAGTAAATTCTCCCAACCATTTTTGAATTTTTCCAACCGTTTTTCCATGAAAAAGACATAAAACAGGCTATTAAAAATCTTTTAACACTTAAATGTCTGGAATGGTATATAGAGCCAATTTATTGCTTTGTGACGATTAACATTCACCTAAAATGTAATTAAATTGTAGTTGAGAGAAATAAGGAATCGATCAGATCAGTTTTCCCAATTTGTATCATTAATAATGGTCCGTTTTCACTCAAATTTTCAGATTATCTTTAATTGTACATCTAGCATCGAAGTCACTACCTAAGTACCACTTTCTCTCATCTGAACAATGTTACCAAGTCCCTTTAAACTAACACCGTGCATTTACATCAAATGTGATTAGAAGTGATTATTAACAATCTTGCACAGCAATGACACGAAACATAACCTCATATAGAAATAATCATGGCCAGGGGCGGCCATTTACCATTAATGGGGTACGTGTCTTATCATATTTGTTTGACATGGATGTGACCCTCTCCCCCCACAACCCCCAACACACCCACACACTTACCAATATAGGAAAATGCAACTACAAAACAAACAAATAGACAAGCAAATTAAATGAATCGTACTTGGGCAGATGGGAAAGGTTCTTCAATTGTATTGAAAAGTGTCAGAGAAACCAAATCATATAATTAGACGACAGAACGGAAGTCTTACGAGTTTGTGTGTAAGGGGAGACGGTGGGGGAGGGGGTGTTAAACTGAGAACTCACTCTCACTAGCCCCCAACAATTAAGCATGGTTAGTTTCCTTTATCATATTTTTCTAGTTATATACGCCCTTAACTATGCCTTGATCAGCTAGCGAATGGTTTGTTTTTGTTTTAGTTTTTATTTTATTTTATTTTTTTATTCTGTAAAGCAAATCAATAATAAAATGGTTCCATCTCTACTTATGCTGCTCCACTATTAATGACGCCATTTTGGCCTACTGCAGACAGTTCTACTTTCTTGAATTCTAACCAGCAGTATCAGCGATCATGGTGATCCATCGTGTCGTTCCAGTTAGTCAGTCGAAATACCTCCATTAGGCCTCAGTACTGAGTTTTAGATTTTATTTTATTTTTAAAGTACGAGCAAAAGCTATCTAGTCATTTAGGTTAAAGCCCCTCTATAGTGTTGGGAGCCCCACAAGATTTGAAGGCAAAATTTCACTTAAATTGTATCATAATGTGAAGGAGGGTGTCATTTAAGACACATTTCTGCAAGGGTTTTCACAAAAAATGTGTTTGAAGTCAAATATTGATGAAAGAATACAAAATGTAGGTTTTCTACGTACAACAGAAAACCCTAATTATGTATTCTTTTATCAATATTTGTCTTCAAACACATTTTTTTTTTTGGGGGAATCTTTGCAGAAGTGTGTCTTAAATGACATCCTCTTTCACATTATGATGTAATTTAAGTGAAATTTTGCCATCAAATTTTTGGGGAATTTGGGGCTCCCAACACTTTAGAGGGGCTTTAATTCCACTGACGTGTACGAAAGAAATACATCGTGTTTGGTCTCTTTCTTCACAAAACGTAATAAACAGGGTCGGACGATTCCAGTCAGTATACTCCTCTCAGTTTATCTGAAGCATGATTTGCATTTATATTACTTTTGAATAATTCTCTGTTTATAATCAGTTAAATTTATAGAGTCTGAATCGGCGGTAAGAGGATAAGTTTGGCCGACATCCAAGCTTCCCCGTTTCCGTCTATAGAATGACTGCACCAGTTTAAAACATTTCTGTTTTCAGGATAGATATTTTGCCCCTTTTTGAGATACACTCCATAGATAAACTGCCATAATTATATATAATTATTAGGAAGAGGTAATGGATGTGAGGATAATTGGATAAACCGATTTGCCAGCATATTAAAGTTATGCATAAATCTAAACGAAATCATTATAAAAAAAGCTTGTCAGAGGCTTGCCTGATATGCTATATGAACGCTAACCGTATTCACAAAATTGAGGATGACAAAATATATTTAAAGTCAGTTTTTACTAGGTGTTTGAATAAAAAACATTCATAACATGGTGTATGTGTACGGGGTGAGGAGGGGTGCCCTTTAACGTCAAAAATAGCAAATAAGAAAATAAAGAAAACAGTACTCACATTTTAGGGGCCTTTTCATTCCAAAATTGACAGACAGTACCCCAGCACCAAAAATTATATTCATGGGGTGCTTCAACAACCCCCTTCCCTCCCCGTGCGCATGCCAGTCCAAGAAGGAGGTTCAGATCATCGTGTACATCTGGGCGACATCTTTCAGGAAAGGATTATTTCATTGCTAAATTGATCACATGTCGTTATTCAAATTGGCAACAATAATATTTTTTATCTTAATTAGTACTACACTGTTCTAAGAAAATGTAATGTCTCCGAAAACAATACACATGGGTAATAACTTTGTCAAAAATTGAAAAAAATGAAAGATTTATAGATCGAAAAACGATCAATTTGAATTTCTTAATGTGTTGTCAATTTAAGAAATTAAGCTTACAGCTTATTTACCTTTTTTTCAAATTCCTGGAATAGACACAAAATGTGCACAAACATTTGCTCTTTCTACTCGTGCATCTGGTATATTTGGTAGGGCTATGGTTCAACAGTTATTGAGCTAAACCACAAATTGTGGAGTAACTGTCTCGAAAGGGTTAATGTGGTATGTTAAGTGACCCATCCCAGTTCTGTCCTTTATCCGTCATTCATTTCTCGACGGAGATATCAAATCATGCGAGATGAATTCTTTGAATACTGATCAAAGCCCGCCGAGACCCTCTCAGCGATATGATATGATAATGATCAGAATTCACGTCTGCTCTATGTCTTATATGAGATGCGGTACCTACGTTCCGGTAATACATGTTATACATACATTAATGAGAGCATGGCGAGGTTAATGTTGGGCTTCCTGTGCCCGTTTTATACGTACATGCTATGACAGGCTTCGTCTTGCATTGTCTTGCATTGTCTGTTTACTATGATTATGAATTTAACTGTATCTTATAGATTCATGGAAAACGTGCTACCCTCCCCGTCAAACGGAGGAAAAGGAAAAGAAAAGAAGAGAGGGGGAGATAGAGAGAGATAGAGAGAGAGAGAGCGAGAGAGCGAGAGAGATAGAGATAAAATGAGAGAAAGAAAGGATAGAGGTGTATTACTCTCTCCTCATGAATGGCATTGTTGATTCGTATTAATTTTGATTAATCGAGTAAGACCAGTGCCACCACCTCCCCACACAAATAATAACAAGAGCCTTTACCCTCTATTGGTTGGGTCCTTGCTACGCCATTGAATATGTGGCATAATTATCATGGACGACAGATCCGAAAAGACAAAGTGATGGGTGAAGGGGGTCATGATGGGAGGGGCATTTTAAAAAAGAGGAAGAGTGCGGCACTGAAAATATTCCCCCCCCCCATAAAAAATGACCCCATATACACAATTTGGACTAATTTGAAGGAGGCATGCATGATTAATTCAAATTTTAAGAAGCATATTAGTGGACTGGACCCCATTGAAGGAAAAAAGTAAGAAATTACGTGATGAAATACGTGTATAACAGGACACTCCTTTTATACCGTTCATATTTTTGACGTCAGAATAAGATCTTTTTTACTATCATCTCTTTTGTGCAGACAACGGAAAGAACTAAGTAAACAGCGCCACTAACCGAGCTCCCACCTTCTTGGTTTCGCCCACCGTCACCATCCAGCCACGCCCACTGTCCTCCTCCAGCCACACCCATCACCATGTTCTGCTTCTATCTACTTCTGGGTATTTCCCAAGCCCTAGCTGTCCTCATCCTCATCCTAGCGGGGTTCTGGACCGGCCACACCCTGGGCGGGTTCGCTTGGGATGGAACGGCCAAGGAGTTTAACCTCCACCCTCTGCTCATGATTCTCGGCTTTGTATTCCTCTATGGAGATGGTGAGTAGTGAATGACCCTGATCGTGGTATAGTGGTTCGTTCATTTGACTCTCAATCCAAGAGTTGAGGGTTCGAATCCCAGCCCGGCACTAACATCCTTTGGCAAGACATTAATCCACATTTGCCACTCTCCACCCTGGTGCAAATGGGTAAATAGCAAATTGCTGGGATAGTAATAATTGCAGGGCACTCGGGACGAACAGCACTGAAGCTGATGAGGCATCCCTGGGTAAACAACATTATTATTATTTTTTATTATACTCGTTGCGATCCACACGAGGCGTTATTTCCATTTCGTTATAATTTATCCAATACGCCACTAATTTAACGCAATGTTTGCACTGTTCATTGGCATTAAGTGTATGTACGATATCACTTTCACACGGTGTGTCAAATACTGCGTCAGTCGTTAACGCACTCCTACGTCAAATACATTGTATACTGACCAGTGGCGTAATGAGCAAAACAGTTTGGGGGGGCTGGCAGACAAAAATCCGCATCACCCCACTCTTACATGCAGGCCCCGCTGAACGTTTTTCAAAGTAGGTGGGGGGGGAGGCTAAAGTATTTACGATCAGGTAGAGCATAGTGTAAATTGTCGTGGGATCTAGGGGCAAAGCCCCGGCAGGGGTCAGGGCAGAGCCCCCGGAAGCTCAGGGGTTTCAGGCATTTAATTACGGTCAGATGAGCATATTTTGATACCCTATTTGTGACACTGGCAGGTCACTAATTGGCGTGGGGTCCAGGGCGGAGCCCCGTAAGCTCAGGGGTTTTAGGCAATGAATTACTGTCAGATGAGTATCCAGGGGCCTGACTTAGGGCCATTAGTTGGGTCCAGGGGGCAGAGCCCCTGGAAGCTCAGGGTTTTAGGCGTTTAATAACGGTCAGATGAGCATATTTTGATACCTTATTTGTGACACTGGCAGGACATTAATTGGCGTGGGGTCCAGGGGGCGGAGCCCCCGGAAGCTCAGGGGTTTTAGGCATTTTAAAACGGTCAGATAAGCATTTGGGGGCCCGCCTTAGGGCCCCTGGTTGGGTCGAGGGGGCAGAGCCCCCTGAAGCTCAGGGGTTTCAGGCATTTAATTACGGTCAGATGAGCATATTTTGATACCCTATTTGTGACACTGGCAGGTCACTAATTGGCGTGGGGTCCAGGGGGCGGAGCCCCGGCTCAGGGTTTTAGGCAATAAATTACTGTCAGATGAGTATCCAGGGGCCTGACTTAGGACCATTGGTTGGGTCCAGGGCAGAGCCCTGGAAGCTCAGGGTTTTAGGCGTTTAATAACGGTCAGATGAGCATATTTTGATACCTTATTTGTGACACTGGCAGGACATTAATTGGCGTGGGGTCCAGGGGGCCGAGCCCCCAGAAGCTCAGGGGTTTTAGTCATTTTAAAACGGTCAGATAAGCATTCAGGGGCCCGCCTTAGGGCCCTGGTTGGGTCGAGGCAGAGCCCCTGAAGCTCAGGGTTTCAGGCATTTAATTACGGTCAGATGAGCATATTTTGATACCCTATTTGTGACACTGGCAGGACATTAATTGGCGTGGGGTCCAGGGGGCGGGGTCCAGGGCCAAGCCCCAGAAGCTCAGGGTTTTAGGCATTTAATAACGGTCAGATGAGCAAACTTTGATACCTTATTTGTGACACTAGCAGGACATTAATTGGCGTGGGGTCTAGGGGGCGGGGTCCAGGGGGCCGAGCCCCCAGAAGCTCAGGGGTTTTAGGCATTTAAAAACGGTCAGATAAGCATTCAGGGGCCCGCCTTAGGGCCCGGTGGGTCGAGGGCAGAGCCCCGGAAGCTCAGGGTTTTAGGCATTTAATTACGGTCAGATGAGCATATTTTGATACCCTATTTGTGACACTGGCAGGTCACTAATTGAGGGGCGGAGCCCCGGAAGCTCAGGGTTTTAGGCAGATGAGTATCCAGGTGACTTAAGACCATTAGGGGCAGAGCCCTGGAAGCTCAGGGGTTTAGGCGTTTAATAACGGTCAGATGAGCATATTTGATACCTTATTTGTGACACTGGCAGGACATTAATTGGCGTGGGGTCCAGGGGCGGAGGGCGGGTTCCAGAAGCTCAGGGTTTTAGGCATTTTAAAACGGTCAGATAAGCATTCAGGGGCCCGCTTTAGGGCCTGGTTGGGTCGGGGGCAGAGCCCCTGAAGCTCAGGGTTTCAGGCATTTAATTACGGTCAGATGAGCATATTTTGATACCTATTTGTGACACTGGCAGGACATTAATTGGCGTGGGGTCCAGGGGCGGGGTCAGGGGCCGAGCCCCCAGAAGCTCAGGGGTTTTAGGCGTTTAATAACGGTCAGATGAGCATACTTTGATACCTTATTTGTGACACTGGCAGGACACTAATTGGCGTGGGGTCCAGAGGGTGGGGTCCAGGGGCCCCAGAAGCTCAGGGGTTTTAGGCATTTTAAAACGGTCAGATAAGCATTCAGGGGCCCGCCTTAGGGCCCTGGTGGGTCGAGGGGCAGAGCCCCGGAAGCTCAGGGTTTCAGGCATTTAATTACGGTCAGATGAGCATATTTTGATACCCTATTTGTGACACTGGCAGGACACTAATTGGCGTGGGGTCCAGGGGGCGGAGCCCCAGCTCAGGGTTTAGGCATTTTATAACGGTCAGATTAGCATCAGGGCCCGCCTTAGGGCCTAGGTGGAATCAGGGGACAGAGCCCCGGAAGCTCAGGGTTTTAGGCATTTAATCACGGTCAGATGAGCATATTTTGATACCTCATATATTTTGTGACACTGGCAGGTCACTATTCTTTCTTTCTTTCTCTCTTTCTTTCTATTCTCTTTAGTATACTTTTTCAAAAAGTGGGAGGGGAGCTCGAGGCCCCGGATCCCCGTCGTTTTGCGGGCCCTGCCATGTAGGCCTCTAAATAAGCATATTTCTTGCCTGACTGTGAATTTAGGAATTTGTAATTTTCCAACAAACGCATACAAAGTATAAAAAGTGAGGAAAAATCTCGGAAAACTATGTCTTTTCAGCAACATTTGTAAATCACCGGTATCGAATTAGGAATGAACCACGTTTGAATTTTATTGTGACACTGGCAGGACACTAATTGGCTCCCCATCAGTACGCCAGTGGCCCCCGATCTACACCTTGTTGGCGGGAAAAATCGAAACTGATCTCCCCTACCTATCTTCTTTCTCTCTTTCTTTCCTTACCTTTCCCTCCCCCTTCCCTTTCCCTTTCCTTCCTTCTCTCTCTTTTAGGTTTGCTAGGGGGAGGGGAGGCAAGGGCCTTTCGCCCCAACCCCCCAATCCACATGCTGTTGGCGGGAAAATTGCAACTGATATCCCCCTTCTTTTCTTTTCTTCTTCCTCTTTTTTTCCTTCCCTTTATCTCCTCTTTTCCTTTTTTCTTTCCCTTTCCTTCCTTCTCTCTTATTTTTGGCGGGGCGGGGGTAGAGGCAAGGCCCTTTATCCCCGATCCACAACTTGTTGGCGGGAAAATTGCAACTGATATCCCCTTCTTTTCTTTTCTTCTTCCTCTTTTTTCCTTCCCTTTATCTCCTCTTTTCCTTTTTCTTTCCCTTTCCTTCCTTCTCTCTTAATTTTTTGATGGGGGAGGGGGGCAACAGCCTGGGAGGCAAGGCCCTTTCGCCCCACCCCGATCTCCTTCTTTTCCCCCCATTTTCTTTTCTTCTTCCTCTTCTTTCTTTCCCTTTCTCTCCTCTTTCCCTTTCCCTTCTTTTCCTTCTCTCTCTCTCTTTTTTTTTTCTTTGCGGGGCAAGGCCCGATCGCCCCCTCCCTGGATCCGCGCCTGTGGAACATTCCCTCTGGAAATGACCCTCCTCGCCACATCCAAAACAAACCCTGGGCGCAGGCGACTGCGCATTCCCGTGTACCGCCTAGAGCTGCCGCGATCTTCTCTAAGCTCTTCTCTAGGCCGGACATACGGGTATCCAGACTTTTCGCTAAACTGGATATACGGTTATCTACTAGTGTTACTGTGAGTGGCCACTAAGGCCCATTAGTGACTGTAAAAAACATATGCACTTCCTGGCTATTTGGGAATGTGTCAGATTGCAACAGAAAGGAAGAAACGCGCATTTTGTTGAAAATCATGTGATATATCACGAACATTTATAAATCACTTGTATGAAATTGAAAATAAGTCATGGTTTAATTTTATTTGGGGGGGCTAGCGCCCCCCCCCCAAGCCCCCCCACCAGTACGCCAGTGATACTGACGCCGTGTGTGCAACGGGTTTATTGTCTGTTGCAAACGAGACGGCATTTTGTTGACGCTGGACTGGGTCAGCGAGTGTTGTGGTCTTTGACGTGCCATGTGGTTTGACATAAATAAATGCACAATGAAAATAAATGACAGATAAATATAAGTGGATGGTTAACTTTATTCAAAGCTATAGATAAGAAAACTGTTGTTTTTTTTTAAATAAATGTAATGCTTCCTGGGAGAAATTTCAATTATGTGGCTTACACCCAGTAAATAAGATCGATTGATCGATCTGTATTGAAAAACAAGTCAGAAAAAATCTTGGAACCAGCGGGACTTGAACCTGCATCTACTGCTTGCCGGGCAGCGACTCTACCACCATTTACTGGGTGTAAGCCACAAGTATGTTTAAATAAAAAATAACTGTTGTTCCTGGAGGTCCAGTAAATCAAGTATTATAAATGTATCTCTTTACTACGCAGCAATATTGATGTTCCGCATCTTGCGGACCGAAAACAAGACTGCCGTCAAGGTAATCCATCTTTTGATGCAAGCTCTTGCTTTGATATGCGGCTGTATAGCGCTCAAAGCTGTCTTCTCATTCCATACCACGATGGGATTTCCCCATCTCTACTCACTGCATAGCTGGGTAGGACTGACAGCTTTCATGCTCTTCGCTCTTCAGGTAAGTTGCAAATATTGGTGGAATTGTGGCGCCCTATTTTAAAACACAAATTCAAATTCAAATCCAAACAAATAAGTAATTGAAATAAAATCCTGACGTATTAGGATTCTCCTTTTTTTCAATGAAGCATGCTATTGTACAAAAAATGTCTAGGCCTACCAATATGAATTGTTTCTGACCCTTCCTCTACCTCTCTCAAAATGCATCGTAATAATAAGACAAGTTCCCGCTTCTTTTTTTCTTCTATTATTTTTGTCTTAATGCATGTCAAAGATTTTTCGACAAACACCGTAAAAATGTGATAACCTTTTTCACTGTCTTGAGTGAGATATTTTTCAGAATTGTGCCTCCTCTTCTTATACAAAATCCGTGATCCGTTTATTTCCACTTCTTTGCCTGAATATCATGACATGGGAACAGCTGACCGAATATTGGTAATTTCAAAATTCTTAGGTTGCCACCCCTTCTACGAGCTCTACCTCATATGCCTATGTTGCTAACCAATTTCCTTTTTTATTTTCCGCAGTGGATCGTCGGCTTCGTCTCGTTCTTTTTTCCGAAACTACGAGAGGATTTTCGTGCCTCATATCTTCCTATCCATCGCTACTTTGGAGTCGCCATCTTTGCCACCGCTGTCGCAGCTGCTCTAATTGGAATTAATGAGAAATTGTTTTTCATGTAGTAAGTATCGGGTGCAAGTTTAATGTGATTATAAAGCTCACAGTACGCTCTGACAAGATCCGACTTTGGATGAAGATAAATTGTGTCTATGTGCCTCCCCCTCTCTCTCTCCCTCTCTCTCCGGCCAAAATTCGGAACCAAAAATGCACCTGGAAAATTTCTAGCGAATGCATGGATGGAATGAAGTCATTATTTTGTAACAGCAGCGAAAAAAATCCTGGTGTTCCAGGTCCTGCCCTTGAAAAAGGGAAACTTTTAAAATTGCAAATGATGCTACATCTTAATGCTTTAATATTTTTTAACACTGTATTTGTAAGTTCTCTAATACATGGACCCTGCACTCCCGAGCGGAATAATGTATAGGTTATGATTAAAAACACCATCAGATATTCGCCCTGTGCCCCCCCCAAACAAAAATGATCTTGGTAACGCCGCTTATTCGTTATATACACTGAATGTAGTTTAATCTCTCTGTTGTAGAGTATAATGAGATGTTGTTCGCAACGTAATGATCATTATAATGGTCTTTGTTTTGTCAGCTCTGGCACTGACGGTGCCCCGGCGTACGCCTCGCGTCCTGACGGAGCCTACGTGGGCAACTTTTTGGCCTTCTTCATCTTGATCTTCGCCCTCATCGTCGGCTTCCTCGTCACCAACCCGAAGTACGTCCGTGAACAGCAGCTGAACGAGGAGACGATGCCGCTCGCCTCGACGGCGGCGATGAGACAGTTCCAGTCGACCGACACCGTGCCCGAAGCCGAAGAGGCAAAGTAAATAAATGATCATCGTGTTCTCTCATGCCCACTGTACACAAGGCGTCATTCGACTGACGCAGGACTATGTTATTACCTGTGCTAATCAGACCTTGTAAAGCCAAAGGCCATTATCATAATATAAACAAATTTAATGCGTACGTCTTTGTAAAGGGCCTCGTTACGAACTATTTCATTCACCTTCTATCATAGAAAAGGTTGTATTTCAATAGTCAGAATGCAATTCGCATACAAAATGCATGTTAGGTCGGGCGTTTGTCCGATTATTAAGATACAGTAATATAAACCATGTGAATGTAATAGCTCGAGGCAAGGTAAATGTGTGAATTTCAATACATATTGAAAAAGTTTATTAGCCCTTTCTCCATTAATTCAACGCAACGTGTTCGCTCTTCGTTTTGCAATCATACTTCGGACGATGTCACCCTCAAATGGTGCATCAAAGACCGCATCGGTCACTGACGCAGTCATGCGTCAGGCAAATGACGCCTAGTCGGCAAGGGCCACTAGAAATACTGTGTTTTAAAACGGAAATTATAGAAGGACATGGCTCACCTTACGATCTGACTTGGACGACATGATTTTGAAAGAAATTGAGCTAGGATTAGATTGTGGAAATTCGAAACTTTAAAAGTGATAATTCTTCCCGATCTAGGTCTAGAATTGTTATAATAATAGCTCACATTTATAACAATTCTAGACAGTCCTAGATCGGGAAGAATTATCACTATATTGTCATTATAGTCCTAAAAAATCGGGGGTCGTGAACCTTTGAGTAAGAGAAAATAACCCGATCGCCGGGCTGCGAATCATCATACCACTCGCATATTTGGCAATCAACCTGTAGCCGATCGGGCTTAAAATACCCTGAACATTCAATGTTGAAATTTGATATTTCTTTTCCTCCAGCAATTTCATTCAAAGTACTCTCGTTGGGTTGTAAGGTATGCGATGGCGCTTACTCCTACTGGAAAAAAAACCTTGCACAGTGGGTTATTTTGTCAGTTCAATTATTTATTAGGATCAGTTGGACATAAAACTACTTTGTGTCGGTGTGTCCAACATCATCATGATTGGCACCTGCATTTTACTCATTATTTCTAAAAGTATAGCGGAACGTCAGGGGTATAGATAGTTACATATTGGTATAAATCATGTCGATCAAGCACTTTTGACTTTGATTTTAACAAAAGGCGCTGTATTTTACACTACAGAGGATTGTGTAGACGTGTATCTCTATATTATTATATTTGTGGGGGATAGGAAAATCACATGGCCAGAATATTCAGAAGTGAGAGGGGCTCCTCTTTTTGGTGGTTACGGTGTGTCGTGTATAGTTTAAAGCAAAACGAGTCATCTTGCTTCACAAAGAGTACACTTTCTTTATACAGGCCTTGTGGTGAGATTAAGTGGAACCATAATAACATTTCTCCACTATTACCAGATTATTTCAACACGGATGTCTCCCCTTCCATCCACAAACCTGGTCCAAATCGCGTGCTGGTGACGCGGAGTTTCTTGCCGCGGAAAGGCAAATATTGCCGGTTTGCGAATTTTCATGTTGAAAAAATGTCTAAACCGGGTTTTGCAATTATTAAAATATCAAATGACAGTAACACAGTTTTGTGCACTATCTGAGGCACAAAGATTCATCAATGTTCAAGAACACATATCTATGAAAGCAGCTATATTGTTGTCTCGCAGTACAGTTACTGTAGTATTTAGTTGTGTTTAGAAACCATAAAGGAATAATAATATTATGTTTATATAGAATAGTTGTTTAGGTGGCGGTGTTTGCTATAATACTGTTTTTGATGACATTCATGTAGTAGTTATATTGGTTGGTTTTGCAGAGTTTTGGTGAAGAACAGTTACTTTCTTGGTATCAAATAATGGAATTTTTTATTCAAATTATTTTTTTTCTCATGCAAAACATAATACAATGAATAAGTACATGACTTGTATATTACAAACAAATATACAATGAAACGACAAATATAATAGAAATAGCACGAGAAAAAAGAGGAACTAACTAGAAATGATTAAAGCAGTCTTCTGTATTAGCGCGTTGCACACGACACGTAATTTCGATTTCAAGCGTAAAAGGCAATTAGGTCGCCATGCGCCCGTAATTCATATAATGGGCATGCGCCAGTGATTCTATTTTTTGGTGTTCACACTCACATGACGCATCTAAGGCCGCGCCAGTCGCTGACGCAGTCTTACGTCAGGCAAATAACGGTCATAACGATCATGACCGTTACAGAGTGCCGCTTCTAACGCTCCGATCTTGTTATTATCTATAT
Organism: Mesocentrotus franciscanus; assembly: GCA_037976565.1. Lineage (NCBI taxonomy): Eukaryota > Metazoa > Echinodermata > Echinoidea > Camarodonta > Strongylocentrotidae > Mesocentrotus > Mesocentrotus franciscanus. Next base: position 16,204,807 of record CP137683.1, read on the forward strand.
ATAGCTTTGACCATGCATCTTTGTGAAGTTAAGTGATTCCTTCCTAGCAAGTACCCATTTACAACTTCTGGGTTGAGACAGACATTTCGGGGAAAGATGCCTTATCTTATGACAAAGTCTTAAAGCAAGATGAAAATTCACATCCCTTTGCTTCTCCTCTTCCCGTTAATATTGGACACGACACATGCTAATCGTACGGTATCTCTGATGAATGAAATCAAATTTAAGAAGAAATTCATAAAATCTGCTAGGAGGTGCTTCTATGATGTGTAATATATTATGTGTATGAATATTCAACCTTGCATCGTTGTAGTGCAAGTGTTTGAGAATAAGTCGCATCACGATGTTATTGACTTCAGGTCGAAAAACTATTTATTGTAGATATGTTAATGTGGTATTTGTTTATCTAGTATGTAAACTATTTGTTATTGTTGGCCTAAAGTGGAGAATGTATATGGCGAATATAGTATATTGTCATAGTCTGTTTGATAGAAAAATTGTTAAATCACAACTAATTGAAATATGAATCAGTAAATTGGGGGCAGGAATTGTGACGTATTCAAAATTATGCTCAATAGTTTTCAGTCAACCATTTTTTAGCAAAGATTATTTTATATATTTCAAATCGAGATCCTCACGTTGTCATTAAATAGTTGTGACTCATACATCGAAGATTCGTTTACGTTTATGCAGATTATGTAATATGCAAATATTTCATGGTAGGCTAGTTGTTTGTATTGCTTTTTCTTGTTTTGTTTTGCGTTGTTTTGTTTTGCATTGTTTGCTTTTTACAACACCTGTCCGGTAGATCTTAGAGCATAGAAATAAAACAATATAAATGGAGATTTAAAGAACTGGCGTGAATACTGTTCTGAATTCGTAGGGTCTATTTTCTTCCAGAATTGAATTATGAGAAATGACATTAGTTAATTCTGAAGCTATGTATGAAAAGGGCATCAAACTATATCGCCGTCCGGGTAAGTCTATTCTTGTAAAGAATTACACACTTATCATGTGAGGAGGCATCACGGTTTGTGTCCTCCATAATTATGAATCTATTCTCGTTTTACAACTATTTTAATGTGCTATCAGTGATATGTTAACACACCTTGCCATTGTTATTGTGCAGTTTTATTTGTTTCAGTATTTACTTCAGTAAGGGTTTTTTAAACAACAAATACGTATGCTATGTAACTTTGTATATTTCTTTCACGAGGTGTATATTTATCATAATGTCTATTATAATAGCAAAATGTTAGGCTATATAACAGAGAAGGAAGATTATTTTGATATTCAGGATAAGCATGAGTAGAGTAGAGACCGTTGATTCTAGAATAGCGACTTTTGGAAATCAGCCGATCAGATTGTCGCTGAAAATACAGTTTTTCTGTCGTTCGGTGTTCGATTTGAAGAGAGCCATTATTACACATAATTTGTGTACTTCTTCGGAGAGAAAGGAACGAACATTACAGATGTTTGAATATCAGAACGGACAATAGGTCTAATTGTCAGAAAGCTTGCTAGAATCTCGCCCGACATTGCAATCGGCAATTGTATATGTCGGTAATATGACTGCTGACTTATACTTCGAAATGGTAAATAACGTAGAACTTCCATGACAAAATGAAGAAAAATCCGCAAAATGGATTTTCTGAAAATTGTTTCTGCTCAGAAAAAGACAGTTTCTGTGATATTTTCCTTTCTAAAAGCTCTTCCGATAACATTTCCACTGTTCGTTGATTCCTTTTGCCTTTTTTCCTAAAATACAAATGAATCCCCCATATTTTTTTCTCAAAATACTATTAATTTTTGATAACCATTGTATCATTAACTGTAACAGTAATTATTCACAAGTTGTTCTCCGTTCTTCTTATCATTGCCACTATCTTTCCTCTCTTAACCCCTGGACTACTGTATTCTTTCAATCCCATACGTCTTGGTACAGGAGCCACCCGGTTTTCGTAAGCAACTGGTTAATGGCATTTATAAGTAACGATGAATTTTAAGACGCAGTATGGTCTGGTTTTAAAGCCACAAACATACGGTAATCTTGCATTATTATGATTAGTTGTATATGCATGCCTTGAATAATATTATTTACGTCTGGTTGAACTTATCATTGTGTTATGTAACGAAACTTTGGTGGTAAGCAGTAAGGTAATGTGTCGTATCATTATTGCTGAGAATTATACAGACAAATAAAGAGCTAAATAACGAAAAAGTGAAACTAACTCAATGTCGTATATACCAGGCATTTTATTGATTTCAAATGATGCGTGCGCTTTCCGTTAAAGCCCCTCTAAAGTGTTGGGAGCCCCCCAAATTTCCAGAAAGTATCATAATGTGAAAGAGGATGTTGTTTTCAAAACAAATGTGTTTGCAGTCGAATATTGATGAAAGAATACAGAATTTAGGTTTTCTGCGTACAACAGAAAACCCATTTTATGTATGCTTTTTCAATATTTTGGCTTCAAACACATTTTGGGGGGAAAATATTTACAGAAGTGTGTCTTAAATGACATCCTCTTTCACACTATGATACAATTTAAGTGAAATTTTGCCATCAAATCTTTGGCGAATTTGAGGCTCCCAACACTTTCGAGGGGCTTTAAACAATGGGCCTATTCCATAAAAAGTTACATCGATTTTTTAATCAGCTTTGAGCATTTTGATTTCAAGTATATATTTGACGCCTTACAAATCTCATATATTATTTTTGTTATTGTCATTGTTATCATCATCATCATCATCATCATAATCATCATTAATATTATTACTGATAGTACACCTGTATTTGCGTAGAATGGGCTCAAACATAGAGGGACACAGGCATCAGGCGGGGGCACCGATCTCCCTCGGAAAATGAAATGATAGGCCTACATTATGCTTAATTCACAAGGCCCAATAAAAAAGAGTGTTCCTCCTATTTTCTTAATTACCATCGTGTAGTCGATCTGCAAGCACAGACTCTAAATTCCGAAAGCTTTCAGCAGAGCCAAATTTGTCTCTGGCTGTGTCAAATCAGAGCGGCTAAATTGCAGAGCCTGTAGTCTCGTGCTAACACTGTTACGCACGACTGACTAGGGTTTGTGCCATGGCTTGTGCCTGCAAACTAACCATCGTGCATGCCATGATCACTAACATCATCTTCTTCTTCATCATCATCATCATCATCATCATCACCATCACCCTCATCATCATCATGACATCATCACAATCATCTCCGTCATCATATAAACGTCACCATGATCATCATCACCACAATCACCATCATCATCACCGATCATCATCATCACCCTCATCATCATCATCATCCTCATCGTCGTCGTCATCATCATCATCATCATCATCATCATCACCCTCATCTGATCACCATCATCATCATCATGAACACCATCATCATCATCATCATCATCACCATCATCATCCGACTATTATCATCACCATCATCATCATCACTATCATCACCATCATCACTATCATCACCATCATCATCATCATCATCATCATCATCATCATCATCATCGTCGTCGTCCTCATCAATAATCATCATCATCCTTTTCAATTAAAATTACTATGTCCCATTTGCAGGACAAAAAAAATGAAAAGGTTAAATTCCAACGGCATTTGAAAAACAATACTAATTTAGAACTTCCCTAAAAAAGGGGGCTTGAAAATGTCTTAAAGTGGGAAAATAACGACTATTAGTTGTCGTATCGACTTAGGAGCTATAGAGCCAGTAATAGTCTGATTTGTCAGACCATTGTACTATTAAAATGGTCGTACGTTTTATGCTGCGCAAAGATTCAATCAGTTTAATTTTGGCTATTACAAGAAGTGGGTTATTGATGTAGATACATGCTCATGTACCCTTTACATCTCATTTTATGTATGTTATTACCAAAGATGAAAAAAGCCAGTCAGTCACTCAATAGTGTCTGGCAGTGAAGTCTAGCAAGTAAACGGTTTTCCTTGCATTATTTGAATATTAGGACACTGCTAACGTTTAAATTTCACAGATAGAACATACATGACAAATTCATAATTCCTGCAAAGTTCTACAGAATTTGATGTTGGCTGCAAAAGGGACATAGTATCGTTAAGGCCTTATATACCGGTTTATTAAAAGTTTGCTTTTCTCGAATCTCTGCCATTTTCGATAACTTTTACTTGTCCTCGCTTCGGTTCAGCACGATATCGCTCACGAATGCAGCCCAGCTAGATAGGCCCTCGATCGCATCGAGATCGACCTCGCCCATGTCCTCGGCAATGGTCCTCGAGTGCTGGTAAATGATATCTCTATGACTGATTATAGTCCGGGAGCCAGGGGGTCAACCTAGCTGGAAAGGAAACCAATTTTCATGTGCACCATATGATTTATGCAACGGGCATGATAGAACTCTAATGTAGACGGTGATGTGTTACCAAAATTATAAGCTGGTACCTAATGACGTTTTCCAATCATCAAATCGTGAGATCCTTAGAAGTTCAAGGAGTTAGTAACGATTTTAAGTTATTCATGGCTAAGCAGAAAAGATTTCAAATTGATCTCAATTATTGTTGTGGAACTTCCTATTTGAACCACACAAAGACTAAAACTGTAGTTTCATAATGCTCCTTCGATTTTTGTACCGAATTACTTGTAATCGAAAGAAAAAATAACTTTGCATACCTAGCCGAAACTATTTTATGAGAAAAGTTTATGTCATTCTAATCTAATCACAATAGGAATTATGCGGAGTATTGGTTGCTTACAAGCATACAGTGTATACATGTGTCACATGTTTTCTTAGTAGTCAGGCAAAATAAACCATTAAACCAAACATGGCGATATTATATTATATTATATTCATGTTGATCGATGCACCGTACTTGTCTTGGTCATGGGCAAGATTATGACAAGCGGCTGGAAGGGGCGGGGGCAGGGGCGGATCCAGCCGGCGGCAAGGGAGGGGGCCTAAAAAGGGGCCACTTCGTGCGAAAATTTGAAAATTGTGCCGGTCGATTTTTCGCTCAGTGGGGTAGGTAGTGAGCAAAAAAAAATTTGGCACCCGAAAAATTTCCCTTCGGGAAGGGTAATTTTTCCACCGCCACCCCTCCCCTTGGGCGCCAGGGGTAGTGACCACAAATTTTTTTTTTTGGCACCCGAAATTTTTTTTCCCAGGGTGATTTTTTTCCACCACCACCCTCCCCTTGGGCGCCAGGGGAGGGGCCCATCTTCTTTTTTTCCAAAAAAAGGGTGTTTTTACCTGTTTTTTTCCTAGGGAGGCCCGGGCCCCCCCCTGGATCCGCCACTGGGGGGGGGGAGGCAACTGCCAGTGTCCACATTTCCTGAAACATCCCAGAGTACAGAAGAAGAACTTATCAATTGCACTCAGCGCTCCAAATCCTCTGAACTTTCTGCACTACTAAATGTCTAATTGTCCAGTTAATATACCGAGATACTGGCCAAAATCAGAGGAATATCTACAATAAAGCACCTTTTGGGCTCAAAATTTATATTTCACACACTACATACTCATTGAAATTGATATCAGGATGAGTATGTTAATTATCCATCCTTTGACACCAAATACATGGTGATTAGAGGTTTTAGTTAAAAGTTATCTTTAAAACTCACCAAACACTAATGCACGTAATATGCATACAGTTAATACACATGTGGGCAAAAATGTTGTTTTTGTGGAAACTCAAATCAATAACTTTGGATTGCTATAACTTTTTATTGAAAATATATATAAACCTCTCCCTTGCACAGGATATTGTCTTTGTACATAAGCAAATTCCTGGAAAGTTATGAAAAAATGCTCTTCTCCGATTTTGATATATGGAAAATAATCTTTTTTGATAAAATTCAATATTTCGAGAAAAATAAATCATGTTTTTTACTTAAATTTGCGATGTTAATTAATCCTAATTTCGTTGAAATAGGTATCAAAATGTAGATAATTTAATTTTCTTTCATATGAAACCAAACTTATGGTGGTTCAAGGTTTCCTTAAAATGTTATTTACAAAATACTATTTTGTCGTCAAAAGGACCGCTTTTTTGGGAGGAGGCCGCCCCCTGGCCACACCCACCACTTAGAACTTGCCAGACGGTCAATTTGCTATATGGAGCTATGCGATCTTTACATAGGTTCCAGCTAGGTAGACCCCCTGGCTCCCGTACTTAGTGCAAGTTACCGCAGTCAGCTGATCTGATCGCAGTGCTCAGCTAGCTCAGATCATGCGACAATAACAAATAACGTCATCTACATTCTTACGTATATACGTACATTGCAAAGTCCAAAGACTAGACAAGTCGGATGCGGTTACATGAAGAGCTTCCTCCAACATATTTTCAATTTTGTCATCTTCTGAGAGGAGGAAATATCAGGTAATTATTTGAGCCATTAAACCAGATTTATATTACCCAGACTGTGATTGAAAATGGAATGATTGTGATGATATGGTGAGTGCAGAATGTAGGTTCGTAATGTACAGTCCCAGTCGTATGTTTTTGTGTGCGGTTCCGATCCGGTATCTTCTACCACTACTATACTACAGTACAGTACAAGATCCCTAGTTGACTATACTTATACTAAAGATCTACTAGTAAACTGTTTAGGTCATTTTTTTTTGTAGGAGATAAGGGGGTCATTTGTACATTATTTTAAAGATAAAACTTTATTTACACAATGCGCTTTGAATTATTCAACTTTATTCATTATTTGGACCAACGATTCTAGACTAGAGTCTAGAGATATGGATTTTTAAAAATAAAATAATATATTTCAGAGCCCTATTACTATTAGTATTACTTATTATTAGCTATTCTGGTGACAAAACTTGACAAAGTAGAAAAAGATTAACCTATTATTAAACCTGGGGCCCGTTTCATGAAACCAACTCCATGACAGTGATATCTTTGTCAGCGACCTACGGAGATGTCAGGAAGTGGATAAACCGTTTCACGAAACCATGACAGACATGATATCGATACTATCAGCTAAAGAACATAGCCTTTGTCACAGTTCAGTAGATTTATCCCGAATAACCCAACCCAAAACAAGTTTTGGGGCTAAAATTGTTCAAAAAGAAATATATACATATATATTCTCCTAAAATAAATAAAAAATAGTGTCATTATCATATGTACATGTAGATCATCAAACGATTTGCATATTTTTGGAAAGATTTTTAAATTGAAGGAAAATCCAGTGAGTGTTTTTTTCAACAGTTGAGTCAAAAGTGAGTTGAAGGATACCCGGTACCGTAATGTGATAGTTTATCAATACGTACTGTTTTTTTTTACTGTGACTAGTAATTTAGGAAAAATACCCTTTTTTACCCAATTTATTTTCTAGGGTCTCGTAAACACTCGTTATCTAATTGATTCAATATTTAAGATATAATTTGGAAGAAGTTATTAGAGAGAATATAATAATGCACATAAGCCCTGAAGGTAAGATGATATTCTATTGAAAGACTATCGATCGACTATGGACAACGTTGTGTAACATTTTTATCTATTTTATTTATATGTTATCATTTTTGCAATTTAATTTAGATCAGTAGAAGGAAATACGTAGATTGAAACTAATTTAAACTGATTTAATGTTCATATTAAGCTTTTTGAATATCTGTATATTTTGAATTATCAATCTTTTTAATTTCATCTCCACGTTTCTCTGATCTGACATAACACTATGTTGTGCATTTATGAATATCAGAGAATTGACGGAGAGGGCAATGGATTAGAAATCATTAGTGAATATAATTTTCGAAGAATGTAACTTCATTTATTTTTTAGCCCATTAAATTTCTTTGAGTCTTTAATTGAAATTACTGCCCAATCATCGCTACATAACGATATGATTTTTTTTTGATAGACAGATACATGTACATGTATATTAACTATTATCTATCAATAATGAATCATATTCTAACAATCCCTTCATGAAAATAGGTAAGAACAATTTATTCCAACTTTATGGGCAACAAGATAGAAACACAATCAACCTCATTAAAGACTTAAAAATGTATTTGTTTAAACATTTCCGCCATTTTTTTATTTATATTCATGCAAGTAGTAAAATTAAGCAGCATATCGAAAAAAGCTACACAACCAATCAAATTGCAAAAATTAGGATGACCCGTTTCTGTTACTAGTAATATGAACAAAATCTGCATTATAGGTTTTTGAAATATAGAGGAATCATTGGAAAAATATCATCATCCATAAACTTACACGTACAAGGCTAATTTGGTTCCACCCCCTCATGAATAAAAACAGATAGCAAATTAAATATGACTAATAAGGCAATGAGGAGGTCACCTATCGAATATTATTGAAACTAAAATGACAGTCAAGTGAATAGCATGAGCCTCGTGGTTGATCGATGCTAAGCAAGGAAAGGGGTTCATGCTTTATACAGAATGAGCATCCCATGGCCCAGAGATTACTTACTGTACGTACTGAACTCATCTATATTTTCCAAGATGGCTGCCATGCTAATTTATAGCTGGCCAAGCCTATTTATTCACAGATATTGTGCTACAGTATGCGAGTATACTGATGCAATGTATGACAAAACAAATGATTTGTATCACTTTAGAAGCTATTTAAACAAAAAGTATATCCCAGGCTTTTTTTTTTTTTTTTTGGGGGCTTTTTCTTCTGAATAGTAAATAGTAAAAAAAGGAGGCGGGCGGGGACGAGAAACACTTCTTTTTTGTTATTTGGCCTTATACTGTACCTACTATCTACTAAAGTCTAGCAAGTAAACGGGTTTCCTTGCATAATTTGAATATTATGACACTGCTAACGTTTAAATTTCACAGATAGGACATACATTTACATGACATATTCATAATTCCTGCAAAGTTCTTCAGAATTTGATGTTGACTGCAAAAGGGACATAGTATCTTTAAAAGTAAGTTTCTGTAATTTCTCTCAACTTTACTAACAGAATCATATACCAATATGGTATATGATCGAACCTAATCATTAGATAACCCACGTTATGTTGTAATAGTATATTACTGGTATAAAAGTTATAAAAAAACATATCGGTTGATTCACAGATGAATGTAACACAGTGGTCCATACGCAGCATTGACCACTATGCTTTGCTGGTGTGGTACAATAGTGGGCAGGTCCAAGCTATTTGGATTGTGACATACGGGACATTCAGAGACTTTAAACAAGAAATAACAACATATGAAATTATTTATATGGCTATCTTTTGGTATGAGTCTGTGGCTATTATGGGCTAGTTCATTTGTGGAAAGTTTTAGCTCTGACCAATTCTTTAATTAATTTTTAATGAATTAAATGTGCTGCGTGACGTACGGGACGCTGCAGTCCCGTCACGCAGCACATTTAATTCATTAAAAATTAATTAAAGAATTGGTCAGAGCTAAAACTTTCCACAAATGAACTAGCCCATAATAGCCACAGACTCATACCAAGAGATAGCCATATAAATAATTTCATCTGTTGTTATTTCTTGTTTAAAGTCTCTGAATGTCCCGTCACAATCCAACTGACCTACTATCAGACCGCCGTTGGCGTATTATCGTACCTTGTGCTTGTCAAGTGACAGGAAGCTTTGTGTATTGACTGAATAAACGTATATTTTTCAGTGGCTGATCAGTAGGGAAAGGGGGTCTAATAGGCCGCGGCCCTTTTTTGTGTGGCAGCCTTAAAAAATTGAAATGGGGAAAGAGAGAGCGACTTAAGAACAACAAGATAGAAAGAGAAAAGAATCTAAAAGAGAAGGTGATAGAGGGAGAGAGGAAAAGGAGAGAGAAAGAGAGAGAGAGAGAGAGAGAGAGAAAGGAAGAACATGAAACTTAAATTGACATATTCTGGTGAGTTGAGTTGACATGTGCCTATGAAGACTGCGGATGAAATAAAAGTACACACAAATTTCTGTAAGAGAGAAAGAGAGCTTATTCCTAAAGTGAAATGAACGGGGCTATGTGACTTCCAAGGAGGAAATTAAAATTCTATCGCTCATGACGGCCATTTTGAATATTTTAAATTGTTAAACATTCAAGAACTTTTGGGGGGCTTTGCCCCCTAGACCCCCAGTAAAGAATCTGCCCCTGGACCCAATCCGTATATATAGAAGTGGCTCCCAAGATAACCTTTTGTTCGATAAAATTATCCTTAAGAGATAGTGTGTGTTTCATGCAGTTTAAGCTTCTACCAACCTTAAAATTTAGTAGGCAAGCTTTCGTCCACTCCTGTAATCAAATTATTCACACAATTTCTCCCTGTCTGCTGCCTCGAGGTCACTGGACCAAAAATAGATGGCATGAATAGCCAGAGTTCTAATTCAGTGAAGGATTACTCCTTTTCATCTAAGTGGATTCTTTCACCTTTCTTCACTAGAAGTTTCATAACTGAAACTGAAATCATTTTTTTTTTCTCTCGATCGTACTTTAATCCTCATTAAATTCATCCTACACTGAATAGGGACTCTGGCTGTTCAATGTTCATTCATTGTGTATGTTATTGTGGTGTGTACATGTATGTGTGTGTGTGCGTCCGTGCATGTGTACATGTGAGGCTGAGTGAGTTACAGATGATGGGGTGGGATAAGGATGGGGGAAGGGGTATAATTTGTTTCATATCATAATTTATTTCATTCTTCTTCTTTTTTCGAATAGTATTTATGAATTTTACAAGTACCGGTAATAAGTTAATTGAATTGTGTTGTTATGATGAAAAGGATTGTATTTTGAATAATTATTTGTATTTTTTTTTATATTGAATGAAATAAAAATTAAAAATACTGAAAAACAAAAAAGTGATGGAGAGAGAGAATTGATTTTCAACAATTTCCCCTGGGATCAGATATAGACCTAAAACAAGCCTCATTTTGGTCAGTATACAAGTGATATTAGTTTCTTATTACATTGTAAGTACTGTGAATTTAAGGAGTAGATTGTCCGAGTCTCAATCAAAATTCAGTAATGTTTGAGTTGGCTTTCCAGCAATCAATTGTACATTGTTCTACTTCAGTTGAAGTATACGACTGACCGTAAGAATTTTCGGGTGAAACTGAAAGGCATCCCATGTTTTGTACCTTTTTGCTTTCATGGAAATCACAGCTGGACTTCCAAGGAAAAAATTTGAGAACCGCTAAAGATTCAAAATCATTCATGAAATGCTTATTGAACATATATTAGACACCAGAGAAGGCTGGTTTCTGTTTGGTTAAAGGTAAAGACCAGTTTTGGAAACGCCCCTCTCTCAAAAAATGAAATGGAAGCTCTCATTACCAATCATGTGAAAGAATATGTTTTGACTAATACGTGATGATACAAATTTTGCCGGGAAACCGCCTACTAATTGATATATTTGGTAAATTATTATATATATTGGGACCAAATAGATATCGCGCACGTGGTCGCGTAGTCCCACATACATCTTTCTGTGTACAGTGCTTGTAACTTTACCAAGACTGGGCCAAATTTATTATCATTTGGATGATTCCAGAACCTTGCAGTACACACCAATACTTATATGCTAGATGATCAAACTTTTCTGATCGATTCCACAACGTTTCTTTCAAAATGCAATCGCATGACCAGAACTGGTCTTTATCTTTAAAGGTGCTAAAGGATAACATGCTTAATGCCTTAGTAGGCTTGGCTTATAAGAAAATAGGAAATATTTCATTCCAGTTTTATTTCATTTGAAAAATAATATTGGTGTTTGAAAGTTTTGAGCATCAATGGAGGGTGTCTTCTTTTATAACACTATTAAGTATTTCAATAGTATGATGGGGAGCTCTATGTCTGGGGCACCTAAAATTAGACAAGAATCGACAAGAATTTTCTTTTACACAATGTATGTCCCCCTAATGCTTACTTTAATATTAATCCTCATAATTTTAAAGAGTAAGTGTGCCAAAAAAACATTGTAATTTAAGCAAGAACAATGTATTTTCACAAGAGAAGACAGCAGTGTCATTTTGACATAGCAAAAAACAAAGGTTCCCATGTCAGCACTCAGCACTAATTTTACACACAGTTTAGGATTTTTGACATGAAAAAGAAGCATTATAAGGCTTGTGAATAAAATTAGACTTTTTCTAAATTGTTTTCATTTTTTTTTACACAAATACGTATCGATATATCAAAGATAACAAATGGGTGTTCCTTATGTGCTTTGCTTTATTAGAACCGTGCAGTTACGCGTATGCACAGACAAGGGCGCTGTGCAGACATGGTTATTCTAGCCATAATGCTGCTATGAGTGACTATAGATACTATCCATATCACTAGAATAAAAGTAAAAAACACAAGATGGCAAAAAAGTGGCATTAATGTTTACAAGCAGATCTACTGATATTCAATTTACTGATGTTAGAAAGTGTTTGAAAAATAAAATCGGAAATATACTGTCACTTCTGTCATCAGACTTGGTCACCACCCGTGCGAGCACTCAGATCTCCAAAGCCGCTTGATAGATAAAATTAGTCACCAACAACTCACTCCTATGTCACAAACATGAAAGAGGTCCTGATTTTTCATGTGATTGATATGGACCAATTTTTGTATTGTCAGTATAAAATGTATTATCAGTTTATAAAGATTTTATATATGAAATGTAGAATCTATCTAATCTTCTTTTGCAGTCGAGAAGAGAAGGTTCTTTTTGACAGAAGTGTACACCTATAGCTAGATGTAGATGTCTGCTCCGTTGATTATACAGAAAATGGATTCTGATCCTCCAGCGTATGGCCAACATACCAGTTATGGCACCACGGCACCCGTGACTCCTAAAACTCAAGCTCCACTCTATAAAGAACCAGTAGTTAAGGGACCACAGAATGGGGAAACGTCAAATGGTTCCGTGCATCCAAACTACACCTATGAGGAGCTGAGTGACACGTTTACATGCCCGACCTGTCAGGGCACAGGCAAGATTCCTAGAGGTATGTATGGCAGGGTTTAACACTAACAGGTGCCTTAAGCCTGTTTTATAAAACTTATTACCAATAACAAGTTACAATGACTGTTTAAGCTATTGAATTTATTGCATTTGAATGGATGTGAGCAAATTTGTTGTGTGTTATTTTATAAAAGGTTTTATGAACAGGGCTGTGGTACACATTGGCCCCAAAATGCTTCTAACTTCGAATCCCACCCCCAACAACAACAACAAAAACAAATTATATGCTTTAATTATGTTTAATACAGGGTCCATCCATATAGAAACCTTTAAAGTGTTTATTGTGGGGAAAAAAAAACAGTGAACAAGTACATGTTACATGTAGAAGATTTATGTCCTTTTGTCACTCACATTCCTTTCTAGATCATTCCTTTTATTTTCTTGCTTTTTAAAAATAAAGTTAGCAGATAATAGGCTTGACTTCCAATGCCAAACATGTATTCATGGTCCTCATTGTATAATCTACATAAATTAGGGTCTATAGATCATTTAAGAGTACTTTTTTAGCATTCTCCTTTCTCTCTCTCTCTCTTTTTCACTAGAACGTGCAGATGACCTTGTGGCTTTGATTCCATACAGCGATGCAAGATTGAAACCTCGACGAACGTAAGTTATGAGTAATGATCTCCCACTGGCCCTCCTCTACCGTGTATATACTGTACTCAACATTTTAGATATATTGTACATGTATGCTACCACCTAGTGTTACAGTGACTCCCATTCATCAGTATTGATATTGAAGAGGCTACCCTGGGTAACCAAGAAATAGTAGTAGTAGTAGTAGTAGTAGTAGTAGTAGTAGTAGTAGTAAGTAGTAAGTAGTAAGTAGTAAGTAGTAAGTAGTAAGTAGTAAGTAGTAAGTAGTAAGTAGTAAGTAGTAAGTAGTAAGTAGTAAGTAGTAGTAGGTCTTTGTAGACAGGTGGTCACTAAAGCAGGTTTGACTGTAGTAGTAGTAGTGGTGTATCCCCTGACAGGTTGGCGTGAGTGCACTCTGCAGACCACATTTCTTGATGGATTTCTTTCAAATTTTGTAAGAGATGTATCTTGAGGTGCATTCAATCGACACTTTTTCACCCTAGAATCACGGTTTTTAAAACGTGTTTCAAAACTCAAACAAGAAACGCTGAAAAAGATGCATTTTGTATTGTGATTCTGCAGAATCACGGTCGCTAAAAATCACTTGAACGCAGCGGAGATCTCAATCATGATTCTATGACGTCATTATCTATTATATTTATTATCGCTATCTGTATCATCAGCGTTGATGGAAAATCGCTTGAACGATCTCCCACAGTAACCGTGTTTTGTAATGGCATTTTGATTTGTGATTCATGTGTGTGATTGTAGCTTTTAAAAATCGCTTGAACGCACCCTTGGTACAAGCTACACATCTTTACTTTTTGGTGATGCTGCCACCTGTGTTCGTCTGTTATAGGGTCAAAGGTCTTATTGTATCCCCCGGCAGTATGCCGGTGGGGTACTTTGGATTCAGCAGCGTTACGCCGCCGCGTCCGCCGCCGCGTCCGCCGCCGCGTCATATTCTTGTGTGCGCTCTAACTGCCACATTCCTTGACAGATTTTTTACAAATTTTGTATGGAGGTGTATCTTGGTATAATCTACACACCTCTAACTTTTGGTGATGCTGCCCTCAGTGTTCCGTCTTCTATAGGGTAAAAGGCCATATTTTTGTGGATGGTTTGTGTGCGCTCTATTAGGCCACATTTCTCAAGGGATTTTGTTCAAAGTTTGAACGAAGGTGTATCTTGGGATAATCTAGAAGCCTATAGATTTTGGTGATGCTGCCTCTAGTGTTCCGTCTTTTATAGGGTCAAAGGTCATATTTTGATAGATGTCTTATGTGTACTCTAGTGTGCGTTCTAACTGCATCATTTCTTGACGGATTTCTTTCAAATTTTGTATGGAGGTGTATCTTGGTATTATCTACACACCTATAACTTTTGGTGATGCTGCCCCCATTGTTCCGTCTTACTATAGGGTAAAAGCCCATATTTTTGTGGATGGTTTGTGTGCGCTTTATAGGCCACATTTCTAAAGGGATTTTGTTCAAATTTTGAACGAAGGTGTATCTTGGTACGATCTACAAGCCTATAGATTTTGCTGATGCTGCCTCCAGTGTTCCATCTTTTATAGGGTCAAAGGTCATATTTTGATAGATATCTTGTGTGCACTCAAGTGTGTGGTCTAACTACATCATTTCTTGACGGACTTCTTTCAAATTTTGTATGGAGGTGTATCTTGTTATAATTTACACACCTATAACTTTTGGTGATGCTGCCCCCTGTGTTCCGTCTGTTATAGGGTCAAAGGTCATATTTTGGTGGGTGTCTAGTGTGCGCTTTGCAGGTCATATTTCATGATGGATTTCTTTAATTTTGAAAGGATATGTATCTTGGTACAATCTACACATCTACACTTTTGGGCGATGCTGCCCTCATTGTTCCGTCTTTTATATGGTCAAAGGTCATATGTCTTTTATGTGCTCTAACTGCCACATTTCTTGACGGATTTCTTTCAAATGTTATATGGAGGTGTGTCTTAGTACAATGTATTAGTGCGGTATGGTATGTAATCCCGTAGGATTTGTTTGCCAAAATTGATTTTTCTGCTGTTTTGGCTTCAAAAGGGTCCCAATTGGCCAAAAATGATGGAGTTTGAATTTTCAGACCCCTCCTTCACTTCCTGGGGTCCATTTTGAGCGCCAAAATGGCTTATATAAAGCGCAATAGGGAGATTCGGTGTCTTCCACCCTAATTTATATATTTTTTCGCCAATTACACTGTGAAGTTGTTTGAGGTACCGTATATAAGGATTCATTTTCAATGATATTGCATCATAAAACGTGAAAAACAGGGAAATATTACATTGTGCCTTTCTTCTTTCTTTTGGGCTAGAATTTTGAAATAATAAGTGGAAATGGCATCATTGTGTGTTATTATACAGTGGAATAATTGCGAAACATATCACATGTCATTAACACTGTAATTTTTAGGCTGTTAATATAAAAATCAACCCTATTTTAGTATTTTATCAAATGAATAACTTACTTAAACACCAGATGGTGCCAAACACCTTCAGATGATAATATAACAAAATTCTCAAATATCAACTTCTAGGCACTGTAATTGCATCAGTCAATCAGAAAGTTGACAAATTATATATGTAATATTTTTTCAAATGCAAAATAATACGAAAATGTGCATTTTGTTTTGTTGATATGGTCCCCCACGCCCACCCCCGAAAAAAATTTTGTTTCAAAATACTTGTACATAACACAATTTTTATCTCAATCAAAGAAATATTTGGAAAAAAAATTCCAGTTATAAACAAAACATTAAACAAATCGGGAAAGGGGTAACCACCTACTTCGTGGCTACTATGACAACAGGAAAGGTTCATCAGACTTCCAGTAAAAGTCAATCGCTGTCACTATCTGGAGCATCCTCCTTGTCCGGTTTTCACAGTCTCCACCATAGCATTTGCAGAGAGGAGTGCAGGGCAAATCGTTCTTGGAGCAGCTACATCGTCCCTTGCATCCTGCTTTGCAGCCACATTTGATGAGTTCAAGTACTGCCCGTGGTGCAGGCAGCTAGCGCAAGACACTTGACTGGAAGACATCCTCGATTCTCTGAATACCATCCATTCTCTTCGATAGGAGAAATCACTGGGTATGATTTATCTCTCATCGTGATGTAATTGGCACGGAGGATGTGAGGTAGTAATGCGGCACGAGTTGGAGGTAACATCTCACCTTCCAGGTTCTTTGATCGGAACAGTTCCCATCTGAGCGATGGTAGGGTTGTTGGACCTGATGAACAGTTAACACGACATATGAAATGCTCTAGTGCCTTCACCTGTGTTGGAAGCTCTCCATTGCTAAGCTCAGTTGGAATGGAACCCTCGCCCAGTTCTTTGAAGCAGATAATGGCAGGATCATCATCATCAAGCTTTAAGTAGGCATTGATCCATGTCTTCTTGGATATCCCAACAAACTTTCCTCCCCAGTCAGCACCAGAAAAATTATGAAGTCCAAGGAGGCCTTGACAGTTTTGATGTCCAATGACTTGAACCCGCTCCAGCACATCTATTTCTCGTTTCTTTGTACCCTTGCCTGTAGAAAATTGTAGAGAAGTGGGCACTGCATTGTTTCCACAAGATGCTAGATGAATTAAGAGAAGGAGGACATCAGTGTCAGGGGACCAGACAGTAATTTCTCGCAAGGCACCACTAGCAGTAGAGGCAAGGACTTGATTAGGAATCAGGGTATCAGCCTCTTCATGTGTGTGCGCCTCCTCAAAATCATGTCCCTTGATGAAGGTATCATACACAACCACTAGCTTGAAAGGGCTGTCCGTGTTCTGTGAAAAGTTATCAAGCAGCCCCTGACCTAACAGGCACGTCAGCTTTTTCTTTGTTGACGATGAAGATAGAAGCTCCTTGATGGACATTATGAGCTTCATTTCTGGGTGTATCTCGTATTCTACTGATGTAGTTGCCCTCTTTTGTCGAGTCTTGTTCTTCCATATATCGATCAAACACAACTCGACCTTCATCATAGCTAGCCATCATCCCTTCGATGCGCCTGTTGAATGCATTCTGCAGGTCTGACATCTTTTGCATGGCAGGTGTCTTTTTCATGCCTTGTAGTACACCCATGACGTCAATTATCAGCACCTTGACAGGAAGATCATGCAAGAGGTTAGGTTGTTGGGCTGTTCCAGAAGGAACCTGCGTTATCTCATGTTCTATGGTAACCGGAACCTGTTCCTGCATCATTTCAACCTGTGGGGAAGTTAAATGATTATCCTCCACGACGTCAGGCTGTTTTACAGCATCGGTATGTTCTGCCTTTGCATCTTCAACTGCATGCATCAGACTTGCTTTGTCTGTTGGGATGTACAAAGAACCATCGACAGCACAGAGTGACAGAGTGAACGGGAACCACTGACATTTCATATTCACCTATTGTTTCCGCAAGTTTAGGATCTAAGCTTGGGCGGCTGCCTTGAATGATAAGTAATCTTCCCAGCAATTCACGTTACTCCCGCAACTTTATGACCTTGTCTCCAACACGCACTTTCCTTTTCTCAATCCAGTTCGAAAAAGATTTCAGCTTCAGTTTCTTCATTTTGTCCCACACCGAGAGGGTTGATGATGATCAGATACAAACTCCTCAAAGCGCTTCTGGCCCTTTTCTGCAAAGTGGAGAATGTCACTTTTCGCCTCATTTGACACAAGTGCCGATGAAACCAGACTCTTCAATTGTGTCTTCTCCTTGAAAGGATTGTCTCCGCAGTGCAGCTCGATTAGGTGGGGTAGTTTCAGAGCATTCTTCTTTGACCTCACTGCAATGTCTCCTGAGAGCTGATGATGCTCCTTCCTCAATGAAGCTCCAGTAGCTTTGAGGAAGTCATTGAGGTAATGATTTACCAGAGCAGCAAGGTAAGGTGTGGTAGTGACTAGTCGGTCCAGAGCGGCTTCATTTCTTGTGAGTCCAACCATCCCACCATTCCCCTTTAGTTTCTTGATTTCTTGCTCTAGAGCCTGATCAGTGAAGAGAAGAGAAAAGGGTATCTCTGACTTTGCCACCACAAAGCCTCCAGACTTGAGGGCATTCCATGTTTCTGGATCATCCTATTCTAGGGCATTCATTTGAGCGAGATGGACTGGCATCAGGCGAGCATAGTTCAGGATATCATAGTTCAGGAGATCACGAGCAAAAAAGTACTTGGTGAGGTCTTCTAGTGATGACAAGTAGCCCTCCCAGTCCCCTGATCGACGAGTACCAGGATTGGATTTCTTCATAGATCTCCACCATCTCTGGGTCACGTCCATGAAGTTTTTCTTTGAGAGTATTGCACTGGATGCGAATGGACCCTTGGAGAGATCCGATAGTATGGCATCAAAACGCAACATCATGATTGCAAGGCTTGCAGTAATGTGGAATTCAAGACCACGCTTATAAGCTTTACCGCCAAAGATCCTGCGAAGAGATGCTGAGGTGTACGCACCACATTCGATAGCACACGTGTCAAGACCGCTACCATCGATGGTTTTGCCAAGAGCATGTAAGGCAGCGAAAGCAATGTAGAGAGCTCCAGCTATTAAGATCCAGTTGGTGTTTCCCACCGACTGCTGAATCTTCAACGATCGGGAGTAAAGATCGAGATCTAGCGTCAATGTCTTTCTCTGAGGGCCAACAACAGTCGCAGATATTCCCTGGGATAATCGAAGAACAGTATAGAGGGTCCCATAATCACTTGGCGATGTCTTGAATAATGGGGCAATCCCCGCTGTGTTTGCAGGCGTGCTAGCGGAAGATGATTGAGACAACAATAAGGACCTAGTTGCAGGGGGTGGGGTAGGGGTGGGGATGGGTTGTTTGGAGGGTTTATCAACTGAAAGTCTTCAAATTACCTTTCTCGCTGTTGAGGGATAATCACATTTCTAGAAAACAACTCAAGTTTTGTGAAACCAGTCATTAGATGAATGGCACACCCAATTTTAGGGGGTCCCATGATAGGAAACTACCCCAGAGAGGGGGTGAGGGTCGGGAAAATTTGAACCCCATCAATTTCTCATAGCTTGGACCCCAATGAATCCAAAAATGCCAAAAAAATCAATTTTGGCACAAAAGTCCTACGGGAGCTGTTTCAGTGACATACCGTACCACACTATATACATCTTTAGTGTTTGGTGATTCTGCCACCTGTGTTCCGTCTGTTATAGGGTCAAAGGTCGTATTTTGGTGGCTGTCTTTTGTGCGCTCTGCAGGTCATATTTCATGACGGATTTCTTTCAAATTTTGAAAGGAGATGTATCTTGGTACAATCTACACATCTATACTTTTTGGGCGATGCGGCCCTCACTGTTCCGTCTTTTATATGGTCAAAGGTCATATGTCTTTTATGCGCTCTAACTGCCACATTTCTTGACGGATTTCTTTCAAATGTTGTATGGAGGTGTGTCTTATGACAATGTACACATTTTTAGTGTTTGGTGATGCTGCTACCTGTGTTCCGTCTGTTATAGGGTTAAAGGTCGTATTTTGGTGGCTGTCTTTTGTGCGCTCTAACTGCCACATTTCTTAAAAGATATCTTTCAAATTTTCTACAGAGATGCATTATACTCTAATCTACACACATATTGTTTTGATGATGCTGCTTTTATCCTAGTCTTGACAATAGTCCGAGCCACTATTGGCAATCTCTACATCATCCTTTTGTTTCAGGGAGGGGAGAGGGGATCTTTGTCCCTCATTCGACCATTAGGATGACACAAAATTGCTGCCACTGCCGGGGGATACATTCGCATTGCGCGGCAATACAGATTGCGATATTTCTAGTTTTGGTGGGTGTCTAGTGTACGCTCTGCAGGTCACTTTTGGGCTTTGTGCCCTCATTTTTCGGTCCTTTATTAATTATAGGGGCAAAGGTCATAGGTCTTTTATGCGCTCTAACTGCCATATTTCTTTTGTATTTCTTTAGTGTTTGGTGATGCTGCCACCTGTGTTCCGTCTGTTATAGGGTCAAAGGTCGTTATTTAGGGGATATCTTGTGTCGCTCTGCAGGTCACATTTCTTGACACATTTCTTTCAAATTTTCTATAGAGATGCATTATACTCTAATCTACACACATATTGTTTTGGTGATGCTGCTCCTAGTCTTGACAATAGTACGAGCCACTAGTGGCGATCTCTACGTCATTCTTTTGTTTCAGGGAGGGGAAGAGGGGACCTTTGTCCCTCGATCCTTTGAACATAAGGATGACACAAAAATCGCTGCCAGTGCCGGGGGATACATTCGCATTGTGCGGCAATGCAGATTGCAATATTTCTAGTTTATTTATTTGTTGTTGTTGCTAAGCGTTTACCGTGTCATGCATGAACACGTATACAGGCTTTAGTTTGTGCCAGTGAATGATTAATATTTCAAAATATTAATAAGTGAATAGTCATATTTTCTGTTGTATCCATTCATTTCTAATGCAGTGTTCGCTACGTGATCCTCTCCATATTCATCTGTGCCCTCATAGCAGGCGTCTTGATAGCCTTTCTCTTGCCGAGACCGATATTGTTTGAGCAGAAGGGCAAGGTCGCCACAGTCTTTACCAGCTATAACCAATCAGTGCCTACCATGACGTTGGTGCTGGAGGTGAGGGCTATAAGGAAAGTTGAAGGGAAGGTGTAGCCGCCCCCTCCACACTAACCTTTTTTTCTTATGCCTTCTCGTTCACTTTCTCTTTCCCCTTCTCCTCCTCCTTCTCCTTCTCCTCCTTTTAATCCTTTTTCATTTTCTTCTTTTCTTCTTCTTTTTCTTCTTCTTCTCCTTCTTGAACTTCTGCATCTTCTTTTCTTTTCTTCTTTTTCTTCCTCTTCGTTTCTTCTTCTTTTTCTTCCTCTTCTTTTTCTTCCTCTTCTTTTTCTTCCTCTTCTTTTTCTTCCTCTTCTTTTTCTTCCTCTTCTTTTTCTTCCTCTTCTTTTTCTTCCTCTTCTTTTTCTTCCTCCCTTTTTTCTTCTTCTTCCTCTTCTTGTTCTTCTTCTAATTTTTTTTTCCTTCTTCTTCTTCTTTTATGTTGTCTTCTTGTCCTTGTTGTTCCCCTTGTTGTTCCTCTTTTTTGGCTTCTTCTTCCTATTCTTCTTCTTCTTCTCCTTCTTCTCCTTCTCCTTCTTCTCCTTCTCCAGCTATAATAATCAAACACTAATTACTATGACATTGGTGCTACAGGTGAAGGCTATTAAAGAAGGGTAGAAGGGAACTTTTTCCGCAGGGTTAGTGTGCATTGGGCCCCTTTTTTACTCTATTCACTTGTGATATAGCCAGGGCCCCAATTAACAATTTTTATCACATGGTTTGTGTGCCTTAGGATCCTTTATAATTTTTTTTTTTTTTATCATGAAGAAATTTGTCCAGATGTATTATGCAACATCAAGATTTTGGGGAGTTGTAACTACATATGATAATGAAAGCGTTATTGCAATAATGACTTTAGTGTGCCCATTTAATCAGCAGATCTTGTATTTCTATCTTTTCAGAATGAATTTGATATCTACAACAACAATTTTGCATCCCTCGATGGTCAGACCTTGACCATTATAGGCAAATGGAGTGAGCAGGTGATTGGTAACAACATTACAATGCTGAATAACAGTATAGGTGGACGTCACAATTATGAGGTAAGGTCTTCTTTTTCTTCTTCTTCTTCTGCTTCTCCTCCTTCATCTTCTTCTACTTCTTCTTCTTCTTCTTCTTCTTCTTCTTCTTCTTCTTCTTCTTCATCTTCATCTTCTTCTTTTTCTTCTTTTTTTCATCTCCTTTTCTTTCTCTTCTTCATATCTTTATTTGACCATTCACCAAACAAACAGCAAAGAAATTTGATGGTGAGAATATGAACGACCATGTAAATTGAGGTCGAGCTGGTGGATATCCATTTTGTCATTTTTGCATTTCTCTACCCCAAAGTTTCGTGCCGTGATAATCATGATCATTGTTTAGCCATTATATATGGATATGATACGTTTGATTATTTGTATATTATTTGTGGATATATAATTATGATCAAATTTGTCGAATTTGTTTTGTAAATAAAGAACCTTGGAATGGGAAAAAATGATTTTTTTTTTTTTTTAAATGTGAGGCGCAGTACGCTTAAAAAAAAAAAAAAAGTTTACCGTAGCGAATGTGAACAGGCTTTTAAAGGGGATTTATCTCCATGAATTTCATGACTGTTATGAGTTCCTTGCTGGTAAGATATATATTAAAATTATTATCTCCAAAATTTTGTACAGAGTAAATAAAGTTTGATATACTCTCTTTATACTACAGTAGTACAGTATATTAAAAATATTACTTCTGTCAAGAAAAATTCAAGTTTAAATACCTCATAAACATGAGGTGAAAAGCAGCTTTTTAGTTGACAGCGTAGCTACTTGAGAGAGATAATTATATCACTGGTCAGTCATTTCATGAAGCTCCAAATAGTTCCCTCTTATAGAGATTGTATGTGGGAAGAACTATTCGGATGAACGTGGTTTAACCTATGACCACGCTTGCATACACGTAGATGCGCGAGTTACAACTATCACTCTCATTACGCTATGGTTGACAGTATAATAACCAATTTATAATTTTGTTTCTTGTTGTTGATATTGTTGTTTTTTCTTTTAACAGCTTTCTGGAAATGTGACTGTAACCTTCACAGAAAGTGCCTGGGTGTAAGTATTGTCTTCAGGATATACACCTGTACCTGATATTTCTAAAATCCCCCATTGCATTTAAATTTTACAATACGAAACATCAAAATATCCTGTATCGGTAGATTGATGTAAGAACTCTTCAACAAGCTTTATTACAATTTCCTTCTTACCACCAGAGCTACATGCAGAGGTTATCATCAAATCAATTAACTGCTTATGGAATTCTTAAATTGTCCTTAACACATGGATTGCTTTGATAGTAGTAACTCACACTACACTTCTTACTGATACTGAAAAAGAAGATATTCTTCTTCCTTTTTAAAAATAAATTACAGGTGTTTTACCACTTTAAAGTTTAAACTGTGCTAAAGGCGTATGAGAAGTATCAGCATTTTTTTATTTATATGAAACTAAATTTGGCAGAAGCACAAGTATATTTTTAGATGCTGCTTGTAATTATCGGCTTGCATGGTGATGTAGATATACAGTAGGCTTGCAGGTGCACCATGTGAGAGAGAGGGAGGATTGAGGAGTTCTGAAAAGAACTCTCGGTAATCTTTCTTGAGGGTGTGTAGTCCTGAAAAGGACTGTTGGTGTAGTCTTGAAAAAAACTGTTGGTTATCTTTCTTAGCTTATAGTTCTAAGGAGAACTATAGCGCTTGGAGAGGATGAGTGGCGGGAGTGGCTCGACGTTTCGAACAGGTTGACTATCCGTCGTCGGGAGTGGAGAATAGCTGGCGTGCGTGAGCTAATAGCTGCGCCACTCATCCTCTCCAAGCGCTATAGTTCTCCTTAGAACTATAAGCTAAGAAAGATAACCAACAGTTTTTTTCAAGACTACACCAACAGTCCTTTTCAGGACTACACACCCTCAAGAAAGATTACCAAGAGTTCTTTTCAGAACTCCTCAATCCTCCCTCTCTCTCACATGGTGCACCCGCAAGCCTACTGTATAAGTATATTTTTATCTCTTTCTAAAGCCCTCACACTCTGCAACCAATAAAATTTCTGAAGCACTGCATGTGTATGAAATTAGAGCTTGCTCATTTAAGCCTTCAATTAAAGGCCCTAATGAGATTAAAACCATTAATGTAGTTTTCAATGTTCATTAGAGCTTTCAGTTTCATTTTCGAGCTGATTTATTTTACCATAATTTATTATGAGAATGGCCTAGCCTGGGATCTCTTTATTTTTATTTTTTTATTTTGTGAGGAGGGGAGGAGGGGGGAGACGAGAATTTTCAGTTGCGAATGGGTTTGTATTATGTTCTTTTCAAGTTACCTTTTCTCTCTCCCTATTTATGTCTCTGTTCCTCTCTTATTTTTTCTTTACCATTGGATAAGGGGGGACTTGAATTTTCTGTAGATGCAAAGCTTTTCTTCTTCTCCCTTTGTCTATGTTTTTCTTTTACCTTTGGATTTGGGACCCTATCCCCCCTCCAGTAATTATACCATTGCTATCGAGAATGCTGAGCTATTTCCTCTGTAATATGATTGTCAAGTATATAACGGTCACCTTTCAAAACCACTTATAATGATAATGTTAATTGTTATTATTGTTTCCAGTAGTAATGACAAGATTATTACACTTTTAAAGGCAGGGTACTCTACTGACATGTACTTCCGATTTATGTGTACTGCAATCTCCTGCTCACAATGTCCCAATGTGTCGACAGCCATGTCCCACAATGCATCACCAACTGATTAGCATATTTTTGCAGACCCTATTGAATATTAAGCAAAGTGATGTATACTGCATACCACTTTGCCAATGTAGAAACTTGAATGCTTATTTTCATTTGAAACATGAATGGTTGAATTTACTGCACTAAAACAGACAAACATATACCATGATTTGTGCATTTTATGACATGTATTATAGGTAATCCAGAAGCATTACTGATCAAAAGATAATGCAAAAATATTACTTAAAGGTGACACTAAACTGCCTGTGAACTACAGCATGATTAGTGTTGCCTGCGGCAAAGTTATTCACTCTTTAATCTGATTGTAAAGAAAACATAGTTACCTTTTCAAAACCAAGTAAGATGACAAGGATGCTTGCAAGCTATTCAGGAGCATCGCTAGAAAGGGGTGTGTGGGGATGTGACACCCCGTTTGAAAATTTTACTGTCAGCAAATCTAAAGGCTGTCTCATTGCTAGGGAGGAGATTAATGTTTATTTCTTTTTAGAAATTTTAAACAAATTAAATGATGATAGTGCAGATCTGGGGGTGTTTCACAAAGACTAAGATCGACTTTAAGTTGGACTTAACTATGGCAAGCCATTCATGCCACTGGTTGCTCTCACCATTGGTCTCTAAATTATGATCTTCAGAAGATATTTTTTCCTTCAATAATGAACTATCAAAAAAGATAAATTCTGTAGATTTGTAACCACGATTTGTACATCCCTTGAGAGACCAATTCCAGTAAATGGTGAGAACAAACGGTGGCATGAACGGCCTGCCATAGGTAAGTCCAACTTAAAGTCGATCTTATTCTTTGTGAAACACTCCCCTGAAGTCATCTTTTAAAGGTGTATTAACCTGTTGACTCCTGGATTATCTCACTCCCATGGTCTTAATACAGGAGCCAACACTTTCCCGTTGAAAATGGGTTAACATTCATGATTGAAAACGAATAATCTCTTTCATTTTCTTTCAGTTCCCACTGTGTGGATAGCTCAATTACCCATTTGATATACATGGAGTTCATGTAAGTTTGGTACTCTCGTTAATTCTCTCTCTCTCTCTTTCTCTCTCTCTCTCTCCTTTCTCTTTTTCTTTCCTTCCTCTCTCTGTATCTCTGTATCTCCTTTTCTCTCTCTGTCTCTCTCTCACTTTTTGTTTTTCCCTCTCCCTCTCTCCCCTTGACTCTCTCTTCTTCACCCTCTCTTTCTCTCCCTCTTTTTTATGTTTCTTTTCTTATTATCTTTTTCTATTTCTCTCTCCTCTTACCCTTAGCTGTGCCATGTGATATTTGATTTCTTCTGTATTTTTTAACCTTGTAAGAAGGTGTATTTTGTCTTATTTTGTCTCCCCCTGTCTTCTGCCATTTTATTTCTATCATCTTATTTGTTATCCCAGTCTCTTCCCCTCACTCCTCCTTCTGTGTTAATTTCTTTATGATAAGTTTGTATGATTTATTATCTTTATTCCCTCTCCCTCTCCTGCTCTCACTCACTCACTCCTCTCTTGTAATGTTAACCTTATTTATGATAAGTTTGAATGGTTTCTTCTCAATTTATATTTTCTCCTACTTTTCACTCCATCCTTTCCTTCTATGATCCCTGTATTAAGATACATTTGTAAATATTCTCTTTATTTTCCCTCCCTCTCCTGCTTAATCTTTTCCCTCCCTCTCCTGCTTAATCTTTTCCATGACACCTCTTTCATTGTAATTTTTTACAATTTCCTCTTATTCCTTTTTTCAGGGCCACTTTCCAGTACGGTCTCTTATCACAGAGTCAGCAGACCACTATTACCTACTACCAAGCCGTCAGCTGTCATCCCATCACAGAAATCGTAGGGCCTCGGTCGCCAGCATCTGAACTGCAAGAGTAAACACCAGCGCTTCCTTGTTACTAGCTACTAGTTGTATCTTAAAGCCCCACTGCACTACTTGTAGCTACTTGCTCCCTCTATATAGAAAACAATGCATAGGTGGTACCCATTGGTCCCCATGATCCTCTTTTTCTTGTGTTAATTGAGAGCTGAGTTGATGAGATAACCACCTGTCAGTGACCACGCTGGGAGGTCTAATCCCTCCTTGCTAAACTAGTGCAGAGAGGCTTTAAAAGGTTGGTTCACCCAGCATCAAGCTAGTACTTTGTAGCCTGTTTTGACTACAGGAAACTTATTAAAAAAATTATATAAAGGTATGTCGTATAAAGAATCATTGTACAGTCAAACCTGCTTTAGTGACCACCTGTATAGAAAGACACTTTTTCTACAAAGACCACATTTTTAGTTTCCTCATTTGAAACATGTACTAAAGAAACTTGTACATGAAGACCACCTGCCTATAAAGACCGCTTTTCTTGTCTCCCTTGGGTGGTCTTTATAGACAGGTTTCACTGTATAATGAAAGGAGCGTACAGACTGGATGACATCATCGTACAAAGAAACATTGTATGAAGAAACTATTTGTGAAGAGGTCAGTTGACAAGACAGCTGGCTAATCACCAGTGTGTGCTCACGATAAGCCCCGCCCAGTTATAGGATTTTGTACGATATGACAGGTAGACTAGGACAAGACCCTGATTCTTTATGAAGTTTTTGTTTGAAATTATGCTCAAACATGCATTTCGCTGTACGATGTTTAGTTATACAGCGTTTCTCTATACAACGTTTCTCTATACAACGTTTCTTTATGCAACATTTCTTTATACAACGTACGGAATAGAAAAAAGTAGTTGCTTCTGAAATGGCGGTATGATGAATTCTTGTACATGTAGTCTGAAGGTAGGTTTAGTCACTCCGCCAAGTCGCCAAACCGACTCCAAACCGACTCCAAACCGACTCCAAACCGACATCAAACTGACTGATTCTTGGCGCTTTGGAGTAAAATACACCTCTTTGTTTGGTGTGCATTCGGTTTGATGTTGGTCTGGTCGGTGTGATTGAGGTATGACACGGCCCATGAGCTACAGGTCAGTTGCCACTGACGATGTGGTGATTGGGTGTTGTGAGGCAAACTGTTGGCTACATGCTGGAGTGACTGTATCTCTAAAAAAAAAAATATATATATATTTTGTCAAATTTCACACACAAATCTTCAAATCTTCAGTACATTTACTTCTGTCACACATTCCTATCAAATAATTTAGAAATATTTGATAATAATAATAAGGAAACCTTCTCTTTGTACTTAAAGATAAAGTAGAGTTATGGACATGCGATTGCATTTAAAAAGAAACTATCCGAGAGTCAGCGATTGATTATATAGTACATAAAAATGGATGCAT
Organism: Mesocentrotus franciscanus; assembly: GCA_037976565.1. Lineage (NCBI taxonomy): Eukaryota > Metazoa > Echinodermata > Echinoidea > Camarodonta > Strongylocentrotidae > Mesocentrotus > Mesocentrotus franciscanus. The sequence goes on from CP137683.1 coordinate 16,232,943, forward strand.
ACTGTGAGGTTTCGGAATCATAAAAAATGATGAGAAATTGACTGAAAATGACTTTATTCACAATGGCATTCTTCTACACTATAAATGAGAATGCTCACATATTGTTTTTCACCATACCCAGAGCTCAACTTTCTTCTTCAAAGCGCAATTCAGTCACGCTAAAACTTGTGCTTGACTAGCTCTCCTGGCTTTAAATTAAATACATGGTCTCACTATTTGGATGGAGCCAAGTTAGCCAAGCCAAGTTAGCCCACAGTTGTTACTCAAGTGGCTACAGTATGTTCTGATGCTGCTATATGGTCGGGGCCATTATTTGTCATAGACTACAGTATGAATCAGAAAAAAACAATAAGTAATTATAATAGTGTCAATTTTTGTCCAGAATCACACGGTATAATAACCGAGTCGCACCGCCAGACCGACTCCACACCGAATCCAAACCGACCAATTGTTGGGTCGGTCTGTCGTCTGTCCGGTGTTCATTTCTTTGGTGTGACAGAGGTATGATACAGGCTAGGCTGATTCCCATGTTTTTGTTAATAATCAAATGAAATGTAGTATTATTAAAGCCATAGAGTTAAAGGTAATACAAAGTTTTGGTAAGGGGTCATGAATTTGGTTCAAATGAACATATTGGAAGCATATGCGATCCTACAATATTCTATGATCGTTGTCGCGGTTGAAATCGAGTCTAAAGTGATGAAATTGTGAATAATAAACTTTGTATGTTGTAAAGCTCCCTCTCAAGATTGATATTACTTTAGCTTCAAAACAATGTTTCTCGATTAAAATCAACAGATTTTCTATTCTCGTTGGAAATTATATATCAAAACTGCATATTCCGAGATTTTTATGGTCGTAGGCGCTATTTGTAATTTATCGGGAGCACCAATAAATTTGATGTTTTAATTTCTCGAAATCCGTAGCGTTTTAGAGCCCAATTGTTTCAAAGTTGCCTATTCTAACACAAGGTTTTCACAATGGTAATGCAAATTTTAAATTTTATAATCCAATCCTGTTGAAATACTACCAAACTTTGTATTACCAATAAGGTCTTTCATGCTCTCAGCTGAAAATATTCCTTTTCTTCTGAAAGATAATTGTAAAATTTAACAGCCTTCCTAAGAAACTGGCTAAAAGTTGCAACAGTTTATCATGCAGTTATTAAAATAGTTCAGTAAAATATTGTAAATATGCAAAAAAAGTAGAATTCAAGTGTTTTATCTATGGAGGCAGCCTTATACGGTATGAAATCATTACAGAATTATGCTGCTAACTTGTGGATAACAATTCGGTATGGATCCTTATTTTTGTACACATTAGGGTGTTTATTACATTTTTGTATGAAACCAAAATTGGACTAAGGTGAAAATGAGTGCAATTTAGACAAATGTTTTTATTTTGAAATCTTGACAAAGGTTTCGATATTTAATGTGATGCAGATTTTATATGTATATAACTATATATCTGTCTATCGAACTTTATTTTTCTCTCTCCATCCCTCTATCTCTCTCTCTTCCACTTTCAGCCGTAAAATTGTGTATTTTGTTTCATTTCTTTTTTGTTTCTGTTGAGTGTATGTGTATTCTGTTTTTCTGTTTAAGTTGTCAGTACCGGTAGTTGAATTCAGTGAACCTACATGCAACAGCCCTGGCTTTTAAGTGGGCTCACTTTTCATTTCCACATTTAATGATTTACAGAACGTTCAGGATTATTTACTTCCATATTACTTCAGAAATGTTCATGTTTTTCAAAATGTATGATGCGTTGTTATTTTGGTATGGAGTATGAATAAAGCAATTAAGCAATGAAATAAAATTTGGGTCCAGGAGTGACAGCATTTTCAAAATGGTAATGCCTATAGTAAAAGTATTACTGTCATCAAGATACATGTATATTGTTTGAAAGTATATTATACATTGTCATGAATGCTTAGTTTCGGTCAAGCTAATTTCTGATTCTGGGTGTTTTTGTTTTTTGTTTTCTTTGTTTAAGACTGTTAAGATTGAAGAGACCCGAAGGTTACAGGGATTCAGTTTGCTCTTCGCCTCCCATGCACAGGTGACGCCAAATATTTAATAATATTTATAATCAGCTGTGTTGAAAGTCATTTGATCGCTATCTTAGTGGCAAAAGCCACTTTCTGAAATAATTATGTAATATAATGTGATACGTATATGATATGATAAAAGTCCGTTTTTGTTTATACTGATTGAATGGTAACGTACATTTATATATATATGATTTTGTATTTTAGCTAATAAAATGACATCGATGGTTATGCAAAGTATATACTATATTCATGTAAAGTTGATGTATTGACTTTATTTTTTTCTCAATTTGTTTAATGGCTGCAGGTCAAATGATAAAAGTTAACCTTTGTAAGGAGTTAAAAAGTGTGAAAGTGTCGAAAGGTGAAAACCAAGTTGATGACAGTTTGAAAGGAATTTAATGGGGAAAAACAGATACGCCGACATGATTTCCATCTTCTTCTTTCACTAGTTCTTCTTCTACTTCTTCTTTTTCTTCTTCTTCTTCTTCTACTACTTCTTTGCATTGACGACTTTCGTCAATGCCTTGTTTCCGTTCGCGTTCTGAATTCTTCTTCTTCCCCAAAATCCAATACGTTTGCACGCAGTGCTTGTGACCCCTATTCTCCTGCCCGATTCCTTTCAAACTTCGTAGGCATAATCTCCGGCATCCAGTCAAAGTCATCGGACTCTTCGTTTTCTGAAATCACTCATGCGTAACCGTCCAGGTGCCATTTTGTCTGATTTTGGTCTGTTTGAAGGCCTTCCTTTCTCCCTTCGCACGGTATCTTCATTATCCTAGATTCTACAGACTTCTAACAAATTCATCTACTTAGTCCAAAAGATGTTTTTTTTCATCTGCGACGTATAACCTGGCCTTCAAAAAGCCATCTTCATACTCTAAATTCGAATCCGAAATCTTCTTCGTCAAAAGTCGCCAAAAAACCTAAATCTGCAATAACTTTCTCTTGTTAATTTCTATTTGATTCAAAGTTTTACAGTATCTTCATCTTGTCATTGCACACGCCCCTGGTGAATTTCATGCACCACTGGTCACGTGTGATATAAATAGCACCCTCTACTGAAAATGGCTTTCTTTCTGTGGCCCGCGTAGCTCCATCGTGCCTGGCCAAACTCGTACCCTCCTATGGATTTAGATACTTCAAGATAGGCCCTTTCCAGCCAAATAAAAAGATCCATACCCTATCGCTTACCGACTTTGCGAAAATTGCCCTCCAAATTCGCAGTGTTCAAGAAAATTGCGAAATAACTTAAACTTGCTCTAAAATCGCGACTACTTCTACCTAGGCCAATGAAACTTAGCAGACATTTGCATCCATACACGTGACAATCACTGTCTGCCAAGTTTGGTAAAATTTGATGACGTCATCGCGAAGTGATCACCCAAAATGATGAATTTACTATGCAATACATAACAATGCGTTTCATGCTTGCAGTACATTTCGCGATGACAATGATGTCAGAATGAAAGCAATGAAATGCCCTTTCTGCCTTTCAAATGATACCAAAAACATTTGGAGTAAATCGCATTTGAACAAGGGCCACATGCAATACGGATTCCGCCAAAGATGAAAAAAAGGCTCTAGAAAAAGATTCCATGGCGCTTTGGGGTAATTCATGGCATCCATGCTAAACTCTTGCAAAACTGGTAAGGAATAAGATACGGGTGGATGCCACGCGCATTTTTTACAAAAAAAATGTCACCTTTGGCTTAAAATTTGAAAGAATGTCAAAAATCATGATTTCAATATTTTTGACCGATTATGAATTATCTGATAAAGAAATTTCAAGTGATATAGTTTTCATCATAAGTTTGAAGTAATAAGTTACCTGTTTAATATACATTTGGTGTTGAATATTACCCACAATATCTGAATATCATATGTATGGCGCATGAAACATATAAATGTGATTTACTCAGAATATGGGGTTTATTAAAATTAAAAGACGAGCAATCCTGAAACCTTGATTAGGTTCCTTATATGAACTAGCGGGGTAGTGAGCAAAAACAAAATATTTTTAATATTTTTGAAAATTGGAAAATCGTGATTTTTCGCTCAGTGGGGGGTGAGTGAGCACATTTTTTTAAACCACCACCACCCCTTTTGAGCGCCAGGAGGGGCCGATCTTCTTCTTTTTTACAAAAAGGGTGTTTTTACCTGTTTTTTTCTTCTAGGAGAGGGGCCCGGGCCCCACGGATCCCCCCTCCCCCGGATCCGCCACTGGTATGTAGTCAGTCTTCGATAAGGCCATAGGTAAATTTTGTAGGACAATTAGGACACCTACATTTTCCCTTAATTTTAAGAGTGACTTTTTTCCGTAAATGTTGTGCCTATTATTTTGTTTGGTTGAAAACTTTCATATTTGGTAATATTATGCTTTTCTTTTATGTCACTGTAAAACTACTGTAGTTCACAGTGTCTCGCCTTAAAGGTACTATGTCCCATTTGCAGGCCAAAAAATAAAAAGGTTAAATTCCAACGGCATTTGAAAGACAATACTAATTTAGAACTTCCCTAAAAAAGGGGCTTGAAAATGTCTTTAAGTGGGAAAATAACGACTATTAGTTGTCGAATCGACTTAGGAGCTATAGAGCCAGTAAGTAATAGTCTGATTTTTCAGACCATTGTACCGAATGGTCGTACGTTTTATGCTGCGCAAAGATTCAATCAGTTTAATTTTGGCCATTACAAGAAGTGGGTTATTGATGTAGACAAATGCTCATGTACCCTTTACAGCTCATTTTATGTATGTTATTACCAAAGATGAAAAAAGCCAGTCAGTCACTCAATAGTGTCTGACAGTGAAGTCTAGCAAGTAAACGGGTTTCCTTGCATAATTTGAATATTAGGACACTGCTAACGTTTAAATTTCACAGATAGGACATACATGACATATTCATAATTCCTGCAAAGTTCTACAGAATTTGATGTTGGCTGCAAAAGGGACATAGTATCTTTAAGGACAGATTTCGAATGCTAAATTCAACACCCCTCTGGTGAAAGAGAATGGCCTTTGTACACTTTTGTGAGCTCAATGTGAGCTCAGTCAAACCTATACTATATCCTGAAATATTTATCGTTTTGTCAATTTCAAGATTGTTTTTTTTTTTGTGTGTTTCAGAAATGTATCTTGATAAATTACAAAACACACAAGATCAAGAAAGAGCAATAAAAGACACGATTGGTTGTGTTATAGAGCAATTTATGAAAATAAGTATTTTGTAAACAAATGTATGCAAAATATCAATTTTAGTTAAATTTTTGGCCCAAAATGTGACTATGAAATGTTGTGTGACTCGAAAAGGATTGTCCAATTTCGCAAACTTGGTCTCCAAAGTTGCGAGACACTTAAAAGGAAAATGTAACGAAAGGGCAAGTCGCGATCTGTAGCAGGTTCGGGGCTGTTGTGGATTTTGTACAGTGCGGGGTGGGGGGGGGGGAGGTCAAAATGCCCCTCAGGCAGAATAGAGTCAAAGACTATCTGAGAGTTTGCGTCATATCACCATTATTGAACCAATATAATAACCGCGCCAATCTTCACACGTTGAATAGTGGAAAGCACCCAATTACCCGATAATATAGACATCTGGTTGGGATCCCTTTGTTGCTTGAAGGCCAGCAATCCTTTGTGCGTGAACATGGGAAGAAGCACACAGCAAGGAAATAACAATAATACAAAAGCAAACCACACGTGTTTTCATTGTCGCTTACAAAAGTGAGTACAACTTTTCGTTCATGTCCACATTTCAATAAAAAATTCTTCTTGACATTGCACTTTCATAACAAACAAAAAAACAGGTTTAAAGGCATTATTACCTTTTCCATCAAGACTTTCAAGAAAAAATGATAGATTCATGCGAAATGATCTAGAAATGAATTTGTGTTTTTTTTAAAGAAACTAAACTAGAGAAAAAATAGATGCAAGTCGCTTGCAGATATTTATTCCCGAATATTAGAATACGATTAAAGTTATTCTCAATCTTATACCTTATTCTTTACCACGACATTGTGTTAACATATATTGGACGAGAGATAAATTTATTTTGACCTGTTTATAAGGTAAAAAGTAACATCTTCAAAGAATAGGGAAAACTGACCAAAAAATAGAAGGTAATTCCAATTTCTAATCCCATCAAATGAGATTGATGTCAACAATTTGATAATTTAGAGTGTTTTATCCCAAATAATTTGGTTTCATTTTTGTGTGGTATGTGTTCACACTTGGATGAACAGGAGACATTGTTTAAGAGAGTGCAAACATCGACTTGCGCCAAAGTGATGCCTAGGCCTATGTGATGTTTGAATAAAACAATTGGGATTTGGGTATTACTTCGGTCTTTGCAGATCCAAATAACATCCCTAACAAAATTAATCATGCCACACATATCAAAACACAAACAGAGTCACACTCAGTCAGTCACACACACACCCCACACTCCCACACACGCACACACACTCACGCACACACACACACACAGACGCACACTTCCGCGCACTCACACACTCAGATAAATACACGCAGCCAAGTCATTATTACGTAATGAACATTTCTGTAAAATCGCAAATTTCCCATTTAATATCAAAATGGAATTTAAATTCAATCATAATGCCATAATGAAAGTTTGGTGCATTAACATCACAATGAATTATTTCTCCCAAAGGACTCAGTCAGTCTGCATCTAAATGTGCTATGTGAGTGTGGGTGTGTTTGTGTGTGTGTGTAACTTTGCTTATTATTTTTATTTGTGTGTTTCGGAGGAAAAACCGCACCTCACTTTTTTTCAAGTGTAAAAAAAAAAAAATTTGGGGCTAAAGGGTGAAAAAAACCGACCTTAAAAATTTTCCCCACTGAACAAAATATCGGTCGGTATAATTTTCCAATTTCCGGGACAAAAAAAAAGTGCTCTTAAAGAATAGATAAGTTGCAGTACTTGACTTGGCTGTCCCTTACCTGGATGTCAGCCAGACCATTTTCCCCATCAGCCCCCCACTTGATTACCCCCTGCATTCATTTCCTGTACAATCGCTCCATATGGGGGTAAACTGAAGGAGAATATATTCCTTATTTTACCATATTTATTTACTAATATCACACATAACAAAGGAAAATTTAGACCTTGGACTAACGAAATTTTATACACATTGTTGGGTGTAATTTTGTTCGTAGAATACGGGCCGTACAGGCCCTTAAGCCTCGTTCTGATATGACACTGTAAACCGCAGTAGGTTTTTTCACACGTTAAAAGAATCGCGGTGGTTAATTGCGGTGGTTACAGTGACACATCGGTATCTGGTCATTGTCATTCGTGGATACCAAAATTCCGGGCTGTGTAAATAATCAATATTTTTGCTGAGATGAGATTAATATTTTTTGAACGGGGAAATTAGTTACTATATGTGATCAGCGAGTCGATTATTTTTCAATTATCATTTAACAGAGGCGACCAAGCTCGGTATTGTACCAATTGGGCATTTTTGTGCTGAAGCATTTTAAAATGGCTTTTCAGATCCTGCAAATGTTTTCCCGTCGACTTACCTCAGCGTTGGCTTATAAAGATGGACGCTTCTCTTTGGCAGTATTGGCATTGTCTGTTTGTATTTTATTCTGGATAAACTTAGATTATTTGAAAAACTTATCCACCGTGAAAGAAAAGCCCGTCTCCGAAGCAATCACGGTCACGAGTGATGTCAGGAAATCAGCAAAAGTCGATGAGCCCCCTCCGTTTATTATTCTCATGGCACAATGGCGTTTCGGGTCAACTCTACTTGGAGAGATTTTCAACCAGAATCTAGAACTCTTCTACATCTTCGAATCACTCTTTCCAACTACAAAATTAAGGAAATTAAAGAATGTAACGCAGAACACTCCGGAAAGCAAAGAAATTGCCAGAGATATACTTCGTGGTTTCGCCAAGTGCGCTTTCAAAACGGACTATGTGAAGATTTTACGTCATTGGGGTGGTTCTGGCAAGAACAAAGGACTCTGTTTGAACAGTAGATCTTGCAGAATGCACTCAGCAAGCGTTTTCGGGAACTTTTGCAAAGAGTTTAAAGGTAGGCTAGCCACGAAGGTCATCCACGCTGATCTAGACCTTCTGAAGCCGCTGGTGGTTGAGGACGGTATCAATCTCAAAATTATCCACCTCGTTCGTGATCCCCGTGGAGCTACGGCGTCAAGAATGCACTACCTCAATATACTTTATCGGAAATATGTGGCACAGGCACAGCCTTTCTTCCCGTACTTGGGCCACCTTAAGCCGCTTGGTCTCCTTGATGATATTCCCAGTACATGCTCCCCATTCAAGAGATTAACGATAACAACCCTACGGTTCGAGGCTTGTGCCACTGGATCAGGAGAACACGAAGATATCTTCCGACCCCTTCCTCCATGGTTACAAGGACGATACCATCTTGTTAAGTATGAGGACTTCGCCAAAGCCCCTTTGACAGGTGCCAAAAAGATTTACGACTTTATCGGGATGCCACTCACGCCTGAACTCAAGAAGTTTGTCTACGACACGACTCATCCAAACTCCAGTGACACATCTTTATTTTCTACTTCAAAGGATGCGCAAAAAACAGCCAATAAGTGGATGAAGTACTTGACAGTCATGGAAAAGAGACAAATCGTAAAAGAGTGCCTGGATGTCCTGCAACTCCTGGGCTACGAACCAAATAGCACCAGGATACTTCCACAGAGTTGATGGTCAACTTCACTAGGAAACAGGGTAAAGAGTATTGTTCAACAAAGAGCAAAGGATCGAAGTTAGGAAAGGAGGATGTAAGATGGAAAATGGGATTTCAAGAACAAATATTGATATTACTTGAGATATTACTTGAGTACATTTCCTCGCTAGTCTCACTCTTTGGGTTAATTTTACGAAGCGAATTGCATTGTCACTACGAATTTAGCTAAATGAACTAGTCGGCAATGGGCAAAGCGCCAAAGCTCTGAAGGAGAATGTAAGGGGGACTTTAAAAACGTATTTTGATATTACTGATATTACATGAGTATTCAAAACCCTTTTGCATCCAAGCCAATTTATCTCTTCCAAAATGCATTGGATATAGCGCCTTTACCTTGCAGTAATAAAGCGCTGCACACATATCTTCACATATTTGGGCTTCTTAGCATCAGAGGCGGCGCTCCCCGGGGAGGGGGAGGGGCAAGGGGGCACCGTACCCCTAATTTCATAAGAACGAACTGTGCTCCTTTTATAATATAATCGTGCTTGTTTTCAATGCTATCAAATGGCTTTTCTCTATGTAAGTCATTTTAATATAAAGAGTGTGCGATTTTTACACTAAACGTTTACCTCTTTGAACTAGCATGACATAATTATCATTATACCCAACTGCTAAAAATAGCATCTTGCTACCTCTCAACTTTCAAACACCATGGGGGTGTTTCACAGAGACTAAGATCGACTTTAAGTTGGACTTAAGTATAACGGGCCGTTCGTGCCATTGTTTGCTCTCACCATTATGATCTTTAGATAATATTTTTTCCTTCAATAATGAATTATCAAAAAATGTAAGTTTTGTAGATTTTTACCATGATTTGTACGTCCCTTGAGAGACCAATGCCAGTAAATAATGATAGCAAACAATGGCATGAACGGCCTGCTATACTTAAGTCCAACTTAAAGTCGATCTTAGTCTTTGTGAAACACCCCCATGTCCTTTTGACTTTCATATAATAACAAGCTGCCCTTCGCTCAAGAATATAAAGGTTCAACCAATAAAGGGATATCAAACCCAAGGCAACTGCATTCATGTTACCAAATGTCATCCATGTTAAAAAGGGACATGATTACCCTACGTGTTATGACATGACGTTTTTATCATCCCTCATCTCCCCCGAAACAATAGATTTCTCATTACCTCCTCATCAAGTGCCGCTAATTCAACGCGATTAAGAACATTTTTTCCCCTCTAAATTGCCCGAAACTTGCTTGCTACGCTCGCTTGCATTTATAGTACACCTTTCTCATTTAGTAATATTTTTAAAGGTCTTATTCATTCTTTCATTATTCGATTGTACTTAAAACCCAACCAGGAATGATGCTTTCAACTAAATAATGAGAACTAATCGGTCGCAATGCAACGTCACAATTTTTAAAATTTTTGCTCGCTCGCTTCGCTCGTTCAAAACTGAATCTTCAGAAAATCACACACAACTGCAAAGTATGGTGCGGAAGTAGTATCTTGGATCACGTATAGAGAAAATGTTGAAGATCATCCCTGATACAATGTAGGGGAAAAACAATATCTACAACTTTTTTTTTTGGGGGGGGGGGTGGGAGTGGGTTCGCTTTGAGGTTACCATTTATAGGTCCCCCTTTTTTCAAGAAAGAGTCCTTTTTTGTTGGTGCACCCCCACTTTGAACGACGCCCCGCCGCTCCTGGGTGGTATCACTCATGCACTATAATAACAGCATCTATTTGGTATCATGTGAAAGAGGATAAAGTCATCTTTCAAAATAACACGAATTTATCAGGACATATCTTTGTCTAGCAATAAATTAAAGGGAAAGTCGGGTTTGTTTTAACTATACAAACTGTATAGGTACAGTACGTAATGTACTTTAAAAGACGATATCTTTTAAACGTTGTTTCGTGACATAGCTACGCCAAGCCATTGCGCCACGTATTCTTTTGGTCAGGCTTATGATTTCACATATATGAGTCAGTATTGGGTCAGCTGTTTGCTATTTGTAGTTGAAATAAAACAATTGTGACTTTGTGTAATTCCCTGTGTGTTGCAAAATCTAAAGATTTTGGGGCGAGGGGCCCAGCCCCCGGCCCCAAAAAATAAATAATAATAATTATAAAAAATTATTAAAAAATACAAAAATACTCACGAATTTGGCACCAACAAAAATTAGTTCTCTCCCCCCCCCCACCGCTTTTTCACCGGCTGGCTGAGTCGCCGCTAAATATTTCCTCAAAAATTTACTGGCATTGGTCTCTCAAGGGACGTACAAATCATGGTCACAAATCTACAGAATTTACATTTTTTTGATAATTCATTATTGAAGGAAAAAATATTATCTAAAGATCATAATGGTGAAAGCAAACAGTGGCATGAACGGCCTGCCATAGTTAAGTGCAACTTAAAGTCGATCTTGGTCTTTGTGAAACACTCCATTACTTTTTGTTTAATTTGGCATCGTTAGATATTGATTCTTGTGTCACCCGCGTTCCAACGAGGCAACCATACTCTGGTGTTACGGTAAACCTTCTTTGTAAATATTGGTCCTTATGTTGAATATAGTTTATCGATTTACGACAATTTCGTTGTATGAAATAAAACAGCAGCTTTGAAAATTAGTAATATCTGTCCACTCTGTTATTTAAGCATTCTCATGGAGTCGCGTGTAGCCCTCGTGTCTGGCACATTGCATAATACAGTCTATCATGCTGCTTGGATAAACTGGAAACTTAAGGGTTTTGATATGAACAAAAACGCGAATGTGAAGGCTTCTGCTGCGTATACGCAGCAGAAGCATTCACATTGGCGCTTCCCTGCTGAGCATAACATTTTCATTATGACGTCTAGAATGTTACGGTCATCAGTCACAAGTCATGTACGCCTTCGTTAAAGTCCATCTGGTACCATATTAAAACACTCCTGTTTATTATGAAGACAAGTTTAAGCTATTTTGTCCCATACGTTACCAATCTAAGGTTTGGTATATATTATTACTGTTTGAAGCTAATAGCCCTTCTAGAGCTTGAATCAGACAAAACATCGAATGAAATGATACGTATGATGTTAAGATAATATGTGAAATTATCTTAACAATGCCATTAATAAAATTCTATGATACAATTGGTAAGGTATGGGACATACTTTGGACGTGCCTATGAGCACTGTAGAGGCTAATTATTGACCAATCGATACATGCATGGTTTCTTTGATGATCTACTTGGACCTTACTTGGAGCTTTTAATAAAACTTATGCCCATTGCACGCGTAACGTCTTTTTCGATTGTGTTGAAACCTATGCGGTAATCGAGCCTATGGAAGGCCTCGCTTAAAACAGGGCTCGCACGGAATTCAAGTCCGACTTGGGTTCCGTGCGCGCCCTATACGCGGTGTTTAATGTTTTTCTTTATTTTTGTCATTCTCCTTATATTAACCGTTTGACTATAGAATGCCAGTTACAGTTCTTTAAGATTGATTTCATAGGTTCTGGCTATACACAAATGATTTTTTTTTTCTTCAGGTTATCGGTACATTTTAAGCCCGGCGTTTGATTTACAATTTAGTAGGATACGGACCTAAGAGTTTTTACGCAGTCATTTTATTTCTTACCAGGGGGGTGTTTCACAAAGACTAAGATCGACTTTAAGTTGGACTTAACTATGGCAGGCCGTTCATACCACTAATTCCTCTAGGCTCTACCCATTCCTGGCATTGGTTTCTCAAGGGACGTACAAATCGTGGTCGCAAAATATCTTTTTGATAGTTCATTATTGAAGGAAAAAATATTATCTAAAGATCATAACTGAGAGACCAATGATGAGAGCAACCAGTGGCATGAACGGCCTGCCATAGTTAAGTCCAACTTAAAGTCGATATTAGTCTTTGTGAAACACCCCCAGGACGTGTACATTTCCATCTCCTGCTGGAAAAAGCACCTCTCTGTCGGTATCAGAACATATATTTGCAGGTGATTTTTTTTTCTCCCATTTTTTTAAAAAGAAAAATAACTTTATCAACATTCAGAGCTAAGAAGAAAAAAAATCTATAAACAAAACGATAAACAGAGATCACTCACGAAATGTCAATCTGAGATACTTTATTCTCTTTATTTACGGTCGGAATGATTTGATTACAAAAAAAGAAAAACATTGAACAAACGTAATGGCAAATCTTCTATAAGCGACAGTCTTTCGAAGAAAAAGAAATTTCAATACTTCGCTTTACATCTCACAATATACATAGGGTTATATTTTTTAAGTAATCATTAATTCATTCATATATAATCTAATTTGTAATATGCAGTGCAAATTCTCTTTTTCCTTTATAGTTTCGTTTCCTGATGATTCTGCTTTTTAATGAGTCGGTTTTATTTTATTTTCTCTTTATTATATATATTGTATTAAAGTCATTTAACAGACTACTGTAGTCATAATACACCACAAAACATCAACAATTATTTCGTATAGGCTGTGCTTACATCTTCCCAAACGAATTATATTAATACTAATAATTGTGTTTACCCAGTGAAGCCTCATCAACTTCAGTGCTGTTCTTCTCGAGAGCCCTGCAATTATTATTACCCCTTTGATTACTAGGTACTCATTCACACCAGAGTGGAGAGTGGAAAATGTGGATTAATGTCTTGCCAAAGGACGTTAGTACCGGGCTTGGATTTGAATCCTTAACCCAAGGACCAAGAGTCAAGAAAATGAACCACTCTACCATGACACCTCCACAAATTAAAGTGAAGAACATGCAATCAAAATACTACGAACGTAATCGTTAGTTGTCTATTGGGTCTTTTCTCGATTCTTAGACTTAAAAACTTAAACTGTTTGGTCCTTGTTCTACTAATTCTGTAAAACCCGACCCTGGGTCAAAAATCACACTTAACAAAAGAAAAACTTAGACCTCAGACTAATTTCCTTGGTCAAACCCGACTTTTAACAATAGCCAGAACCCAGTTGTCGAGTTTAGATTTTAGTAGATTACGAGCGTTCGTCTTTCTTTACAAATTCTTGCACGCTCTTAACTTGAATTGATGCAGCATAAAACAGATAATCCCAATGTAAAAGAACATTAGAGAATGTTTGCAGGCAGTTTTAATCAGTTTATTTGCATGACAGGGATTAACATATGATATATGTGAAAACCACACTGTACCAGCTGTAGCAGTATATGGTCCCGTATATAACTCGCTGCGCTGTTGGTTCCACCAAAGTGGGTTACGCACTGTTGGCAAGTTGACCCGGGGAGTGTTTTACAAAGACTAAGATCGACTTTAAGTTGGACTTAACTCTGGCAGGCAGTTCATGCCACTGTTTGCTCTCACCATTTACTGGCATTGGTCTCTCAAGGGACGTACACATTATGGTCTCAAATCTACAGAATTTACATTTTTTGATGATTCATTATTAAAGGAAAAAATATTATCTAAAGATCATAATGGTGAGAGCAACCAGTGGCATGAATGGCCTGCAATAGTTGAGTCCAACTTAAAGTCGATCTTAGTCTTTGTGAAACACCCCCAGGAGATGGCGTTGTGCAATGAACAGTACCAGAGCCCTTAATGTATTAAGGGCTCTGAACAGTACGCTAGGGCAGATATTTCATCAATTCGGTATCGCTTTAAACGATGTATTTCAAAAATAATAATACTATTTGAGGGCACACTTTAATACATATGTATTTATTTTTTATTTTTTTATTAAAAAAAAAAAAATCAAATTCAGGAAAATAATTGTGTTCCTATAATCATGATAATACAACTCAAGCAAAAGTGTGATATGTTTCGAGTGAAACCGAGAGGAAGAGAGGTAACGAAATACATATAGGATACAAATAAGAGAAAAAGAAGGGTGGAAGAGAGAAGATATGTATGGGTGGGGTGGCGATATTATGTTGTGTTTGATCGCTCCGCATTGAGAGCCAAATATCGATCAGTCACACCAATCACGTGACAAAATGAGTATCGTTTCTAAGCAACGGCACGAAGTAACGGATGCAGTCCTGAACAACGTATAGATTGGCATTTTACGTCAGAATACAACCATGAATTATGCATTTTAGGAAATTGAATTAGAGTCCCGACGTGGCACTAATGTCCTTTGGCAAGACATTAATCTACAATTGCTACTCTCCACCCAGGTGTTAAATCTTTACCGGTAGGAAGGAATTCATTGATTACTGTGAGTACCGAAATCGGTAGCCCAGGAGAGCTGGGATAATATTGGAGCGCCTCGAGCACCTTGCGTGGTCGATAAGTGCGCTTTGAAAATGTCCAATAATGTTATTATTATATTAGAATGTATGACATTCCTATAAAAAAAAACATATGAGCAAATATAAAGGCTATAATCCATGAACAGCTTTCAAGTTCAAGTTTCAAGTTTTAAGTTTTTATTTCCATTTTCAACAAGAAAAATACAAATTTAATATGTACAATAAATAAATTACAAACAACATTTGACAAAGTATACAAAAGTAATTATACAAGTGTACGTATTATTTTTCTTACATAACAAAATACATTATTTATATCATTCTTAATTAAGTTACAAGGAATTATATACATTATAATAATTATAAGATAATCATATCATACATCAAAATCAAGAAGAAGAAAAAAAATGATGCTGTATATTTATATGTCAAGTGAAAATGGAGGGATCCACTAAAAAGCATAGCTTGTAGAGTGTGGACCCCTCAACAAATAATGTTATAACAAATTAACACAAAAATAAAAACATTTAAAAAAAGGTATCAACATATAAGACGCAGTGTGCAAGCACAAGGGTAGAAGTATGAACTACATAGACAAGATTATACAAAAGAAAAGGGGTGCGCGGGCGTGGAACGCATGACTGAAGGACAGTGTATATAATTTTTAAAAAAATAGGAAGTATATATACGTAGGAATTAGGAGCATGATGAGAGAGGCTGAACGCGCAATTTTAATTACAAGCCTGTCAGTTATAAAAGTAATCATTTGCTTCTTGCACCCATATGCTTAAGCACGAATAGAAATTGCTTGTTTCAATAAAAAGAAGTCGCTGTCAACATGAACATGACGGGAACATGATCAAGCATTTTTGCTTGTTTACATTTTCAATAATATCTGGTAGCTTGGCTGTTACTTGACTTTAATTTGACACCGAAGATCAAAAGTTATTTTACATTGTAAGAGTGTCGTATTTTCTTTTGAGGCTTTTCAATAGCTTACACTCTCTTCTATTACAGGATTTTCATCATCAAGTATTTGCTTTTTTCTTCGTTCAAGATCCTGTCATGTGAGCTTATGCTTTCATTGGAATGTTTAAGATCACCTGTTACTTATGTCCTCCTTTTATATTTTCCCTTATGTTCCACTCCACAGAAGTGGATGTAAGTTTGCCTATGAAATTGCAAGGTTTTAGCCATGTTATGACGCAAGTGTGGAATGTGTTTAGGGATGAACAACAACAAACAAACAAAATCGGACGACCGGGCTTACCATTGTCATGGTTGCCCACGTTGAAATGTCTCATCACATATATGGATGAATAGAGCTGTTGATCGCACAATAACCGTTTGCTTAGGTTTATAACAATAACAATAACAATTGCTATTTCTTGTGTAGCCCCAAAACAAACTAGCAAATCAGTGATTATGTTTGAAAGTTACTTTTTATCTCAATACAAGAATTTTTAAGTTTGTCAGCTACAGCCATTGTCAGCAATGTGACTCGGTTTGATCTTTCTGACGTAATTTCCAATGATCGGGTCATAGAAATTCATAAATTTGTAGCCTCCCCCACCCTTGTGTTTGTTAAGAGAAGATCTGGGACCCGTTTTACAAAGCCTTTTGTCAATGACAAGTGACAAAAATCAGTGACAAATCTGCTGATAACCAATCAGGAGCAAGGATTTTACTAGCTTATAACTCAAACTGTCATTTGTCACTGATGACAAGTTTTGTGAAATGGGGCCCTGAAGGCCCTATAATGATCTTTGGTTAATTTGATATTGACATATTTTCTCCTCCGAACCCGTGAACATGCATTTTCACAATTAATTATAAACAAGCTAATAAAAAAAATGGTAAGAATAAAAATAGTTAACATCAATCTAATCACTTATGTGCATCTCAAGAACACAAAATATTGTTTATGCAGTAGGACGTGGAACTCAAGTCCGTAAAAATAATACCAATACAATAATTTCAATGTATGAATTCTTATCGAATTCCACTTATTACCATTCCGTAACCATGGCATTATCATATGAAAACTGTGGGAAAATTTGACCTTTATGTGAGTATTTATTGTTAGATTTTGTCACTCAGTTTCATATCGCTTTCAACGTGTTTTATTGATTTGTTTCTAGCATTATGATTCTATTTTGGTAGTTTTTAATCAATGCCATGCCAATTTCGACGTTCCGTTCCATGTAAATCGTACTTCATTTCAATCACTTTGATATTTTGGTAATTAAAATTGTAATCAAAGTCGATGCTCTTGAAAAAGGATTAAGGCAAATCTTGATGTAATTTTATTAAGTGGAATGGTCGAAATGATTTATTCTGTTGTCCACATTCACACGTATTTACCCTTGTGTACGTGGAGATAACGTTCAATTTAGTCAGCAAAATTGTAGGATTAAGATTGAAAACAAAGATCTTCCAAGTTTGAATATACGGTTTTACACAGATCGATATGTATTTTGTCCCCTTATATTTGGGATGTGCGTACGTGAGTGTATGTATGTTCATTTTATCGTATTTGCCTTTTAGTCGAAAATGAACACACGTTTGATAGTCGAAGAAAACAAACTATAAATTAATGTTCATCCAAAACAATATTAAAATCAAGAAGTGTTTACAATTGAATCTAAAAATTGTCAATCTTCAAGATGCGCGAATCGGTTTACACCAAGCAGGGAATGGGATCCAGTCATTGTATTCAAACACTTTGTCGATCTGCAGAGGTTCTCCCAGTTCCCTGGACCAAATGCAACTCTTAGACAATAGCGTTGACATAGACCTTGCCCTTCGTGGTCAGATTGTAGTCCTTTCCAAACAGGGATGACCTGACAGTCCTGGACCCGAAGAACAGGTCTTTGACAGCCAGTCTGAATTCCGGGTAGTGGATGGCGTATATGAGCGGGTTGGCACACGTGTTGAAGTACGCCATCACGACAAGGACATGATAGACCGGGCTGTAGAGGTAGGACCGATCCACCCATCTCATATTGTAGGCCAAAAGAGCGACGCTATCCGCTGCCCAACAGACGATGAAAATGATGATGACCACGAACATAAGCTTGATAACCTTGTTCCGAGCGACCAGAAGCCTGTCTGATGGACCAGAAACTTTGCCGCTATTCTGGACGCCCTTTTGGAGCTTGTAGAGCCTGGACCGCAAGCGGAGGCTGCGTGCGATGAGAGAGTAAGACACGAGCATGATGAGGGTGGGAATGATGAATAGGACCAGGAACACCATGATTCCAGAAAATGTCTGAACGCCCTGGACGTTATATTTATGCATACATTTCCCATGCTCGCTGTCGACCCAGGTTGTTCCAAAAGTGCGACTGTTTATCGCGATCGCTGCTAGCCCGATAATAACAAACCAAACTATTATCTTTCTAGGTGTAACCCAATGCTTGAATTGGAACGGGTAGACCACAGCGATATAGCGTTCTATTGCGATAGCGGTTAGAGTGAACACAGAACAGCTTATCGATATCCACAAGAAGATGGATGAATATATCAGTTTGCATGCAATCTCGCCCAAGATAGTATCGGGAACGCCCGATAGCTTCGGTTGAGGAATCATAAAGATCGAGGTGATGAAATCGGCGGCTGCGAGACCACCGATTAAAATATCAGTAGGTTTCCGGTATGATCGACGCTGGAATAAAACAAGAAGGACTAAAAGATTACCCGAGATACCCAAGATAGCCAAAACTAATTGGATAATTATCCACCAGGACCACGTGATCGGTGTCCACGACCAATCAGAAGTATTGGTTGAATTCACGTGATCTATGTCCGAAGAAATCTGTATAGATTCGGAGTATTGCTCCATTGCGGCTATGTTACGATTATGATTTTATTCAATCTGCTCTGCACTCGGAAAATCCTGTCCTTTTCGGCAACAATTTTTACGAACTCTCGAGTGCCCTACAAGTCAATCCTCAAAGTATTTGATGGTGCGCTGCGTCCTGGCCTTTACATAGCGCTCCACATTCTGCTGGCCGTGTAAACGGGCCCCTAGATACTGATAATCCCCTTCAAAAACACTAGTTGAGCAAGCATCACACTAGACATGCTAGAGATCCATATTTTCTAAAAAGCAGATAGTTCTTCAAGAAGTTCAGTATTTCTTGAACTGCTGCCCAGGTAGAGTACTAGTAGTCTTGAGACTGGTGGACAGCAGGTTGTTTCAAAACTACACGTGAACAGTAAAAGTCTTAATACTCGAATGGCGTCGTCTCAACAATAGAACTTGTACTAGTCAGACCTTTGTGACACCTTCCCTTTCGGTCGATTCGAATTCGCTTTCCTGCACCTGGTGGAATGAAAAGGCATAAGTTAAATGTATAGATTCCTTACACAAACATATCATATTTCAGAATACACCCCTGAACCTTTTAGATAGAAATGCAAATATAACGAAGACATACTTCGCAAATGAAATTATACCGTTGACGAAAGGATGTTTGGGTTTATGTGCTTGTATGTACGCTATATTTACCCCCCGCATTAATACAAGCACTGAGAGAGAAAATAATCTGCAAGCCACACCAGGGGGGTGTTTCACAAAGACTAAGATCGACTTTAAGTTGGACTTAAGTATGGCGGGCCATTCATGCCATTGGTTGCTATCCCCATTGGTCTCTAAATTATAATCTTTAGATAATATTTTTTCCTTCAATAATGAACTATCAAAAAATGTAAATTCTGTAGATTTGAGACCACGATTTGTACGTCCCTTGAAAGACAAATGCCAGTAAATGGTAAGAGCAAAAGTGGCATGAACGGCCTGTTATACTTAAGTCCAACTTAAAGTCGATCTTAGTCTTTGAAAACCCCCAGGTGAGTAAATTGTATGGAGTCATCTGTGAAGAAGGGCTTTGGGGAGAAAAATGATGACTTTTTGTACTATGACTATTGACGTAACGGCGCAACATTCATGCACTGTTTAACTATAGCATTGATTATTTCATCTTTGTCATATGCGTACTATGTAGAAGCGAAAAGAGAGCAAACACCTTTTGGAAAGAGGAAAAGCTAAATTTCTTACTAGTACATGCGTTCTTCGGCTTTACATCAATATTCTTGTTATATCTATCAATTAACGACACTCCTGCAAAAGGGGGTGGGGGGTTCCAAATTTTAAACGGTTGCTTTTAACTCTGTTGATTACGATTACAGAGATAGTAATGCTCTTAATCCATTGTGATTATAATAATATGTGACGACGATGGTGATGATGTTGATAATGGTATAATTACAACTAGGCCTATAACTGTAACAGCAACATATGATATTCATATAACAACAAAACAGACAACAACAAAAAACAGTTATTGGATTACTGTCATATCATTTTTTTTTACCTCAGCCAAAAGTTGGGGTGATTGTACGTGCCCCCTTTGAGGGGGGGGGGTATATTCCCTTTATCCCTCGGATCTACGCAAATGCAAAAATGCGATTTTATCGCATGTTGTATAATGTAATTTTATGTTTTAGCGATTCGTTTTACAAATGTGTTTTCTGGCAACGTTTTATCCGCGCAAATTCTGATTGACAATACACCATTCAGCCTCAAGTGTTTCAATTCTCGATACCCTCAAGTGTCCTTGCTCCGTCTGAAAAGTCAATACGTCTGGGGTACAGATACAAGGTGAACAAATGTCCATCACAGATCTTCTTTAAGTACTCAACCTTAGTGTCCATGAATAAATAGTGTGAGAAAGATGAAATAACGATTTTATTCAATCATCATAAGAGTTCCCTGAAACTTGAAACCAATTTCATTTCAAAGTCTGCTCTGAAACGAAAATTATGAGGTGTCAAGGAATCGATGATTAACTTCTTGCTTTTTCTTCAATCACTGTTTAGTCCATATTAGCAATGCTATAATACACCTCAGCATTTTTGCCCCTCAAGTTTCGTCGATAATGCCTGACTTCATCCTGAAATTCGCAGAATTAGCAATGAAGGCATTTTTTAAGGACCACCCTGTATGTTTTCACTAATATTTGAATTGATGGCTAATATTAGTGCTCCTAAAAAGGGAATTGAATGATTGATTTTTAAGTATATACAAGTTGTTACAAAATAATAGATAATTGGATTATTGAGTTGTAGTTTTGATAAATATGATAAATAAATATGATGTAGGCCTATTACAAAAACTATGAAAAGGTTTTTTTTTTTCGACCCTTGTCTTCCTCATACCAATTTAGGTCCATGATTAATACATCACAACAAAAAGTCGTACTCAAGTTTCATTTATAAAGGTCACCTGCATTTTCGATAATTCATAAAATAAGCGACTAATGCTTATTTTCATGGGTCACTCTGTATAATCCAATGACTATTTGGATTGATGGGTAGTGTTAGTGTTCCAGAAGAGATAATTGGATGATTGATGGCAGTCGACGATGAAACTGCGACAATTCAAGGAATACATATGATAGAAATCAGGACTGATGTCAAAATTAATAAAATCACGGCACAGATTGTGAAAGATATTAAAGTGTTCGTAAGTATCTAGCAAAGGAAGTCTTGCAAGGTAATATATTCGGGGAAGAAAGCAGAGGTAATCTTGAAAATTGTTTGCTTTTATCTCGAAAGCTATACAGGATAACAGGCAGGGATGATGGTTATGATGTCTTCCTAGAATTCATGAGTATTTGAAGAAGCTGTAACATTTCTAAGACACTATGACTGAAAACAGGAAATATCTCCCCTTTCATTTGTTTTGACCAAGTCAATGATTTTATGTGGAGTTTGATATTATGTTACATAATTTAAAAAAATTATGGGTAGTCTTTTCATCCTTGATTTTGTGACAGAATCGCGATGTCATTTGTGATTAAAACATGTAAGTACTTTATTTTTGCCGAGCTAAAAGACAGACAATCGCCAATTTACCTCCGATTCTATTTTTGCTATTATACATGTTTTCATTTTGACGCAAATATTCGCAATTTTTCATTCAACACTATTTTTCGTATTTCCTCCTTTTTTCACCATTGATTCGTTTTCTTTTAATGCAAGGGGTGGGCCAGTTTTAATTATCATGGGACATGGATTATAGTTTGTCATTTCCTGCATGCTCTCTGTATCCCAAAGATAAAATGCAAATACAATTACAGGACATGTCGTGGTTCTAATGTATTATATACTTATCTTGACAATATCAACGATGAAATACATAAGGGTTAATCATGGGCTCAAATAACTGCGCAAAAAATACTCACAATTTGCTACTGAGTAAATTACTTGAAGAAGTATTTTCCGATGAGGCAACCTTCAGATTTATGTTTCATCCCGTAAAAGTATGGACTGGTTCTGTTTCATTTTACCTCATGAAGCGACGCCATTGGCCCGAATTCACAAAAGAGGTTTAAATTTAACCCATGGCTTAAATTTTGCATTTACATATTAACCCATGGTCTGACATGAGAATAAATTGTCATTGTCATTGTCATTGTCATTGCGCTAATTTTTAAACCATGGGTTATGTAAATGAGGGTTTAAACCATGGGTTATGTTAAACCTCCGTTGTGAATTCGGGCCATTATGACTATCTATAAATGAAAATAATTATAAGCGATGAAATACCCAAGGCACTTCGGTGTCTCTTAGAATCTTACTCCTGTAAATGATCATCATTTCATTTATTCGAAAGCCGATTTATTCAGACGTTCCTTCCAAGCTAACCTTGATTCCAAGCCAGTCTGAAGTGATTTCATTCCATGATTAATGTTATTGTTTACAAACGGCGAACACACTCCCAGTAACAGGACGTGTGAGAGCAATTTTAAACAGAAGTTCATTAGAGCTTGAGGTAGTGTTGGCACTGGGGTACTTCATGGTTGCTACCGCTTCGTTTTAAAATCGATTAAGGGATTGAAACGCAAGAACATTTAGGATGACAGGGGGTCATCTTTGAAGTGGATGGTAGAATCAGAGTAGCCATATCCCTCTTGTTTTACGATTATAAGCGAGTCGTCAAGATCCTACTAATGTACGTAACATTTGTATTGTGTACAATATACAGAGCCTCTCATTTTTTGAGAGAGGGATACATGTAAGTAGGCCTATCTCAGATTAAGTCCTAATTGTATTTTTGTCTTTAAAATAGTTCTATAATAATTCACTCTGAATGTTCTTCAAAACATTTCAATTGATTATTCAAAATCTAATTCAAAAGTCATTTCGAAATATTCCTCTTTTACATGGACAGTTTAATTGAAACCGAGTTTCTAATTAATTCATAATGGTATCGAGGGCTATCGATTCCTTTGATTTCTTGAGTAAGAAAATGGATTTAAAAGAAAAAACATTCTAGAACGCCCTTATCTTGGCTAGTTTAAAAATCGTAACAAAGTTATGAAATAATAAAAAACTAAAAAAACAGAGGCAAGTGATTACTATCCGTTTAACTTCTAAGTCAACAAAATACAATGTATGCAACCACATAAACATAATTTTTCTTTGCTAAAATGAAACGAGCTTTAGGAAAATTCTTTGTTCTTTTGATGTGTTTTTTCTGCAATCTCAATTATCTCACTGTGCAAGATATAGAATCTAGTGTACCCAAGTCATCGTTATATTTTCTGTAATTTGTAGTCATAAATTGTCCCGCTGTGATAAAATTGCATTTCAAGATAATCTTGCAAAGTAATTACTTGCAAGTAATTCTAAACCACGTGTTTTCTTGTACCGACAAGCGGTAGAAAGTTTAAAAGAATAACATAAGAAAGGGTTAGAGAAGGGAGAAACAGATGATAACATACGGAAAGGTTTTAGAAGGAAGAAACAAAGAATAACATATGAAAAGGATATAGCAGGAAGAAACACAGATTTGTCACAGAATAACATAAGGAAAGGTGATAGAAGGAAGTAAAAAATGATTAAACATAAGGAAAGGTTATACATGGTATAAAAGGAAGTAAATAAGGATGCCATTAGAAAAGGTTATAGAAGTAAGAAACAAAGAATAACGTGAGAAAAGGTTACAGAAGGAAGGAAAAAAGAAAAACGTACGGAAAGGTTATAGTAGGGAGAAACAAAGAATAACATAAGGAAAAGTTATAGAAGGAAGAAACGAAGAATAACATAAGAAAAGGTTATAGAAGGAATAAACAAAAAATATCATACAGAAAGGTTAAAGAAGGAATAAACAAAAAATATCATACGGAAAGGGTATAGAAGGAAGTTTTAAAAAAAGAAATAACATAAGGAAAAGTTATAGAAGGAAGAAACAAAGAATAACGTAGGGAAAGGTTATAGAAGGAAGAAACAAAGAATAACATAAGCAAAGGTTATAGAAATAAGGAACAAAGAATAATATAAGGAAAGGGTATAGAAGGAAGAAACAAAGAATAACATGAGAAAAGGTTAAAGAAGGAAGAAACAAAGAATAACATAAGGAAAAGTTATAGAAGGAAGAAACGAAGAATAACATAAGAAAAGGTTATAGAAGGAATAAACAAAAAATATCATACAGAAAGGTTAAAGAAGGAATAAACAAAAAATATTATACGGAAAGGGTATAGAAGGAAGTAAAAAAAAAAGAATAACATAAGAAAGGGTTATAGAAGAAAGAAACAAGGATAACATAAGAAAGGGTATAGCAGGAAGAAACACAGAATAACATAAGGAAAGGTTATAGAATAAAGTTTTTAAAAAGGATAACATAAGGAAAGGATATAGAAGGAAGTAAAAAAAAAAAAGGATAACATAATAAAGGAAAGGTTATAGAAGGAAGTAAAAAGAATAACGTAAGGAAAGGTTATAGAAGGAAGAAACAAAGAATAACATAAGCAAAGGTTATAGAAGGAAGAAACAAAGAATAATATAAGGAAAGGGTATAGAAGGAAGTAAAAAAAAAGAATAACATAAGAGAAGGTTATAGAAGGAAGATACAAAGGATAACATAAGGAAAGGTTATAGAAGGAAGTACAAAAGAATAACGTAAGGAAAGGTTATAGAAGGAAGAAACAAAGAATAACATAAGAAAAGGTTATAGAAGGAAGAAACGAAGAATAACGTAAGGAAAGGTTATAGAAGGAAGAAAAAAAGAATAACATAAGCAAAGGTTATAGAAGGCAGAAACAAAGAATAATATAAGGAAAGGTTATAGAAGGAAGAAACAAAGGATAACATACGGAAAGGTTATAGAAGGAAGAAACAAAGGATAACATAAGCAAAGGTTATAGACGGAAGAAACAAAGAATAATGTAAGGAAAGGGTATAGAAGTAAGAAACAAAGAATAATATAAGGAAAGGGTTATAGAAGGAAGTTAAAAAAAAAAGAATAACATAAGAAAGGGTTATAGAAGGAAGAAAGAAAGGATGACATACGGAAAGGTTAAAGAAGAAAGGAACAAAGGATAACATATGAATATGTTATAGCAGGAAGAAACACAGAATAACTTAAGGAAAGGTCATAGAAGGAAGTAAAAAAGGACAACATAAGGAAAGGTTATAGAAGGAAGTAAAACGGAATAACATAATAAAGGGTTATAGAAGGAAGAAACAAAGAATAACGTAAGGAAAGAATAAAGAAGGAAGAAACCAAGAATAACATAAGCAAAGGTTATAGAAGGCAGAAACAAAGGATATCATACGGAAAGGTTATAGAAGGAAGGAACATAGAATAACATAAGGAAATGTTATAGACGAAGAAACAGAGAATAACATGAGATAAGGTTAAAGAAGGAAGAAACAAAGGATAACATAAGAGAAGGTTATAGAAGGAAGAAACAAATAATAACATAAGAAGGGTTATTGAAGGAAGAAACAAAGAATAACATAAGGAAAGATAATAGAAGGAAGAAACAAAGGATAACATAAGAAAAACGGAAAGAGAAAATGATAGAATGATAAAAACAAAGAATAATATAAGGAAATATAATAGAAGGAAGAAACAAAGGATAACATAAGAAAGACGGAAAGAGAAAATGATAGAAGGAAGAAACAAAGAATAACATAAGAAAAGGGTTAAAGAAGGAAGAAACAAAGGATAGCGTAAGAAAAGATAGGAAGAGAAAATAATAGAATAATAAAAACAAAGAATGACATAAGGCATGGTAGGAAGAAAATGATAGAATGATAAAAACAAAGAATTACATATGAAAAAGTGATAGAAGGAACAAACAAAGAATAACATGGGAAAGATAAAAAGAAAAAATGATAGAATGGTTACAACAAACAATAACATAAGAGATAATACAGGATGCTTGCGGTTGCACCATGTGTGAGAGAGAGGGATGATTGGGGAGTCCTGAAAAGGACTTTCAGGACTAGGAATTTCAGGACTCCCCAATCCTCCCTTTCTCTCACACATGGTGCAACCGCAAGCCTCCTATATATCTACATCACCATGCAAGCCGACACTTATAAGCAGCATCTATAAGAGATAATAGAAGAAAAAACAAAGAATAACATGAGGAAAGACAGAAAGAGAAAATGATAAGGAATAGAAAATTCAAAGATAGAAGAGAAGATGAAAGAGGGAAAAACAACGAATAACATAAGAAAAAACAGAAAAAGAAAAATATAGAAGGACACAAATTAACATGAGAAAGACAGAAATAAAAAATGATAAAATGATTTTTTTTTAAAAAGAATATCATAAGAGATGAAAGAAGGAAAAACAAGAATAACATAAGGAAAGATAAACCTAGAAGTTGATAGAATAGTAAAATAAAGAATAAGAAAGAGAAAGATAATAATAAAAAATAAATAGTAATGTTGTGACGGAAACAAAACAAACCATGACTATTTTGATTACGCGCGAACATGACCCGTGCTGTCATAGCAACAGGAACCGTTCCTGTTGCTATGGAATAATGTGTCTCATCAAGGTAAAAATTACGATGAGTGTGAACATAAACGAACCGTACCTCTGGAGCGGTCCAGTGGATCGGTCTAGCGTAGATCGGTCCAGCAAAGTGAGTGAGAATGGGGTCTTATTTCTAGTTTTGAATTTTCATTGTAAATTTGGTTTGAATCCGTGAAATTTCATTTCTATGATGATAGAGCTCAAGATTACCTTTAAATCTTAAAATCCTACAATAGTTTTTGGAGATATGCATGATGATAACGCACGGACTCGTAAGCTTTTCCGTTCTCTTTTTCGTAAATAAACTTCGTTTGAATGGATGCAATCTTATTTTCCATCTTAATGGAGTTCAAGATTGCCTTTAAATCTTAAAATCTGAAGTACTAACCGAGACTCGACAACTAATTTCCTTACCCATTTTCATAAATTAACTTTAAATCCGTGAATAAATAATACCCTGAAGACGTCTTTGTTTCTCATTTTACACTAAATGATTAACACAATTTTTCCATATAATACCCAGTGGGCAAAGCAGGTTTTTTGAGACATGGAATATTGTAAATGGTACTTCTTCAAAATATGCTGCTTCATAAAAATGGCGGCTATTTTTTGTTTTGCCTTGGTGATAATTTGCATAACAATTTTGAACCACAAAAATTGATTTTTTTTTTTTTTCAAGAAATTACTTGCGCAAAATTACAAGATAAAATTTGTATAATATTTACAACCTTCATTTCCTATCTGTCTCAGCCTTCATCTATGACTTATTGAATGGCAATCTTCCTCACTCCTTGATTGAATACTGTCAGGTAATAGCGCACAGATATGCCTTGAGCATTTAATTAGAATAGATAATGGCTCTATATATATCTCATGTATTATTATTATTATATAACACAAGGGGCAAAGAACATGGACAACTATATCATCACGCAAGGTCAATTCTCAATATCATTTATGGGCGTGAAAATATGGAATAGTATACCATATGATCATTGAGTAATTAATGTAAACATGTATTGAAATTATGGAAATAAAAACCTCGCTTGAGGATAAGAGAAGGAAAAAACGTATGATTTAAGAGCAAAAAGATCTAGAAATGCGTTTCGAAAGGCGTTAATGAATCATCTAAATACCTTGAGTTAAACGAAAGTTAAAACTTCTTGAAATGGCAAATACGAAATCTTAGAATAGAGAATTTCTCAAAAGATCATCACATTAGATAATGATGTACTTTTGTATATTTTTTGTTCTGATACGGAAGTCGACATACATTTGACTTACATGTATAAATTCAGTAAAGAATATTTCTAAATGACTATTCTATTTCCTTTTTTACTTTCATTATATAGCTTATGTTAAATATATACGTAATAAAGTATAGTACCAAAAATTATTGCCGAAGACAGGGAACCAGACTCGACTAGCACTTGTGCTAACTTCTGGTACCCCCTTTAACAACAAAAGTGTACACATAATCTTTTCTTTCATTTGTATAAAACATACTTTGTAAAACAATGTTTATCTTATTGATGTGTAATGTTATTTGTCTTGTGTTATATTGTTATATTCTATGTAATCATGATTGATACATTATGTTTTACTTGTTCTTATTGTTGTTGTTAATAAATTCAAACTCAAACTCAACATATTTCTCTATATTTCAATAGTTATCTTGAATAATGACTTGAAACCTTTCAGAAAATTTCCTACATGTATGGTCATTATGTAACCCCAAATTGCAAATTTCTTTTCGTTTCTAACAGAAAAGTTATAGCACTCTAAAGCTAACAATAAGCTAAAATGGCACTTTTAGTTGCTAAGGGCTGCCTTTTCCTTAGCAAAATTAACATTATCAGATGTATAATATACATCGTAAGGCATTTTCTTTAATAATGGCGCTTTGTGGAGAATATTCTTCAAAGCGAGTTGTCAAGTGATATTTAGCACGGGAAACATGATCGAATTTGAAGAAAAATGTTTGTAATAATAATGATGATAATAATGATAATAATGATAATAATGATAATAATGATAATAATAATAACAATAAAAATAATACTAATAACAACAAAAACAATAATATTAATTATACATTGAGATATTATAGCGCATAGTGTCTCTGTGTGCTTTACATAAGTTTATATCAAAATAAAGTTAATTCGTATAATATATAATAATTTGATAATTTGGACAAATTAATATATAACCTTACCTCTCTTTAACACCTATTTTTTCGACATCGTGTTTATTCGGGAAAAATCTAAATCTAAAATATCTAAAAACTTAATTTCCTGTCGACGGCTTAAATCTTCAAAATTTTAATAAGTTTGACCCGGATTATTTCATAGGACTATTTTGGTTGTTATCTTCGCTAGTTTGATCCATAAATTTACTATTCTGTATAGGCTTACTACTTCCAAAGTCGAAATAAAAAGGTAATTTTTTCACTCATTGCACTTTTCTTAACTTCTTAAAACAATAAGAATCTCATACATACAGGTATTATGTATTCCTGCTCGAATTATGAAAATACATCTCTTCAAGACAAGCAAAATGATATTCATTCGAAAGGAAAACATGATTTCCACATCATTTCAGATTAAAATCATGAAGAAGGAAATACTGAACAAAGAATATGCTGCATGCGCATAATCATATAAGACTGAAGAAATATTCATAGCATGAATATAGCTCGTGAAAATACCCATGTACATGTATCAAAGAGTTTGTTGTAGATGCATAAAATTGGTAAAATACAATCTTTTAAAGTAAAAGGGTTGGTAAAGTTCTACTCACCCTGCGTGTGATAAGGTTATACGATGTACACTGTAGGAACTACCATGACCGCAGATAGATAATCGTAGCTTGCTAGAATGTGTATGATGAGGGGAGGAGGGAAAGGACTATTTCGATTTCCTCGGCAGCTAAGCAAACTGCTTTTAGCTCAGCGTAATCACGGTAATTGTACGGAGAACCACGGGAATGATCTTAACAAGCCATGATAGGACACACGAATGAGAAGAGATGAGTGGTAGAACGGCGGGGGCGGCGATAGAGATGGAGAGGGGATGGAAAAGAGACAGACAAACAGAGATGTGTGTATAGGAGCGGCGTAGCTCGTATATTTACGGTGGGGTGTGATGGGGACTTTCTGCCACCAAAAGCAGAGGAAAAAGAAAACAGAAGCGTATTCAAAGTAAGAAAATCGACAAGGGAATAAAGAGCTTAGATATTTAACAACTTACAACTTGCAAATAGAAAAAAAAATGTATTTGCCTACGGAATTATATCCCCCTTTAGTAGATCGATGCCCATTAATAGGGAAAGGAGAAAGGGAGAGCGAGAGACAGAGTAAGGTTGTGGGTTGCGTGCGTGTGTGTGTGTGTGTGTGTGCGTGTGTGTGCGTGTGTGTGAGTGTGTGCGTGAGAGAGAGAGAGAGAGAGAGAAGAAGGGAGAGAGAGAGAACTAGAGAGAAAGGGGGTGAGTCCGTTTGGGTGTGAGGGAGAGAGATCGGGACAGAAAATGTATGGCATTGTTTTGTGTGTGTGTGTGTGTGTGTGCGAGCGAGAGCTGGAGGGGCGTGTGTTCCATAGTTCCTAGAAACTATGTTATTGTTGGTTTCATACGTCGAATTTTAATGATGTATCATCTTCTATTGGTTTGATAAATGCTTGTTAATATGATTGTTCCTCATTACCTTTCTCCGCTTTATATTTCTAATGAATCTTTTCTACTTGGCTGTATCTCGAATTGATAAATACTTGTAAATCTAATCGTTCATCGTCATCTTTCTTCTTTGCATTTGTATTGATGTCTTTTCTCTTGTGTTGATAAGTGCTTCTAAATCGCTTAGTTCATCATTGTCTATCTGTTGAAAATGTCTATTAATAATATTGAAGAATAACTACCAATATCTTAAACCACAATGCATACAAAACCACTGTGTTTCATATTATAATAGCAATATATCAATCACACTTAGGACGGTAATCTACTGGTTTTGTAACCCTTGGAAATGATAATGACCAGAGAATAAAAGCCTTTATTCTAGAGAAAAAAAAAGTGTGTGTTTGACAGAGAGAGAGAACATTTAAGCCAAGAAAAAACGGGGAGAAAGCGTTCAAAAAAGGTGAAGAAAGTCTGACAGAGAAAGAGTGAGAGAGAGTGAGGGAATGGAGGTTGATACTATTCTCAGAAAGTTTATCAGATTTAAAGAATCGGAAACAGATGACTGAGTCAATAAAAAAAAACAATCACAGAACGTTTCATAAACGCAGAGCGGGGAAGTTCAATAAGAGACGGCGGGGAAGAGGAAACGAATGACACAAAAAAGGATGAAGGTAGTGGAAGTACGGACGATAAATGAACCTCTATAGAGACGGGCTGAAACAAATAAATGAATCGCGAAGTGGAAAATGGACAATTTGATATAGGCTGGATCACTCGGCAAAGAAGTGGACAGAACACTTGAACAGTTAGGTTGAAAATGAGTAAAACAGTTGAAAAAATGAAGGAGACATACTTATGGAGAAAGAGAGAGAGAGATAGAAAGAGGGAGAGAGACAGGGGACAAAAAGAGGGAGAGAGACAGGGGACAAAAAGAGAGAGAGAGAGAGAGAGAGAGAGAGGGGGAAAGTGATACCTAGAAACAGAAAAATTGAGAATTCAAAGGCAGACTTCTAGAATGACGTCACAATCTTGTCATTTGTTATTTGAGATGTCCGGTGGACATCCTACGTGGAAAATGTACGGTAACGATTCATCAATTACTTCAAGAGATCGATGATAACGTAATGAGTACAATGCAAACACAGTGCAATGCGCTGTGATGCGCTTTATTCGACGCGATAGAGGGGAAGCACAGTGCAGAATACCTAATGCTCTTAATGTATTGGATAGATAAAC
Source organism: Mesocentrotus franciscanus (assembly GCA_037976565.1). NCBI lineage: Eukaryota > Metazoa > Echinodermata > Echinoidea > Camarodonta > Strongylocentrotidae > Mesocentrotus > Mesocentrotus franciscanus. Next base: position 16,264,683 of record CP137683.1, read on the forward strand.
TAGAGAGTCGTGTTCTCTGGTTCTTTAAAGACGCAGTGGCGGATCCAGGGGCCCGGGGCCCGGGCCCTCCCTAGAAAAAAACAGGTAAAAACACCCTTTTTTGAAAAAGAAGTTTGGCCGCCTCCTGGCGCCCAAGGGGTGGCGGTGGAAAAAATTTTCGGGTGCCAAAAAAGAATGTTGTGCTCACTACCCTGGCGCCCAAGGGGGGGGTGGTGGAAAAAAAATTACCAAAAAAATTTTCGGGTGCCAAAATTTTGTTTTTGCTCACTACCCCCCACTGAGCGAAAAATCGACCGGCACGATTTTCAAATTTTCGCACGAAGTGGGCCCCTTTTTAGGCCCCCTCTCTTGCCGCCGGCTGGATCCGCCCCTGTAAAGACGTAAGTGAAATTTAGCTTGTCAGCATTTGAGAAGCAATTTAAACTGGTCACGAATTTCTGTCACGTTTTGAAAAACGAGGCATAAACGTAGGGAAGGATAACAATTAGTTATATAAGTCGAGTATGGGTTTATTTCCGAAATAAACGAATCATTATTCGAACAAATACTTTAGAAATCCCATCGGCCTTATTCTAGCTGTTCATTATCTTCCTCTTACTTTTACTGCGCTTTTTATTATCTTTGATAAAATTGTTGTAACAAAGGATCAAGATAAATATTTAACAAAAATAACAATAGAAAAGTACTGCCGGAAAAGAATATGTATATGAATAAAAAATAATCATGAGTGGCTGAACAAGAGTACTGTAAATATACTACGAATTCACATTGGTAATAAGAATCATTACTAGTTCAAATAAACTGCCGGAATGTGGCTGGTCAAGATACTACAAATATTAAAAATCAAAATTGAAAATAAAAATTGATATAAGTTATAAGTTTAATGGGATCAAGTATGAAAGGAATCATCGTCATCCTGTTTCAAAACTTACTTTCTACCTGGCCTTTCATCGCTATAATAATAATAATAGTAATAATAACCATAATAATAATGATAATAATGATAATAATGATAATTATAATAATAATGATAATAGCGATATCAACAATGATAGAAATAGAAATAATAAAAAATAAAAAATAATGATAATGATAATAACAATGATAATAATAATAATAATTACAAAAATAATAATAATAATAATGATAATAGTAACAATAATAATAATTTTAGTTGTTTACCCGGGGAAGCCTCATCAGCATCAATGCTGTTCTTTCTTAGGACCCTAGTGGAGAGTGTCAAATGTGAATTTATGTCTTGCCAAAGGACTATAGTCATGTTAGTTCCGAGCTATGATAGAACACTACTTGTAATTTTGAATTTATCTTCGGGATATGCTGTATAGCCCTTTGACTATATATAGAGGGAGGAGAAAGAGGAAACGGCGAAGAAGAAGAGGATGAGGAGGAAGAAGAAGAAGAAGAAGAAGAAGAAGAAGAAGAAGAAGAAGAAGAAGAAGAAGAAGAAGGAGAAGAAGAAGAAGACGAAGAAGATTAGGAGAAAGGAGGAGGAGGAGTAATTATAGAGATTGCAACAATTGATTCATATGGACGCATTGTTTATCATACACAGATTCATTCATTTTATTCATTCATTCATTCATTCAATGTATTTATATGTCAAATGTAGGTTCAACATGGATATTTGTTTCGCTCCCCAAAAAGATAAAGGCTCAGACTTAGTTTGCAAAGAACAGAAATAGGATACAAAAAGTATACATTTTGGTGATGACGAAATAATAATCATACATATTATTGATTTTCGTTTGGTTATGGCTTGTTTAATTTCCTTATATGACGTAATTTACCTGTTTCCATGCATATTTCAAACAAACAAAATTATCACTATGCAGGTAAACAAATTCAGCTTTTAAACTAAATTCGACTAAAAGTATGTCGAAATAAATCTGATAAACAAGAAAATAAAATAGTGAATTATATGGGCAAATGATCACGATTTTAATGATCATTAATAAAGGGTCAATAATAATATAGGGTCTCATGTAGGGTAATACTAGCTAGTCACACCGCCACACCGACTCCACATCAACCGATTCTTTTCCATAAAGGGTACTGTAATTGTTTGATCGGTCTGTTGGAGGTCTGGTGTCGATCTCATCAATGTGGCTGAGGTATAAAGAATTGCACATGGCATGCATGATAACGCGATAATACCCAAAGTCAAAGAGGAAAGTAATGGTCTGAGTTTTTTCTCTTAGGTTAATTTCTTCGAATCACAACATAATGGATTAATATTTCACTCACAACTGCCATGCGTATCAGATTAATGCATATTCTAAAATTGTACCTGAAAATTTAATTGGTGATAGATACATGTGATCATGTGACACTTGCATGCTGGACCTACTTTTGATTCAAGTCGGAAAACCTAATGGTATTGCGGTACGTGCCTTGAAATTAGTGCACATCTTTAAAAACCTTTCACAAAAACTGCACAAAGGAAAGCAAACAAATGTCGATGAAAAGGAGAAAAGAGGCATATAATAGAAATACACGGAAGCAAATAAACAAATAATCAAAATGCACTAAAGCAAATGTACCGCAAACATGAAATGAATGAAGATGGTGATTTCTCATTTAAATTGGGAGGGGAGGTTGTCAGACTATCTAAGTCTTCGACGAGCTCACCAAATAATTTTAGCGAGCAAAGAGGAGGATCTTTTTTTGTGTGTGTTCTTTTCTTCCTTTCAGAAATGATTTTGAAGGGCAATCCAGCCCTTTTAACAAATTTATTCGTATGAAAGCAGAAACATTAAATATACGGAATGGCAAAATATTGAAATAAGACCAATAATATCAAAAAATGTTGTGAATGTTTGAAATATGAGATCACTAAGTCTATGCGAATCTCAAATTGGTAGTTTGGTCAGTGGATTGTAACGTAGTCGCCGAAAACTCTACCGTTTGCCAAGTACAAAATTATGATTAATTTATTTTTTTTCTCCTAAGTGCCTTCTCCCTTGGGGCACTACTCAAAATATATAATGGATAGCATATTGTCAGAGGTTCTCTTTAGAGAAAAGACTCTCCTGACTTATAGTTTTTGTTGTTGAAATTTTAGTCATTTTGTGTTGGAACAAATCGCAAAGTTGTCCGCCACTACATCACAGAGACATTACCGATTCAGCGAATTTGAAGAGCCCATACCCATAGTGATTACAACTTTCACGAATTCATAACTTTCTATTTTTTTTTTGTTCGATTTTATTCAAACTTTCACTAGTCTACTTGTCTGATTTGTCTGCTATCATCTAGAGTATTTTGCCATCAAGGTGGGATTTTCCCTTTAATGTTGTCTGATTTCGAGGACGAGCAAATGTGGTCAGATCGGTTTCTGTTATCATGTTAAGCGCCCTCACATATGCCACCAAAAAAAACATTTATAAAATAAGCGTACTGCGCTTATCATTTTTGTATTTTATAACACGCAGACAAGAAGAAAACAATCTCTAAGGTAAATAATAAATATAACTCCTCAAAACTTCATTTTCATATTATTTTTCTGAACTGAGGTTATTACATTATACCTATTTCCTTTACATCTATACGCAGTTGATACAACTAAGTATGTTACTTGTTAGCTTACGAAATCAACAAAGATTCACATGGGCGTTAATTCACATGCGTTTACATGTTATTAAACACTCGTCTGACTCGTAGCATCCTATAGCGGTAAAGATAATAATAAATCGCGAAATATTTACATTCCATTTCATTGACACGCATGTATACAAAAACCTTCAAAATTATGTAGCAAGGAAAACAAATCGAAGAAAGTGAATTATCATTCTAATGCTATTTACTCCATCCAATCTATTATGAGTCCAACTTACCCTAGGAAATGAATTGACTGACAGTTTTCTTTGTACGCCTCCACGTTCCTGGCTTGCACTGACGTACTGATGGGGGTTGGGGCAGTTGCCCCTCCCCCCGAAATAAAATTCAAAAGTGGTTTATTTCTAATTCGATACCAGTGATTTACAAATGTTGCTGAAATGACATGATTTTCCGGGTATTTTTTCATTTTTTTTTGTAAATTATACTTTTTTAGATGCGGATTTTTTCCTCTGTCTCCCCCCGCCCCCCCCCCTCCAAAAGGACAAGTTTTGCTCATTACGCTCCTGCTGGCTTGATATAAGGAACGAGGAGAAAGACCTGCAACCTCAAATCATGGTTGGAATGGCAAAATATTGAAAGAAATAAGACCAATAATATAAAAAAAAGTTGTGAATGTTTGAAATATGAGATCATTAGTCTATGCGAATCTCAAATTGGTAGTTTGGTCAGTGGATTGTAACGTAGTCGCCGATAACTCTACCGTTTGCCAAGTACAAAATTATGATTAATTTATTTTTTCTCCTAAGTGCCTTCTCCCTTGGGGCACTACTCAAAATATATAATGGATAGCATATTGTCAGAGGTTCTCTATATAGAGAAAAGACTCTCCTGACTTATCTTTTTTGTTGTTGAAATTTTAGTCATTTTGTGTGTTGGAACAAATCGTTGGAACAAAACCAATCGAAGAAAGTGAATTATCATTCTAATGCTATTGACTCCATCCAATCTATTATGAGTCCAACTTACCCTAGGAAATAAATTGACTGACAGTTTTCTATGTACGCCTCCACGTTCCTGGCTTGCACTGACGTACTGATACCAGTGATTTACAAATGTTGCTGAAATGAACTGATTTTCCGGGTATATTTTCTTTTTTTTTTGGTTGTAAATCATACTTTTTTATGATGCGGATTTTTTTCTCTGTCTCCCCCCGCCCCCACCCCACCCCCCTCCAAAAAGAAAGGTTTTGCTCATTTCGCTCCTGCTGGCTTGATATAAAGAACGAGGAGAAAGACCCGCAACTTCAAATCATGGTTGGAATAAATGGCTGGTCAAGTTAGTTTCAATGAGTGATTTCAAGTACGGTGTTCGGTGTTGATGTTGGTGTTGAGAGCGTGGAAAGGCTGCTAAACCGAGCTCCAACACCGACGGTCAGTTTAGAAGGACGATACCGATCACGTTATCGATGGCTCAACACCAGCCTCAACGCCGAGTGACGTCACGCTACAGGCGAAAAGTCTTGCGATAAAAGCATAATCCTTTCAGAAATTCCAATGAATTACATCATATCGAATATCAAATGTAAAGTAATATTAAAAAATGAATAGAGAAAATATCATTTCTCTTGAAAACGTATATAGCTCCCATGATTTACAGTTGTTTTGACGGGAAAATGGATTTTACCTTGGCTTGATCCTGAGATTCTTGACAGATGCACGCATAGTTACCTGCGGTATACTGCAACACCAACACCAACACCAAACTTGAAATCATGAATTTCCCAATCCCTAGTGGCTGGTGTTGGTGAATGGGAAAATCGTCAACACCAACCGCGATACTCGGTTCAGCAGACGACATTCAACACCAGCCCTCAACACAGACTACCGGAAATGCGTCATATTTTCCGAGGTCAACCTCAACACCAGCATGATTTCAAGTTCGGTGTTGTAGCTGGTGTTGGTGTTCTCACAACACCAACACCAGCTTTCAACACCGTACTTGAAATCACTCAATGATATGATATTAATGGCCATTAAATGGGCCTATGTAGGAAAAGCGGGTATTTCATTCGAGGAAAACGACGCTAAGGCTCCTCAGCACACAACAGTGAGCATCATAAATATTCTACATTAATAAGGCTGATAACTATGCGACCAGTCCTTAAATGAGAGTTTAATTTGTGTGATCTCTCAAGAGGTTTCTCGAGAGGTTTCTCTTGAATGAACATCAAACTAACATTTCAATCACCATTGAAGAACCTCTATCGAAACATGGACTTAAGTGCGCTAGGAAAGACAGATTCTTTTCGTTACGCAAAAACCCTTTGCTTAGATTAATTCATCTTTAGAAAATAAACTGCTTGGTTTATGAACAACTATGACTCTAAGAAACTATGAGAGATAGAAATTACAGTGTATTTGAAGAGATTGAATGATAGATTGATGTTCATTTGTTTTCTATATACAACGCCACAAACATATAAATTTTAACATGGTTACATAAAATCATACATAGAAAAAAGGGGTCGTCATAATTAACAAAGCTTGAACTGACGCCCTCGTCGTAAGTATAACATGTTCATACCATTTATATACAAAATATGTAAACAATCATAATGGAATAGCGGTTGGCCAACAAAAATGAAAGAGAGAGAGAGAGAGAGAATAAGAAAAGGAAATGGAGAGGAAAGAGTTGCATTCAGATATTGTATTAACTATCAAGTAAATATCAAGTGGAACATTTGAAGTCTGTGGATACTGAACACCTTGATATTTTGTGAATTTCATATTGTTAGGTACAATGATACATGCTATAAAATAATAGCTGTAGGTACATGATTTATAACGCAACTTGTTTTGTATTAATTAGAAAAACAAGTTTAAGGCCTGGTGCAGACCCGATCGACAACAACAACGGGATTTCCCAGCAAAGGCCCATCCTTCATACAAAATTGTAGGGTGTACCTCCAACTAAGAAAAACCCGATCGACAACGACAACGACAGCGGGATTTCCCAGCAAAGGCCCATCTTTCATAAATTGTAGGGTGTAGGCTACCTCCAACTAAAAAAAAAACCCGCTATTGCCATCGATATCAGTCAAGTCTGGCCAGCCATTTAGTCTGCTCATGTTCAAAGACGCTTGCCTATAAAAAGGGATTCTTTTTTTTAATGATTCCACAGCGCGTGGGTCCGGCAATTTCGGTCTCGGGGGCCTTCTGAAGAGTTTACGCATCTTTCATGAAACCGACGGCCCATGAAACCGACATGTCGGTCTCTCGAGTCCCTTAGGCTACACCTTTCTGAGGAATCATGACACGTTTGACGGTCTCGTAGTATGCCGGTCTACTGTATGATGTCCCAATGTCAACGTATTGATAAACGCACCACGGTTTTATAAAAATCCCTCTCAGTCCAGGGTCCATATACTGAAAAAATCTTTTATGTTACGGAAAATAATGTTAATTGTCATTAAAAAAAGTTTAAATGCGCAGAACTAACCGTTACCATTGGTGCTTGCGCATATAATTAACTAATGACTAAATTTTTATGACATTTGACATCAATATAATATAATACGAAAATGTATAACCGTAGGTTTGTACGTCAGGTAATGGTTAAATATTGGTTAGGGCATATTTCCCTGCTTTGTCACTGTGGTCGTTGGCCTCAGTGCTATGCTCAGTGTCCTTGCCAAACAGCGATCCTCGGACACCTTGCGAGCCACAGAAGAGATCACGGACGGCCAAACGAAACTCTGGATAGTTTACGGTGTAGATGAGTGGATTTGCACACGTGTTAAAAAAAGCTACGATGACAAAGACGTGATATAAGTGGCTGTAGAGGTACGATCGACCAACCAATCTCATGTTGTAGGCAAGGAGGCCGGTACTATCCGCTGCCCAACAGACGATGAAAGTGATGATTACCACGAACATGATCTTGATGACCTTGCTACGAGCGGCGAGGAGACTTTGCGAGGGACCTGCGTTTTTTTGCTCTAGACGAGAATCAACCGACTTGACCGTCTGGGGTTGAAATCGTTTGGACCGTTGCCGCAGTGAGCGAGTAATGAGATAGTAGCACACAAGCATGGTGATAGCAGGAAATATGAACCTGATCAAAAATACGAAAATTCCTAAAACGATCTGAACAGCATGGTTGCTATAATTCACCCCGCATTTCCCTGTCGTGATATTGACCATCGTAGTCCCGAACGTGCGAGAGTTTAAAGCTAAAGACAACAGCCATATTGCCAAGAACCAATATACAAGGCGTTTCGGTGTTACCCAAATCTTGAATTTAACAGGATGAAGGACCGCGATATATCGTTCAATAGCGATAGCTGTTAAGGTGAAGACTGATGAGCTGATAGATATCCAGAGGAATATCGACGAGTATACCAGCTTACACGCGACATTACCAAGAACAGTATCAGGTGCACCCGATAACTTCGGCTGAGGGATCATAAAGATCGAAGTGATAAAATCGGCTGCGGCTAATCCACCGATCAGGATATCGGTAGGCTTCTTGAATGACCGGCGATGGAACAGGACAAGCAGGACCAAAGATTACCGACAAGACCTAGACACGCCACCACAAGCTGAATGCTTATCCACCAAGACCACGTGATTGGTGTCCACAGCCAATCAGAGTTTGCCGTTTCATTCATGAGTTCTGGATCCGTCATTGATGAATTGAAAGTGACAAAGTCGCTGCTTACCGTTGTGGACTCCCTCTCCATTGTGATAAACACGTGCCTTTTTTAAGTTCGTTAATTGAGAATAGTGAGAGTTTCGCAGAACTGCCAGTTCTACGCTTTACTTAATTGAAGGAAGATGGTTTATACTGGCTAAACAATTTAGCAGAGATTTTTCCCCTTTTGTGCTGCACTTGAAGACCTAGCTTGCTTGGAGATTTTGTCGGGGGAAGTGATGGACGGGTCACGTTGGAGATCTGTTGGGACATACAAATTTACAAATATCATTTTAGTATGTAGACTAAGACATCAAAAGTAGAAACGTTGGTGTAATATATTTTATTATATAAAAGTACTAATATACAAATGCAAATTAAACGGAATTTGAATTGAAGAATAATACCACATTATATACAACCATTGTAAGTACAGTTTCCAAAACTTTTGTCATGTTGAGTCGAATATAACAGAACAACGGTATTACAGAACATTTTGCACTTACACCCTTTCCTTTTCAAAAGAATTAAATGTTCATTTTCAAAAGATGGTCATCGGTTATTATAAAATTATTGTTAAAAAAAATGCAATGGACGTAGGACAGTTATTAATGGGGTCCAATAAACTTAATATAATTTCATTATATTTCGTATATTTCATTTTTTCTGTGTGCGTGTTGATATGAGCGTGCCTTGCATTTTGAGCAGATTGACCATACCATTCGCAACAACCAATGACGAGAGTAGACGTTGATATAGATACTATCACCATACGGTATGTCTTTGATTACATGATTATAAACGATACGTAACCAGATATGGGTATTTCCTTTCATTTTCATTTCTTTAATTTCCACAATTACAGTAAATAAAATTTACAAAGCTTTTCGTTTTACAAAGTCATTCCAATTACAATATATTACAAACAAGAAATATACATAATGGTACGTGCAATGCAGCAAAAGTATACAATTGAGACTAAGAAGATAATTGCTTGCCGTATTCCGGAAGAAACCTAGGAAAGCATAGCTTGTAATTGTGGTTCCCTAACATAAAATAACGTAGTACCATAAAGTAGAAAATGCAAGGAAAAGAAAAGATGGAAAAAACGGGTATAAAACGCACCGCTATCTTTTTTCTTCTTGTTGTTACCATTATGTCGTTATAACCATAACCACTAGATATGCGAGAAACATATATTTTTGTTTTATCTCAATTATTTATTTATTTCTCGTCACGTTTTTTCCCCAAAATTACAAGTTAATTACAACATAATAAACAAGTTATACGACCAATAATCCTCAAAATAAATTACTTACATTGTAACATGAATACCCCCTTCACATACACGAATTTTTCTTACGAGTCCCTACGGATCGCACAAATTCACGGATCTTTCACGGATCCTTACGCAGGGGTGTCGATTTGTATCCGTGGTTGGGGGGATGATAGGTGCCAAAATATTTTCGGCAATGGATCAAAGCAACCAAGAGGTAGAAGCGTGTGGCAGGTTGCACCCCTCCCTTCCAAGTTATTAACTTTTTCAAGTCACCCTCAATAAAGATAACATTTCAGAGAATATAAGAGTGGTAATAAAATTAATAACATGCTAAATGTTAGTCCTGACTCTTGCCTGCAGTGTAGGCCTACCAGACTGATATCATCTATTTTTAAACGAAATTTAGACATTACCACAAAAAATCCAATGGTGAGGGATATCAACTTGTGAAAGTATTATGTTACCAGTGGGCAAATGCATTAATAAGCAACCAGGAAAGGTTCATGTAGACAGAAAATTCTTTATTTCCTGGTGATAGAAACATACATTTTATGAATATTGATGTCTCCAAACAACATTCATCGTGAAAAACCCATTCCAATATTCTGTGTAAGGAGATCTCCAAAAACATAGTTCTCATTAGTAAATGAAAAACATATTGCTTTTGGTTCTTCATTTGACTCTCTTCCTTCTTTAATTAAACCAACTGAATCCTCTCTGCGGGAAACTCAATTCAATGAAACAGAATATCACTGATGCAAAATTTGGTTCTCAAAATGACAGAAAATTTCCACTCCTGATCTCATACAAACTGTCTGTTTCTTAAAAACATAATATAAAACTTACGTTCCAACTACCAGAAAACAAACTTCCATTATCTCCTTCTTCACCCAGATAAACTTATCATACCAGATACGCTCTAAAATATTAGCATAATATTCCTCTAAGGCCCTGACCAGAGCACTATTTTTTAATTCCTGGAACCATTTTTTCTGAAAATAAATCTTCTGAGATTTTGTTTGTTTGGGGGGGGGGGAATGTTTCTACAGTTTTTAGGTTGGTTTGGTTCACTTCCGAGAATCCTTCCTCACCTCTTTCATCTCCTTCATTGCTTGTGCACATGGTGGAAAGACCACCTAGATTCCTAGATCATGTTCATCATTTCCCTCTGTTTGTAAGGACATTGGTTTTGGAACTTCTTTCACAGATTCCTTGTCTCTTTGATCTATGTTTGGTTCATTTTGCAGGGCAGAACTTTCACCTTCTTTATCTTTTTCTTCTCTTCTAGTAGATACCTGGAAGAAATTGGTTATCTTGGAGTACTTCTTGCGCTTTGCCTCCATATTTAGCTCTGATATTCACATGCCAATCTGGCCTTAATTTGCTAAGGATGAGTTAAGCTGCTAAAAGACCTTTCCACAATAAAGTTTCATTGCACCGTGTATACACAAGCCTAAAAATTTGAGCCCGTATATCCGCGCGAATGCCTGAGCTTGTAAATATCTGTGCGAATGCCTGAGCTTGTAAATTTCGCGTATTGAAATTCACAATCAGTCCCAAATTTCATTCAATCTTTTGCTGTTGATTGAATAAATTGAATAAATTCATCAATTCCTGATGAAGCCGTATGAGCGAGAATTCAATTTATTCTTGTCTCATATACGGTTGTCTCATTTACTTCGTTTTCTATTTATATATGTATGTATTATGAAAATGAGATAGCAAAATGTGTATATTGATGGTCATCTTGCGAGTAATAACCATTAACTACTCTCATCGGGCTCTTATCATTAATTTTCTCTTCATTTTTTTGTTTTTGATGGTGAATTATTGGGGGGGATGATTGTACAGGCCATCCCCCCACCTGAAATATTGGGGGGGATATATCCCCCCCATCCCCCCCGTGATCGACACCCCTGTCCTTACGATTTGGCCACGTTTACGACCGATTTAAGAGTTGTTACGAGTTATTACGAGCTATTTACGGTTCATTACTATGTATTTACGGCAAAATTCCACGATTTGTTACGAGTTGTCACGGATAACTACGATCAACTCACGTGTTAGTTACGACCTGTTTGCGTGTTGTTACGAGTTAGTTATGAGTATTTACGAGTCCTTACGATTTTTAGCCAAAAAATAATAACTGAAAATGAAGTGTTCGAATTTGCAGCTTTTATACCTTTCCCCAAATCTTAAACAATACGTAAGAATACGTATCTAAACGTAATGCACTCGTAACTACATGTAAAGTGCTCGTAATAACTCGTAACAATCCGCAAAGCCATCTCAACACGACCCGAATGAAATCGTAAACAACACGTAAGCACTCATAATAATCCGTAAATAATCCGTAAACAAATCGTAACCTAACCGTATCAAATTGTTACGAGTCATTTACGGATTCTTTCTAGCAGTTTACGGATGGTTACGTGTTGTTGCGAGCCGTTTACGATACTTACGGATTGTTACGAGCTATTTACGAGTTATTTACGGAAAAAATCTATCCGTGGACAATCGTAAGAAGATTTTTGACACGTCAAAAAGTTCGCCTCTCCTTTCACAGATCCTTAAGGCCCTATCTCACTGAGCGGCGAATGCTTGCGAACGTAGCGAATTTGGGGTTTCGCCATGGTTCGTAAACGGTTGCAAGAAAGTTCGCAAACAGTTTTTCTCGTCGCAAAACAGTCGTAGGCCTTTGCAAAACAGTCGTAAGTCTTTGCAAACGGTTGTAAGACAGTGTCGCTGAAGTTCTTTTTTGATTCAGAAATACAAAATTCGCAACGTTCGTAAGCATTCGCCGCTCAATGAGATAGGGCCTTTAGAGTGTCTGCGAGTTGTTCGAGTTGTGACGAGTTATTTACGGATACCAGCGAGTAATTTGCGGATGCTTGCGATTGACTACGAGTTGGCGATCCGTAAGGACTCGTAAGCAAAATCCGTGTATGTGAAGGGGGTATTACATAAAATAATCATAAAGGAGGATTGCCACATAGGCAAAGCTTGATGGTGTGGCAATCCTTTATCAAAACTAATAACTAATTCCCTACAAAAAAGGATATTGGGGAAGAATATTTTCTGCTATATAATAATGCATTACAATATTAATGATATTCAAAGAGGAACGAAATTTTATTCATACGAGGATTTGTTTAAAGTCTCTATTCCCATATCGACTAATCTTAGATGGATTAAGTGGATAATGCTTGCTGGAATTAATGGGCACTTTTTAGTTTTGGTTAGTTTTGGTTTGGCTTCTTTTTTTTTCTTCAATTTTGTTAATAAGGCTGTTGACAGTTGTCACTTTTTGTAATAACGAATGGAGAAAATCCATCAATCAGTAGATTTTTTATTTTTTGGTTCACGTCTTTAATCTGTAAGTCTTCGCTTTGGAATCTCTCAGACTTTCACAATGCAAAATTTAGAATGAAATATGGAATCATGGTAGCCTAATCAGTTGAGGACCCGATAAACAGTTTTACCATTTTGATGACCAGCAAATCACTGCTTAGATAACTGTCGTAAATGTATGGGGGGAAATATACTTGCACAAATGTATGCCTTTTTACTACATGTTGTTGGAAATGATGTACAAAATGAAATTCTTTTCCGATATATATTAAAGTTTTTGCTCAGAAAGTAATTTAAATTGAATCATTATCTCATTATACACGTTTTTGACGAGACAATTACTTCATGAAACATTTATCGTAATCACCACACTCACCTTATAATGTATGTCGTTCAGGATGAAGAAACTGTAGAGCAATCACTTCGGGTGACTTTGAAGTAGTAGAAGAAATAACCGGTGACACTCAGAGAGAAAAGATTTCTGTCGCGTGCAACATGAAACCAATCTCAAATAAAGTGGATTCAACATCAAGCATATGTCAAGCCAAGACCTTCTTATCCCCAACTGATGCCAAACAATTTAGCTTTGACAAAAGGCAAACACGATTGGTTTTTCTCTATCACGCTTTTCTTTGAACCATACCAATGTTAGCTGCCTTCTCGGCCGGTAAACAAACGAAGTATGAATACGCATAACTTATATACTCTCCGTTTGTACCCGACCCTTAAACCTCTGCCACACCGCCAAACCGAGTCCACACCTACACCCACCCGACCGATTCTTGGTCATTAGGGGTTACGTAATTTTCTGTTTGATCATGGTGTTGGTCTGGGGAGGGGGCTGTTCCACAAAGACTACAATAGACTTTAAGTTGGACTTAACTATGGCAGGCCATTCATGCCGCTGTTTGCTCTCACCATTTACTGGTATTGGTCTCTCAAGGGACGTACAAAATAATCATGGTCACAAATCTACAGAATTTACATTTTTTGATAATTCATTATTGAAGGAAAAATATTTATCTAAAGATCATAATAGTGAGAGCAAACAGTGGCATGAGCGGCCTGCCATAGTTAAGTGCGACTTAAAGTTGATCTTAGTCTTTCTGAAACACTCCCCTTGGTGTTGGTCTCGTTTGTGTGACTGAGCCATGCTTTTAGTTTCTCTTCTCCGCTATACTTCTTCATATCCACTGTCACGTGTACTGTGTAACCTAATTGTGTTTGTCATATAATTTTAGTTTGGAACATCAGTTCAGTGCGTGGATACATGATCGTTTTTATGAAGGTGAAGGGTGGTGTTTGGTTTCTAGCTATTAATTTTTATGTTGGTTGTGGTTCGCAAGACCGAAAGTATGAATTGCATTGCAAAGCACGAGCGAAAAGCCATTAACAATTAAGAATGGCTCTATGAAAGAAAAGATGAGAGAGAGAGGGGAAGAGAGAGGGTGGGGTAAAAGTGGCAAAGGAAGTATAGAGAGGGAAAGAGAGAGAGTGGGCAGAGCCAGATGAAATGGGACACATATAGCAGCGAGAGATCGAAAGACACAGAAAGAAGGAGAGGGAGAGAGCAGAGGAAAACCATTGACAAAAAATGGGGGAAATTGAGATCTGTTCTCTTTAATTGGAGCAGGCAATTTCTTTACAAAATAAAATTACCTATTTCGTACCAATCCAACATGACAATGACAAATAGAGCAGGGAAATGAACAACAGGCTGTATTATCGCAAAGGTATAAACTGAATCGGCATTTTTAAAAATCAGTTTGTATCTCCACTTTGGCCGTTTAAAGTGAAAATCCCTCTTTAAAATCAATTCTGTCAAGAAACTTGAAGTTTTTAAAGAAAAAAAACCGACCCTTGTTATAAGATCATTTGTGTAAAAGCAGGCAAATTAGATAAACAGAAGGGCGGAAGTTTGATATAAGCCCAGGGGTCTCATTCAAATAAAAATGCTGTAAGCATGCGTGACCAAGAAAACGCGTATAAAGTGGTGGTTTTTTTTATAGATTGGACGCGGTCCGCTTGGTGCCGCGTTAAGGGGTTGAAAAACGTAAATTTTCAAGAAAAGGGTAGTTTTTTCAAAATCCTGCTGTACGTGTTAAGGGGTATTTTTTTAGATCCCGACTCCGAATTGAAAGCTGGTCGGGAAGCCGGTTGTCTATAACTTTCGGTTACGTCCGCTTGCTAATGTTAAAACTCATAAAGAAGCCCCTATACTTCGCGTACCAGCATGTGAATTGCTTGTTTACGACCGGGGCTTACGACGACGACGAAATGTAGTTCTTTTTTCAAAGAAAGGACTAATGATGGCTGTGCATTAAACCCATTTGGAAGTGTACAGGTTTATGTTATTGCTTCTCTATTGAAATAATTTTTTTTTACTTTGTGACTTTTACTTCAGAAGCGCAATTTGATTTATTTTACAATTTCAACAACTTAAATGGTAATCCCTATCGCACTTCAAAATGCTCAAGGGGTGACAATTTTACAATACTTGTTTAAGAGTACACTTTTGTGAAATACCCGTTTAGGAAGAAAAAAAACCACGCGAAATCCTCTTTAAGGGTATATTTTGGCTTCAGAAGAAATCCTCGTTTAGGGGGTGTCTGGAAAACCTGCGGTCACGCATGCTTACAGTATTTTGTCATGACTAAGACCCCTGGGGATATAAGTCAGTCCTATAATATGAAAGCTTTGAATGTTCGAAATATGGGATCACTAGGTCTATGCGAATCTCAAATTGGTAGTGTGGTAAAACTCTGGCGTTTGTCGTTTACAGAAATATCATTAATTTCTGTTTTTCCTTTAAGTGCCTTTTCTCTTGTGACACTACTTGAAATATATCATGGATAACAATTACTGTAGGTCCGCTAATGAGAAAAGAAAAAGAAAACATTTTGAAGACATTTTTTCTTTAAATTAATTTTGTTTATTGGAACAAACGGGAATTTCGTCAGGCACTACATCGCAGAGACACGACCTATTCAGCCCATTTAAATAGCCCATATCTAAAGTGATTAGAATTGTTTTTAATTCACAACTCTCTCATTTTTTGTCCGATTTCATTCAAACTTTCACCAGTTTATTGTTCTTGTATTTCTGTTTTCCTCTAGAGTAGTTTGCTATCAGTGTTAGATTTCCCTTTAAAGCCCGTCTGCACTAGTTTGGCCAGGAGGGATTAGACCTCCGAGCTAGGTCACTGACAGGTGGTTATCTCATCATCTCAGCTCTCAATTAACATAAGAAAAAACAGGATCATGGGGGACCAACGGGCACCGCTTATAGGCATTGTTTTCTATATAGAGGGAGCAAGTAGTGCAGTGGGGCTTTAATATTGCAATGATATAGCGATAAATTGATCATATTGGCCTTAAGACGCGAGTATTCTCGGGTCGAATCCTCAGCACGACAAGGATAAAATGCATGAAATGTATATTCCTCCTGAATATGGTAATTGCTGCGTATAACCCCTCTAATTCAACTGTGTGTATGGGTGTATATAAATACTATTACGCCAAAATAGATGTCCGCGCCGTACATGCTTATGATCGGTGACTAAGGTATAATGATTCAATATCCCATTCTCTCTCTCTCTCTCTCTCTTACACACACATACACACACACACACACGCACTCCTCTCTCTCTATATCTCTCTCTCCCTTCCTCTCCTTCCCTCTCATGCATCCTCACATCTTCCCCATTTATCTCTCTCCATGCAATTTCGTTGGTATATCACGATATCTTTCGTTTTCTATTTTGAATAAGCACTGTCTACGCTTGAAGGAAAACGGACATAATCGAAAAAGAATTGAAAACGGAGATCATGAAGTTACTCCTTTATTTTAAATAGTTTTATTTGAATGATGTCATAACAAATGTTTCATGCCATAGTTGTAGTACTTCGTATGGATTTTCTCTGAGTTGTCGCTTTCGAGCAAGTGATTAGAATTAAAATTAAAAGAAGAGAGAAATCATTTGAAATGGTTACAATGTGGTGTAAATTCCCCTATATAGATGGCGCACTCCAACTCATGTAACATTTCATATTCACTTCACCAATCGGGCGTTGAAAATAGCACCATGTAACATATCAATTCCGTAATGTACTCAAATTGTATTCATAAATAAGTGCCTCGTTGCAAATTCATTTTTTCACTTGTTACGAATAATTGTATTTCAATAATCAGAATGTAAATTACATGCCTACGTGTTGTTAAGTAGGGCAAGCCAAATTGTTTGTCCTACCTAGCCAAAACGTATGTATGCAATTCGTATTCTGACTATCGAGGCAGGTGATTGACAGAATTTGTAACGAGGCACTTAACAAAGACGTATGCATTGAATTTGATTAAATTGATGGTCTAGTTCGATGCAGGCGTTCGACGCAAGCATGATGGGGTGGGGTGATGCCATATGTCATAATTACGAATGAATGCAGGGAAGTGTGGATTCTCCAAGCCTTTTCGACACGACCGGAAATTTGAGGAACCTCATTTTCTTCTTCTTCATAATCTTCTTTTTCTTCTTCTTCTTTTTCTTCTTCTTCTTCTTCTTCTTCTTCTTCTTCTTCTTCTTCTTCTTCTTCTTCTTCTTCTTCTCTTTCTTCTTCATCTTCTTCTCTTACTTCTTCTTCCTCTTCTGTTTCTTCTTCCTATCCTTCGTTTTTTTTTTTGGTAGGGGTGGGTTTAGAGATTTTATTTAAACTCTGTCTGCAAAATTAAAAGTGCGACTACTTGTTTTTCATTAATTTTTGTGAACGAATCCCCTTTTTTCCCACTCGAACCTTTCCTAGCGAGATATCTGATAATTCTTTATCTTGAATCTTGAAATAGCAATCCCTTTCAGCAGCTCCTAGTGACTATCCCGAGATGATGATAATGCTGTGCGTCAGTGTGAGGTGCCACAATGAAGTAAATAAAAGCAGATTTCACATAGGTACAATAAAATGTGTGTAAATCGTGCAGATTAAATATGCCTTTTGCATATTATGGGACTCAACAGGAGGCTGCATCACACACAATAACTGGTAGACAGTGGTAGCGCAGCCTTTCCTAATGCATAATGGGTTAGTGAGCATGACAACCGGTCCCGCCCTGATAAATGGTTCCAGGTTCGATGAGTGCGTGGGAAGAAGGAATGGTAATTTAAATCGAAACTCTCTGAGAGTTTATGTCCTCACATTGATTTGTCCGAAATTGTCCTTCGAGGGAAAGATGGGGTAACTTTAACTTATAAAAGCATACAGAACATAAATGTGACAAATCCGAGTGCAGCCGCCATTATCTTTATGGGGTTATTGTTCACTGCTTATAGTGGTCTCAATTCTGTTGAATTGAACAATCATTTGGCGTAGAGTGGATGTATAGTCGAGCGGTTTAAACACTCGAATGGATAAGAGAAGTTCGAGGCTTCGATCCCCGGCACGGCTTCCATGTCCTTATAAGCAGGATACATGTTGTTTACATTTCTTCTCTCCATCCAGGTGTTAAATGGCATGGGTACCCGGTAGGATGCGAAAATTATTACAGTCTGTTCAGCATTATGGGCATCTGAATATTGGCACCTGGCTGTAATTTTCCCCAGAGAAGGAAGAATGTTCATACATTGTGTGCGGATAGGGGGTGAATCCGACGACCAGGTAATGTTCTGTTAAGCGCTTCAATTCGTCCGTCCGTCCGTCCGTTCGTAACAAATTTGGTTTCCGATCGATAACTTTAGTAATGTTTGACGGATTTTAATGAATTTTGATATGAAGGTACATGGTATCAAAACACAGCCTAAGTTCGCTTTCGGAGTATGTAGGTCAAAGGTCATAGCTCATTTAATATGCGTAAAAATACACATCTGGTTTTCGATCGATAACTTTAGTAATGTTTGACGGATTTTAATGAATTTTGATATGAAGGTACATGGTATCAAAAACACAGCCTAAGTTCGATTTCGGAGTATGTAGGTCAAAGGTCATAGCTCATTAAATATGCGAATCTGGTTTCCGTTCGATAAATTTAATAATGTTTGACGGATTTTAATCAAATTTGATATGAAGGTACATGGTATCAAAACACAGCCTAAGTTCAATTTCCGAGTATGTAGGTCAAAGGTCATAGCTCATTAAATATGCGAATCTGGTTTCCGTTCGATAACTTTAATAATGTTTGACGGATTTTAATCAAATTTGATATGAAGGTACATGGTATCAAAACACAGCCCAAGTTTGATTTCGGAGTATGTAGGTCAAAGGTGAAAGGTCATAGCTCATTAAATATGCAAAAACACCTAATTATATATGTGAGAATGTGGTTAACTTCTTTGCCTAGTAATATAATAGTATAGTCTAATGGAGGTAAATTGTTCTGACGTATATAGGCAATTTGTACCCTGCGAGGGATGCTACGCTTTGCGTTGACTTTTCTAGTTATTATATGAATAGCGCAGTTCGATCTTAACGTGCAGAGATGGTGACTCTCCTCTATTCACGGGGCCTCAATTTAACATCCTACCTAACTGACGGAGTGTTTTCTACTGTAACATAACCTGCGTCTATGAAACAGGAGAAGAGACACTTTAACACACAACGCATGCATCAGGAACCCGCCTGGGTTGGGATCGCACCCACGATGTTTTGTTCCACAGGCAGACGCTTTACCGACTAAGCCATGTCGCATCTAGGTAATGTCACACGGGACCTTGGATGTAGAAAACATCGGTGAGAGTTCTTTTCGCTTTGACGGTTAAAGACACAGCAAGGCGAGCAATTCTGTTCGAAATTTCTCATTTCTAACGGAATAGATGGACGGATTTGAACAAGAATTAACAAAACCAAGGCAGACGAAAACCCGGTTAAGATCCGAGTACATGTGTCATGTAGGAAGGGTAAAGTTCGAGGTTGAAGAGACAGATTTGGTCTGGCGACCAGCAGACGATGAGGAATATGTCGACAATAAGCACAGTGCGTGTCATCCTGCGCATTGTCAGCGAAATTCGCTGTACGGGCTGAGGCGCGGTGCGTCCGTCGGCCTGAAAACTGCGCGCCTGTGCGCGAAGTGCCCGGATAATGGCAAGATGGCTGCCGATCACGATGACGATTGGTATTAGGTACATGTTTTTGAACATAAACAGCAGGACTCCAGTAGCCATTTGTACTTCAAATTCAATGGATTCCGTCTTGCAAGCATGACTTTTGCTGTCGTATGTAGAAAGGGCCAGAGTATACACATTTAAAATGGCCGGCTCCAAGTCATGATAACCTAACAAGGCGAAGTGATCGCTTAACTGTGAAAATCAACTTGAATTTTAGCGGATGCTTAACAGCAACTAACCGCTCCACCGATGTCACAGTGAGTATAAACACTGAAGCAACCCAGAATATCCACATTAAACTATTCGAATACTCGATCCGGCAGTACAACATGCCTTTCCAGTTAGACGGTACCGAATCGACCTTGGGGCGGGGTATCATCCACAAGGACGTGAAGAAGTCGGATACTGCTAGGGTACCGATGAGGACATCGGTGGCGAACTTGGCGTGACTACGGCGGATGATCACGGCGATGACGAGAATGTTTCCAACCATGCCGATTATGGAAAACGCAAGTTGAAATATGACCCACCATGTCCATGCAAAGGGAACCCAGTCCCACCCGGTCTCAACAGAAATATTCGTGTTATTCATCGCTGCTCTTAATTGCACATCTATAGTATCCTGCAAAAGCAATGAATGAAAAGTATTATACTAGTGTGTCTATAGTTAGGCCAGTTGTCAGTATAAAAGCTATGAGAACATAACTTTACGGACAGATACATAGCACTGTGACTTAGCTAACGCAAGTTTTATTTAAAGATAAAGTTGAGTTCTGGTCATATGCGATTGCATTGTGAAAGAAACGGTGTGGAACCGATCAAGAAAGGTTGATAATCTAGCATATAAGTATTGGTGTGTACTGCAAGGTTCTAGAATCATCAAAATGATAAGAAATTTGGCCCAGTCTTGGTAAAGTTACAAGTAGCCTACTGTACACAGAAAAATGTATATGGGACTACACGAACATGTGACATAAAATCCGTCCCGAATGTTATGCTGTAACATGCCATATTTAGCATATAATAATAATAATAATATGAATTTATAACGCGCACGTATCTGAAACTTCCGATCAAGGCGCGACAAAAATGAATATGCAGATTACACAAAACAGTTCAACAGATAATATTTCTACACGTAATTAAACTTAAATCTTAGATAAACAGGAATTCAAATCTTATATAAACAGAAATTCAATAAATGGATAAACAGATATATGTACATAATACAGTTCAACATAATATAGTTCTTTAGGTAATGAAACTTAAACATCAGATAAATAAATACGCTTTCAGCTGTGATTTAAATTGTTCTGTGGAGTCTAATTGTCTAAGATGAGAAGGAAGAGAGTTCCAGAGGACGGGTGCAGCTTTGGCGAAGGACCTGTCTCCATACCTAACCGTTCTTGTCATTGGCACGATTAATCTCGTAGCCTCTGCATGAAGACCTCTGTGACCTCACTGACTGCGTTACTGATACCATCTCAGAGAGGTATTGGGGGCCTGACCATGCAGAAACTTGAAGGTAGTCAGACAAATCTTGAACACGATTCTCTTCTGTACCGGTAGCCAGTGCAATTGACGAAGGATATGACTTATTCGCGCATACTTCCCTGCTTTAAAGGTATTTGAAGAGCCATGCTTTTCAGGGAACATGTTTTATCTGATGTTCTTCCATACTTGCATAATAACAATGATAACGCTCACAAATTATTTTTCACCTCTTCCCAGAACTCAACCTTCTCTTTAAAGGGCAAGTCCACTCCAAAATAACTGACTTTCAATAAAAGCAGAAAAATCAGACAAACCAATCAAAAAAGTTTGAGCAAAATCGGATAACTAATAAGAAAGTTATGAATTTTGAAAAAGTATGTAAAACTATGGAACAATGAGAATCACAACACAAATTGCCAAGATGGTTATCAGTTTGTGACGTCATTTCCTCACAACTTATCAATTGCTTTATATAGTTTAATCCCATTAATTTCCCTTTTTATCCCCAAAACTTGATTTCCCATGCCTTTGCCCAGGTTATATGATTTGTATCATATTGCATGCATGACATTTCCCAAAAACTTTTATGAATTTTGAAGAATTGATACTATTTTCTGAATTTTTTTGATTGGTTTGTCTGATTTTTCTGGTTCTATTGAAAGTAACTTATTTTTGGAGTGGACTTTAAGCTTAACTCCCCGCCACTCATGGCTGAAGCTATGACAATCTAGATTCCTGTATATAATTCTGAATCTATATAATTCTTTGGTAATAATATGAATCATCTGTTGTTATAATAATCATTTGAATACATACAATTTGCATCACTCTTTGCAGTCTTACGTTTTCATCTACTTCCTATACCTCCCCCTGTCTCTTTTAAAGGAAACCTCACCCCAAAAAAAAAAAAAAAACAAACAAAAACAAAAATAATAAAATAAAATAAAAAATAAATAAATAAATAAATAAATATAAAAACAAATAAATAAATAATAATAATAATAAAAAAAAGTCTATGTATCCTGAAAGATGAGATGTATCCCTGCTCTTAATGTTCGACATTTCTTACGAAAGTTTACAAGAGATATATAAATGAAGATATTCTTGGCATGATGTAATGCCTTTTAGCATGACATGGGCGCAGCCATTTTCTTGATATTAAATGTGACCTACCAGGCGAACTTGTACATGAATCATGCACCAAGCTTTAGTTGGAAAAACTTTTTAAATTCAGTAACAAAACCTTTACTTTTCAATGAGGAAAATCATAGCTGAGATGGTAATAATTATATTTGGTGAAAAATGTATAACAGGGGAACAATTGTAACTCATTTATTTAAAAATACTAGAATATAGCAGTTGAAAAATCTATTTCACTTATGCAAAACATTCACCCCAGAAGAGCACCAACTTATTTATGCAATTTGCGTTCTGGCAATTGTAGTACAAAGAAAAATAGCAGGTGATTGAAATGCTTCAACACCACACATACCTGGGAAGTATTCATAAATTTGAATAAATTTACTTGATAAACGACTTCGCTTAGTACGTCACGTTGCCAAGAAAATGGCGATGCCCATGGCATGCTGAGAACCTGTACATTTATCTTTCTTTATATCTCTCTCGACTCTCGTACACTTTGGTGGGGAATCTTGTAGATTAATGGGCAAGAATACAACAAATCTCTCAGAATAAATAAAATTATTTCTTGGGGTTCGGTTTCATCTTCATGAACGTGGTTCCTAGTTCTGAAATACTTACTCCCACAAACTACAATAACCTCTGGACCACTTTAAAGGGATCCGGTAACTTTGTCTCAGATTCTGAAACAAAATCCTGGACTTAGCTGATGCTGCAATGATAATTATAAACCTTTAGGTCATTCAGGAACCCCATGACTTTTACAAGCCGATCGCCTGTCTGATTATCAAGATATTTATGATTGGAAATCGAAACCAAATTTTGCGTTTTCCTAACGGTTTTCATAACACTACCATCTATTGGGGAAAACGAGTGTGGTAAAACCGGTCACTCAAAGATTTTTTACTTTTTTGTGGTACTTCTTGATCATTTTGAAGCGCAATTTTTTTTTAGGGCTTCAATATTACCCCATAGCACAGACACTGATAACAAGTAGGGCGGTGCATCTCAGATTTATCATTGTAAAACGATGCCTTTAAGATGTAGGCTTGATTAAATAAGCGGCGCCAACTACATGGAATACAGACCATGGCACACGCTGCGTCATGTACATGATGTTGGACTGCGTCCGCGACTAGCGCGGCATGTAATGCGCCATGCATGTATCGAGCCCATCGCACACTATGAGATCTTCCTGCGATCCGATTGTTAAAGAAATGGCAGTTATATGAGATACGGAAATCTAAACAAACATCATCTTCCTGATTTAGGTTCTAAATAATGATAAGAATACTAGCAACCGTAATTTTAGTGCATTTCAGCCTTCTAGTCAGAACAAAAGCCGAATCGGCTTCAGATCGTAGACTTTTGATATGATAATGTCATTACGATTCTTAGCAAGTTTAGCTTTTTCTCCTCCAAAGAAGCCTTCTTCCAACATCGAATCGTAGTCAGATCGTTTAGTAGTGTGTGCTGGGCATTAGTGATCTGCACAGTGAATGTAAACTAAGCAGGGCAGATATTTTGTTAGCCTATTGACTACTGAAGTCTCTCATTCCCATAAGCTTAATACAGGATCCAACCGGTTCCCGTGGGTATTGGCTTAATTTACTAGCGTATGCACCAATCGCCTTCATATCCTTGATTTATAGCGTATAACGCAGTTGAAATCACGCCTCGTGTGCAACGCGCATTGGATCAGCGCAAAAACTATTGAACTTGCTGCCCCTCTCATACATTCCACTAACTAGTAAAACTGATTAATTACTGCTAACATTTATGTGCAAATTAAAAAAAATGCTACGCTCATTAAATTCCGACCCCTTTGATCTATCACCCTACTTGCAAGATACATAATGCAGGTGCGGATTATCCCATGTTCATAAAGGTACTCTTTTAGTACAATTTTAAAGAGGGACATTTTTCTTTTGTGTAGACCTACTTTTGATATCCCTCGCTGGTCTCAAAATCTGTGCCCCCATCCAGTTGGCTAGTGTAACATGTAGGCTAATGTTGTGGAAATTTAAGCGGTGGTATTGACAATTGACAGTATTCGGGAAATCAAATATTTACCTCGTTTCGAAATTAATTCCATAATGGTATATATAACATATTTACACATCGATGGCATGATTGGGTAAAGATCTTTTCAATGAGCAATGCCTTGTCGCCGGGAACAAGCACGATACAGAATAATACATGGCAATTCACAAATAGATTTCTGCAATTTCCTTACTACTGTACAGTTAACAAAAAATTATTCATACCGAGTTTTGTAATTCCACATTTTATGTAATTTTATGGAATTGTATTCTGTTATACCCGCCATTCCTTTACAATGGAAATATATTATTAAAAATGCTCCCATTTAAAATATGAACCAGCATGAACATTGAATTAGTACGTTGAAAAAGAAAACTAAAATCTGTAAAGTCATTTATAAAGTATGCATTGATAAAATAATTCAAGTTCCGATTTCACAAAGAAAGTGGAACTCAATTTTAATGGAACCGATCATGGATTGGAAAATTAGTGTACGTTATTCCCTTTGAATATGCACTATCATTATTTTCAGTTTGAAATATTACATAATATTCTTGGGGTAAATAAATATTTGAAATTGGTAGGTATATTAGATCTTGATCCATGTGTTTTTTGTTTAAATAGTGTTGAATCAATCGCACATTTGTTCTGGGATTGTCCTGTAACCCATCAATTTATATTACAATTTCAGGAACACATTTTAAATAATAAAATTATATATCGACCATGAATACATATATATATTTGGAATTTCTGGGAGAATTTCTGTCACTTGAATTTTGTTATTTTATACGCAAAGAACTATATATTCTCTACAAAATGTAAAAATAGAAGGCTAGATTATCTTCTGAATTATTTAAGAAACAGTTGGAAAATTATTATGACTTTGAACGAATAATTTACTCAAAACGAGACAAATTTGTTTTATTTCTTGATAAATAGCGAATAGTACAATTGAATTGAAACATGTTATAACACTTATTATATTATGTATCATTTGTATTACTGTGTACTGCTTATTACCATCACATCAATTATTTGTATTGAGTACGTATGATATTTTGTTAATTTGCTTTGAGAATTCTGAATAAATTTTATTTGAAAACAAAAAGACAAAAAGTTTTCTAATTGTTTAAGTATGTGATAATTTGATTTGTCCCGATTTATGTGTTTTGAAAATGTGACATATTGAACCTTACACTTAGAACTATTCAACGATGGCCCTAATTCAAACAACCCACCTTTCATTCCTGAGTTACGAAAAAGAAGGGGGAAAAAAAGAATAAATTTGATGTTTTTGTGTTTTCGTTACTCAGGAATGAAAGGTGGGCTGTTTGAATAAGGGATGTTGAATAATACTACATAAGTATTTTGAAATATCGATATTTACTTTTACTTCATGAGGATAATTGTATATATATACTCACTCAAATACAAGCACCGCTTGAAATGATAAAGGAAGACTATGAACTTGAAATGCTAACTCACTTTAAGCATTGCCGTGCATTTATTAAAATTTATTCATATCGCTATAGGCATGTATCATACAAACTTTGCTCTCTATAGCATGCACCACCTCAATATATACAGTTAACAACTAAATTATACTTACCCCTTGTAAATTTTATATGTTTTGTGTTTTTATTAACTCAAGATTGAAAGGTGGACTAGTTGAATTAGGTCCTTTGTTGAATCATTTTAGATCTAAGCTTTGATATATCACATTCTCCAGAAACATAAATTGGGTCAAATCAATCTTTTACATACTTAGAACATTACAAAATTTTGTAAGGATATGAATAATTTAGTTGTTAAGTGTACATTAAGTCAATAAGATCTATTTGAAATTTCAATTCCCATCATTTTCTTCATGCACGTTTGTTTGAAATACAGCTAGATTACATTGTATTATAATGACAAAAAGTATCATGTATATGATTGTGATGCCCCATGTCACACAGGTATGAGGAGGGGCCCACAAAGATATCAAAGAGACAAAAGTATTCGCATTTCATATCGGCGTGTTTCTTGTTGGCATGAACTTGGAGAATGTATGATAATCATGTAATTCTATCTGTTTGGTCACATGACATATTAAATGAGATGGACTCACTAGACA
>CP137683.1:16291963-16329463 GCA_037976565.1 Mesocentrotus franciscanus
ACCTATTCAGCCCATTTAAATAGCCCATATCTAAAGTGATTAGAATTGTTTTTAATTCACAACTCTCTCATTTTTTGTCCGATTTCATTCAAACTTTCACCAGTTTATTGTTCTTGTATTTCTGTTTTCCTCTAGAGTAGTTTGCTATCAGTGTTAGATTTCCCTTTAAAGCCCGTCTGCACTAGTTTGGCCAGGAGGGATTAGACCTCCGAGCTAGGTCACTGACAGGTGGTTATCTCATCATCTCAGCTCTCAATTAACATAAGAAAAACAGGATCATGGGGACCAACGGGCACCGCTTATAGGCATTGTTTTCTATATAGAGGGAGCAAGTAGTGCAGTGGGGCTTTAATATTGCAATGATATAGCGATAAATTGATCATATTGGCCTTAAGACGCGAGTATTCTCGGGTCGAATCCTCAGCACGACAAGGATAAAATGCATGAAATGTATATTCCTCCTGAATATGGTAATTGCTGCGTATAACCCCCTCTAATTCAACTGTGTGTATGGGTGTATATAAATACTATTACGCCAAAATAGATGTCCGCGCCGTACATGCTTATGATCGGTGACTAAGGTATAATGATTCAATATCCCATTCTCTCTCTCTCTCTCTCTCTCTTCCACACACACATACACACACACACACACGCGCACACACACACACACTCCCCCTCCTCTCTCTCTATATCTCTCTCTCCCTTCCTCTCCTTCCCTCTCATGCATCCTCACATCTTCCCCATTTATCTCTCTCCATGCAATTTCGTTGGTATATCACGATATCTTTCGTTTTCTATTTTGAATAAGCACTGTCTACGCTTGAAGGAAAACGGACATAATCGAAAAAGAATTGAAAACGGAGATCACGAAGTTACTCCTTTATTTTAAATAGTTTTATTTGAATGATGTCATAACAAATATTTCATGCCATAGTTGTAGTAATTCGTATGGATTTTCTCTGAGTTGTCGCTTTCGAGCAAGTGATTAGAATTAAAATTAAAAGAAGAGAGAAATCATTTGAAATGGTTACAATGTGGTGTAAATTCCCCTATATAGATGGCGCACTCCAACTCATGTAACATTTCATATTCACTTCACCAATCGGGCGTTGAAAATAGCACCATGTAACATATCAATTCCGTAATGTACTCAAATTGTATTCATAAATAAGTGCCTCGTTGCAAATTCATTTTTCACTTGTTACGAATAATTGTATTTCAATAATCAGAATGTAAATTACATGCCTACGTGTTGTTAAGTAGGGCAAGCCAAATTGTTTGTCCTACCTAGCCAAAACGTATGTATGCAATTCGTATTCTGACTATCGAGGCAGGTGATTGACAGAATTTGTAACGAGGCACTTAACAAAGACGTATGCATTGAATTTGATTAAATTGATGGTCTAGTTCGATGCAGGCGTTCGACGCAAGCATGATGGGGGTGGGGTGATGCCATATGTCATAATTACGAATGAATGCAGGGAAGTGTGGATTCTCCAAGCCTTTTCGACACGACCGGAAATTTGAGGAACCTCATTTTCTTCTTCTTCATAATCTTCTTTTTCTTCTTCTTTTCTTCTTCTTCTTCTTCTTCTTCTTCTTCTTCTTCTTCTTCTTCTTCTTCTTCTTTCTTCTTCATCTTCTTCTCTTACTTCTTCTTCCTCTTCTGTTTCTTCTTCCTATCCTTCGTTTTTTTTTTTGGTAGGGGTGGGTTTAGAGATTTTATTTAAACTCTGTCTGCAAAATTAAAAGTGCGACTACTTGTTTTTCATTAATTTTTGTGAACGAATCCCCTTTTTTCCCACTCGAACCTTTCCTAGCGAGATATCTGATAATTCTTTATCTTGAATCTTGAAATAGCAATCCCTTTCAGCAGCTCCTAGTGACTATCCCGAGATGATGATAATGCTGTGCGTCAGTGTGAGGTGCCACAATGAAGTAAATAAAAGCAGATTTCACATAGGTACAATAAAATGTGTGTAAATCGTGCAGATTAAATATGCCTTTTTGCATATTATGGGACTCAACAGGAGGCTGCATCACACACAATAACTGGTAGACAGTGGTAGCGCAGCCTTTCCTAATGCATAATGGGTTAGTGAGCATGACAACCGGTCCCGCCCTGATAAATGGTTCCAGGTTCGATGAGTGCGTGGGAAGAAGGAATGGTAATTTAAATCGAAACTCTCTGAGAGTTTATGTCCTCACATTGATTTGTCCGAAATTGTCCTTCGAGGGGAAAGATGGGGTAACTTTAACTTATAAAAGCATACAGAACATAAATGTGACAAATCCGAGTGCAGCCGCCATTATCTTTATGGGGTTATTGTTCACTGCTTATAGTGGTCTCAATTCTGTTGAATTGAACAATCATTTGGCGTAGAGTGGATGTATAGTCGAGCGGTTTAAACACTCGAATGGATAAGAGAAGTTCGAGGCTTCGATCCCCGGCACGGCTTCCATGTCCTTATAAGCAGGATACATGTTGTTTACATTTCTTCTCTCCATCCAGGTGTTAAATGGCATGGGTACCCGGTAGGATGCGAAAATTATTACAGTCTGTTCAGCATTATGGGCATCTGAATATTGGCACCTGGCTGTAATTTTCCCCAGAGAAGGAAGAATGTTCATACATTGTGTGCGGATAGGGGGTGAATCCGACGACCAGGTAATGTTCTGTTGCTTCAATTCGTCCGTCCGTCCGTCCGTTCGTAACAAATTTGGTTTCCGATCGATAACTTTAGTAATGTTTGACGGATTTTAATGAATTTTGATATGAAGGTACATGGTATCAAAACACAGCCTAAGTTCGCTTTCGGAGTATGTAGGTCAAAGGTCATAGCTCATTTAATATGCGTAAAAATACACATCTGGTTTTCGATCGATAACTTTAGTAATGTTTGACGGATTTTAATGAATTTTGATATGAAGGTACATGGTATCAAAAACACAGCCTAAGTTCGATTTCGGAGTATGTAGGTCAAAGGTCATAGCTCATTAAATATGCGAATCTGGTTTCCGTTCGATAAATTTAATAATGTTTGACGGATTTTAATCAAATTTGATATGAAGGTACATGGTATCAAAACACAGCCTAAGTTCAATTTCCGAGTATGTAGGTCAAAGGTCATAGCTCATTAAATATGCGAATCTGGTTTCCGTTCGATAACTTTAATAATGTTTGACGGATTTTAATCAAATTTGATATGAAGGTACATGGTATCAAAACACAGCCCAAGTTTGATTTCGGAGTATGTAGGTCAAAGGTGAAAGGTCATAGCTCATTAAATATGCAAAAACACCTAATTATATATGTGAGAATGTGGTTAACTTCTTTGCCTAGTAATATAATAGTATAGTCTAATGGAGGTAAATTGTTCTGACGTATATAGGCAATTTGTACCCTGCGAGGATGCTACGCTTTGCGTTGACTTTTCTAGTTATTATATGAATAGCGCAGTTCGATCTTAACGTGCAGAGATGGTGACTCTCCTCTATTCACGGGGCCTCAATTTAACATCCTACCTAACTGACGGAGTGTTTTCTACTGTAACATAACCTGCGTCTATGAAACAGGAGAAGAGACACTTTAACACACAACGCATGCATCAGGAACCCGCCTGGGTTGGGATCGCACCCACGATGTTTTGTTCCACAGGCAGACGCTTTACCGACTAAGCCATGTCGCATCTAGGTAATGTCACACGGGACCTTGGATGTAGAAAACATCGGTGAGAGTTCTTTTCGCTTTGACGGTTAAAGACACAGCAAGGCGAGCAATTCTGTTCGAAATTTCTCATTTCTAACGGAATAGATGGACGGATTTGAACAAGAATTAACAAAACCAAGGCAGACGAAAACCCGGTTAAGATCCGAGTACATGTGTCATGTAGGAAGGGTAAAGTTCGAGGTTGAAGAGAAAGAAACAGATTTGGTCTGGCGACCAGCAGACGATGAGGAATATGTCGACAATAAGCACAGTGCGTGTCATCCTGCGCATTGTCAGCGAAATTCGCTGTACGGGCTGAGGCGCGGTGCGTCCGTCGGCCTGAAAACTGCGCGCCTGTGCGCGAAGTGCCCGGATAATGGCAAGATGGCTGCCGATCACGATGACGATTGGTATTAGGTACATGTTTTTGAACATAAACAGCAGGACTCCAGTAGCCATTTGTACTTCAAATTCAATGGATTCCGTCTTGCAAGCATGACTTTTGCTGTCGTATGTAGAAAGGGCCAGAGTATACACATTTAAAATGGCCGGCTCCAAGTCATGATAACCTAACAAGGCGAAGTGATCGCTTAACTGTGAAAATCAACTTGAATTTTAGCGGATGCTTAACAGCAACTAACCGCTCCACCGATGTCACAGTGAGTATAAACACTGAAGCAACCCAGAATATCCACATTAAACTATTCGAATACTCGATCCGGCAGTACAACATGCCTTTCCAGTTAGACGGTACCGAATCGACCTTGGGGCGGGGTATCATCCACAAGGACGTGAAGAAGTCGGATACTGCTAGGGTACCGATGAGGACATCGGTGGCGAACTTGGCGTGACTACGGCGGATGATCACGGCGATGACGAGAATGTTTCCAACCATGCCGATTATGGAAAACGCAAGTTGAAATATGACCCACCATGTCCATGCAAAGGGAACCCAGTCCCACCCGGTCTCAACAGAAATATTCGTGTTATTCATCGCTGCTCTTAATTGCACATCTATAGTATCCTGCAAAAGCAATGAATGAAAAGTATTATACTAGTGTGTCTATAGTTAGGCCAGTTGTCAGTATAAAAGCTATGAGAACATAACTTTACGGACAGATACATAGCACTGTGACTTAGCTAACGCAAGTTTTATTTAAAGATAAAGTTGAGTTCTGGTCATATGCGATTGCATTGTGAAAGAAACGGTGTGGAACCGATCAAGAAAGGTTGATAATCTAGCATATAAGTATTGGTGTGTACTGCAAGGTTCTAGAATCATCAAAATGATAAGAAATTTGGCCCAGTCTTGGTAAAGTTACAAGTAGCCTACTGTACACAGAAAAATGTATATGGGACTACACGAACATGTGACATAAAATCCGTCCCGAATGTTATGCTGTAACATGCCATATTTAGCATATAATAATAATAATAATATGAATTTATAACGCGCACGTATCTGAAACTTCCGATCAAGGCGCGACAAAAATGAATATGCAGATTACACAAAACAGTTCAACAGATAATATTTCTACACGTAATTAAACTTAAATCTTAGATAAACAGGAATTCAAATCTTATATAAACAGAAATTCAATAAATGGATAAACAGATATATGTACATAATACAGTTCAACATAATATAGTTCTTTAGGTAATGAAACTTAAACATCAGATAAATAAATACGCTTTCAGCTGTGATTTAAATTGTTCTGTGGAGTCTAATTGTCTAAGATGAGAAGGAAGAGAGTTCCAGAGGACGGGTGCAGCTTTGGCGAAGGACCTGTCTCCATACCTAACCGTTCTTGTCATTGGCACGATTAATCTCGTAGCCTCTGCATGAAGACCTCTGTGACCTCACTGACTGCGTTACTGATACCATCTCAGAGAGGTATTGGGGGCCTGACCATGCAGAAACTTGAAGGTAGTCAGACAAATCTTGAACACGATTCTCTTCTGTACCGGTAGCCAGTGCAATTGACGAAGGATATGACTTATTCGCGCATACTTCCCTGCTTTAAAGGTATTTGAAGAGCCATGCTTTTCAGGGAACATGTTTTATCTGATGTTCTTCCATACTTGCATAATAACAATGATAACGCTCACAAATTATTTTTCACCTCTTCCCAGAACTCAACCTTCTCTTTAAAGGGCAAGTCCACTCCAAAAATAACTGACTTTCAATAAAAGCAGAAAAATCAGACAAACCAATCAAAAAAAGTTTGAGCAAAATCGGATAACTAATAAGAAAGTTATGAATTTTTGAAAAAGCATGTAAAACTATGGAACAATGAGAATCACAACACAAATTGCCAAGATGGTTATCAGTTTGTGACGTCATGTCCTCACAACTTATCAATTGCTTTATATAGTTTAATCCCATTAATTTCCCTTTTTATCCCCCAAAACTTGATTTCCCCATGCCTTTGCCCAGGTTATATGATTTGTATCATATTGCATGCATGACATTTCCCAAAAACTTTTATGAATTTTGAAGAATTGATACTATTTTCTGAATATTTTGATTGGTTTGTCTGATTTTTCTGGTTCTATTGAAAGTAACTTATTTTTGGAGTGGACTTGGGCTTTAAGCTTAACTCCCCGCCACTCATGGCTGAAGCTATGACAATCTAGATTCCTGTATATAATTCTGAATCTATATAATTCTTTGGTAATAATATGAATCATCTGTTGTTATAATAATCATTTGAATACATACAATTTGCATCACTCTTTGCAGTCTTACGTTTTCATCTACTTCCTATACCTCCCCCTGTCTCTTTTAAAGGAAACCTCACCCCCAAAAAAAAAAAAAAAAAACAAACAAAAACAAAAATAATAAATAAAATAAAATAAAAAATAAATAAATAAATAAATAAATATAAAAAAACAAATAAATAAATAATAATAATAATAAAAAAAGTCTATGTATCCTGAAAGATGAGATGTATCCCTGCTCTTTAATGTTCGACATTTCTTACGAAAGTTTACAAGAGATATATAAATGAAGATATTCTTGGCATGATGTAATGCCTTTTAGCATGACATGGGCGCAGCCATTTTCTTGATATTAAATGTGACCTACCAGGCGAACTTGTACATGAATCATGCACCAAGCTTTAGTTGGAAAAACTTTTTAAATTCAGTAACAAAACCTTTACTTTTCAATGAGGAAAATCATAGCTGAGATGGTAATAATTATATTTGGTGAAAAATGTATAACAGGGGAACAATTGTAACTCATTTATTTAAAAATACTAGAATATAGCAGTTGAAAAATCTATTTCACTTATGCAAAACATTCACCCCAGAAGAGCACCAACTTATTTATGCAATTTGCGTTCTGGCAATTGTAGTACAAAGAAAAATAGCAGGTGATTGAAATGCTTCAACACCACACATACCTGGGAAGGAAGTATTCATAAATTTGAATAAATTTACTTGATAAACGACTTCGCTTAGTACGTCACGTTGCCAAGAAAATGGCGATGCCCATGGCATGCTGAGAACCTGTACATTTATCTTTCTTTATATCTCTCTCGACTCTCGTACACTTTGGTGGGGAATCTTGTAGATTAATGGGCAAGAATACAACAAATCTCTCAGAATAAATAAAATTATTTCTTGGGGTTCGGTTTCATCTTCATGAACGTGGTTCCTAGTTCTGAAATACTTACTCCCACAAACTACAATAACCTCTGGACCACTTTAAAGGGATCCGGTAACTTTGTCTCAGATTCTGAAACAAAATCCTGGACTTAGCTGATGCTGCAATGATAATTATAAACCTTTAGGTCATTCAGGAACCCCATGACTTTTACAAGCCGATCGCCTGTCTGATTATCAAGATATTTATGATTGGAAATCGAAACCAAATTTTGCGTTTTCCTAACGGTTTTCATAACACTACCATCTATTGGGGAAAACGAGTGTGGTAAAACCGGTCACTCAAAGATTTTTACTTTTTTGTGGTACTTCTTGATCATTTTGAAGCGCAATTTTTTTTTAGGGCTTCAATATTACCCCATAGCACAGACACTGATAACAAGTAGGGCGGTGCATCTCAGATTTATCATTGTAAAACGATGCCTTTAAGATGTAGGCTTGATTAAATAAGCGGCGCCAACTACATGGAATACAGACCATGGCACACGCTGCGTCATGTACATGATGTTGGACTGCGTCCGCGACTAGCGCGGCATGTAATGCGCCATGCATGTATCGAGCCCATCGCACACTATGAGATCTTCCTGCGATCCGATTGTTAAAGAAATGGCAGTTATATGAGATACGGAAATCTAAACAAACATCATCTTCCTGATTTAGGTTCTAAATAATGATAAGAATACTAGCAACCGTAATTTTAGTGCATTTCAGCCTTCTAGTCAGAACAAAAGCCGAATCGGCTTCAGATCGTAGACTTTTGATATGATAATGTCATTACGATTCTTAGCAAGTTTAGCTTTTTCTCCTCCAAAGAAGCCTTCTTCCAACATCGAATCGTAGTCAGATCGTTTAGTAGTGTGTGCTGGGCATTAGTGATCTGCACAGTGAATGTAAACTAAGCAGGGCAGATATTTTGTTAGCCTATTGACTACTGAAGTCTCTCATTCCCATAAGCTTAATACAGGATCCAACCGGTTCCCGTGGGTATTGGCTTAATTTACTAGCGTATGCACCAATCGCCTTCATATCCTTGATTTATAGCGTATAACGCAGTTGAAATCACGCCTCGTGTGCAACGCGCATTGGATCAGCGCAAAAAACTATTGAACTTGCTGCCCCTCTCATACATTCCACTAACTAGTAAAACTGATTAATTACTGCTAACATTTATGTGCAAATTAAAAAAAATGCTACGCTCATTAAATTCCGACCCCTTTGATCTATCACCCTACTTGCAAGATACATAATGCAGGTGCGGATTATCCCATGTTCATAAAGGTACTCTTTTAGTACAATTTTAAAGAGGGACATTTTTCTTTTGTGTAGACCTACTTTTGATATCCCTCGCTGGTCTCAAAATCTGTGCCCCATCCAGTTGGCTAGTGTAACATGTAGGCTAATGTTGTGGAAATTTAAGCGGTGGTATTGACAATTGACAGTATTCGGGAAATCAAATATTTACCTCGTTTCGAAATTAATTCCATAATGGTATATATAACATATTTACACATCGATGGCATGATTGGGTAAAGATCTTTTCAATGAGCAATGCCTTGTCGCCGGGGAACAAGCACGATACAGAATAATACATGGCAATTCACAAATAGATTTCTGCAATTTCCTTACTACTGTACAGTTAACAAAAAATTATTCATACCGAGTTTTGTAATTCCACATTTTATGTAATTTTATGGAATTGTATTCTGTTATACCCGCCATTCCTTTACAATGGAAATATATTATTAAAAATGCTCCCATTTAAAATATGAACCAGCATGAACATTGAATTAGTACGTTGAAAAAGAAAACTAAAATCTGTAAAGTCATTTATAAAGTATGCATTGATAAAATAATTCAAGTTCCGATTTCACAAAGAAAGTGGAACTCAATTTTAATGGAACCGATCATGGATTGGAAAATTAGTGTACGTTATTCCCTTTGAATATGCACTATCATTATTTTCAGTTTGAAATATTACATAATATTCTTGGGGTAAATAAATATTTGAAATTGGTAGGTATATTAGATCTTGATCCATGTGTTTTTTGTTTAAATAGTGTTGAATCAATCGCACATTTGTTCTGGGATTGTCCTGTAACCCATCAATTTATATTACAATTTCAGGAACACATTTTAAATAATAAAATTATATATCGACCATGAATACATATATATATTTGGAATTTCTGGGAGAATTTCTGTCACTTGAATTTTGTTATTTTATACGCAAAGAACTATATATTCTCTACAAAATGTAAAAATAGAAGGCTAGATTATCTTCTGAATTATTTAAGAAACAGTTGGAAAATTATTATGACTTTGAACGAATAATTTACTCAAAACGAGACAAATTTGTTTTATTTCTTGATAAATAGCGAATAGTACAATTGAATTGAAACATGTTATAACACTTATTATATTATGTATCATTTGTATTACTGTGTACTGCTTATTACCATCACATCAATTATTTGTATTGAGTACGTATGATATTTTGTTAATTTGCTTTGAGAATTCTGAATAAATTTTATTTGAAAACAAAAGACAAAAAGTTTTCTAATTGTTTAAGTATGTGATAATTTGATTTGTCCCGATTTATGTGTTTTGAAAATGTGACATATTGAACCTTACACTTAGAACTATTCAACGATGGCCCTAATTCAAACAACCCACCTTTCATTCCTGAGTTACGAAAAAGAAGGGAAAAAAGAATAAATTTGATGTTTTTGTGTTTTCGTTACTCAGGAATGAAAGGTGGGCTGTTTGAATAAGGGCCGTTGTTGAATAATACTACATAAGTATTTTGAAATATCGATATTTACTTTTACTTCATGAGGATAATTGTATATATATACTCACTCAAATACAAGCACCGCTTGAAATGATAAAGGAAGACTATGAACTTGAAATGCTAACTCACTTTAAGCATTGCCGTGCATTTATTAAAATTTATTCATATCGCTATAGGCATGTATCATACAAACTTTGCTCTCTATAGCATGCACCACCTCAATATATACAGTTAACAACTAAATTATACTTACCCCTTGTAAATTTTATATGTTTTGTGTTTTTATTAACTCAAGATTGAAAGGTGGACTAGTTGAATTAGGTCCTTTGTTGAATCATTTTAGATCTAAGCTTTGATATATCACATTCTCCAGAAACATAAATTGGGTCAAATCAATCTTTTACATACTTAGAACATTACAAAATTTTGTAAGGATATGAATAATTTAGTTGTTAAGTGTACATTAAGTCAATAAGATCTATTTGAAATTTCAATTCCCATCATTTTCTTCATGCACGTTTGTTTGAAATACAGCTAGATTACATTGTATTATAATGACAAAAAGTATCATGTATATGATTGTGATGCCCCATGTCACACAGGTATGAGGGAGGGGGCCCACAAAGATATCAAAGAGACAAAAGTATTCGCATTTCATATCGGCGTGTTTCTTGTTGGCATGAACTTGGAGAATGTATGATAATCATGTAATTCTATCTGTTTGGTCACATGACATATTAAATGAGATGGACTCACTAGACACGAGATTGTTCCTCTTTATATAACATCTAAGTAGATCCTTGTCATTTGATTGGAGGATTGTTGGTCACATGATATTCAATCAATAATCTATTGAACGACTACGTCATTGAGCGTGCATTTTTGTTTTTAATCTATGTTTTTAAGGTTATATTTTAATGGAATGTGGAAAATAAAACTTGAACTTGAACTTGATATCCATAATTTTGTTTGTATATTAATTTAGTTAGGAACATCAGTTCAGTGCGTGGATACATGATCGCTTTTGTGAAAGTGAAGGGTTGTATTTTGTTTCTAGCTATTGATTTCATGTTTTTGTGGTTCACAAGATCGAAAGTACGAATTGCATTGCATATCACGCGCGAAAAGCCATTTGGCATTAACAATTAACAATGGTTCTATGATAGAAAAGATGAGAGAGAGAGAGAGAGAGAGAATGGAGAAAAATACAAATAGAGAGAGAGAGAGAGAGAATAAGAGAGAAAAAGAGAGGGGAAAGAGAGACGGGTAGGGTAAGAGTGGCACAATGAAGTAGAGATAGAGAATGGGCAGAGCTAGAGGAAATGGGACACATATAGCAGCGAGAGATCGAAAGACACAGAAAGAAGGAGAGGGGGAGATAGCAGAAGAAAAACATTGACCAAAAAGCGGGGCAAACGTGAGATCTGTCCTCTTTAATTGGAGCAAGCAATTTCTTTACAAAATAAAATTAACTATTTCATACCAATCCAAAATGACAATGAAAAATAGAGCGGAGAAATGAGTGACAGGCTGTATTCTCGCAAAAGTATGAACTGGAACGGCATTTTCCACTTTGTCAAGAGACTTGAATTGTTTAAAGAGCAATCCAATCCTTGTAATATTAATATTCATTTCATTAATTTTCATTTATCTTTTAGTTCTGAAACATACATGAAGAAATAGGAACTTAGTTTAAACAGAACTGGTCAGGGCTCCAAGATAAGCGAAGCTTGATGCCTTGTGAGCCCTGACAATTAAGTAGATGTACAAGCAAAATACATAAATTAGGGAGTACCTGGTGATGCAAAAGAACAGCAAAGAGAGGAGAAGAATGATAGGTAGAGACTGAAGAGAGAGAGAGAGAGAGAGAAAGAGAGGGGGAAGAAATAGAGAGGGGGTGTAAAGTGAGGAGTTACAGATGATTGCACATTAGGGACTTTTAGATTTGCACGTCGACGTAGTGGACTGCAACGTGTGCCATTCTTTCAAGGCACTGGCCCGTGCCCGGCAGTGCCTTAAAAGGACGTCACATTACCTTAAAGGATGTCACCGTGGCAGTCCACGTTCTCGTCGTGTAAAATCTAAAAGTCCTTATTATCACTGCACTGAAACACATAAGTAATCAAATATTGGTTAAAAAGCCAGGGGGTGATAGTTTGTCTTTCTTTATGCTTGTTTCGAGTAAAAT
Source organism: Mesocentrotus franciscanus (assembly GCA_037976565.1). Classification (NCBI taxonomy): domain Eukaryota; kingdom Metazoa; phylum Echinodermata; class Echinoidea; order Camarodonta; family Strongylocentrotidae; genus Mesocentrotus; species Mesocentrotus franciscanus. The sequence continues at coordinate 16,304,324 of CP137683.1, forward strand.
GCCGTAACGTAGGCCTAGGGCCTAGATCTACGTAATGTACGTAAGTTAGACCTACCGTCCCCATGCAGCTAGCATGTAGCAGCAGCAGTCTTGATGTGGTATTCTCGAAAGCGGACTAACTTTAGTCTTTAGTGTTTTAAATATGTTGTTGGCACTAAGTTAGGCCTACCCTATCATAGTATAAATCAAAACGATTCTGAGGGACGGAGTGTGTTCCACTGTAATATAGCATGTGAACTAAATGGGAACTGTAATACACAACGCAGGCTTCAGGTACCCCCAGGGTTAGATTCGAACCTCACAAGGCAGGCATACGCTTTACCGACTGAGCCATGTCGCATCAAGGATAATGTCACACGGGAACTTTGCCTGAAATTGTTTTGATGTACCTTGACTTTACCAATGCAGAAAACATCGGTGAGAGTCCTTTTCGCTTTGATGGTAAAAGACACAGCAAGTCGAGCAATTCTGTACGAAATTTCTTGTTTCTAACGGAATAGATGAACGGATTTGAACATGAATTGACAAAGCCAAGGCAGACGAAAACCCGGTAAAGATCCGAGTACAAGTAGGAAGGGAAGAGTTCGAGGTTGAAGAGAAAGAAACAGATTTGGTCTGGTGACCAGCATACGGTAAAGATTATGACGACAATAAGCATAGTGCGTGTCATCCTGTACATTGTCAGCGAAATTCGCTGTACGGGCTGAGGCGCGGTGCGTCCGTCGGCCTGAAAACTGCGCGCCTGTGCGCGAAGTGCACGGATAATGGCAAGATGGCTGCCGATCATAATGACAATTGGTATCAGGTATTTGAACATAAACAGCAGGACTCCGGTAGCCATTTGTACTTCATATCCAATGGATTCAGTCTTGCAAGCATGACTTTCGCTGTCGTATGTAGAAATGGCCAGAGTATACACATTCAAAATGGCGGCTCCAAGCCATGATAACCCAACAAGGCGAAGTGATCGCTTAACTGTGAAAATCAACTTGAATTTTAGCGGATGCTTGACAGCAACTAGCCGCTCCACCGATATCACAGTGAGTATGAACACTGAGGCAACCGAAGATATCCACATTAAACTATTCGAATACTCGATCCGGCAGTAGAGCATGCCTTTCCAGTTAGACGGTATCGAATCGCTCTGGGGGCGGGGTATCATCCACAAAGACGTGAAGAAGTCGGATACTGCTAGGTTACCGATGAGGACATCGGTGGCGAACTTGGCGTGACTACGGCGGATGATCACGGCGATGACGAGAATGTTTCCGACGATGCCGATTATGGAAAACGTAAGTTGAACTATGACCCACCATGTCCATGTAAAGGGAACCCATTCCCACTCGATCTCAACAGAAATTTTCGTGTTATTCATTGCTGCTCTTGCACATCTAATATCCTGTAAAGGCAATGGATGAAAAGTAATGTAAGATATCAGTGTCTATATATAGTTAGGCTAGTTGTCAGTATAAAAGCTATGAGAACATAACTTTACGGACAGATATAGAGAGCACTGTGACTTAGCTAACGCTAATTTTATTTGAGCTTAACTCCCCGCCGCTCATAGCTCAATTTTGAAGAGGGACATTTCTTTTTTTTGTAGACCTACTTTTAATATTCCTCGCTGGTTTCAAAATCGGTGCCCCTTATATCCAGTTGGCTGGTGTGAAATGTAGGCTAATGTTGTGGGAATTTAAGTGGTGGTAATGACAATTGACAGTATTCGGGAAATCAAATATTTACCTCGTTTCGAAATTTATTCCATTATGGTATAAAATATTTACACATCGATGGAATGATTGGGTAAAGATCAATGAGCAACGCATTGTCTCGAGGAACAAGAACGATACTGAATAATAGTTACATGCATCAATGCAATTCACAAGTAGTTTTCTGCAATTTTCTAACTAATGTATTTTGATAGTAATGATTATATACCTCACTTAAGAAATCCAGCCATCTGATTGGTCGAAATTGCAGTCGTTGTTTTAACTATTCCCGAAAAATGCCAAAGCCATGTAATAGTTCGAGGGTAAAATTCCGGCAAAATTCCAGTTACCGGGAAATTAGTTCAGTCTTGCTGAAATACCCATTGGTTTACGTGTTAAAAACTGGTTTGTGCGAGCACGGACACCATAAGTGTGCGAATAATCGGTCGCTAGCTTAATTTACCAATTTTTAATACATCGTAGCGCAGACGACCGTACGGCAATCTCGATCGTACTGAATTCCAAACAAGGCAAAAATGGCTGAAGAAACTCTCCCAAGATTTCAACTTCTTGATGATGATCAAATGCAAGACTTGATTAATTCTGCTGACAGCAAGCACACCAATGTAAGGTCTAATATGATAGTCAAATCCAGTCAGTGGAGTCCCACACATTAATTGTTGTGTACTAGAGGGGTCTAGAGATCTACTGTCATTGACATTGTACTGAGTATTAAACTTTACCGCACCGCGGTAGACGTAGTCTAGACTACTTTACTTGGATGTAGAGACGTAAAGCTTGTAGCTTATTTGCCCCTCGTCACGTTGGGTAGTCTCTGATAGGGTGAAAATTTGAGTGGATATATATATATTCGGTTTAATAAAATTTGGAGTGGACTATAAAAGATTATTATTATTATTATTATATTATTAAATTTGTATCTTTAATGGAGGAAAGTCGACCGGCTATTTTAATGTGTAAAGGGGTGTAAGACAGGGGGATCCCTTATCTCCATATCTGTTTATCTTATGTATAGACATACTGGCACACAATATACGATATAATAAGGGTGTCAAAGGAATAAGTTTTGGAGAGGTGGAAGTAAAGCAGGTTATGTATGCAGATCAGATGATATGAAACTTTTTGTTCAAGATGAGGACTCCATAACAAAAGTAATAAAACTGTTAGAGAATTTCAGAAAAGTTTTCGGACTCCGTGTAAACAACGATAAAACAAAAGTACTGTTGTTAGAAAGGTTATAGAATGTATCCTTTGGTCAAAAAGTAGAATTTGTAAAGATTCTAGGGGTAGTATTTTCCTTAAATGAAGAAGTAAAAGAAATTTAAATTATAAAGAAATACTAAGTAAAATAAAGACATTTTTGAGTTGGCGGAAGCAGAGAGACTTAACAATGATGGGTAAAATACAGTTATTAAAGTTTTTTTTATATTCTAAATTCATTTAAGTGGCATCCTCACACCGGTCCAAAGATGGGTATATGAGGATTTAAAAATTTGGAGGGGGTGGGAGGAATAAATTAACAAAAATACCTTGCATTTAGATTACCAGTTTAGAGGTCTGAACATGATTTGAATTGTTGATTCAAGCACAGAGGGTTTTGTGTGTCAAAAAACTTACAGAAGATAATGAAATGAAATGGAAGCAGTATTTTAATTATGGCACCAAACACTTAGGAGGAAAATTCATATTTTCATGTGACTATATCTGTAATGAATGTTCATTTGAATTGTGCTTTAAACAGATTCACAATTTGTAACTTGTGGGTGTCCTTCAAGTACACTCCACAGTACTGCAAAGCAGTGTGTGTGTGTGTGTGTTACACCCTTTGCCTGACATATCAGTGTACTTGTGCATAGGCTAGATATAGGCAAGTTAGATGGTGGTTGCTGTATAGATGCTAGCTGTTTGTGGAGAAAATCTTCCCATATTTATTGCATCCTCGGGTGTTTTAGTGTTGGAGAATCAGTATAAGGAGGCAAAGAGGTTAGTTATTCCTTTGAATTTATTAGTTTGTGATATGAAAATAAGAAACAGTGTTTATTTGATGTTTAAGAAAACCCTTCATAGGTAGTGATGAGTTTTACTATTAAGAGTGTGTGTGTGCCACATTTCAGTACATTAATGTGTGTACAATTGCTAAACATACAGTACATAGTTAGAAAGTAGTTCAGAGTGCAGTCAGGTTTATTTACATTACTGCAAATGCAAGTGAAATAATGTGATAATGTTTACTTTGGTGATCTGTTTTATGTTGAATTGTTAGAATACTTACAAAGGGAAAGTGTGTTGAAATTTTATTGATATTGAGAGATGTAGGTCACCAGTGTGCCTGACAGAAATAGGCACTCCTTGTTATGATAATGCAGGATTTACTGTTTGGTTGAGTTTAAAAATTTGCTCATTATTGATACCTTGTAGAGTGGTTTAGCTTGATAAGAACAAGGAGATATTCCTTGATAAGAAGGTTCACACATGTACCTAATAATGCATCACATTTGAGAAAGTACTTGTAGAACCTGATTACTATCAATGAACATTTATACGTTGCCTTTTTCAGTATTGTTTTAAGTAACAAATAGTTAGGCATTTATCTCATAGCTTGTTTACATAATGCATTCCTTAAAATAGCTCTTAATTGATGTATGCACAAGCATTACCGTTGACAATATAGTAATTGCATTTTATTGCGTTCTTGTTTGTTTACAGTTTTCACGGAATGAAGAATATGGAAAGATATGGAATGGATGAGGAATGAAGGAACGAGTGTGAAGCTGTGAGATTCCTAAATAAAGTGCGACATTCCCGCAAAAACCTTTGTCTTGACTTAATCATTGTGTCCGACCACAACTACAATTACAATATCCTTGGACTGTTGAAGATAACGTTGCCACAATTTTATATTAATCTATGGGAAGTTTGGATGGATACGGGGGATTTTCAGATGAAATATGAACCATATAAAGGAAATTAGATAATTTCTAATAATAAATTCATATGAGTAAAAGGAAGTGCATATTTTACAAAAACCTATTCGATAAAAATATATATAAAATAAAACATACTATGGCCCAAAGTGGAAACTTAAGATCTTTTGCATATTTCCAACAGCTGGGATTGAATATAAATGACTTAAAACTTAAAACAGTTCCAGTAAGCTGGAAAAGAAATATGAAAAAAGACAGTGAAAAAATATATCGATAAATGATATTGTATTAAAAAAAATCTACACAGAACTTCTTAAACAGAAAGAATAAAAGATAAACATGTTTTTTCTTACAAAGACATCGAAAATGTTTAGACAAGGTACATTAAATAGCCGATTGAGGGAGTTCCAATTTAAACTACTGCATGGAATTATTTACACAAATCATCATTTGTATCGATTTGGAATTGCCCAAACTAATTTGTGTCGCTTCTGCAAAAAGAAAGAGGAGACATCATTATCGTCATTTGTTTTTTTTAATGTAAACAATTCGTTTGATATGGAACGACTGTAATAATATGTTTGGCTTTATATCCATACCCAACCTAATCTAAGTTAGGAGATATTTTCGGAATAACATTAATTGACCAAGGAAAGGAGCAATTGGTAAATCACTTTTTAATTCTGGTAAAGTATTTGATTTTCATGGGAAGAGAACGGAGTTCATCTATAACCATGGGTGAAATTAAACGCAGTTTCAAAGAAGATGAATTGGAAGAAAAGAATTTGGCATTGATGAGAAATAAATTTCCCCTACATCTGAGAAAATGGGAAAACTGGTAAGTTTTAGGGAGAGCGAGGTAGAGGTGGAACGAAGTCAACAACTTAAGTCATTTCGATATTGTAAAGAAACCTATCCCAGAATTAATTCCCTATCCACACAAGTAGAAGGGAGGGGGAGGTGGAGGGGGAAGAGGAGAGGGGGAGGGGAGTTAGAGAGGAGGAAAAAGGAAGGGAGAGTGGTTTGGGGTAGATTGTGTTTTAAGAAAAACTCATAATTTCCATTCTGTATTATAATATGTTGAGAAATATGAAACTCATTTTTCTTTTAGTATTCCGTCTTATTCTGAAGAAAAAAAGCAATGCTTGTTCTAGTTTTGGGGATGAAACAACTGTTTTGTGGTAATCGTTTCCTATTATGTGATTATGATATATTTTAGTCCTATACATTGTGAAATTATGAACAATGAATTGTGTTGTATTTATGTTCGTTTATCAAATGATAAAAAAGCTTTGTTATAATTATGTTGCAGTTTTGTATAAAAAATGTTATGTACGAAAAAGAATTGGAGTTTTGAGAAATAAAATCAATGAATACAACAAAATACCATTATCCTTACCTTGTTTCAAACACGGATAAATCCATATACCAATCATGTTCAAAACGAAAATTATTCTCCTGTTGTTCAATGATCCTCTCTCGCAATAGTTGCGGATCGCGTCAAGGCAGTTTAATAGACATCAAAAATGGATATTGAGCGATTTGAGCCCTTTTTTATCGTTCAAGTCACGGCTGCCCACAAAAATATAAAAATTGGCAAAAGTATTCACATTCCATATCAGCGTGGTCCTTGTTGGCATGGACTTGGAGAATATTTTATGATCATGTGATTATACCTCGCTGGTCACATGACATGTTGATCGAGATGGACACACCCGATTGAGATAATTCCTCTATATAGATGGCCGCTCCGTGGTGAAGTGCTTTCGAATGTTTACTTTTCTGTTCCTCTTCTGTCATATCTATCTTTTGGATGGCGTTGGGGGACAGAATTACTAAATAATGATTACCAACTCGTCTCTCTCTCTAGCAAATGCCTTTGACATAATTAAACCTGCCTGGTTTTTGGAGCTGTTTGCAAACAAGTCGAGGAGGGATTGATTACCTCCTAGCATCTCTCTCTCTCTCTCGTTCTCTCTTTCTCTTTCTCTGACCTCCCTCCCCCCCCTCTCTCTCTCTCCTCTCTCTCTTACAAACACACTCAATTTCAATTCAATTCGATAACATGTATTTCTTTCACAAAAACTAAATGAACATATACCATAAAATATATATTTACAACATTATGTAGGAATTAGGAGGCAAAATTTCCTTTAGGCACAGACAGGGCTTGTAGTGGGGTCGCCATAAGAAAACAGACATACATATAAATTATAAAATAATAAAAATCTACATTAAATACCTATAAAATATAAAGAGATAGAGGAGGAGAAGGGGGAAGAAATACTGAAAAAATATGTATATATATATATATATATATAAGTGAAAAAGAAATAGTGAAACAACCGGAGGAGATACAAAATATACGAATTTTCGGCTGTAAGCCTGTGTCAAGTAATGACAAATTTATTCATAAACCAGCGTTCTTCAAAACTTGAAAATGGGGCGCAACAGTTGCTAGGTTATAGCATATAGTTCAGAAAAAAATGAGGAGAAGTCTGCTAGAGAACATGACGAAACAAAGAAACGAAGTGAAGACGCGAAAGAAAATGGAGGGAGAGATGCGTGAGAATAACAAAACAAATTATAGGACTAGAAATGTGCGGAAAAGGAAAAATGAGAACGGAAAACAGGAGCGCGAGAGAAGAGATAGGAGAGGGAGGGAGAGAAAGAGAAAGAGAGAGAGAGAGGGAGAGAGAAAGAAAGAGAGAGAGGGAGAGAGAAAGAAAGAGAGAGGGAAGAGAAAGAGAGAGAGAGAGTGAGAGAAAAGGGGAATGAAAACAAGAAACGAAGGGAAAAAAGAGAACAGAAAAGACAAAAAGACAAAAAGACAAAAATCAAACGATGAGACAAGATTGGAAAGAAACTTTCATCCCACATGGTTGGAAAAGCCCGATATGTTTTTTTTTTGGTGTGTTTTACCATGGATCCAATAGGTAATAGATCCATGGTTTTACGTAACTCGAGAATGAATGGTGGGCTGGTTAAATTAGGGCCTTTGTTGAATACGTTCAGATGTAAGCTTTAATATGTCACGTTCTCAAGAAACATAAATCCGGACAAATTAATTGTTCACATACTTAAAAAATGACAAAAACTTGGTAAGGGTATGAATAATTTAACTGTACATGAAAACGTTCTCATAGATATGCGACAATAGCTTCACGTTTTAACAGTCTCAATGCATGAATTAACCGGTTAGTACGAGTTTTAGACGACATTGCAGACGATTCTCATTATCTTCTTTTGTAGAGTAAAACTTTATTTATACTATATGACTATATATTCCCCCAGACAAGAGCACAATACGATAAATAGGCGAGAACTAGAGAGCAATTATAAACTTCGAAGAAAATTTTGAGGAAACATATAACAGAGTCTATGAATGATACAAATAATGTCGGCCAATTTATTTTCAACTTAATGGATGTGCACTTTCCAAGAAAATCGGCTGTCAATACAACCGCCTAAGAATTTGAATTATGAAATTTCCAATTTCATAATACTATGTAAAGAAATATTTTCATACACTCATGGAACTTCATCTGTATTGGTGCCACACAGTCATGTTTGAAAGTTATAATTTTGATCTCAATACAAAATCTTTATCTTGGCATTTTCAGCCGTTTAGCGATTTCGGGGGTAGAAGTTTTGTATTGAGATCAAAAGTTTATAACTTTAAAAAAAACTTTTATTAAAAAAAATATTGTTCACATCAGACAGCCACGCTACAGTATTCATTCAAATAATTTCACTCTTTCTTTAGTATTACAAGCTGAGAAATTAAGTGAATAGAAATATAACAGAATTACTCAAATAATAGGGACATGCACGTTTAAATTCTGCTACTGCCTCTTTCAAAGGAATTGAAAAATCAATTGGACTGCACATCAAATATTTGATGAAAGGCCAAGCTTGTAAGCGCAAATGAAATTGCCAGTTGAAATCAATAATCAGCAATATGGTCGCCATGTCATATTGATTTACAAAGACAGCGGTACAATGCTTTCTTTTTTCCGAAGAAAAGTAATCTGAATTCAGAAGGAATTGATTTTATAAATGAATCTTAAAGGCTGTAAGTAACATTGAATTAAATTTTTTAAATTTTTATGTTCCTATTCTTGGGGGGTTGTGTGAAAGTATCCAATGACCGAGGTGATATTTCTCTAAAGGGACATTACCATTGATCCAGTTCTGTGTCCGTTTGAAATCCGCATATAGACCGTATTCTTTAAAAAGAAATTTGCTTCAAGGGATAATTGAGCTCTTGTTTAAGACCGCAAATGCCTTCAAAGTGCATGGTTATTGCTCTAATCCTTATTTATGACATTTCTAGTGCCTTTTTAGAACCTAAAATTGCTATGAAGGTATTTTAGACCCCATAATGTGTGAATTTAGATTGAATATGATCATACCAATTCAGCTCCACTTTCCAAAAATACGGTGACCGTTAATTAATTAATTAATTATTAATAACAATACACGGGCCGGCTGGTTGTCCGTATTATAACCAACACGAAAAAGCGAACAAAAAGCCAATATTGGCATTGGCTGGAATAAAACGTATAAGGCGCTATTTCTTTTTTTAACGGCTGGTTCAAAATTACCGAATATTTGTGGGGCACCACAAATATTAGAAATGGTTATATTTATGGATATTTCAGCCGTCTCTGAACCGATTTTGGTCAAACAAAGATGATTTTGATTTTTAAATTGTATAATCTTTCAAATTTGACACTCAGTTTGTCATTATCTCTCAAACAATTTTTGTGTAGCGCCCTCTGCAACAAAACTCAACTATCCCTTTAACCCTATGCTTGTTTTTCGTCGTCACCTTATCGTGTGCTTCTTGTCTATAAAATCTTGAATAGATTTTACATACAAACCCTATAATACTCGGGTAATTATTGCAGGGCCCTCGGGAAGAACAGTGGTGATAATAATGATGCTAATCTGGATAAATGATACCTTACTCTTTTTTGGAGGAGACCCAGCAGAAGTAGTAGTAGTAGTAGCAGTAGGAGTAGTAGTAGGCCTAGTAGTAGTAGTAGTAGTAGTAGTAGTAGTAGTAGTAGGAGTAGGAGTAGTAGTAGTAGTAGTAGGAGGAGTAGTAGCAATAGTAGTAGGAGTAGTAGTAGTAGTAGTAGTAGTAGTGGTAGTGGTGGTGGTGGTGGTAGTGGTGGTGTGGTGGTAGTGGTGGTGGTGGTGGTGGTGGTGGTGGTGGTAATGGTGGTGGTGGTGGTGGTGGTGGTGGTGGTGGTGGTGGTATGGTGGTGGTGGTGGTGTTGGTGTTGGTGTGGTGGTGGTGGTGGTATGATTATGATTGGTGGTGGTGGTGGTGGTGGTGGTGGTGGTGGTGGTGGTGGTGGAAGGTGGTGGTGGTGGTGGTGGTGGTGGTGGTGGTGGTGGTGGTGGTGGTGGGTATGGTTGTGGTGGTGGTGGTGGTGGTGGTGTGGTTGTGGTGGTGGTGATTGTGCTTGGTGGTGGTAATAATAATAATGGTGGTGGTGTGTTGTGGTGTTGTGGTGGTATTGGTGTTGTATAGTGGTGGTGTGTAGTAGTGTTGTAGTGGTGGTGTAGATTGGTGGTGTGTAGTAGTAGTAGTAATAGTAGTAGTAGTGGTAGTAGTAGTAGTAGTAGTAGGAGTAGTAGTAGTAGTAGTAGTAGTAGTAGTAGTAGTAGTAGGAGTAGTAGTAGTAGTAGTAGTAGTAGTAGTAGTAGTAGTAGTAAGAGTATAGTTATTATTATTATTATTATCATTATTATTATTATTATTATTAGTCATAATTATCTTTAAAATCGGAATAGAATTTTGGAACGTTTAAAATAATGTTTTACACATCATGTGTACTATATGTACTCTGAAATTCCTACCATGAATGTCTCACAACATTTTTTTTTAAATAATTTTTTTATATCATTATTATTCTATTTGTATATATTGGCTATTTTGCATATAATTTTATCAAACAGAATCAAACTGTTCCTTTTTCTGTGAATGTGATCATACGATGTAATTGTATACTTTGCTGTTTGTTGATTCAATAAAATGATTTAAATTGATTATTTAAAAAAACATGCAACAGGATCCATACTTGTGATTAATCACAGTTTTCTACGACTTGTAGAATGTGAGCTCTCTCTAGCCAATATTTGTTCTCTATCCTGCGTAAGAATGTCACGTGATCAATACATCACACGAACATGACAAATATGTCAGTCGATGTATGAGGCGTGTTTATTTCATCGATTTCATGCATGTGCACGTAGGCCACTGTAATATATTCACTATTAACGTGATAGTATAGACAAATGATAACATCACGCAATTGACTGATTCCGCCGATACTATAAGTTAGAAATACAGTTAACAATTAAATTATTAACATGCCCTTACCTAGTTTTTTTGTATTTTTAAGTATGTGAAAAATTATTTACCCGAATTTTTTTTTGTTGAGATCGTGACATATTAAAGCTTACATCTAAAAGAATTCAACAAAGGCCCTAATTGAACCAGTTCACGTTTCATTCTTGATTTACGAAAAAACACACCCCAAAAAACTTCAAATTTAGAAGAGGTAGGAGTTGTTAACTGTTTATATTATCATGAACCCTTTAAACAATGTCATCAAAATCAAGAAGCGATGACTTTCGCGGGGTGAGTTTAGTAACAAATTAAAATCTAAATCAGTGTGTGAGGTGTATGATTCTGTTCACCACAGTACTCTATCTACGTCATATACCTTACCATTCTATAGTGTCTTTTGATCCCTTGCTCAAGTGATAATTCATGAGGATTTTGCGCTTGGTCCGTATTCTTCTCAAATTTAAACCTCACCCTGGGTATAAGTTCGACCTAAAGTCGATATCTTCTTTTATAATTTTAGTCCTCGTATCGGTGTTAATGAAATAGAAACATCAAGCCGATGTGGTTTTTACTGAATTTGAATGGCATGCGTCATGCAGAATGGGTATTGTTGTCGCATATTAAAATGTGAAACTATTCACATCTGACATCACCGTGCTTTAAAAACTGATGTGACAGACCTGTATAATTTTATCGAACAGCGCCATCTCTATATAAGAAGTCTTGCATTGCTATTTATACTTTTGTGTTTGTACTCTCATACCTCGAGAGGGGGTCAATAAAATTCTACAAATTCTACAGATATAGCGAACACTAATTTACCGTATGCCATCTCTATTTCATGTACATACATGTACTTCATAACTATAAGAATAAAAACAGAGAGTAATATAAGGATAGATAGGGAGAAAATGATAGAATGATAAAAATACATAATAATAATAATAATAATAATAATAATAATAATAATAATAATAATAATAATAATAATAATAGTAATAATAATAATAATGAAACTTACTTGTTTAGCGCATATCACTAACACAAAGAAAGTCACTATCCGCTTAGGAAAGAAGGAAATAGAGATAGGGCAGAATAACATAAGAGAAGGTGATAAAAGGAAACAGAGAATAACGTAAGAAAAGACAGAAAGAGAAAGTGATAGAATGATAAAACAAGGAAAAGGCGACAGAAGGAAAAAACAAAAGATAGCGTAAGGAAAGAAAGGAAGAGAACAAAATAGAATGATAAAAACAAAGAATAACATAAGAGAAGGTGATAGAAGGAAGAAACAAAGAATAACATTATAAAAAGTTATAGGAGGAAGAAACAAAGGATAACATGAGAGAAGGTTATAGAAGGAATACTCAAAGAATAACATAAGAAAAGGTTATAGAATGAAGAAACAAAGAATAAAATAAGGAAAGGTTATAGAAGGAAGAAACAAAGATAACATAAGGAAAGGTTATAGAATGAAGAAACAAAGAATAAAATAAGGAAAGGTTATAGAAGGAAGTAAACAAAGATAACATAAGGAAAGGTTATAGAATGAAGAAACAAAGAATAAAATAAGGAAAGGTTATAGAAGGAAGAAACAAAGAATGGCTATGAAAATGGTATAGAAGGAAGTAAAAAAAAAAAAAAGATAACATAAGGAAAGGTTATAGAAGGAAGTAAAACGGATAACATAAGGAAAGGTTATTGAAGGAAGACACAAAGAATAACATAAGGAAAGGTTATAGAAAGAAGAAACAAAGGATATCATAAGAAAAGGTTATAGATGGAAGAAACAAAGGCTAACATAAGGAAAATTTATAGAAGGAAGAAACAAAGGATAACATGTTAAGAAAAGGTAATAGACGGAAATAACAAAGGATAACATAAGGAAAGGTTATAGCAGGAAGTAAACAAAGATAACATAAGGAAAGGTTATAGAATGAAGAAACAAAGAATAACATAAGGAAAGGTTATAAAAGGAAGAAACAAAAAATAACTATGGAAAGGTTATAGAAGGAAGAAAAAAGGAAAACATAAAGGAAAGGTTATTGAAGGAAGACACAAAGAATAACATCAGGAAAGGTTATAGAAGGAAGAAACAAAGGATAACATAAGAGAAGGTTATAGACGGAAGAAAAAAAGAATAACTATGGAAAGGTTATAGAAGAAAGAAACAAAGGATAAAATAAGAAAAGGTTATAGAAGAAAGAAACAAAAGATAACATAAGAAAAGACGGAAAGAGAAAATGATAGAATGATAAAATCAAAGAAAAACTATACTGAAAAGGTTATAGAAGGAATAAATAAAGGATAGCGTAAAGAAAGATAGGAAGAGAAAATAATAGAATAATTCAAACAAAGAATAACATCTGCTTTTCCATAGGCTCCGCCACTATATCTCTTAAGTTCAACTGAAGGACAATTTTCTGAATAGTGTGTACCTGTATTATATTTACATGCATATTATAATCATTTTTCAATATGTTGTTACACTCTTTGTACAATGAGATATTGTGGAAACCAATAAATTATCTTTTTATCTTATCTTATCTTATAAGAGAAGGTGATAGAACAAAAAACAAGGAATAAAATAAGGAAAGGTTATAGAAGAAAGAAACAAAGAATAACATAAGGAAAGGTTATAGAAGGAAGAAACAAAGAATAACTATGGAAAGGTTATAGAAGGAAGTAAAAAAAAAAAAAATAAGGAAAGGTTATAGAAGGAAGAAACAAAGAATAACATAAGGAAAGGTTATAGAAGGAAGAAACAAAGAATAACATAAGGAAAGGTTATAGAAGGAAGAAACAAAGAATAACATAAGAAAAGGTTATAGAAGGAAGAAACAAAGAATAACTATGGAAAGGTTATAGAAGGAAGTAAAAAAAAAAAAATAATAAGGAAAGGTTATAGAAGGAAGAAACTAAGAATAAGTATGAAAATGTTATAGAAGGAAGTAAAACGGATAACTTAAGGAAAGGTTATTGAAGGAAGACACAAAGAATAACATAAGGAAAGGTTATAGAGGAAAAAAATATATAACATAAGGAAAGGTTATAGGAGAAGAAACAAAGGATAACATACGAAAAGGTTGTAGACGGAAGAAACAAAGAATAATATAAGGAAAGGTTATAGAAGGAAAAAACACAGAATAACTATGGAAAGGTTATATTAGAAGGAAGTAAGATAGGATAACATAAGGAAAGGCTATAGAAGGAAGTAAACAAGAATAACATAGGGAAAGGTTATACAAGGGAGAAACAAAGAATAACTATGGAAAGGTTATAGAAAAAAAGAAACAAAGGATAATTTTTTTTAAAGGTTAAAGAAGGAAGTAACAAAAGATAACATAAGAAAAGACAGAAAGAGAAAATGATAGAATGATAAAATCAAAGAAAAACCTACTGAAAAGGTTATAGAAGGAATAAACAAAGGATAGCGTAAGGAAAGATAGGAAGAGAAAATAATAGAATAATACAAACAAAGAATAACATAAGAGAAGGTGATAGAAGGAAAAATAAAGAATAACATAAGGAATGGTAGGAACAAAATAATAGAATGATAAAAACAAAGAATTACATAAGAAAAGGTGATAGAAGGAAGAAACAAAGAATAACACGAGGAAAGATAGAAAGAAAGAAATGATAGAGTGGTAACAACAAACAATAAAATAAGAGATGAAAGAAGAAAAAACAAAGAATAACATGAGCAAAGATAGGAAAAAAAAATGATAGAATAATACAACAAAAAATAACATAAGAAGTGAAAGAAGGAAAAACAAAGACTAAGATAAGAAAAGACAGAAAGAGAAAATGATCAATAATGGAAAATTCAAAGATAGAAGAGAAGATGAAAAATGGAAAAACAGAAAATAACATAAGAAAAACAGAAAAAGAAAATGAAAGAAGGAAAAAAAATTACATGAGAAAGACAGAAAGAAAAACTGATGTAATGATAACAAAAATAAGAAATATCATGAGAGAAGAAAAAAGGAAAAGCAAAGAATAACATAAGGAAACTTAGATCCATTTAAAAGTTAAATTATGCCTGTGCTTCAGTGCATCATTGTTTAAAATGGTGCAATGAATCTAGACTTTCACAGAGCCTTGTTTCAACCAAAGAAATATGACAGTAGACTTTCATACAAAGGATAACGTCCAAAATAAACTTCAACCATTTTGTATTACTCAATGAGAACGGTAACATAAACAAGGGATGCTAATAAATGTAATCATCATCATCTTAAAGAAAATATCATAAATTTTGAGAGAAATAAGCATTTCCTTGGGTTCGAGTTGATATTAACACCTTTTCTTTTCAACTACCCAATAACAAATTTAAATAAGTGAGCAGACTATACTAGGCAAAAAATATGATTAAGAATTTAGTAAAGGATACAGTTTCACTTTCCAGCGGAAATAAGATATTTTGATATCAGGAAATGTGCTGCCTGAAATAAAATATTCTTGTTTTGCTCTCAAACCGATACTGGAACATTCATCAAAGATGGTTTTAACAGGGCGTAAAAATTAATGCGAATTCTTGAAGCTCTTTTCGCAGAGGTGTATATTGATTCTTCTCCAAACCAAGTCAGCCGTTATTGCCAGATGCTCTGAGTCCGCAGAAGACCTTCTTTGGAATACTTTATTGATCTTTCTTAAATTTAAGGTAAATATAACAGTGAATATAACAGTGAAGCGAGCTCTGACAATGAAAAATTGAATTTTGATCGATTGATTCTTATTTTCAAACGATTGATTCTTATTTTTTTACGATTGTTTCTTACTTTGCTGTACGCGAATGAAAAAGCGACGTGGAATTACACAAGGGTTATAGACTTTCAAATTTATCACAACATACCTCTACTTAAAATTATTGTATTATCGCACACTGATTGTGTAGATTTACACAGTAATTCTACATTAGTTCAATATCTTTTTTTATTACGAATTTCTTCCTAGCCAGTAAGCTCATTTTGTTCTTCAACAATTTCGAATAAAGTACTTGGACTACTGTCACTGACTGATAACATAGAATTGTTCTACTTATATACATATAAATCTGGATGGTGTAGATGCCCAAAAAAAAATAAGTCAAGAATTCTTTCAAATGGGCTGTTATTTCTTATAAAGACAAAACAAAAAATTATCATTACTACATTTGCCCCTTGTCAGAACTAAACGGTCTCGCAGTGAACGATGAGGGCTCTGTATTTACAGTGCAGTATTCGCCTTTTTCGAAGTATATATTTGCCTGTTCTCGGCTTTCCGAAGTTGTCTCTGACTATTTAAAGTGTAATTCTGGTTAAATAGACGGTACTTGTTTAGTTGATCGTTTGCAGAGATATTCTAGTTCACAAATTAAACCAATCCTTAAAACTGTGCCCTTTATTTCCTGGACTAAAGAGACAACAGGCATTGCCATGGCTCTAAACTTTAGTACTATTATTCCATTGCATATTATTCAAGCTTTTGAGAAATAATTATCATGACATAAGTGAAGAATACGTTACTAGGCATCAGTAGAATGTATTCGGGTTAGGGTTAGAGTTAAGGTCAGTGATAGGCCTGTGGTAAGGGTTATAATTGTTAATGTGGAGGTTGGTTTTCTGCAGTTTATTATCCTCTATTTCTATTTTCAGACAGGAATCAGTTATTATGGCATTCATACGACGAGCACCTCTTCTACGCTGTCTATCATTGGTTGTAGTATGTATTCTAACACCGACGCTCACCCAAACCATACACCAAGGTGCCATGTTAACTCCGTCTATGATATGTGATTATGATGCCGAGCAGAAGAAAGCTGATTGCTATTATCGTGGGTTGGACTCCATCCCTCAGAATCTTCCAGACGATATTAAAGAACTGGGCGTCGGGTCCAACAATATCACTTTCATCTTGAGTTCTTCTTTCAAGAAATACCCTTTGATCCAGGTCTTGGATCTTTCCGACAACGACATCAGAATGATAGAATCTGCATCTTTTTACCCTCTAAAGGAATTAAATAAATTACTCCTATCATTAAACCCTAATCTTGTTCTCCCAGCTACAGACCTGTTCAGGTGGTCTAAGAAGCTGTCCACCCTGGGACTGTCTGATTCGAATCTGAAACTGCTTCCAAACGACACTCTGAAATGGAGCCCGTCTGTAGAGTATTT
Source organism: Mesocentrotus franciscanus (assembly GCA_037976565.1). NCBI lineage: Eukaryota > Metazoa > Echinodermata > Echinoidea > Camarodonta > Strongylocentrotidae > Mesocentrotus > Mesocentrotus franciscanus. Next base: position 16,321,500 of record CP137683.1, read on the forward strand.
AAACCTTAGCGACAACGAACTCACTTTTGTTAACATGAGCCTTTGTGGCAGAGCAAAGAAAATTGACTTGGCTAATAATAAAATCGAACATCTCACCGCAGAATCTGTCATCTTCGGATGTCAAAGTGATTATGTGGATCTGACCGGGAATCCTATTAAATCAGTAGACCCGAACGTTATTGCATCGTTGCGTGCCCGATTACTGTTACTTGGACAATACCCTTCGTCACTTGAGATACTGAAGAATACTTTTAGCGGGATCTGTCGCTCTGAAATAGTGGAGCTCTCTATTATTGATACCAATTTTACAGTCTTGACACAAGATTTCTTTGGTCACTTGCGTAATTGCTCTCTTTCCGTGCTTAGATTTACCTGGAACAAGGTACAATCCCTTTCTCCGTACGTGTTCTCAAACTTGACAAGACTCGTGGAACTTGATCTATCGAACAACGAAATCCAATCCCTCTCTCCATACGTGTTCTCAAACTTGACAAGACTCGTGGAGCTTGATCTATCGTCAAACAAAATCGTCACTGTTGAACCGATATTCTTTCAAGGCATGCGGGAGCTACAAGTTTTGAACTTGAACTTCAATGAAATAAAATGTATAAACCCAAATACTGACGTATGGGCACTGGACTTGAATGAGTTGCACTTACGCGGCAATTCTTTGACAAAAATATTAGAATTCTCATTTTTCGGTTTGCGAAATCTAATGCTGTTAGATTTAGACATGAACGAAGACCTTACTGTCATGAAAATCACGTCGTTTTCGAAACTGACCGGAATTCAAACCATCGACTTGAGCGATTGCATGCTTTACGAATTTCAACCGGTAGCCCCGAACTTAACAACCCTTTACTTGAATAACATGAACACCCGAATGTTCTTTATGCAACCTGGAATACCCTTCAAAGATTCACAAGGCCTTGTAGATTTGGAAATCCGTAAATCGGGGCTGATGATAATTAATCTCTGGGATAAGAGCCTGAATGTCTCTCTTTTTGACGGATTGTCGAATCTTATTACTTTGGATCTGAGCTTTAATTATTTACACCTTTACTTTCCAGCTAGGATCTTCGAACAACTCTCTGCTCTTCAGAACCTTAATTTAGAAGCCTGTGATATTTCATGCCTTCACCCTTTAGTTTTTACGGGATTGGAATCGCTTCGGGTGCTAAATTTACGTGGAAACGTAATTCAACAACTCAATTTTGATATATTCAAAATGTTAGATCAAGTGACAATTATCAATCTTGATGGTAACCTTTTGGCATACCTCGATGAACAACTATTCTCGAACAATCCTAGACTAACTACTCTTTTGCTATCTAACAATAGATTAACCCGTCTCAACCAAACGACATTTGAACCGATAAAATCTTCGCTTCTATCTTTCGATTTTTCATTGAACCCTATCGACTGTAACTGCGATCTACGATGGTTACGCGATTGGATGAGTGGACATATTATTGACGTCATTGACGAGAACAGAATCGTCTGTTCATCGGCCTCTTTAGAGCCTCTTCGCGGAAAATCTTTACTTGATTTTGATCCCAGTAAACTTTGTGGACTTAACATTGCTCTTGTATGCTTGACTCCTCTCGCTGGCATTTTCTTGGTTGTCATAGTCATAGTCCTGTATCACTACCGATGGCATTTGAAGTACAAACTCTTTCTCTTGAAACTAATGGCAATTGGATATAAAGAGATGCGAGACGCCCGGGACCAGAATGACTACGAGTTTGACTTGAATATCATCTTCTACGATGACGACGAAGAATGGGTTCATGAACAACTCCAACCAGCTCTTGAAGAATGGCTTCCGCAGTTCCAGAGGAATGTCGTTGGTGATCAAGACCTCATCCCTGGTATGCACTATCTGGACGCCGTCGACTACGTGGTGAGTCATAGTTACAAAACACTCATTCTGCTCAGCAGAGCCGCCGTGCACGATCGCTGGTTTATGCTCAATTCCGCATCGCCATGGACCATGTGAGCGACACCCAGACCGAATTCGTAGTCGTGGTCTTTCTCGAAGACATCCCTGACGAGGAGATACCATTCTTGGCAAGGCTATATTTAAGTGACGGCAGACCCTACTTACATTGGACCGAGGACGTGAGAGGACTCGGATTTTTCTGGAATAAACTGGTGAAAAATCTTACCATTAATCTCAGGACCAATGACTTGATCCCCAACGAGTAGTAACGGTCTGACTCATTTTCGGGCTAGTTTGTTCCAAACATTACTGTCCGCATTTCAGATTTTAGTATATCTGATTCATGTATTAAAGATACTGTGTCCCTTTTGCAGTCAAAATCAAATTATGTAGAACATTGCAGGAATCATGAATATGTCATATGTGTCCCATCTGTGAAATTTAAACGTTAGCAATGTCCTAGTATTCAAAGACTTCACTCTCAGACACTATTGAGTGACTGACTGACTTCTTCTTTTTTCTTTGGTAATAACATACATAAATGAGCTGTTACAGGTACATGCAGCATGTGTCTCTACATCAATAACCCACTTCTTGTAATGGCCAAAATTAAACTGATTGAGTCTTTGCGCATCACAAAACTACGACTATTCGGTACAAGGGCCTGAAAATCAGACTATTTACTTAAGTGATTGCAATCACCTATGTCGATTTGACAACTAATTGTCGTTATTTTCCCACAAAAAGACATTTTCAAGTCCTTTTTGTTTATTTATTATTATTATATCAATTTACATTCAGAAATCCATAATTCCATAATTCCTTGGTTTGCTCTACACTGCAAAAACCAGAGTGTTAAAATTAACACCAATGGTGTTCAATTTAACACTTTCTTGGTATCTATATCGGACAACTCCTCTGGTGTTACTTAACACCATTTTCTGGAATTAGATAATTTCAATTCCATTTTTGGTGTTAATATTTGACAACTCCTACTGGTGTAGATTAACACCAATATCTGGAATCATAACAAATTCAATTCCACTTTTGGTGTTTATATTCTTGTTGATCCATTAGAGATTTTTCTATGGGTTTTCTATGGGTTTCTAATTCCACATTCCATATTCCCTATTATCGACCATTATCGACCAGGGTAGAAGAACCAGTGGTAAACTGATAATTCATAATCGATGTTGGCAATTGTCCACCAATAGGTATATTCTAATCTCCATTGCATTAACTCCATCTCATAGATCATAGATCATTTGAAGTAAATTCAAGATTAACATTTAAGTGAGTGTGTGTGTGATCGGGTTTTTACAGACGTGTATCAATCAGATATGATTATTTACGTCTGGGGACCGACCTTTAACGTCACCATCCGAAAGACGTGACTCAGTTTCGAACCTGCGTCCTCGGCTGAATCAGTTTGTAACTTCCACTTTTAGCTGGATTACAGGCGCACGCCACAACGCCTAGTTGTGATACAGGTTGGTACAACAATATATAATAAACATGCATGTTGTTTCTTGGTTAGTAATCATATAATCAATATATCTATTGCTAAAACGTTAATTTAATTGTAACAAGATCGGACAAATAATCTATTGGTCAATAATTGCCAAAGGAAAATACAAATCACAAAATTGATGTGCATCGTCATAATTTGCTTTAAAAATCATGATAAATTATTATAAATTATTGTTCTGTGAACACGTGTAAAGTAATTATTAAGCGCGCGTACACTTTGTGAAAACTTATTCGACCAATCAACCGCCTTAAACGAAATCACGTGATGATACTTTCAACACCGAGCATAAATCTACACCATGTTACTTAACACCCAGTAATTATTTATGCATGCTTAAATCTGACCGGTGTTAAAAATAACACAACTGAGACTTATAATCAACACCAATGGTGTCAACAAAATTCACTACCATACTGGTGTAAGAATTTCTACACCCTGATTTTTACAGTGTATGTGCAGTATAACGGTTGATGGAAGAAATATAAAAAATGACTCTGCATGTTATACTCTAGACCAGGGATTTCCAAAGTCCGGACCGCATGTTAATCCGGACCGCCGGGGAGGCTCTGCCCCTATCTTTTTGGTACCAAATGTATATAAGTTCGACCAAAGGTAACCATGGGTACTGCGTAGTGTCATAAATCACCGCGCTGCCAAAACGAAAATTTCCCCATAAATTATGTACTGTACACAATGCAGAATTGTCACTTCGCGGATATGTGAATAGTAATTTAGTAATCATTCAACAGCCATTCGAGACATAGATATGAAATTTCATGGACTTATTCTTTATGAGATACTCTTTTAATATGCCAAGTTTAATAATTTGTCATCATTTCATGGCTGAGATACTAAGGAGCGACCCCTGGCTGATAGCTCATGTTTTGATTGAGTTTTGGAAATAAAATTATTTGAAGTGAATTGAATTGTGTACCTAAATAACCTGGTTTTTGTAGGGTAAAGCTGTAACAATAACGTATATCGTTTCCTTGCCACTCACCCCCTCTCTCTCTCTCTCTCCTCTCCTTCTCTCTCTCGCTTTCTCTCTCTTTCTCAATTTCCATCTCCATCCTTAATCATTTAACAATACATCACTCTGCCTGGCGTTCTTGATCTATTTCTTTCTCCGCTCCTGATGCCTGTCGTTACATTAGAGCTCCCCTTTTAATCATTTAGCATCAATTTTCGTACGCAGATTTTTTTTCGTTATCGAAGTCTAATTTGTAATATCGGATGCATGAAATTACGATTATATTGCTTGAAACGTTATTTATCGCTTTATATATTATTTTGATATTTTAAAAATAGATTTCGAAAAGGTCCCTTTTAAACTCAAACAATTATTTAATACGCCACACTTATTTTATACTACTTGTTATTTTCGACTTTTATGTTGAATATAGGAGGCAATCGTTATTCCGAGGGTTCGTATTTCCGAAAATGAAACAGGGTTCATAATTCCGAACCTTAGGAATAACGAACCTTTGGAATTATGAACCTTTGGAAAACGTCATGTAACTGTTAAATTGTACCTTTAAAATTCCGTCGTCGAGCACTTGTCAATCAGAGTATGCCCGATCAATCTCGTGACATTATTTTCAAAGATATCCATCTCCATTAATAGTGCGGAACTTTGTTTACTCTACGGATATAGAGGATGTTTATTCAACAAAGATTGCCCTCCGAAAAGAAAAATGATGGCAATTCATCATTATGACTTTGCATTTCACTTTAATCGCTTCGAAATTGAGCAAACACGGGCGAAAAAGAAACCGGAACCTATTATTCGTTCTTTTGTTTGATTCATTTCTTTGTCAAGAGAAAATGACGTATGAGTTAGCCCTCCTGCAACCCCCCCCCCCTCCCCACCCCATCCACCACGAATCATACATCACATATATTCGTGGCCTAATATTTTGTAAAGGAGGCGAATTGCGTACTAGTTTTTAAACCCGCTACCCATGCACGTCTTGTATAAGAGTTTAACAAGATATTCCTATATTTTTATTTTACATGTCCTACATAAATTATGTAGATATTTGATTACTAACTACTCTTTAGCGGACATCCTCTTTTTGTATCGACAATCCATCCGACGTCACTCCCCCCCCCCCCTCTCCTCTTCATCATACCCTCCCCATGCCAAATTAACAAAATGCGTTGCTCTAAATGATCGGGGAAATTTGCTTCGTCTTGATTTTATTAATATATTTCTTTATTTCTCAATTCAATTCAAAGTATATTTCAGCAATTTTTCTTTTCATGTTTGCAAGATACTCAGTTTATAGTTTTCAAGTTCCCTTAAAAGTAACCTAATGCAGCCACTCCGAATAGAACAAGTACGAGGGGGAGGGTCAAAGTTTCCTGCAAGTGCCAATCTTCGTTCGACCTAATTTATAAATTCTTGCCTCTGCTCCTTACCAATATCATTCATAACGTCAAATTATGATACCACCCTGATGCCCCAATTCACCCCCATCATTTGTAAAAGCTACCACTTTGTGTGGTCCTTCTCGTTACCCTATCAGGTTCTGGTAGTGTTCTAGGGGTGCAGAAGCGCACCCTGCCCAGAATCTGTCCTGTCTCAAAGTGACAGACGGATATGGTCTCGAAATATGACATAAACGAGCAATCGTCACATAGATAAAAACCCATCGCAAGAACATTTATGATTCGGTTAAAATAAAGATGGATGAAACGTTTTATGGATCGGTATGACGCACACAATGTGTTTCCCTTTTCGGTTATCTTGGCTATCATATGTTGGTGTCTCGGAAATAAATATCATTTGGTTTCGCTTCCTAATATCAGTATAATAGAGCGAGATCAAAATAATGTCGAATCGTTAATAACAAACGCAGTGCACGTCTTTGTTCTGTGAAAACGTCGATAAGACGGACGTTGGCTTGAGTTTTATCATTTAAACCATGTTTACCCTTTAAAAAAAGAATACGAATGCATGCAAGGGTTTATTTAAATAATCAAATTATAGATGGATACACAAAACTTGCCTACAAAATGTACAGGCTACATGGTTGTGAAGCTCTGACATTCATGTCGTAATGAAAGCACCCCATCTACGATACTCCTAGGCTTAACGTAACGCTGGAAGATTTGTACGTTTAATATACATGTATCACAAATTAAGTTCTTCTTTACGTAAATTATCTTATTCCACGCATCTTTCATAATAATGAGGCCTTCTACCTCCAGCCCCCATCTTTCCCACTGTTACACGCAGGTCCTGTTTTAAATCAAACATGCGCCCTTTGTGGTCCTAAATCCATAAATGTTTGGTTTCCTGGGGTCGAAATAATATTACATGTTTGGATAATGGTTGTTACCCTCTAGGACTGGACCCTGTTAGTCGCCCTTCCCACTCACACATACATTGACAAGCAAATCAGAGTTGTGTGTAAAAGAATCTGATACTGGAATATTGAAGGAAAAAATTCTCATCGTTTGAATTCTACAATAAATTAAAAATAAAATGGGCGTAGCGTATGAAATCATGATAAATTTGAATATTTCAAGTGAATAAACGTGAAGACTGGGTGTTGTTTAGTGCACAAAGTGTGGAGTATATTGCCGGACGATTTTTATGCTTATATTGACCCCCCTTTTTAATTCAAAGTCAAGTCAGTCTGCTTGTTCAAAAAAAGTTCTGTTCAAATTAAACAGTTTCATGAATGATAATAATCTACCTTTGTGTCCCTGTACATCTTCAGGTTTATGTAGAAAATTCAGAAAGTAGTCCACCAAACTTCTATATGGACTATGATTTTGTGTGTGTTTGTTGGGGGGAGGGGTGTATGGAAATAGCAGCAGATCGTGACGCGCCAATTGGTCGAGCACCGCCACCCCCTCCATTGAAAATGTACCGGTGACGCCCCTCAGGTTATGAGTCAGTCGCCCGCTGATGTCAGCTTGATGTCAGCTTGACTCGAGGTTGCTGGCCTGCAGGAGTGTACACCAGCAATCATCCTATCACAATTGTGACAAGGAGAGCTTGATGGGAACTCTGACAGCTAAACTTACGATGGTTATGACTGAGTAGCAGTGGCGTAGCCTGGGCCCAGCTATTTAGGGGGCACTTGTATCATGGGGGGGGGGGTTAGAAGTCAGTGAATGAAATGCAAAATATCAAGAGCGTTGAGATGGGTGAGCGTGTGGAAGGGGTGAAATCCTTTCCCTCTTCTTCATACGTAGCCTTTCATCTTTCTTCATCTAGTTTTCTCTTTCTCCCTTTTCTCTTTTTTCGCCATTCGATTGGGGGATAAGGGACGTGCCTCCTGCATCTAGGCCACTGCTCGGTGTAAAAGGGGGAGGGGTAAGAAAGTTGAACAAATATGGGAAAGATTGGTTGTGGAAGAAGAGAAAAGACGTTGTCATGATCGTCGCCTGTTTGGCGAACCGACACACGAAGTTAACAGAAGAGGATTGGGAAAATATAAAACTGGTTAATTGGTATCGGGTAATGGGTGTATCAGT